>CM061753.1:90094482-90694482 GCA_030979885.1 Lolium multiflorum | reverse complement strand
AACCCCAAGAGGAAGATGTGATGCGTACAGCGGCAAGTTTTCCTCGAAGAAAGAGCAGAGTTATCGAACGTGAAGGTTTTTGGTGGAGGAGTGTAGTGCGGCGCAACACCGGTGAAACCGGCGCCAACGTGGAAACTGCACAACACAATCAAGATACTTTCCCAACGTAACAGTGGGGTTGTCAATCTCACCGGCTTGCTGAAAACAAAGGATTAAACGTATCGAGTGGAAGATGACGTTTGTTTGCAAAGAACAGTAAAGAACAATGATTGGTGATTGTATTCAGATGTAAAAGAATGGACCGGGGTCCACGGTTCACTAGTGGTGTCTCTCCAATAAGATAACTAACATGCTGGGTGAACAAATTACAGGTGGGCAATTGACAAATAAAGATTCAATACATATCAATGATGATTACTATGAGATTTAATCAGGGCATTACGACAAAGTACATAGACCGCTATCCAGCATGCATCTATGCCTAAATAATCCACCTTCGGGTTAGCATCCGCACCCCCTCCAGTATTAAGTTGTAAACAACAGATAATTGCATTAAGTATGGTGCGTAATGTAATCAACACAAATATCCTTAGACAAAGCATCGATGTTTTATCCCTAGTAGCAACAGCACATCCACAACCTTAGAACTTTCTGTCACTGTCCCAGATTCAATGGAGGCATGAACCCACTATCGAGCATAAATACCCCCTCTTGGAGTTACAAGTATCAACTTGGCCAGAGCCTCTACTAGCAACGGAGAGCATGCAAGAACATAAACAACACATATATGATAGATTGATAATCAACTTGACATAATATTCTATATCCATCGGATCCCACCAAACACAACATGTAGCATTACAAATAGAAAATCTTGATCATGTTAGGCAGCTCACAAGATCTAAACAATGATAGCACAAGCGGAGAAGACAACCATCTAGCTACTGCTATGGACCCATAGTCCAAGGATGAACTACTCACGCATCGATCCGGAGGCGGGCATGATGATGTAGAGCCCTCCGGTGATGATTCCCTCTCCGGCAGGGTGTCGGAGGCGATCTCCTGAATCCCCGAGATGGGATTGGCGGCGGCGTCTCTGGAAGGTTTTCCGTATCGTGGCTCTCGGTCCAGGGGTTTCGCGTCGAAGGCTTTAAGTAGGCGGAAGGGTAGGTCGGGGCGACGGGGCCCACACCATAGGCCGGCGGGCCCCGGGCAGGCCGCGCCGCCCTATGGTGCCGGCCCCTCGTGGCCCCACTTCGTATCTCCTCCGGTCTTGGAGCTCCGCGGAGAAAAATAAGACCACTGGGCGTTGATTTCGTCCAATTAGAGAATATTTCCTTTGTAGGATTTCTGAAACCAAAAACAGCAAAAACATCAAGGACACTTGGCATCTTTTAATAGGTTAGTCCGGAAAATGTATAATAATGATGTAAAGTATGTATAAAACATGCAAGTATTGTTATAAAGTAGCATGGAACATAAGAAATTATAGATACGTTTGAGGCGTATCAAGCATCCCCAAGCTTAGTTCCTACTCGCCCTCGAGTAGGTAAATGATAACACAAATAATTTCTGAAGTGACATGCTACCAACATAATCTTGATCAACATTATTATAAAGCATATGAAATGGATGGAGTGATCTGAAGCAAAAGATTGCTAACAAAAGATGATGACTAAACAAATGAATCATAAAGCAAAACTTTTCATGAATAGTACTTTCAAGACAAGCATCAACAAGACTTGCATAAGAGCTAACTCATAAGCAATAAATTCAAAGTAGAATGCATTGAAGCAACACAAAGGATGATTAAGTTTCGGCAATTGCTTTCAACTTGTAACATGTATATCTCATGGATATTTGTCAACATAGAGTAATATAACAAGTGCAATAAGTAAACATGTAAGAATCAATGCACATAACACAAGTGTTTGCTTCTAAGATAGAAAGAAGTAGGTAAACTGACTCAACATAAAGTAAAAGAATGGCCCTTCGCAGAGGAAAGCATGGATTACTATTTTTTTGCTAGAGCTTTTGTTTTGAAAACATAGAAACAATTTTGTCAACGGTAGTAATAATTCATATGTGCTATGCATAATACTTCCTACAAGTTGCAAGCCTCATGCATAGAATACCAATAGTGCTCGCACCTTGTCCTAATTAGCTTGGATTAACACGGATTATCATTGCATGACATATGTTTCAACCAAGTGTCACAAAGGGGTACCTCTATGCCGCCTGTACAAAGGTCCTAGGAGATCAATTGCATTTGATTTCTCGTTTTTAATAGATCTCAACTTAGGACATCCATACCGGGACAACATAGACAACAGATAATGGACTCCTCTTTTAATGCATAAGCATTCAACAACAGATAATATTCTCATAAGAGATTGAGGTTGTATGTCCAAACTGAAAACTTCCACCATGATACATGGCTTTGGTTAGCGGCCCAATGTTCTTCTCTAACAATATGCATACTCAAACCATTTGATCATGAAAATCACCCTTACTTCAGACAAGACGAACATGCATAGCATCTCACATGATATCCAACAAAGGTAAAAAGTTGATGGCGTCCCCAGAAACATGGTTACCGCTCAACAAGCAACTTATAAGAACTAAGACACATAACTACATATTCATCACCACAATAGTTTTTAAGCTATTTGTCCCATGAGCTATATATTGCAAAGATAAAGGAATGAAATTTTGAAGGTAGCACTCAAGTAATTTACTTTGGAATGGCAGAAAATACCACATAGTAGGTAGATATGGTTGACACAAATGGCATGGGTTTTGGCTCAAGGTGTTTGGATGCACGAGAAGCATTTCCTCTCAGTACAAGGCTTTGGCTAGCAAGGTTGTTTGAAGCAAACACAAGTATGAACAGGTACAACAAAACTTACACAAGAACATATTGCAAGCATTATAAGACTCTACACTGTCTTCCTTGTTGTTCAAACACTTTACGGAAAATATCTAGACTTAGAGAGACCAATCATGCAAACCAAATTTTAACAAGCTCTACAGTAGTTCTCCACTAATAGATTAAACTACATGATGCAAGAGCTTAAACATGATCTAATGAGAGCTCAAAACAATTGCCAAGTTTCAAGTTATTCCAAACCATATGAAGCATTTTCTGATTCCAACCAAATAGCAATCAACGAAGCAATTCTCAGCCTTCGCCATGAACATTAAAGCACAACTAAGAACACAAGTGTTTGATGCACGTAGATGTACACGTCCGTTGGGAACCCCAAGAGGAAGGTATGATGCGCACAGCGGCAAGTTTTCCCTCAGAAAGAAACCAAGGTTATCGAACCAGTGGGAGCCAAGAAGCACGTGAAGGTTGTTGGTGGAGGAATGTAGTGCGGCGCAACACCAGTGAAACCGGCGCCAACATGGAAACTGCACAACACAATCAAAGTACTTTGCCCCACGTAGCAGTGAGGTTGTCAATCTCAACGGCTTGCTGAAACAAAGGATTAAGCGTATCGAGTGGAAGATGGTGTTTGTTTGCAAAGAACAGTAAAGAACAATAATTGCGGTAGAATGTATTCAGATGTAAAAAAATGGACCGGGGTCCACGGTTCACTAGTGGTGTCTCTCCAATAAGATAACTAACATCCTGGGTGAACAAATTACAGGTGGGCAATTGACAAATAAAGATTCAATACATATCAATGATGATTACTATGTGATTTAATCAGGGCATTACGACAAAGTACATAGACCGCTATCAAGCATGCATCTATGCCTAAATAATCCACCTTCAGGTTATCATCCGAACCCCTTCCAGTATTAAGTTGTAAACAACAGATAATTGCATTAAGTATGGTGCGTAATGTAATCAACACAAATATCCTTAGACAAAGCATCGATGTTTTATCCTAGTAGCAACAGACATCAACCTTAGAACTTTCATCACTTGTCCCAGTTAAATGGAGGCATGAACCCACTATCGAGCATAATTACTCCCTCTTGGAGTTACAAGTATCAACTTGGCCAGAGCCTCTACTAGCAACGGAGAGCATGCAAGAACATAAACAACACATATATGATAGATTGATAATCAACTTGACATAGTATTCTAGATTCATCGGATCCCACCAAACACAACATGTAGCATTACAAATAGATGATCTTGATCATGTTAGGCAGCTCACAAGATCTAAACAATGATAGCACATGCGGAGAAGACAACCATCTAGCTACGCTATGGACCCATAGTCCAAGGATGAACTACTCACGCATCAATCCGGAGGCGGGCATGATGATGTAGAGCCCCTCCGGTGATGATTCCCCTCTCCGGCAGGGTGCCGGAGGCGATCTCCTGAATCCCCGAGATGGGATTGGCGGCGGCGTCTCAGTAATGTTTTCCGTATCGTGGCTCTTGGTACAGGGGGTTTCGCGACGAAGGCTATTTGTAGGCGGAAGGGTAGGTCAGGGGGCGACGCGAGGGGCCCAGACCACAGGGCCGCGCGGCCAGGGCCTGGGCCGCGCCGCCCTGTTGTCTGGCCGCCTCGTGGCCCCACTTCGTTATCCCTCCGGTCTTCTGGAAGCTTCGTGGAAAAATAGGACCCTGGGCGTTGATTTCGTCCAATTCGAGAATATTTCCTTACTAGGATTTCTGAAACCAAAAACAGCAGAAAACAGCAACGCACTTCGGCATCTTGTTAATAGGTTAGTGCTGGAAAATGTATAATAATGTTGTAAAGTATGTATAAAACATTCAAGTATTGTCATAAAAGTAGCATGGAACATAAGAAATTATAGATACGTTTGAGGCGTATCAAGCATCCCCAAGCTTAGTTCCTACTCGCCCTCGAGTAGGTAAACGATAACACAAATAATTTCAAGTGACATGCTACCAACATAATCTTGATCAACATTATTGTAAAGCATATGAGATGAATGGAGTGATCTGAACAAAAGATTGCTAACAAAGATAATGGCTAAACAAATGAATCATATAGCAAAACTTTTCATGAATAGTACTTTCAAACAAGTATCAATAAGACTTGCATAAGAACTAACTCATAAGCAATAAATTCTTAGTAGAATGAATTGAAGCAACACAAAGGATGATTAAGTTTCAGCAATTGCTTTCAACTTGTAAGATGTATATCTCATGGATATTTGTCAACATAGAGTAATATAATAGGTGCAATAAGTAAACATGTAAGAATCAATGCACACAGTTAACACAAGTGTTTGCTTCTAAGATAGAAAGAAGTGGGTAAACTGACTCAACAATAAAGTAAAAGAATGGCCCTTCGCAGAGGGAAGCATAGATTACTATTTTTGTGCTAGAGCTTTTGTTTTGAAAACATAGAAACAATTTTGTCAACGGTAGTAATAATTCATATGTGCTATGGATAATACTTCCTACAAGTTGCATGTCTCATGCATAGAGTACTAATAGTGCTCGCACCTTGTCCTAATCAGCTCGGAAAACACGGATTATCATCGCATAACATATGTTTCAACCAAGTGTCACAAAGGGGTACCTCTATGCCGCCCTGTACAAATGTCTAAGGAGAAAGCACACATTGGATTTCTCGCTTTTGATTATTCTCAACTTAGACATCCATACCGGGACAACATAGACAAGAGATAATGGACTCCTCTTTTAATGCTTAAGCATTCAACAACAAATAGTATTCTCATAAGAGATTGAGGTTGTATGTCCAAACTGAAACTTCCACCATGATACATGGCTTTAGTTAGCTGCCCAATGTTCTTCTCTAACATATGCATACTCAAACCATTTGATCATGAAATCGCACTTACTTCAGACAAGACGAACATGCATAGCATCTCACATGATATCCAACAAAGGTAAAAGTTGATGGCGTCCCCAGAAACATGGTTACCGCTCAACAAGCAACTTATAAGAACTAAGACACATAACTACATATTCATCACCACAATAGTTTTTAAGCTATTTGTCCCATGAGCTATATATTGCAAAGATAAAGGAATGAAATTTTAAAGGTAGCACTCAAGTAATTTACTTTGGAATGGCATCAAAATACCACATAATAGGTAGATATGGTGGACACAAATGGCATGGGGTTTTGGCTCAAGGTGTTTGGATGCACGAGAAGCATTTCCTCTCAGTACAAGGTTTGGGCTAGCAAGGTTGTTT
Source organism: Lolium multiflorum (assembly GCA_030979885.1). Classification (NCBI taxonomy): domain Eukaryota; kingdom Viridiplantae; phylum Streptophyta; class Magnoliopsida; order Poales; family Poaceae; genus Lolium; species Lolium multiflorum. The sequence goes on along the minus strand of CM061753.1, from coordinate 90,688,325 downwards.
GAAGAAAACACAAGTATGAACAGGTACAGCAAAATTTACACAGAACATATTGCAAGCATTATACGGCTCTACACTGTCTTCCTTGTTGTTCAAACACTTTACCAGAAAATATCTAGACTTAGAAAGACCAATCATGCAAACCAAATTAAACAAGCTCTACGGTAGTTCTTCATTAATAGATTAAACTACATGATGCAAGAGCTTAAACATGATCTATGAGAGCTCAAACAATTGCCAAGTTGCCAAACCATATGCAGCATTTTCCGATTCCAACCAAATAGCAATTTAACGAAGCAATTTCAGCCTTCGCCATGAACATTAAAGCACAATTAAGAACACAAGTGTTCCATATGAAAAAGCGGACGTAATATCTCCAATATAAGAATGATGGGATCCAACTTTATTCAAACCAAAACGTAAATAAAAGCAAACCGACGTTCCAAGTAAAGAACATAAGATGTGATGGAATAAAAATATAGTTTCACTAGAAGTGACATAATGTTGTCGATGAAGAAGGGGATGCCTTGGGCATCCCCAAGCTTAGATGCTTGAGTCTTCTTAAAATATGCAGGGATGAACCACCGGGGCATCCCAAGCTTAGACCTTTCACTCTTCTTGATCATAGTATATGATCCTCTTCTCTTGACCCTTGAAAACTTCCTACACCAAACTTCAAGCAAACTTATTAGAGGGTTAGTGCATAATCAAAAATTCACATATTCAGAGATGACACAATCATTCTTAACACTTCTGGACACAAAGCTTCTGAAAGTTAATGGAACAAAGAAACTCATTCAACATAGCAAAAGCGGCAATGCGAAATAAAAGGCAGAATCTGTCAAAAACAGAACAGTCCGTAAAGACAATCTGGCAGGGGCATAACTTGCTCAAATGGAAAAACTCAAAACTAATGAAAGTTGCGTACATATCTGAGGATCACGCTCGTAAATTTTCAGATTTTTTAGATTTTTTTACAGAGAGCTCTGCGAGAATTCGTGACAGACAGCAATGCTGTTTCTGCGCAGCAATCCAAATATAGCATCAACTTTAACATAGAAACTTTACTTGGCACAAAAACATGATAAGGAGAGGTTGATACAGTAGTAAACAACTTCCAAGACTCAACAATACAGTAAATAAAATAAAACATGGGTTATCTCCCAAGAAGTGCTTTTCTTTAACGCCTTTCAGCTAGGCGCAGAAAGTGCAAATCAAGTAACATCAAGAGAAGAAGCATCAACATCATAACTTGTTCTAATAATAGAATCAAAAGGCAACTTCATTCTCTTTCTAGGGAAGTGTTCCATACCTTTCTTGAGAGGAAATTGATATTTAATATTACCTTCCCTCATATCAATAACAACACCAACGGTTCGAAGAAAAGGTCTTCCCAACACAATAGGACAAGATGCATTGCATTCGATATCCAAGACAACAAAATCAACGGGGACAAGGTTATTGTTAACCATAATGCGCACATTATCAATCCTCCCCAAAGGTTTCTTTTTAACATTATCGGCAAGATTAACATCTAAATAACAATTCTTCAATGGTGGCAAGTCAAGCATATCATAAATCTTTTTAGGCATAACAGAAATACTTGCACCAAGATCACATAGAGCATTACATTCAAAATCATTGAATTTCATCTTAATGATGGGCTCCCAACCATCTTCTAACTTCCTAGGAATAGAAGCTTCAAGTTTTAATTTCTCTTCCCTAGCTTTAATGAGAGCATTTGTAATATGTTTTGTAAAGGCTAAATTTATAGCACTAGCATTGGGACTTCTAGCAAGTTTTTGTAAGAACTTTATAACTTCAGTAATATGACAATCATCAAAATCTAAACCATTATGTTCTACAGACAATATTTTGAAAAATTTCAGCAGTTTTATCACAAACAGCAGTTTCAGGCAATTTTGCGCTTTGTACTAGGAGTAGAAACATTGCCAACACCAATTATTTTACCATTGATAGTAGGAGGTGTAGCAACATGTGAAGAATCAACATTACTAGTGGTGGTAATAGTCCATACTTTAGCTACATTATTCTCTTTAGCAAGTTTTTCTTTTTCTTCTCTATCCCACCTAGCATGCAATTCAGCCAACATTCTAATATTATCATTAATTCGAACTTGGATGGCATTTGCTGTAGCAGAAAATTTTGTATCATTATCCTCAGGTTTAGCAGCCATTTTATTAATTAAAGAAGATTGTGATTCAGACATATATGAGATTCGATTTTCAGCATTTGTAAGTTTAGTTTGCAAACCAGAAATTTTCACATTCAAATTTTCAAGTTGATTTCCTATATTTTTCAACAAGGCAGATTGTTCATTCATAGTTTTAGTAAACAATTGATTTTGCTCATATTGCGATTGCATAAAGCTCTTAGTAGTTCTTTCAATTTCTAATATCTTTTCCTCATTAGGCAAAACAGATCTACCATAAGAATTACCATAACCACTACCATTATTAAAAGGATATGGCCTAAAGTTGTTGTTACCATAATTATTCCTATAAGCATTGTTGTTGAAATTATTGTTCTCAATGAAATTCACATCAACATTTTCTTCTTGAACAACCAATGAAGCTAAAGGAACATTATTAGGATCAATATGAGATCTACCATTTGCAAGCATAGACATAATAGCATCAATCTTATCACCCAAAGAAGAGGTTTCTTCAACAGAATTTACCTTCTTACCTTGAGGAGTTCTTTCAGTGTGCCATTCAGAGTAATTGATCATCATATCATCAAGTAGTTTAGTCGCGGCGCCCAAGGTGATGGACATAAAAGTACCTCCAGCAGCTGAATCCAATAGGTTCCTCGAGGAAAAATTCAATCCTGCATAAAAGGTTTGGATGATCATCCAAGTAGTCAGTCCATGGGTTGGGCAATTCTTTACCAAAGATTTCATTCTCTCCCATGCTTGAGCAACATGTTCATTATCAAATTGTTTAAAGTTCATAATGCTACTTCTCAAAGATATAATCTTAGCAGGAGGATAATATTTACTAATAAAAGCATCTTTACATTTAGTCCATGAATCAATACTATTCTTAGGCAAAGAAAGCAACCAATCTTTAGCTCTTCCTCTTAATGAGAAAGGAAACAATTTCAGTTTTATAATATCACCATCTATATCTTTATACTTTTGCATTTCACAAAGTTCAATAAAATTATTAAGATGGGCAGCAGCATCATCAGTACTAACACCAGAAAATTGCTCTCTCATAACAAGATTCAGTAAAGCAGGTTTAATTTCATAGAATTCTGCTGTAGTAGCAGGTGGAGCAATAGGAGTACATATAAAATCATTATTATTTGTGCTAGTGAAATCACACAACTTAGTATTTTCAGGAGTACCCATTATAACAGTAATAAAGTAAACTAGGCAAATAAAGTAAAGACAAGTAACTAATTTTTTTGTGTTTTGATATAGAGCTAGTAAACAAGACAGTAAGTAAAGTAACTAATTTTTTGTGTGTTTTAGTATGAAGCAAACAAGACAGTAAATAAAATAAAGCAAGACAAAAACAAAGTAAAGAGATTGGAAGTGGAGACTCCCCTTGCAGCGTGTCTTGATCTCCCCGGCAACGCCGGGAAAAAGTGTGATGCGCGTAGATGTACACGTCCGTTGGGAACCCCAGGAAGGTATGATGCGCACGGCGGCAAGTTTTTCCTCAGAAAGAAACCGAGGTTATCGAACCAGTAGGAGCCAAGAAGCACGTGAAGGTTGTTTGTGGAGGAATGTAGTGCGGCGCAACCCAGTGAAACCGGCGCCAACGTGGAACCTGCACAACACAATCAAAGTACTTTGCCCCAATCGATGAGGTTGTCAATCTCACCGGCTTGCTGTAACAAAGGGTTAAGCGTATCGAGTGGAAGATGGTGTTTGTTTGCAAAGAACAGTAAAGAACAATAATTGCAGTAGAATGTATTCAGATGTAAAAGAATGGACCGGGGTCCACTGTTCACTAGTGGTGTCTCTCCAATAAGATAACTAACATGCTGGGTGAACAAATTACAGGTGGGCAATTGACAAATAAAGATTCAATACATATCAATGATGATTACTATGTGATTTAATCAGGGCATTACGACAAAGTACATAGACCGCTATCCAGCATGCATCTATGCCTAAATAATCCACCTTCAGGTTATCATCCGAATCCCTTCCAGTATTTGTAAACAACAGATAATTGCATTAAGTATGGTGCGTAATGTAATCAACACAAATATCCTTAGACAAAGCATCGATGTTTTATCCCTAGTAGCAACAACACATCCACAACCTTAGAACTTTCTGTCACTGTCCCAGATTAAATGGAGGCATGAACCCACTATCGAGCATAATTACTCCCTCTTGGAGTTACAAGTATCAACTTGGCCAGAGCCTCTACTAGCAACGGAGAGCATGCAAGAACATAAACAACACATATATGATAGATTGATAATCAACTTGACATAGTATTCTAGATTCATCGGATCCCACCAAACACAACATGTAGCATTACAAATAGATGATCTTGATCATGTTAGGCAGCTCACAAGATCTAAACAATGATAGCACATGCGGAGAAGACAACCATCTAGCTTGCTATGGACCCATAGTCCAAGGATGAACTACTCACGCATCAATCCGGAGGCGGGCATGATGATGTAGAGACCCTCCGATGATGATTCCCCTCTCGGCGGGTGCCGGAGCGATCTCTGAATCCCCGAGATGGGATTGCGGCGGCGGCGTCTCGATAATGTTTTCCGTATCGTGGCTCTCGAGGGGTTTCGCGACGAAGGCTATTTGTAGGCGGAAGGGTAGGTCGGGGGCGACGCGAGGGCCCGGACCACGGGGCGCGCGGCCGGGGCTGGCGCGCCGCCTGTTGTGCCCGCCTCGTGGCCCCACTTCGTTATCCCTCCGGTCTTGGAAGCTTCGTGGAAAAATAGGACCCTGGGCGTTGATTTCGTCCAATTCCGAGAATATTTCCTTACTAGGATTTCTGAAACCAAAAACAGCAGAAAACAAACTGGCACTTCGGCATCTTGTTAATAGGTTAGTGCCGGAAATGTATAATAATGCTGTAAAGTATGTATAAAACATTCAAGTATTGTCATAAAAGTAGCATGGAACATAAGAAATTATAGATACGTTTGAGACGTATCGGTGTTCCATATGAAAAAGCGGAGCGTAATATCTCCAATATAAGGATGGCGGGATCCAACTTTATTCAAACCAAAACGAAAATAAAAGCAAACAGACGCTCCAAGTAAAGAACATAAGATGTGATGGAATGAAAATATAGTTTCACTAGAAGTGACCTGATAAGTTGTCGATGAAGAAGGATGCCTTGGGCATCCCCAAGCTTAGATGCTTGAGTCTTCTTAAAATATGCAGGGATGAACCACCGGGGCATCCCCAAGCTTAGACCTTTCACTCTTCTTGATCATATTGTATCATCATCTTCTCTTGACCCTTGAAAACTTCCTCCACACCAAACTTCAAGCAAACTCATTAGAGGGTTAGTGCATAATCAAAAATTCACATATTCAGAGGTGACATAATCATTCTTAACACTTCGGACATTGCACAAAGCTACTGAAAGTTAATGGAACAAAGAAACCCATTCAACATAGCAAAAGCGGCAATGCGAAATAAAAGGCAGAATCTGTCAAAACAGAACAGTCCGTAAAGACGAATTTTACAGAGGCACTTAACTTGCTCAAACGGAAAAACTCAAAACTAATGAAAGTTGCGTACATATCTGAGGATCACGCACGTAAATTGGCAGATTTTTTGATTTTTACAGAGAGTTCTCGCAAATTTGTGACAGACAACAATTCTGTTTCTGCAGAAATCCAAATCTAGCATCAACTTTACCATAGAGACTTTACTTGGAACAAAAACATGATAAGGAGAGGTTGCTACAAGTAACAACTTCCAAGACTCAACAATACAGTAGTAAAATAAAAACATGGGTTATCTCCCAAGAAGTTCTTTCTTTTAGGCGCAGAAAGTGCAAATCAAGTAACATCAAGAGAAGAAGCACCAACATCATAATTTGTTCTAATAATAGAATCAAAAGGCAACTACATTCTCTTTCTAGGGAAGTGTTCCATACCTTTCTTGAGAGGAAATTGATACTTAATATTTCCTTCTTTCATATCAATAATAGCACCAACAGTTCGAAGAAAGGTCTTCCCAACACAATAGGACAAGATGCATTGCATTCAATATCCAAGACAACAAAATCAACGGGGACAAGGTTATTGTTAACCGTAATGCGAACATTATCAATCCTCCCCAAAGGTTTCTTTTTAGAATTATCAGCAAGATTAACATCCAAATAACAATCTTTCAATGGTGGCAAGTCAAGCATATCAAAAAAATTCTTGGGCATAACAGAAATACTTGCACCAAGATTACATAAAGCATTACATTCAAAATCATTGAATTTCATCTTAATGATGGGCTCCCAACCATCTTCCAACTTCCTAGGAATAGAAGCTTCAAGTTTTAATTTCTCTTCCCTAGCTTTAATGAGAGCATTTGTAATATGTTTTGTAAAGCCTAAATTTATAGCACTAGCATTAGGACTTCTAGCAAGTTTTTGTAAGAACTTTATAACTTCAGTAATATGACAATCATCAAAATCTAAATCATTATGTTCTACAGCAATGGAATCATTGTCCCCAATATTTTGAAAATTTCAGCAATTTTATCACAAGCAGTTTCAGCAGTTTCAGGCAATTTTGCACGCTTTGCAGTAGGAGTAGAAACATTTCCAACACCAATTATTTTACCATTGATAGTAGGAGGGTAGAAACATGTGTAGAATCAACATTACTAGTGGTGGTAATAGTCCAAACTTTAGCTACATTATTCTCTTTAGCAAGTTTTTCTTTTTCTTCTCTATCCCACCTAGCATGCAATTCAGCCAACATTCTAATATTATCATTAATTTGAACTTGAATGGCATTTGTTTTAGCAAACCTAGCATCTTTAACTTCCTCAGGCATAACTTTAAGTTTTAAAAGATCAACATCAAGAGCAAGACTATCAACCTTAGAAGCAAGAACATCAATTTTACCAAGCTTTTCTTCAACAGTTTTATTAAAAGCAGTTTGTGTACTAATAAATTCTTTAAGCATGACTTCAAGACCAAAGGGTACACTCTTATTATTGTTGTAAGGATTACCATAAGAATTACCATAACCACTACCATTATTAGAAGGGTATGGCCTATAGTTGTTGTTACCATAATTATTCCTATAAGCATTGTTGTTGAAATTATTATTCTTAATGAAATTCACATCAACATTTTCTTCTTGAGCAACCAATGAAGCTAAAGGAACATTATTAGGATCAATATGAGATCTACCATTTGCAAGCATAGACATAATAGCATCAATCTTATCACCCAAAGAAGAGGTTTCTTCAACAGAATTTACCTTCTTACCTTGAGGAGTTCTTTCAGTATGCCATTCAGAGTAATTGATCATCATATCATCAAGTAGTTTAGTCGCGGCGCCCAAGGTGATGGACATAAAAGTACCTCCAGCAGCTGAATCCAATAGGTTCCTCGAGGAAAAATTCAATCCTGCATAAAAGGTTTGGATGATCATCCAAGTAGTCAGTCCATGGGTAGGGCAATTCTTTACTAAAGATTTCATTCTCTCCCATGCTTGAGCAACATGTTCATTATCAAATTGCTTAAAATTCATAATGCTACTTCTCAAAGATATAATCTTAGCGGGGATAATATTTACCAATAAAAGCATCTTTACATTTAGTCCATGAATCAATACTATTCTTAGGCAAAGAAAGCAACCAATCTTTAGCTCTTCCTCTTAATGAGAAAGGAAACAATTTCAGTTTTATAATATCACCATCTATATCCTTATACTTTTGTATTTCATAAAGTTCAACAAAATTATTAAGATGGGCAGCAGCATCATCAGTACTAACACTAGAAAATTGCTCTCTCATAACAAGATTCAGTAAAGCAGGTTTAATTTCATAAAATTCTGCTGTAGTAGCAGGTGGAGCAATAGGAGTACTTATAAAATCATTATTATTTGTGCTAGTGAAATCACACAACATAGTATTTTCAGGAGTACCCATTGTAGCAGTAATAAAAGTAAACTAAGCAAATAGAATAAAGTAAAGACAAGTAACTAATTTTTTGTGTTTTGATATAGAGCAAGTAAACAAGACAGTAAGTAAAGTAACTAATTTTTTTGTGTTTTTGATATAAAGCAAACAAGACAATAAATAAAATAAAGTAAAGCAAGACAAAAACAAAGTAAAGAAATTGGATGTGGAGACTCCCCTTGCAGCGTGTCTTGATCTCCCAGGCAACGGCGCGGGGTCTTGATACGCGTGAAGCACACGTCCGTTGGGAACCCCAAGAGGAAGGTGTGATGCGTCACAACAAGTTTTCCCTCAGAAAGAAACCAAGGTTATCGAACCAGTAGGAGCCAAGAAGCACGTGAAGGTTGTTGGTGGAGGAGTGTAGTGCGCGCAACACCGGTGAAACCGGCGCCAACGTGGAACCTGCACAACACAATCAAGATACTTTGCCCCAACGTAACAGTGAGGTTGTCAATCTCACCGGCTTGCTGAAAACAAAGGATTAAACGTATCGAGTGGAAGATGATGTTTGTTTGCAAAGAACAGTAAAGAACAATGATTGCAGCAGATTGTATTCAGATGTAAAAGAATGGACCGGGGTCCACAGTTCACTAGAGGTGTCTCTCCAATAAGATAACTAACATGCTGGGTGAACAAATTACAGGTGGGCAATTGACAAATAAAGATTCAATACATATCAATGATGATTACTATGAGATTTAATCAGGGCATTACGACAAAGTACATAGACCGCTATCCAGCATGCATCTATGCCTAAATAATCCACCTTCGGGTTAGCATCCGCACCCCCTCCAGTATTAAGTTGTAAACAACGGATAATTGCATTAAGTATGGTGCGTAATGTAATCAACACAAATATTCTTAGACAAAGCATCGATGTTTTATCCCTAGTAGCAACAGCACATCCACAACCTTAGAACTTTCTGTCACTGTCCCAGATTCAATGGAGGCATGAACCCACTATCGAGCATAAATACCCCTCTTGGAGTTACAAGTATCAACTTGGCAGAGCCTCTACTAGCAACGGAGAGCATGCAAGAACATAAACAACACATATATGATAGATTGATAATCAACTTGACATAATATTCTATATCCATCGGATCCCACCAAACACAACATGTAGCATTACAAATAGATGATCTTGATCATGTTAGGCAGCTCACAAGATCTAAACAATGATAGCACAAGCGGAGAAGACAACCATCTAGCTACTGCTATGGACCCATAGTCCAAGGATGAACTACTCACGCATCAATCCGGAGGCGGGCATGATGATGTAGAGCCCTCCGGTGATGATTCCCCTCTCCGGCGGGTGCCGGCGATCTCTGAATCCCGAGATGGGATTGGCGGCGGCGGCGTCTCGGTTTTCGTATCGTGGCTCTCGGTCCGGGTTCGCGTCGAAGGCTTTAAGTAGGTGGAAGGGTAGGTCGGCGCGCGGGGGCCCACACCATAGGCCGGCGCGGGCCCCCAGGCGGCGCGCCTATGGTGCCGGCCCCTCGCGGCCCCATCGTATCTCCTCCGGTCTTTGGAAGCTTCGGGAATAAGACCCGGGCGTTGATTTGTCAATTCCGAGAATATTTCCTTTGTAGGATTTCTGAAACCAAAAACAGCAACTGGCACTCCGGCATCTTGTTAATAGGTTAGTGCCGGAAAATGTATAATAATGATGTATAGTATGTATAAAACATGCAAGTATTATTATAAAAGTAGCATGGAACATAAGAAATTATAGATACGTTTGAGACGTATCACCCATCATTAAGATGAAATGGATTTGATTGCAATGCTTTATGTGATCTTGGTGCAAGTATTTCTGTTATTCCTAGAAAAATCTATGATATGCTTGATTTGCCACCATGGAAACAATGTTATTTGGATGTTCATCTTGTTGATATTGCTGCAAAGAAACCTTTGGGGAGAGTTGATAATGTTCTTATTATGGTTAAAAATAATCTTGTCCCCATTGATTTTGTTATCTTGGATATTGAATGCAATGCTTCTTGTCCAATTATATTGGAAAGACCGTTTCTTAGAACTGTTGGTGCTGCTATTGATATGAGAGATGGGATTATTAAATATCAATTCCCACTCAAGAAAGGTATGGAACACTTCCCTATAAAGAGAAAGAAATCACCTTATGACTCTGTTATTAGAACAAATTATGATGTTGATTCTTCTTCACTTGATAATACTTGATGCTCGTCTTTTTCTGCCCCTAGCTGAAAGGCATTAAAGAAAAGCACTCTTGGGAGATAACCCATGTTTATTCTCTGTAATTTTTCTTTTTGTTGAGTCTTGGAAGTTATTACCTCTGTAATAACCTCTCCTTATTATTTTTTATTTCGTTTTTGTGCTAAGAATAGCCTCTAATTGGAAGAAAGAAGATTTGGGGAAGTTGCTGTCCTGAAAATAGATTCTGTGATGTTACCATAAAAATTCGTAAAAATAGCCAGAGCGGAATTTTGAGCTTCCATTTGTATGCATATGCCTAACTTTCGTTAGTTGACCACTTTTCGAGATGAGCAACATAGGAGTTTCGAAAAAATCGATCTTTACCTGCTGTTCTGTTTTGACAGATTTCAGCACTATTTGCATTTGCCTCTTCAATCTCATTGTTTTTGAATTCTTTTGATCAAAGAGCTTTTTGAAGAGTTTCTACAGTAGCTAATGCTTTAATAGATGTTTGATATATGTTAGAACTGAACCCAAGTGGATTTATTTGTTTTGATCGTACTAATGCTGCTCATAAAGAATTGTGTGAAGTTTTGTATCAAGGAAGTTTTCAAGTGTAGGGAGAGAATGATGTGAGATGAGATGAAGTATGGACAAAATCTCAAGCTTGGGGATGCCCATGCACCCCAAGAAATAACCAAGAGGTACAAGCGTCAAAGCTTGGGGATGCCCAAGGCATCCCCTCTTCATCAACAAAGCAACAAGTCATCTCTCTATGCGATATATTTTTATTGCTTCATAAACTATGTGTTGTTCTTTGAGCATCTTTATTTTTGTTTTTTGTTTTGTTTGCTGTAGCATATTTTGGATCCCGGCACATTTGTTTTGGAGAAAGATCCGCTCCTTTTTAATTGCATAGAACACTCTAGTTTTCGTTATTGTTATGCGAGTGTTCTAGTTTTTTAGTACTGCGTTTAGCTCTTGTTCTTTCACTTGAATTTTGTTCAGAGCTCGTTAGTATTTTTTATTTGTGTATGATTAGCTCTCTGGTACATATTGTATTTCATCCATGAGAGTTATTTCAAATAAGTTGATTGGTGTTGGATACGAGTAAAATGTTCCATGCCTATAGTGATGCAAAAGGAAGCTTGTCTAGACTGTGGCATAGACTTTGGCATGTCATGTTGGATGTTATTCTTGTCATATTCTTAGTATTTATTGTTGTAGCATGACTTGTTTCAAATGGCTGAGAGTGCATAATGTTTCATTGAAAGAATCATGTGTTGTTTCCATCATAAAAGCATAATATTGTGGTATTCTTCTTTGATGCTTTATTGGGTTGACTTGGCGCATGCTTATACCATGTTATGACTATAACCAGTCAACTAAAGCCTCTATGATCATTTAGTTTTTGACTTGTAATATGACTTAATTCTTTGATTGATAATGTTTTGTCGCTATGCATGATTATGACCATTATTGCTCTCTTAGTTGGTTGCTCCCAGTCTTTTCTAGCCTCTGCCTGTACTGAGTATGAACTCTACTCGTGCATCCAACCACCATTAACCAAAGTTTGCCAATTTTGTCCACCATATCTACCTACTAGCATTATTGCTATTCCAAGTATGCTCATCATGTTTTTATTTATCTTCCAAATTAAATTTTGGCATGAGAAAATTAGTCAGTAAAGCTCTCACGAACTTGATGGCACATTTACTTTCTTGCACTTAATAAACTTGATCATTGTGACTATCTTATGAAGTTTATATGTTTGCAAATTGCGAGTTGGGAGTTAGTATAACCATGCTTTCATGGGGAACACTTTCGACATTGCACTTATATTTAGTTGATGTCATGTTCTTTTGTTTATGGATGCCTAGCGGTGCGAAATAAAATGGAAACTTGTAAGTCCATGGAGTTTGTATATGAGTTAGAGAAACGCTTGGGCCGCTAATCTAAGCCATGCATCATTCACGGTGGAAATTTACAGCTAAGCCATAGTGAGCATTCCATGAAGCATTTTCAATAAAAAGCTATACCCATAGTAAATAAAAAATTGTTGAGATGCTCATTGTCTGTTTGTCTTGTCATTTTGGCATGGGATTGCTCCTACAAGAGTACCTCCATATCATCGGGCAAGAGGTACCCCGTTGGCGGTTCTCAATGATACATGTATACTTACAATGACAAGAACTTATTTGGGACCTAAGTTGAGTAGCATGAGGTTTAGGTACTCGTATTCAAGGGGCATGAGATTTTCAACTTGTGATTTGCAAGCATCTAGCTCATTTTTGATTTACATTAACTTTAACCATTCAAAATGCTTATGATAAGGGCAATGAGAGATCAAAGCTAATAAGTACCATACTTTTTGAAAGATTTATAAAACTTGTTTATCTTGCTTACTCTGCAAAGATCTCTCTTTTACTATTATGTTGAGTCTTCATCTTCTACTTTATGCACCAATTAAGAGAGCATAGTTGTCATTCTTAGTGTAATGTGCATAGTCCCAAAATTATTATTGATCGATTCGTGATTGTGTTATTGCTTGTTCTTAAATTACTTGTATCTAGTCACTCTTTAAACTTTGAAGGTGTCCTAGCATTTATGTTTTGCTATTCCATAAAGGACATGTTGAGTACCACTTTGTTATGTTTACTCTATGCTCATAAACAAACAGTTGCTTTCAATGCACTATTATTCATGATCCTTTGTTTCAGTTCCTTCTCATGTTATAACATATTTATTAAGTTAAGTTCTATTGTTAGAATTGTATCTATCATATCTATGTTTAAAGTACTTAGATCCCAGCTCACAATGCTTTACATGCTTGATCAAGATTGTGTTGGCTTCATGTCACCTCAAAATTATTTTGTTACCACTTACCTACTCAAGGACGACAGGAGTTGCTTGAGGATGTGATACGTCTCAAACGTATCTATATATTTTGATGCTCCATGCTTGTTTTACACCAATTTATATTTCTTACACTTCGTTGCACTTTTATATGATTTCCGGCACTAACCTATTAACAAGATGCCACGGCGCCCCTCATTTTCTGCTGTTTTGTATTTCAGAAAAGTTGTACAGGAAATATTCTCAAAAGTGGACGAAACAAAAGCCGAAGTCAATATTTTACTGTGACGAAGACGAAGTCCAAAGGAGGGACGAAGTGGCGCGGCCAGGCCAGACACCTGTCCGGCCGGCAGGAAACCTAGGGGTGGTGTGCCCCCCCCCCCAGGCGGCCACCGACCTCGCCCTCCGCCTATTTATTCACAATCTCGGGAAAACCCTGGAGACCCGAGCCTCCATCCACGAAAAGTTCCGTCGCGGCCGCCATCGCAGAACCCATCTCGGGGGGTTCTGAAGCTCTTCCGGCACCACACCGGGGGAAATCATTGCGGAGGCATCTACATCACCATGCCCGCCTCTGAAGTGATGCGTGAGTAGTTCATCCCTGGACTATGGGTCCATAGCAGTAGCTAGATGGGTGTCTTCTCCAATTTATGCCTCATATATAGATCTTGTGATCTGCCTTACATGATCAAGATCATCCTTATGTTGTGTTTGCTGGGTTCCGATGAATATTGTATACTATGTTGAGGTCGATTATATATTCATGTCATATGTTATTTGTGATGTTGCATGCTCTCCGTTGCTAGTAGATACTCTGGCCAAGTAGATGCTTGCGACTTCAAGAGGGGGTATTTATGCTCGATAGTAGGTTCATGCCTCTAGTTTTCTGGAAGAGTGACAATAACTTCTAAGATTGTAGATGTGTTGTTGCTACTAGGGAGAAAACAACAATGTTTTATCCAAGGATAATTCTATTGTTTACTTTACACACATTGCTTAATGCTGGTTGCTTGCAACTTAATAGTGAAAGGGAGTTGATGACGATAACCGGAAGATTAGTAGTCATAGAGGCAGTTGGATTACGGTCTATGTATTATGTTGTAATGCCTAAACAAATCTCATAGTAATCATCTTGTCATGTATGGTCGATATTTTGTCAATTTCCCTGCTGTAATTTGTTCACCCAACATGCTATTTATCTTTATGGAGAGACACCTCTAGTGACTGTGGACCCAGTCCTTTACTTTTCTACTGATAAATTCATCCCACACCAATCATGTTACACTTCTGCATGTAACATGTTCTCTTCATTACTGCAAACATCTCTTTCCACTCGATACATTTAATCCTTTGTGTTCACAAAACCGGTGAGATTGACAACGTCACTTTGTAAGTTGGGGCAAAGTATTTTGATTGTGTTGTGTGCAGGTTCACGTTGTTCTTGGCCAGTAGTGCGCCTGCCACTAGTCAGCCAACAACACCTTCAGAAGTCACGCCTTTCTCCTACGTCGATTAAACCTTGGTTTCTTACGGAGGGAAACTTGCTACTGTGCTCATCATACCTTCCTCTTGGATTTCCCCAACATTGTGAAGTCGGCGTAACGATAAGCACCATCAGTACGTCGAAGCTTGGAGTGTTCCCGTCACTCCTGCATGATTTGGCACAACTTAAAGCTCAGAAAATATGAAAAAAAAAAACATTTGACAACACGTGTACTATATGAGAGTGAATCTAGTCTCAATGTGCGTGTTGCACCCCTGGCATCGCACCATGGGCATCCACGTCTCGATTCGGGGCCAGATCTTTGTAAGGTACTTGCCCGTATGTTTCCGCAATGATTTGGGATCCGGTGGCGGCAATGGCGGCTGCCGCTTTGTCTGCGCGGCGCAGAGGCTGCCTTGTCCTCCACACGTACCGCCCGCAGTCTTCGGTCCGTCATGTATTTCGTAAAATCCTGGACCTGGTAGTACGCGTGTGACGCTCACGACCGAACCTCTCTCCTAACGGGCGTACCACCCATGGTTTTCGGTCCACAATGTATTTGGTAAAATCCTGGCCTTGTTAGTACGTGTGTGGAGACGACCAAACCTCTCTCCTAACTTGGCCTATTCGTACCGCCCACGGTCTTCGGTCCGCCATGTATTTGGTAAAATCCTTGCCCTGGTAGTACACGTGTGGCGTTCACGATCGAACCTCCCTCCTAACGGGCCTATTTGTACCACCCGCGGTCTTTGGTCCACCATGTATTTGGTAATATCCTGGCATTGTAGTACGTGTGTGGCGTGAACGACCGAACCTCTCTCCGAACGTGGCCTATTCGTACCGCCCACAATCTTCGGCCCGACGTGTATTTGGTAAAATCCTAGCCCTGTTAGTACGCGTGTGGCTTTCACGACCGGACCTCTCATCTAACGAGCCTATTCATACCACTCGCGGTCTTCAGTTTGCCGGGTATTTGATAAAATCCTAGGCCTGGTAGTACTCGTGTGGCGTTCACGACCGAACCTCCCTCCTAATGGGTATATCCGTACCGCGTCTGTACCTGAGCCTAGTGGCTCGACGTGTAGTGTCCAATGCCGCGTGAATGGCGCGCCTCGCCTTCCACGCGCCTGCGCTGGTGGGCGACACTGTAGCGGCTTCAGTATAGCGATAACGACGATGAGGATGCCAACGAAGAAGATGACACGGAGGTCGAGGCTGAGGATGTCGATGAGGCCTAGGATGCAAAAATTAGTATGCGTCCGGCCGCTGGGGACACCCCTAGACGCAAACGGACACGTGGTCGATTTCGACTATTCGTGCCGACGCAAAACGAACGAACGTAAGCAGTCAGTTTTACCGATCGATTTGCGTAGACCCGCCAAAGATGCTCTAAGGTAGGCAAAACGATCGATTAGGGGTGTCAGTTTTACCGATTGATTTCGACTATTCGTCCCGACGCAAAACGAACGCATGCAGTTAGTTTAACCGATCGATTTGCGTACACCCGCCAAAGATGCCCTAAGGTAGGCAGCCGAGAGGGAGGCAGCGCAGGCTCTATGTTGTACTACATCCTGCCCAAAATATGTTAACGTTTTATTATCTATATTGATAAAAAATATAAACATATACGATAAAAGAATAGTATTTTTAGAATTGTCATGAAATATATTTTCATATTATATGCATTTGTCATATTTGATCTTTGTATTATTATCTATATTGTTGATCAAAGTTTGCACAGTTTAACTTGCTGGAAAAAATATGTGCAACTTAAAATGGACAGGAGGAAGTACCTTCTGCGCATAGCATTTAATCATCTTTCGAAAACTGAATCAGCATTAAATGGACAGGGAGCGCACATGCTCTCTAACAAGCTGACGCATGTATCTGACCTCCCACGCACCTGCTCGTACCATGCTTTCTGATGTGCATGTCGTAAGTGTGCAGATGAACGCATTTATCAGCTGATTAGCTTCCAGCTATCCACTACTCTTCGCGCTGATCACATGGTTCCTAGCCCCATGGGTTCCTATATGGAACAACTTCATCACAAAAAACATAATCCAAACTTTATTTGTAGCCCTAAAAAGACAAATCTAGTGCTAATATTGCGAATGGAGCAAATTCATGACCCAAGTTGGATATGCTACTATTCACAATTAGATTTCTCGTGTTTGTTTCTAGGCCTGTATTTTGAATTTGGATTCAAATTTATGTGACATGATTGATATACATTGTATCCATTTGGTTTTTTTGTGGCATGATTGTTATACATTGTATGTATGCTACTATATAATTTTTATACAAAAATACAATAACTTCTAGAGTGACATTTATAATTTGTGAGTGTGCCTAGAGTAAACAACACCTCTGAGTACATGCGTGTTCACAATGAAGCCGACATCCGATAACTTATACCTAGGCGTGAAGATACCATTTAATTATTTATAATAAGGCATGTACTCTTTTTTCTCCCTCTTCTAATCAGGAATCATCTTATATAACTCCATTTTACATGCCCCCAACCATGAGAACTATTTAGATTGGTCCTTTTGGCCTACCCAAATCCTTCATGATGACACAACTATGATTACACAGACGTGGCAACATAGTAAAAAAAAGAACATGTTAAAATAAGCAATATGAGATAATTTAATAAAAAATACCGGTAATTTTGATAATCTTCTTGAAACATGAGAAAATCGACAATATAGATAGAACCTAGGAAATTTTGCGAAAACTAGAAAGCTCCAAGAAGTTAAAAGAAAATCTCAATAAAGAGAAATGAAATCTTTAAAATTTTGGCAAGTTATAAATGGCTTTGTAGGGTATATCTAAATAGTATTAGTTTTTAAATTTACAAGAACTTTGAGAACTTGTTCGAATTTTACTCTCTCTTTCTCTGGGTATCTACGAGGTCACACATTGGCGAAATCAAGCCATATATAATCGTCTTCGGGTAAAAAAAAGCCATAACCGTCTTTAGTGTGGTACTGCTGGGGAATGGGAACAAAATTGAAGAAGAGAAAATCCATGCTACGTTATTCGTTGGATATGACAAACGAAACAAGTATGTTTGATTGTGCATTAGCATGGATGCTAATAAGATGGAGTTTTTCTTTTTTGACAGCAACTGCTAAGATGGAGGTATTGGACGTGAGTGGCGTGTTAATCTGTTTGTATTATCGTACCGGGCGTATATCATGCAGACTCCACTAACTTAATGACCGTGCATGCATGCGTGCACTATCTGCAAACATGCTCATCTACATATGCATGCACTGACAGTAATATGTCCCTAATCGCGGTACCTATTTACTCCACGCATGCAATGTCAAGTTGGGTAGCGCACATATTTTGGCCATACTATACGTCTTTGGATGTTGACAATTCACTAGCTGTGACTATATAGGATGATACAGTGTGCATCCATGGTACTCCACTAATCGAGTCGTGCTAGCACTAGCCCGCTAGAATGAGTTGATTAATCAGGACGCCCACGTGCTAAGTACATGTATATGCGCATTGCCATAATTAATCTGATCTGATTACCTACACACGGCTAGTCGACATGCACCTTGAGTTAAGTCAAACTTCAGTTCACCTCACCTCACCTCACTGTTAGTACTTCCTCGGCTTCAAAATAGTTGTAAAAACATATCTAGATAGTACATCTATTTTTGAGCAATTATTTTAAATCGGAGGAAGTACTAAGTTTTCCAGTTGAGATGGTAAGCACTTGAGATTGAGTCATTGAGATGCATGATGACTATCCATTGACTAAGTAGTAGCTAGTAAGCACTAGTATAATGTAGTCATGATAAATCTAGTTTCATGCATGAGCATGATAGTGGCGGCCGGTCTCTCGTCTGGTCTGGTGATGTTGCTATGTTACATAAGCGTCCACAACCTCTAGCTATAAATACCAACACAACTGATGGAGCTCTCACTTCTCTTTATGCATGCATGCATGCAACAAGTCATCCACAACCAGCTTAGTAAGTAGCTACTCCACGGTAAACCAACATACATCGTCGACCCAAAATCATCAAGACGAATGGGCAAGTCCATGCTGATGGATATCTCTAGTCGTGTTATCGCTCTAACACTGGTTGTGATGCTTGTTGCATCGGCGGCCAGCTGGGGTGGCGTTGCAGCACAAGGAGGAAGAGGGTGGTACGGCGGTGGCGGTGGTGGTGGCGGGTACGGCGGTGGTGGGTACGGCGGCGGTGGTGGCGGGTACGGCGGCGATGGGTACGGTGGAAACGGCAACGATTATGATCAGGGTCGGGGTCCGCAGGGGGGCGTGAGCCCGGGTGAGCTGATCATGGGGTACTACTCCATGAGCTGCCCGTACGCGGAGGCGATCGTCCGCGACGTGGTGGGCGACGCCCTCCACCGAGACCCCACCCTCGCCGCCTCCCTCCTCCGCCTCCACTTCCACGACTGTTTCGTCCGCGGCTGCGACGCCTCCGTGCTCCTCGACTCCACTGACGAGTCCAAGGCCGAGAAGGACGCCCTCACCAACAAGTCCCTCCGCGGCTTCGAGGTCATCGACGCCGTCAAGGAGGCCCTCGAGGCGAAGTGCCCCGGTGCCGTATCCTGCGCCGACGTCCTCGCCCTCGCCGCCAGGGACTCCGTCTCCATGGCCGGCGGGCCCTACTACGACGTGCCCACGGGCAGGAAGGACGGCTCGCTCTCCATCGCCGCCGACACCTCCGCGCTCCCCGCCGCGACACTCACCGCGGACGAGCTCATCGACGTCTTCGTCGGCACGCACGGCTTCACCGTGCCGGAGCTCGTCGCGCTCTCCGGAGGGCACACGCTCGGCCAGGCCCACTGCGCCAACTTCAAGAACCGCCTCGTCGCCAACGCCGTCGACCCCACCTTGGATTCCGTCATGGCTGCGTCGCTGGCCAGGACGTGCCGGAGCGGCGGCGACGGCGCCACAGCCAAGCTCGATATGACGAGCAACGCCTTCGACACCGCCTACTTCAAGGGCTTGCAGAGCAGGAGGGGGCTGCTCACTTCCGACCAGACGCTCATCACGGGGTCGCAGGAGACGGCCATGTACGTCAGCATGTTCGCCGACAACTCCGACATGTTCTTCGACACCTTCGTCCAGGGGATGGCCAAGATGGGACAGCTGGACCTCAACCCCAACGGCGACGTCAGGATGAACTGCAGGATCGTCAACAAGTAATCCTAGCCAGCTAGTCATATACTCGTGTACCATAATACATTACACATGCACAAGCATATGACCAATAATACCACTACACGTACTACCTGCTATGCTAGCCCATGTATGATGTATGCATCATGTGCACTCGACTTCCGTATGCAAATCAGCATGATTAATAAAACGGATTTGTGAAAGGAGGAGGGTCAGACTGGGTTTGGCTGGTAGGTCTAAATGCACCTATTAAGAAAAATGCATTTTAAATTTATTCTAAAATGTCAAAAAATTATGGAAAAAATCTCGGATGTACATTTGGACATTGTATGTTCACTAACAAAAATTTGTGGAAAAAATGTATTTCATGTGACCTAAGTAAAAAAAAAAGATAAAAACATGTCACGTAAAGCTATTTTGAATCACGGAAAATTATCTTTTTTACATAGACCATAAAAAATGTTAATTTTTGCAACACTTAATGTGTGAACATAAAATTTTAAGATGTAGACCCAGAATTTTTTTTCAAACATTTTTAACATTTTGAAATATATTTTTTAGACAACGAGTACATCTACACCTATGAGCCAAAGAAGATTTCCCAGTCAAACTGGAACTGAATATTTTAAACATAAGGATGTGAAGCCCAACTTAAAATTAATTAAGCTTCACACGGTGTGAGTAGTGCTGAACACATCAAACAAAACGGAAAACAAGCATAGATTACAAGCAGCGCCCTAAGCACAACAAAGAAGAGCTTGAACACCGAACCCAAACAACAGCGACCATCACCAGGGAAGATCAACCAAGTTCAGGAAGACCCAACTCCTACAACAAACAACCATGACAGCAGAACTGCAACCAGGCACCAACTATCAAGGTCACGCAGGGACGACACCAGTCGAAGAAAGCCACCTGCTTCTGAAATGGGGTGAATTGGAGTTGCAGAGACTTGTGCTACGCCAAGCTCCGGGAAGGAGGAGCAGCCCGCACGCAGGGAACAAGACCCGGGCCTTCACGCTACTCATGACACGATAGATCCCGGAGGGGAACCTTATCCCCTCGCCCAAGATTGAGGGTGCCCTACCGCCGGCGAGCAGCTCCACCACGGGTAAATACATCAAGCAACCATCAAAGAATGTCTGAAGAGAAAACAAGCCCAAGAACTACCTCAAGATCCATGGCCGTACCATACCTCACGCCGCCGAACAAGCCAATACTTACTTACTCACCAGACACATGAGCACCTCATCCCAAGGGAGAGGCTTCAGGAAGCTCGCGACGCAGGAGCGCCGCCACTGCCCGGCCCAGGGGGCTGGGGTTTTCACCCGGGACATAGCTAGAAGAAGGAGACCACCACGACGCCTCCAAGGAGGGCCGTAGAGCCCGTAGGCATTGCCGTCATCGAGTTGGACATGTCCAGCTGACATAGGCATCCCCAATGGGCCTGCCGAAGAAGGTACCCGGGGTTTACTGGAGGCCCACAACCCGAAGTTTTACAAAGCACGGAAGCCCAATTGAGAGATAGTTTGGAAAGATAGAATTGTATTAGGAATATCGACTTGTAATTATTTCAGGACGGTTCAGAAACCCTCCCGGACTCTGTAACTTGTACATCACGAAAAACCTCGGCTCCACCTCCTATATAAGGGGGAGTCGAGGGACAAAGAAAGGATCGACTCATTGTTTCACGAACCCTAGTTTTCATAATCGAGTACTTTCCGGCTGAAACCCTCGAGATCTACTTGCCCTCTACTTCCAACTAAACCCTAGTCTACAACTTGTAGGCATTGATAAGTTAATCCCTTATCAATTGGCGCCGTCTGTGGGAATTAGAGGCGACAAGGATCTGATCTCGATGGCACGTTCAACATCATCAACATCTTCGGTAGCAAGCAACGCGATGGATCGAGGTAAACAGATCGAAACCGCTCTAGTCGATTTTGTTCCTCACCCACCCTCCCGTATGGATGCATATGCGTATCTGGAGGAGCCCATGGACATGGCGTTCGGAAGGTTCCACTTCCGCGTCGGGAAGGAAGGATCTCATCGACTCGCGATATCGGATTCGGCGAGATCGGTCGCGGTTGGTTCCGATTCTCGGGATCGGTGTCATCTTCGAGGCTGGCGATGAAGAGATTTCGTAACAATCTCCACCAAGATGGCTTCAAGTGGAGAACTTATCAAGATCTTCAGCAACATATCCGTCGGGTCGTCTGCGGACTCAAATATAAGCAGCGACTCGGATAGTTCGACTTCGTTGACCAATCCGCTTCTATTCGTGAGGTCTTCGCCGATCTATACGACAGTGTCACCAGTATCGACGATAATCAAGCTTCAACACATCACCAAGTATATGTCATTGGTGAAGCAAGCCGAGCAGAGCCAAAGACGTCAGAGGCTTTCGAAGATTTGGGAAATCCATACGTCGATCCCGCTGATCTCATGCGAGGTTTGGGCACCAAATACCTCGGTCCCGAACCAAGAGACAAAGTACAACTCCCGCAAGAAGCCTGGGATAGAGCGACAAGAGCCATGAATGGCAGAGCCGATGAATACCACACAGCAGTGCAGAGCTACAGCGTACCAATATAGACTAGCCCGTAAGGGAGGGAACTCGAAAAAGAAAGAGTTGAACTCGAAAGAGAAGAGCCGCTGCTTCTACGTCAAGCAGGCGAAGGGCTGAGCTGAGCCGACATTTAGGAACATCGGGAGACAACCACAAAGATGGTCGTAACAGGGGAAGATCTCGACTGCAGAACAAACCGGAAGCAGAGAGGGAGCATGTGATCCAGAACCTCGACATGTATTTCATGTCGATCGACACAAGAGGGAATATTATCCCTAAAACCCCGGAAGCGGGATATATGGCGACACATGCCTTCATGCGGCCACCCGCAGGAGATCCAAGAGAGGCATTGTATAACATGGCTTTGGCAGGAGTTGGAGTTATGGGGACAGCATTCGCAGGTACAAGCACACCTCCGGAAGGTGCTGCAAGGCAAAATAGTCCACGAACTACAGTGGCAGTGCAAGAACCCCCAAGAACGTCGGCAAGAGATACAGCGGCGCAAACTCGGGTCGGGGCGCGACTTGAGAGGAAGAACGTCGCGATCCACGAAGTAGATGACGAGGATCGTGTGGACTCCGTGTTTCACTCGGCGAGTCCGCAAAACACGAGTCCCGTCAGATTTTAAGTTGCCCGATAGTTATAAGAAATTTGACGGATTGCAAGATCCCGAAGATTGGTTGGTTGATTACTTGGAGACAGTAAAGATGACGGGTGGAACTAAGGCAACGGCTATGCAAAGCATCCAGGTGTATCTAAGTGGCGCAACTCGATCATGGATCAAGAAGTTACCACCTGGGTCTATCGACAGTTGGGAAACCTTGAGGACCTGTTCGTAAAGAATTTCTTGTCTACATGCAAGAAACCTGCGTCAATAGAGGAGTTGAGAGCCTGTCGACAGAAGTATGACGAGTCGATGAGGCGTACATACAGAGGTGGAATATTATCAAAAACTCGACAGAAAATGTATCTGATGAGAGAGCAATAGATGCTTTTGTCGGCGGGATCCGAAGGAAGAACTTCATCGAGGATTTAGGAAGGACTAATCCAAAGACAATAGCAGCACTCATGGAGATAGCAAATCGTTGGGCGGATGGAGAGGATGCTGTCAACAACAAGCGACATAGGTCGCCTGAGGAGGATCGAAACTTTCAAAATAGACGGCGTTTTCTCGCCAGTATTCAGATCACAACGGTCCCGGCCAAATATCGGCCGGCTTCCGTGGAAATAATGAGGGAAACAATCGAGATGATTATCAAAAAAGCGGTGAGCAGCGTAGTGACTACAGGGATGGTCCTCGCCCAAATAGGCAAAATAATGGTCCAAGGTTCCAGAGGCCGTATATATCTCCCGAAGATATGATGAACGGACCATGCCAAATGCACTTTTATCTCGACAACAATGGAAAGAGGCAGTCAAGACACTTGCAGAAGAGCGCCGAACTTTTGGCGTTGAACAGATTTGCGAGGGCATGCCAACGCACGGGCGGCAAACAGATACCCTCAAGGGCCAAGGAGCGAGGTTCATCTCCACCTCCTCCCGCAATCCGAGGAAAATCGGCACCAGCTAAGAATAGCGGAAGCACCACACCCGCCTCCTTATATCGACACCAACGGTGCGGTCTCGATGATCCAGAAAGCCAGGCCATCCAATAGAGATCAGAAAGTAATTTCGCGACAAGTATTCATGGCAGAGAAGATGCCTCCACCAACAATTGAGTATCCGAATTGGTCGGGACAGGACATTGGCTTTACCATAGCGGACCACCGACAAGTTCCTCGACAGGGCAATCAGCTTTAATCTTACCAGCGGTGATTGCAGGATTCGATGTATCTCGAGTGTTTATCGACGTAGGCAGCAGTTTAAACCTTATGTATGCAGATACATTGAGGAAGATGAATATATCCTTGGCGAACTTGAAACCAATGGATACGCGTTTCCATGGTATTACACCAGACAAGCCAAGTTATCCACTAGGAAAGATCAATCTCGACGTTCAGTTTGGAACCCGAGAGAATTACAGGTTCGAAAAGCTGGAGTTCGAAGTCGTGGATTTTCCATCACAGTACCATGCTTTACTGGGGAGACCCGCGTATGCTAGATTCATGGCAGTACACGTACTTGTTATGGAGGCTCCCTGGACCCAAGGGACCAATCACGGTGAAGGGAAGTTCGCGCTAGCGGACAAGTGCGACAAGGATTTTCATCGGCTATCAGAAACGTTCGGGATGCAGACAGAATATATGGCGTCAAAGCTGACAACAGACTACGACGTGTTGCCAGACGTCGGGAGGCCTCTCAAGGAACCAACCTTTGATACCACCAAGAACTCGAAGGAAGTGCAGATACACCCGACAGATCCCAAGAAGACGACAGCTATCGCCACAAACATGGACCTCGCATAGGAAAGCACGCTCGTCAAGTTCCTCCGTGAGCGCTGATGCGCGTAGATGTACACGTCCGTTGGGAACCCCAAGAGGAAGATATGATGCGCATAGCAGCAAGTTTTCCCTCAGAAAGAAACCAAGGTTATCGAACCAGTAGGAGCCAAGAAGCACGTGAAGGTTGTTGGTGGAGGAGTGTAGTACGGCGCAACACCAGTGAAACCGGCGCCAACGTGGAACCTGCACAACACAATCAAGATACTTTGCCCCAACGTAACAGTGAGGTTGTCAATCTCAGCTGAAAACAAAGGATTAAGCGTATCGAGCAGAAGATGGTGTTTGTTTGCAAAGAACAGTAAAGAACAATGATTGCAGTAGAATGTATTCAGATGTAAAAGAATGGACCGGGGTCCACAGTTCACTAGTGGTGTCTCTCCAATAAGATAACTAACATGCTGGGTGAACAAATTACAGATGGGCAATTGACAAATAAAGATTCAATACATATCAATGATGATTACTATGAGATTTAATCAGGGCATTACGACAAAGTACATAGACCGCTATCCAGCATGCACCTATGCCTAAATAATCCACCTTCGGGTTAGCATCCACACCCCCTCCAGTATTAAGTTGTAAACAACAGATAATTGCATTAAGTATGGTGCGTAATGTAATCAACACAAATATCCTTAGACAAAGCATTGATGTTTTATCCCTAGTAGCAACAGCACATCCACAACCTTAGAACCTTCTGTCCCAGATTAAATCGAGGCATGAATCCACTATCGAGCATAAATAATCCCTCTTGGAGTTACAAGTATCAACTTGGCCAGAGCCTCTACTAGCAACAGAGAGCATGCAAGAACATAAACAACACATATATGATAGATTGATAATCAACTTGACATAGTATTCTAGATTCATCGGATCCCACCAAACACAACATGTAGCATTACAAATAGATGATCTTGATCATGTTAGGCAGCTCACAAGATCTAAACAATGATAGCACAAGCGGAGAAGACAACCATCTAGCTACTGCTATGGACCCATAGTCCAAGGATGAACTACTCACGCATCAATCCGGAGGCGGGCATGATGATGTAGAGCCCCTCGGTGATGATTCCCCTCTCCGGCGGGTGCCGGAGGCGATCTCTGAATCACCCGAGATGGGATTGGCGGGCGGCGTCTCTGGAAGGTTTTCCGTGTCGTGACTCTCGGTACGAGTTTCGCCACGAAGGCTTTAAGTAGGCGGAAGGGCAGGTCGGAGGGGCACGGGGCCCCACACCATAGGCCCGGCGCGGCCGGGGCCCGGCCGCCGCCTATGGTCTCGGCCCCTCGTGGCCCCACTTCGTATCTCCCTCGGTCTTCGGAAGGTTCGTGGAAAAATAGGACCCCGGGCGTTGATTTCGTCCAATTCGAGAATATTCCTTACTAGGATTTCTGAAACCAAAAACAGCGAAACAGCAAGCGCTTCGGCATCTTGTTAATAGGTTAGTGCGGAAAATGTATAATAATGATGTAAAGTATGTATAAAACATTCAAGTATTGTCATAAAAGTAGCATGGAACATAAGAAATTATAGATACGTTTGAGACGTATCAGCATCCCCAAGCTTAGTTCCTACTCGCCCTCGAGTAGGTAAACGATAACACAAATAATTTCTGAAGTGACATGCTACCAACATAACCTTGATCAACATTATTGTAAAGCATATGAGATGGATGGAGTGATCTGAAGCAAAAGATTGCTAACAAAGATAATGACTAAACAAATGAATCATATAGCAAAACTTTTCATGAATAGTACTTTCAAGACAAGTATCAACAAGACTTGCATAAGAGCTAACTCATAAGCAATAAATTCAAAGTAGAATGCATTGAAGCAACACAAAGGATGATTAAGTTTCAGCAATTGCTTTCAACTTGTAACATGTATATCTCATGGATATTTGTCAACATAGAGTAATATAACAGGTGCAATAAGTAAACATGTAAGAATCAATGCACACAGTTAACACAAGTGTTTGCTTCTAAGATGGAAGGAAGTGGGTAAACTGACTCAACATAAAGTAAAAGAATGGCCCTTCGCAGAGGGAAGCATGGATTACTATTTTTGTGCTAGAGCTTTTGTTTTGAAAACATAGAAACAATTTTGTCAACGGTAGTAATAATTCATATGTGCTATGCATAATACTTCCTACAAGTTGCAAGTCTCATGCATAGAGTACTAATAGTGCTCGCACCTTGTCCTAATCAGCTCGGATAACACGGATTATCATCACATGACATATGTTTCAACCAAGTGTCACAAAGGGGTACCTCTATGCCGCATGTACAAAGGTCTAAGGAGAAAACACGCATTGGATTTCTCGCTTTTGATTATTCTCAACTTAGACATCCATACCGGGACAACATAGACAACAGATAATGGACTCCTCTTTTAATGCTTAAGCATTCAACAACAAATAATATTCTCATAAGAGATTGAGGTTGTATGTCCAAACTGAAACTTCCACCATGATACATGGCTTTAGTTAGCAGCCCAATGTTCTTCTCTAACATATGCATACTCAAACCATTTGATCATGAAATCGCACTTACTTCAGACAAGACGAACATGCATAGCATCTCACATGATATCCAACAAAGGTAAAAGTTGATGGCGTCCCCAGAAACATGGTTACCGCTCAACAAGCAACTTATAAGAACTAAGACACATAACTACATATTCATCACCACAATAGTTTTTAAGCTATTTGTCCCATGAGCTATATATTGCAAAGATAAAGGAATGAAATTTTAAAGGTAGCACTCAAGTAATTTACTTTGGAATGGCAGAAAAATACCATGTAGTAGGTAGATATGGTGGACACAAATGGCATGGGTTTTGGCTCAAGGTGTTTGGATGCACGAGAAGCATTTCCTCTCAGTACAAGGTTTGGGCTAGCAAGGTTGTTGAAGCAAACACAAGTATGAACAGGTACAACAAAACTTACACAAGAACATATTGCAAGCATTATAAGACTCTACACTGTCTTCCTTGTTGTTCAAACACTTTACCAGAAAATATCTAGACTTAGAGAGACCAATCATGCAAACCAAATTAAACAAGCTCTACGGTAGTTCTTCATTAATAAATTAAACTACATGATGCAAGAGCTTAAACATGATCTATGAGAGCTCAAACAATTGCCAAGTTATTCCAAACCATATGCAGCATTTTCTGATTCCAACCAAATAGCAATTTAACGAAGCAATTTCAGCCTTCGCCATGAACATTAAAGCACAACTAAGAACACAAGTGTTCCATATGAAAAAGCGGAGCGTAATATCTCCAATATAAGGATGATGGGATCCAACTTTATTCAAACCAAAACAAAAATAAAAGCAAACCGACGCTCCAAGTAAAGAACATAAGATGTGATGGAATAAAAATATAGTTTCACTAGAAGTGACCTGATAAGTTGTCGATGAAAAAGGGGATGCCTTGGGCATCCCCAAGCTTAGATGCTTGAGTCTTCTTAAAATATGCAGGGATGAACCACCGGGGCATCCCCAAGCTTAGACCTTTCACTCTTCTTGATCATAGTATATCATCCTCTTCTCTTGACCCTTGAAAACTTCCTCCACACCAAACTTAAAGCAAACTCATTAGAGGGTTAGTGCATAATCAAAAATTCATATATTCAGAGGTGACACAATCATTCTTAACACTTCTGGACATTGCAAAGCTTCTGAAAGTTAATGGAACAAAGAAAGTCATTCAACATAGCAAAAGCGGCAATGCGAAATAAAAGGCAGAATATGTCAAAAACAGAACAGTCCGTAAAGACGAATTTTGCAGGGGCGCTTAACTTGCTCAAACAGAAAAACTCAAAACTAATGAAAGTTGCGTACATATCTGAGCATCATGCACGTAAATTTTCAGATTTTTTTGACTCTTCTACAGAGAGATCTGCGCGAATTCGTGACAGACAGCAATGTTGTCTCTGTGCAGCAATCCAAATCTAGCATCAACTTTACCATAGAGACTTTACTTGGCACAAAAACATGATAAGTAGAGGTTGCTACAGTAGTAAACAACTTCCAAGACTCAAAAATACAGTAAATAAAATAAAACATGGGTTATCTCCCAAGAAGTGCTTTTCTTTAACGCCTTTCAGCTAGGCGCAGAAAGTGCAAATCAAGTAACATCAAGAGATGAAGCATCAACGTCATTACCTCGGGAGTCGGGAGTTTTCTCAACAATGCATTGTATCTGGTCTATATAAGTAACTCCTCTTTCATTGCTCCTAGGCTTACTATTCTCATCAAACAAATTTTCAGGAACAAGCCAAGCATAGTTATTTTCTAAAGCTTCATGCATCCCTAGGAGCTTACTAGGTATCGGTGCTTTAATTTCCTTACCATCATTAACATTATTAGTGTACCTTATTCTATCCATATCCATCTTTTCAAGTATTTGTTTAAAATCAGGAAAGAAACCAAGCCTCTTATGCTTGATAAAAACTTTTCTAGCTTCTTTAGCTATATCTTCAAATTCTCTAACAAGGACTTTTAAAACAAAATCTCTCTTTTCTCCCATCTCCATATCCGAAAGTGTAAGAAACATATGTTGTATTATGGGATTGAGATTAACAAATCTAGTTTCCAACATGTGTACTAAACAGGCAGAAGCACTTTCATAAGTAGGAGCAGTTTTTAATAATGGTATATCTTCAAAATCTTCATCCATACTAACATGGGTGAAAAATTCTTCTATATTATCTCTTCCAATGATAGACCCTTGTCCTACCGGTATTTTTTCCAGAGTAAACTTAGGATGAAGCATGATGAAATAAACAAAAGTAAACTTGATGAATTAAATGCAAGTAACTAATTATTTTGTGTTTTTGATATAGAGCTAATAAACAAGACAGTAAATAAAGTAAGTAATTTTTTTGTGTTTTTAATATGAAGCAAACAAGACAGTAAATAAAATAAAGTAAAGCAAGACAAAAACAAAGTAAAGAGATTGGATGTGGAGACTCCCCTTGCAGCGTGTCTTGATCTCCCGCAACGGCGCGAAAAATTTCGATGCGCGTAGATGTACACGTACGTTGGGAACCCCAAGAGGAAGGTATGATGCGCACAGCAGCAAGTTTTCCCTCAGAAAGAAACCAAGGTTATCGAACAAGTAGGAGCCAAGAAGCACGTGAAGGTTGTTGGTGGAGGAGTGTAGTGCGGCGCAACACCAGTGAAACCGGCGCCAACGTGGAACACAACACAATCAAGATACTTTGCCCCAACGTGCGTGAGGTTGTCAATCTCCGGCTTGAAAACAAAGGATTAAGCGTATCGAGCGGAAGATGGTGTTTGTTTGCAAAGAACATAAAGAATAATGATTGCAGTAGAATGTATTCAGATGTAAAAGAATGGACCGGGTCAGGTTCACTAGTGGTGTCTCTCCAATAAGATAACTAACATGTTGGGTGAACAAATTACAGATGGGCAATTGACAAATAAAGATTCAATACATATCAATGATGATTACTATGAGATTTAATCAGGGCATTACGACAAAGTACATAGACCGCTATCCAGCATGCATCTATGCCTAAATAATCCACCTTCGGGTTAGCATCCGCACCCCCTCCAGTATTAAGTTGTAAACAACAGATAATTGCATTAAGTATGGTGCGTAACACTACAAGAAAAGTTCTGATAGACAACGTCTCAAAATCATCCGCTAAGGGGTATTTTTCGTCGCCTATGGGCCTAACCCGACGATATGGGTTCTGTTGTGGAAACTGCGTCAGGCAAAGTCCTACGACGATTTTTTCGGTCCGTCGCGCTTGGGCGCCCTTCCGCCACGGAAAATCGGACCGTTGCCCAAGTGTTTCCGGGAGCCCGTTGACTGCTGACGTCATGCAAACTGACACGTGGCGGCAGTTAGGTAGTTAACGGCTTAAGCTGAAACCCCGTGGTAGATGGTAGGCCCACACGAGGCCTGCCACGTCTTAAGCGGGCCAGTGACATAGTTTGACCGGTCAACTATATAGCTGGGCTGGTCCATTAGTTACGTGGGCGGGCCTAACCTCTAATGTTGTTGGTCAAAACTTAAATGGGCGGCCCATTTAACATGTGGGGTCCTTACAAACCGGGCCGGCCCAAGAAGCAAGTGGGCGGCCAAAATAGGTGGGTCCCACTTTCCGGTTAAAGGGCCGGCCCATTTAGTGTGTGGGGTCCACCATATAGCAAGTGGCCGGGCCAAAAACACAGTGGGTCCCACTTTCCAGTTAAAGGGTCGCCCATTTAGTATGTGGGGTCCACCATATAGCAAGTGGGCCGGCCCAACAAGATAGTGGGCCGGGCCAAAAACACAGTGGGTCCACTTTCCTATTAAAGGGCAGCCCATTTGATGTGTCGGGTCCACCATATAGAATTGGGCGCCAAGAAAAAGTGGACCGGGCCAAAAACACGTGGGTCCCACTTTCAGTTAAAAGGCCGGCCCATTTAGTATGTGGGGTCCACCATATAGCAAGTGGGCGGCCCAACAAGATAGTGGGCCGGGCCAAAAACACAGTGGGTCCCACCTTCTGTTAAAGGGCTGGCCCATTTACCATGTGGGACCACCATATAGCAAATGTGGCCCAACAAGATAGTGGGCCGGCCCAATAAGCATGTGGAGCCCACTATCGTGTAACCGGGCCGGCCTACTAAAGAAGTGGGCCGGCCCAAAATGAAAGTGGGTCCCACACTACTGTAAGTGGGCCGGCCCAATCTGTTGTAGGGCCCTACTTGTTTGACTAGTCAACTTGCATTAAATTTCATGAGCCTAAAATCTGATATCAATGATACACACAATTACATACACAAATAAAACAAGTAGGAAAATTACAAGGCAATTAATGTGCCCAAATAAAAAAATTACATAGAATCATTGAGGACTTCTATTAGCATCATCAATAACACGTTGACATTTGGCAATCGCCTTGATTGAATCTTGTGTACTCTTTGTCAACATATCAGCTACAGATCTTAAAGCAGCAATACCATGTCTTTTATAAAGTACAGCCTTGAGATATTTACTGTTTGATGAAAGAAATGGTCTAGGTTGACGGCTATGAGAAGATGCATCAGAAGAAAGATCAGAACTTTTTGTGGGCCTCACTTCTAATGAAGATTGCTTCATCACAACTGCATTCTGATAATAATGCAAAAAGAGTTAAACGATGAACTATGCAAACATTTATTATGCAATGTAGATATAAGATAATAACAAGTTGCATAAATGAGACAATGTATGGAACTTGTACTAAGCACAAACTTACATCATAATGTTGCACAGGGTCGCTACAGATCCTTTTTTGGCGACTATCTTCTAATGATGACTGCTTCATTAAAACTGCATTCTGGTAACATTGCAAACATAGTTACAACAATTAACTATTCAAACATGTATTACGCAATGTAGAGATCAGATAACAACATGTAGCAGAAATAAGCACAAGATAAGATAAGATGCATGTACTAAGCACATACTGGCTCACTGCAGGTCCTTCTCTTGCGTGCACTAGTCGTGGTCAACATGCCTGTCATTTTAGGTTCAGCCATCAAGTGAAATGCTAATCCTCCTGCTCCATTGTCCTTAATCTGTGTTTAGATATCACATTTAAGACCAAGTCAGCTGGTTTCAAATAACAAAAAACTTGAGCTGCCAAATGAATAAGCCAATATTTACCAGATATCAGATTAAAACCAACTAGATGTTGCTTTGCATGAGATACGAATTTCAGACATTCAGATTTAGAGTAGGGTAATGCCAAGGTTTTCCACATAAAGTAAACTGGCATTAAGAATGACCAAATGTCAGGTTCAAATCACCTTCGCAGTTTCTCCAAGACAAGCATATCAAATAGGCAGAAACATAGTAAAGCATGAATGGCATTGCTATGGCAGGGTTCCAAGTGTTAATCTCTTGCATAAGGAACAATGCATATAGGTTATAGATAATAACGGAAGTAAACTGCCAAAATTACCAACCAAGAACTCAGATTCCAACCTTCCCTAGCGTCCCCGCTGTTAATGTTGGATGTTCTAATAAGTGGTTCGCATGATCAATCCCTAGGAAAAATAACATTGACAAGTCAGTCTACGATAATACAAAGACCAGACATGCACGCAGCAATAACTATATAAGCTAAAGACGAGGTATAAGAGCAAGCAGATTGGAAATGCACATAGCATGATTATAAAAGCAGTGTGAGAATAGCAGACACGAGAAAACAGCTAGCGGCTAGCGGTGAGCTAATGACGTGGTATAAGAACAAGCAGATTGGAAATGCCCATAGCATGACTATAAAAGCAGTGCGACAATAGCATGCAGTACAAAAACAGTTGGCAGCAAATGAATGGGTATAAGGCTATAAATATGTGGATGCACACAGGTGTCAGTAGAATGAACATGATGGTAGCGACCGGATAATGCTTTTGTACTGTACAATATTTAAACAAACTTCATGCGAAGCAACACATCAAGAAAGTTAACGGCATATGAGATCTGCAAATAACTACACAAAACATGGCTAAAGAAACACCGCGATCTAACGGGCCAGCGTACTAACCAAGCTGCGGCGGGGTGGACGGGGGCGGCAACTTGCATTCCAGCGGCGGCGAACGCGGGAGACGATGAATCGACCCTGTTTCAGTAGAAGCGGGCGTTAGTGAAGCAGATCTGGTTGGCTGGCAAGGGATTCGGTGAAGTTGATACAGCCGCTGCGGCGAGGTAGTCGGTGGCGAGGTCGGCGGTGAAGCAGATCCGTCGGTGGCGAGGTCGGCGGTGAAGCAGATCCGTCGGTGGCGAGGTCGGCGGTGAAGCAGATCCGTCGGTGACGAGGGCGGCGGGGGAGCGGATCAGGTGGGTGGACAGCCAACACGATCAAGGCTACGCTGTGGAGGAGTATGCCGGCGGCGAAGCAGATCTAGTACTGTAGAGAGTCAGAGCTTTGGCGTGTGAGAGTATTTTTGAGCTAATGGGGCGAATGGTTGGTGGGTGGGTGTGGGCCTGTGGGGAGGGTTCGGGATCTAGGCAAGATATTTCATTGTTACCGAATGAGCCCTCCATGGTCGGTGGGTTGTAGCTTCCGGACCAGGGTTAAAAGGGTAAAACTGGTCACGGGATTTTCGAATGGATGCGGCGGGATGATTTGGCGCGCGGCCGAAATTTTCAGTTTCAAGCTACGAGCAGAACGACAAAAATAATGTTCTTCCCCAGGGAGCTCTCATTTCTTCCTCTTCTCTTTCTCTCTCGAGTCTCTCCCACTCCCCCGGCTCCTCTCCCCCTTCTCTCCGGCGGCCTCGCCGGCCGGAGACGAGGCCGACTTCTCTCTGTATATTGTACACCCTCCGAACTAAATTAATTGATTCAACTTTCCTTAGACGTGTATGTATCTAGAGTAAAAACATGTGTGGATACATCCATATTTAGATAAGCAAAGTTGAGTCAGCTAATTTGGATCCGAGGGAGTTAGTGTTGTTGTAAGCTTAGATCCAGTGTTTCCCATGAGCAGAATGGCGCAATGGAGTCGGGGATCTCGTCATCGGCTTCAGATCTGGCCTATGGTGAATCTGGCGGATCTTGCCGGCCAAACCCCGATCTGGTGCCATCAATGTGATGGCGCTAACGGTGAGGCTTGCTTTGGTCAGTGCTTCAGATCTGGCCAATGGGGAAGTCAAGCTGCTAAAGTTCACAAGCTCGGGGCATACGACGGCGTCATCCGTCTTGCCCGTGCACATCTTGGCCTTTCAGCGGCCCTTCTCAGAGCCAATATGCCGTTGCTGAGGCCCTTCTTCTCCTTCGTCCTGGCGACTACCGGCGACACCGTCCCAAGTGGTGCGTCCCCGGCGACGGAGTTGCTGGAAAGGATGCGGAGCAGAGATCTGATGTGCGGTCCAGAAGGACTCGATTGATTTTCTTCTATATGTTTTGGGGTCCTTTTTGTAAAGTTGCAGGTTCTATTAGTTATTGTCTAGTACTTTTGGTCCTCTATGTAATTTTTTGGACTAGTTTCCATTGGCACTGATAAACTTGAATTTTGACAAGTTCACAGGGAAAAAAATTCCTTTGCACATATGGCCTATCATGTATAAACATTCTTGAGATTTAAACTATATGTAATGTGCCATGCATTAACCCTAAACCATATATATGTAACTAACCCTAGCTGATCAAACCCTACTTAATTAAAACAAATAACCCTAAACTATACGCATGCACTTTATGCGCAAAGGCGCGGGTGCCTCTAATAATGTGTGTGCGCACTCGATCGATGATCCCTAAACCTTATACAACCCTGAAACCCTAATCCCTAATCCCTAAACCCTAAACACCCTAAACACTAAACCCTATACCCTAAACCCTAACCCTAACCCTAAACCCTAATTAAACCCTATATATAGGCCAACGACACTTAATTGTGCATCAAGCAGGCCAGGGGTGCCTCGCGGTCCTCTAATTAAATTAAATGTGCCATGCATTAACCCTAAACCATATATATGTAACTAACCATAGCTAATCAACCCTACTTAATGAAAACACATAACCCTAAACTATACTAGCTATAACCCGATCTAATAAAAACATGCTCTATATATAGCAGCTAGCTAGCAAACCGTAGATTAACACCAATTAATATATACATGGCCTATATCGATCATGTTGTATAACATATCCCTGAGATTCATTAATTAATTATATAATTATCGTGATAAATTAATTAACTTTAATTTTGACAAGTTCTCTCGAATGAAAACACATTTGATTAAGTTGCCTCATAATATATATATAATTAGTGTGCATGCATGGCCTACCATGCATTCGTGCATATATTTTAATGTATATTTGAACATATTCTTGGGGATTTCAATCTCTCTCTCTCTCGATCATCTATATATCGTTGGTGGCCAAAAAACACACATATATATGCATGCAATTTATGCGTAAAGGCGCGGGTGCCTCTAATAATGTGTGTGCGCACTCGATCGATGATCCCTAAACCTTAAACAACCCTAAAACCTTAAATCCCTAATCGCTAATCCCTAATCCCTAAACCTAAACACCCTAAACACTAAACCCTAAACCCTAGACCCTAAACCCTAACCCTAACCCTAAACCCTAGCTAACCCTAAACCCTAATTAAACCCTATGTATAGGCCAACGACACTTAATTGTGCATCGAGCAGGCCAGGGGTGCCTCGCGGTCCTCTAATTAAATTAAATGTGCCATGCATTAACCCTAAACCATATATATGTAACTAACCCTAGCTAATCAACCCTACTTAATTAAAACACATAACCCTAAACTATACTAGCTAGCTATAACCCGATCTAATAAAAACATGCTCTATATATAGCAGCTAGCTAGCAAACCGTAGATTAACACCAATTAAAATATACATGGCCTATATCGATCATGTTGTATAACATATCCCTGAGATTCATTAATTAATTATATAATTATCGTGATAAATTAATTATATAATTATCGTGATAAATTAATTAACTTGAATTTTGACAAGTTCTCTCGAATGAAAACACATTTGATTAAGTTGCCTCATAATATATATAATTAGTGTGCATGCATGGCCTACAATGCATTCGTGCATATATTTTAATGTATATTTGAACATATTCTTGGGGATTTCAATCTCTCTCTCGATCATCTATATATCGTTGGTGGCCCAAAAAACACACATATATACGCATGCACTTTATGCGTAAAGGCGCGGGTGCCTCTAATAATGTGTGTGCGCACTCGATCGATGATCCCTAAACCTTAAACAACCCTAAAACCCTAAATCCCTAATCCCTAAACCCTAAACACCCTAAACACTAAACCCTAAACCCTAGACCCTAAACCCTAACCCTAACCCTAACCCTCTACCCTAGATAACCCTAAACCCTAATTAAACCCTATGTATAGGCCAACGACACTTAATTGTGCATCGAGCAGCCCAGGGGTGCCTCGCGGTCCTCAAATTAAATCAAATGCGCCATGCATTAACCCTAAACCATATATATGTAACTAACCCTAGCTAATCAACCCTACTTAATTAAAACACATAACCCTAAACTATACTAGATATAACCCGATCTAATAAAAACATGCTCTATATATATATAGCTAGCTAGCAAACCGTAGATTAACACCAATTAAAATATACATGGCCTATATCGATCATGTTGTATAACATATCCCTGAGATTCATTAATTAATTATATAATTATCGTGATAAATTAATTAACTTGAATTTTGACAAGTTCTCTCGAATGAAAACACATTTGATTAAGTTGCCTCATAATATATATATAATTAGTGTGCATGCATGGCCTACAATGCATTCGTGCATATATTTTAATGTATATTTGAACATATTCTTGGGGATTTCAATCTCTCTCTCTCTCTCGATCATATATATAGTTGGTGGCCCAAAAAACACACATATATACGCATGCACTTTATGCGTAAAGGCGCGGGTGCCTCTAATAATGTGTGTGCGCACTCGATCGATGATCCCTAAACCTTAAACAACCCTAAAACCTTAAATCCCTAATCCCTAATCCCTAATCCCTAAACCCTAAACACCCTAAACACTAAACCCTAAACCCTAGACCCTAAACCATAACCCTAACCCTAAACCCTAGCTAACCCTAAACCCTAATTAAACCCTATGTATAGGCCAACGACACTTAATTGTGCATCGAGCAGGCCAGGGGGGCCTCGCGGTCCTCTAATTAAATTAAATGTGCCATGCATTAACCCTAAACCATATATATGTAACTAACCCTAGCTAATCAACCCTACTTAATTAAAACACATAACCCTAAACTATACTAGCTAGCTATAACCCGATCTAATAAAAACATGCTCTATATATAGCAGCTAGCTAGCAAACCGTAGATTAACACCAATTAAAATATACATGGCCTATATCGATCATGTTGTATAACATATCCCTGAGATTTATTAATTAATTATATAATTATCGTGATAAATTAATTAACTTGAATTTTGACAAGTTCTCTCGAATGAAAACACATTTTGATTAAGTTGCCTCATAATATATATATAATTAGTGTGCATGCATGGCCTACCATGCATTTGTGCATATATTTTAATGTATATTTGAACATATTCTTGGGGATTTCAATCTCTCTCTCTCGATCATCTATATATCGTTGGTGGCCAAAAAACACACATATATACGCATGCATTTATGCGTAAAGGCGCGGGTGCCTCTAATAATGTGTGTGCGCACTCGATCGATGATGATCCCTAAACCTTAAACAACCCTAAAACCCTAAATTAATTATCGATCTCCCTGTGATTCATTAATTAATTATATATATAATTATCGATGATAAATTAATTAACTTGAATTTTGACAAGTTCTCTCGTATGAAAACACATTTGATCAAGTTGCCTCATAATATATATATATAATTAGTATGCATGGCCTACCATGCATTCGTGCATATATTTTAATATATATTTGAACATATTCTAGGGGATTTCAATCTCTCTCTCTCGATCATCTATATATCGTTGTTGGTGGCAAAAAACACACATATATACGCATGCACTTTATGCGCAAAGGCGCGGGGTGCCTCTAATAATGTGTGTGCGCACTCGATCGATGATCCCTAAACCTTAAACAACCCTAAACCTCCCCTAAACCCTAAACACCCTAAACACTAAACCCTAGACCCTAAACACCCTAAACACTAAACCCTAGACCCTAAACACCGTAAACACTAAACCCTAAACCCTAAACACCCTAAACACTAATTAAACCCTAAACCCTAGACCCTAAACACCCTAAACACTAGACCCTAAACCCTAGACCCTAAACACCCTAAACACTAAACCCTAGACCCTAAACACCGTAAACCTAAACTAAACCCTAGACCCTAGCTAAACACCCTAAACACTAAACCCTAAACCCTAGCTAACCCTAAACCCTAATTAAACCCTATATATAGGCCAACGACACTTAATTGTGCATCAAGCAGGCCAGGGGTGCCTCGCGGTCCTCTAGTTAAATTAAATGTGCCATGCATTAACCCAAAACCATATATATATAACTAACCCCTAGCTAATCAAACCCTAGTTAATTAAAACACATAACCCTAAACTATACTAGCTAGCTATAACCCGATCTAATAAAAACATGCTCTCTATATAGCAGCTAGCTAGCAAATTAAACAGTAGATTAACCCCAATTAATATATACATGGCCTATATCGATCATATGTTGTATAACATCTCCCTGAGATTCATTAATTAATTATATAATTATCGATGATAAATTAATTAACTTGAATTTTGACAAGTTCTCTCGAATGAAAACACATTTGATTAAGTTTCCTCATAATATATATATAATTAGTGTGCATGCATGGCCTACCATGCATGCATTCGTGCATATATTTTAATATATATTTGAACATATTCTTGGGATTTCAATCTCTCTCTCTCTCTCTCTCTCGATCATCTATATATCGTTGGTGGCCAAAAAAACACACATATACGCATGCACTTTATGCGCAAAGGCGCGTGTGCCTCTAATAATGTGTGTGTGCGCACTCGATCGATGATCCCTAAACCTTAAACCCTAAATAAACCCTAATCCCTAATCCCTAAACCCTAAACACCATAAACATTAAACCCTAAACCCTAGACCCTAAACCCTAACCTCCTAACCCTAAACCCCAAACCCTAATTAAACCCTATATATAGGCCAATGACACTTAATTGTGCATCAAGCAGGCCAGGGGTGCCTCGTGGTCCTCTAATTAAATTAAATGTGCCATGCATATATATATATATATATATATATATATATATATATATATATATATATATACCAGCACTATTCTGCAACCGGTTGCAGAATAATATTCTGAGCACCGACTTGTACTTTCCTGTACACAAGATTGTACTTCCCGGATAACAGGGTTCAACTTTCTGTCGAACTTACCTGAACTTCCCATTTTCTTCAGAGCTACTGATTCTACTTCGTGTTTCCCAACCATTTGTCGGAACTATGCAAATGATATACCGTTGGATAGATAATGAAAAACCGCAACTTTTTCATGTTCACACTTTTCACAGATTTTGCACGGTTTAAATTTAATTTTGAAAATACGAAAACGCTTCTATATGGCCAGAAAACGAACTTTTAGTTCGATTTTCGAATCGCTTATCGAAACTGTGCAAATGATATACCGTTGGAAAGATAATGAAATTGCGCAACTTTTTCATGTTTTATGTTTTTTCAAAATCCTCACAGTTTTTGAACAATTTTGAAAATACCGAAATTCGGACGTACTCAAAAAACGAGCGGACAGTAATTTGGATGATTTGTTTCAACCGTATGTCGGAATGATGCAAATGATATGGCGTTGGAAAGCTATGGACTAGGCGCAACTTTCTTATTCCAATTATTTTCTCTAATTCCTTATAGTTTAAGAGAAAAACACGAATTACTGTCCGCCTTTTATGTGACGGGCACCGAATGATTTCCCCGCGATTTTCATGCGGTATATTTAAACAAGTGAAATGATATACGGTTGGAAAGGTGTCAAAATGGCGCATCTTTTTTGTATCTACCATTTTTGCCAAATCCAAACGGTTTAAAACTAATTTTAGAAGTTTTGAAATCATGTTTCCGGTATATTTTGTGGGATAACGATTTGAATTTGATAGATTAGATCCATTTATTTGTTGTAAAATGTTGTAGGTAATGAAATTAGACATATACTCTACCATATAAAGCTTTTGGTGACAATGATTGAAGTGGTTGGTGATCAAATCGATGAGATTTGAACAATAGATTTCCGCCCCGTAAAAACAGAGCATTGAACTTCCCTCGACACGAACTTGCACTTCTAGGGAAATGCGGTTGTACTTCTCGGCGCTGTTTCACGAAAGTGTTCAGTAAAATGACTATAAGTTTCTCATACGGTGTTCGTTTGAGGTCCATGGCCACACAAAATGCTCAGCACAACCACGCGCATCTGAACTTCCCACGACATGTCCTTGTACTGCTTGGCCTTCGTGGTTGTACTTCCTGGAAATGTTTTGATACTAGTGTGTTTTACAAAAACTAGCATGTGTGCTTCAAAATGATAATGTTAGATTGTCCCTATATTCTATTTTAAGAGATTCTGCACTTCCCGGATCTTAATATTTGAACTTCACAATGTTGCTATGTGAACTTATGTGGGGCTATTTTATTCATGTAATTACGCTTGTACTTACTGTTGTCTCCTTTGTACTTATCGAATCAGCTCGTACTTCTTTGGGATGACGGAGGAGAGGGCGGCGCAACCAAATCAATGACGGCCTTAGCTAGTACTTACCTATGGCTAATTGGATTTGGTTTGCCCAATGATTGACCCATGCATTCATATTTGCTGTCCGTGCACGTGCTTTCCGTTGCTTTGAGAATAAATAGTGAGGGAGAAACCAACGGGGAGCACGAAAGAAGCTTAGTGCTCCACTTACAAGCAAACAATTTCAGGACAAGCAGATTCGGGTGATAATCATCCGAGTTGTCATTAGTGTATATACTTCCGAAACATGAAGTGTGAGATTCAGCGCTTAATATGTGTACTTCTTGAGTTAAATACTTAATACCCCGAATCGTACCCTCTCAAAACGAAAACATCTACTTGCACTTCTTACAGTGCGGTTAAACTTTTCTTACGAACTTGCCTATACCGCCGCGCAAGAAACACATTTTTTTCAGATATAGCACCGAGCTGGGCAGGAGTTGAACAAAGGATGCCTCAAATTCTCTTCGTTGGACAAGAAAAGAAAGCAAATGTCTCGACCATGAAGAACACATACTGCTGACGGACGAAGTCCCCAAATTTATCTACGCGTACTATTACTAGGAACACAGTTGTACTGCCTATACAAACAAAGTAGACCTGCCGTGGATAGAAACGGAGAATAGGCATCATCTTGAGCAACAGCACATCACATGAAGCGCGGCAGACCGTGGATTAGCGGCGCGTCTGATGGATGGACGAGGAGGCGGAATTGGGTGCGGCGGAGCATCCGGCGAGCTTGAGCAGCAGGGCGGCGGCGCGATCGCGGAGCACCGCGGGTGCGGCCGGCATCGGGTGGGCAGGGAACAGGCGCGGCGGCAGGCAACGCGGCGAGCGGCGCCTCGAGGCGGCGGCACGATAGCCCTCGAGTCGTCGCACGGCGGTCCTCGACGCGGTGGCGCGCGGGTCGTCCGTGGCGGAGCGGTGGGCATCCGGCGGTGGCGGGGCGTCCGGGCGGCGGCGGGGTTGGCTGGCGGTGGCGGGGTGGACGGCGACGGGAGGTGGCTGGCAGCGGCGGGGCTGGCGCGGCGCCGGGGATGGCCGGAGGGAGGGGTTGGCGTAGGACGGTGGGGGCTCGGGGATTTCCGGATCGAAGTGGGGTGCGTGGGTTGGTGGGGTGCGTGGGGTTTTTCCTCTTTTCATCGGGTCTGCCTCCTATATAGGGCAGGTGGTGCTCGAATAATATTCGAGCATCGGTTGCAAAATAGTGCTACCCTATATATATATATATATATATATATATATATATATATATATATATATATATATATATATGTGTTTGGGGATTCAATCGCTCTCTCGTATGTAGCTCTCTCTCTACCTCTCTCTCTCTCTGTCTCTCTCTCTCTCTCTCTCTCTCGTTAATTGGTGGCCAACAACACACACATGCACTTTGTGCGCAAAGGCATGCGCCTCTAATAATGTGTGCGCAGTCGATCGATCTAGTTTTGATTAATCATAGCACACAAATAAAGAAGTTGTATTTGAATCCACACAACCTAATCTAAAACACATAACCCCTAATATGGCCTAATTAATTAACCCCTTCTCTCTACCTAATTAGTGGAAATTGCACAAAATCAAAAGGGGTCCCTCACCAATTATGCATATCTGCTAGATTGTGATAAACTTTTGCCCCATATATATTTGGTGGATGGGTGCATCTTGGCATGTAAAACAATTAGTGTTTGCAAATGGCGTTGTCAAAATTTATGTACAAATGATTTCTTTCCATCCAAAGTGCATAAAATGGGAGTTTTAATGAAGAAAGTACAAATAAAACAGCTCAACATGCTTCCACACCCCGATTTTCACACGAAGTAGAGCATATTTAAAGGATAATTCCAG
The DNA here is from genome assembly GCA_030979885.1 of Lolium multiflorum. Taxonomy (NCBI): domain Eukaryota; kingdom Viridiplantae; phylum Streptophyta; class Magnoliopsida; order Poales; family Poaceae; genus Lolium; species Lolium multiflorum. The sequence goes on along the minus strand of CM061753.1, from coordinate 90,645,299 downwards.
AGTTTTACTATTTTTCAAGCAACTTTGCTAATTTTCCCCCACTCACATGACTTTATGTCGATTTAACGAAAATATGGCGAATTTAAACTACATGGGCGGGATAGTTTGAATTGTGCGCGCGGCAAAGGGAACCGCCTAATCCTCAACCTTGTGCACGGCAAATTACACACGCAACTCCATTAAACGCCACCTACCGACCTTAATTATCACCCCGGCGGCCCGGCCGCATGACCCCCCACCCACCCCTACACAACTTATCCCCGTCCGTGCGAAGAGCTTCCCCTCCCCGTCCCGTCCGTGCGAAGAAGAAGCTTCCCCTCCCCGTCGTTCTTCTCGAGACGCACCGGCGGTCAAGTTGATCCACGGTAGGGCTGCTATCTCTAGCTCAATCATGTATCGGGCAAGACGGCCTAACGATTTATATTTTCTTGATGCTGCTAAAAAAATTCGTCAGTATGCTCGAACTAATTGGCACTTTATAGTTTTCCGCTCGATTTGTCATCGATCAATTTGTTCATTTGCGTGGGCATATAGAGTCAGTTCTGCACTCGATCCGTTAATTTGCTGAAATGCCATGGCAGAGTTTTGTACACGATCTGTTTGCTAAAATGTCGATGGGCATTTTTTGTTTTGTACTCGACATGATTGCTGAAATGCATAATCATGTAGTATAGTTTTGTACTCGATGGATATACATTTCCTACTTCGCCTTAAATTAATCACCAACCACTGTATCTCATAATTAAACAGATGGACAGAACTTGGATACTGCATGGACACTTATGTTCCCCTTCATATATAAATGGTGTTCAACCCTTTATGGGGTTTATTAGAGCTCATGAAGGTCACAACCTGGACGTGTATTGCCCGCGCTGCACATGTATGAATGGTGAGAAGAGGCCTCACCCTGTAGTGGCAGATCATTTACACATTTTTGGGATGGACCGCACATATGTTAGGCGGGTTTAGCATGGTGAACCATATAATGATCCTTTAGCAGGAGAAGCAGATCTTGCTCACACTGTATGTGTGCTGGCATATGTAGTTAATTATTTATATTGATGATGCCGCTGTTTCAATCAATAGTTTGCATTGCTGTGCAAGGTTCTGTACTCAAATTTAACTTGTTGCAGATGGATGGACGGGAAGGAGAGAAAAAGCGCTTGCTTCAGGAAACGGGTTTCAGCTCTGGGACATGTGCTGTGCCAGATGAGAAGGTAAATATGTAAAACGGCATTTGTTCAGGTTGCATCCCTTAGATGTTTGTCTAATCGGTTGATGTACTAATTGCAGAAGCATAGAGTTGAAGAGGTCTCTCAGTTTGATGGGAGATTTGAAGATGAATCTCAGTTTGATGCACCTGTGGATGGTACTGATGACGAGCCTTTCATAGACGAAGGTCCTGCACCTGAGATTATCCAGCCTACAGAAGGAGGCCGTGGACCGAGTACACAGCTTTGCGTTGAAGTGGATGCACGCCCGGAGATCATCAGGGGCGTCCGGGTAGTCTCAAGACCACCCAGCCCTGATGCACCTGTGGATGGTACTGATGACGAGCCTCTCATAGACGAAGGTCCTGCACCTGAGATTATCCAGCCTACAGAAGGAGGCCGTGGACCGAGTACACAGCTTTGCGTTGAAGAGGATGCACACCCGGAGATCATCAGGGGCGTCCCGGTAGTCTCAGGACCACCCAGCCCTGATGCAAAATGTTGAGCTACTTTATGATTCGTACTCTTATGTTCTGGTGCTGTAGTATGTTATGATTTGTACGCCTTTGGCGCTAGATTAAGCATTCAGTGGATGATCGCGTTGCAAAATTCGACACCCACACAATCAGTTCATCGTATGAGTAGTAGCACAATTACTTCTACAGCGATTCCTGCCAGCGCATTAGTTGGTAGCATGAAACACTTTCAGGTACTCCCCTCTGATTCATATTAATTGACTCAATTCTGTCTAGATATGGATGTATCTAGATGCATTTGTTAACTAGACTAACAAACTTGAGTCAGTTAATATGAATCCGTGTAAACCGCCCAGTCCTCGAGCAGCTAGTTTATTGACTCTGGACTCCAAGCCTCTCGCGGCAAGCCATCGACGAAGCTTTGACCAGATCTTGGCCCGCAATTTTTTGTGTGTGGCGAATAGCAAAGCTTTGACCAGTTCCTCTCGGGATACAGCACGCCGGTGAGCTTGCACGGTTGCCATGAGCACTTTCCGGCGGAACTTCCTCGTCCGGGAACGATCTCCAGCGGGTTAACGAGGACATGCATGGCGGCCAGGGGATTTTTTTTTTGGTTTGAGCTTGGGATTTGGGGTTTTTTCGGATAGGGGAGGAGGAACCGAGGAAGAGGAAGGAACAGCCGCGTGCTTGGCGCGTGGCGGTGTGCTTGAATTTCGAATTTTTGTGAAATGTTTCATTTCCCCGCTACAATTCGGGGGTTTCTTGACGCGCCAATGCGTCCCGCCGGGCAGCTTCAAGTGAATTTGGGGTGCCACACTATGGGCCCTAGTTTCAGTGAGACATGTAATGACTAGTCACATCAGTAAGTTCACTGTGTAATAAAATATGTTACCCCTCCCCTTTATGTAGCACCCCTTCTCTCCCGATCGAGTGCCGATTGCCGACGGATGCAAGCCGCTAGCTCGATCCCCTCCTTTCGCCTCCACCGTCCAGGCATCCAGCTTGGAGGGGCAAGCTGCATCTAGACCAAGCGGATTAGGTAGGACTAGTAATGTTCTCTCCTTTCTCGAGATCGGTTCTTTTTTCCTCTCCTCGATATCTTGCGCATCTCTTTCCTATTCTGGGCGAAGGGGTGTCTTTCTGGTCACCCTCGAGCTGGGAGTGATTGATGGGGGTGGGGGCGGGGGCTACCTTTGCTTGGATTGGGGTGTTCTTCCTTTATTTGTCGACATTTGCAACCTTTGTAGTTTCTGCTGATCCTAACTGTATCTTTTGTCAGCTTGTACAGGAAAGGTAAGACCTCGGCGGTGGGGGCAATGGAGCGTAAGGCCACCACGCATGTGGGCAGTTGGCTGAGCCTGAGCTGCGTCCCCAGCCCCGCGAAGCAGGTACTCCGTTTGCTTATCCACTCTTTACCTTTTAAGTGTCTCTCTGCATCCTCAATCTGTTCCTGTTCTGGAATATGCTTAAAGTAGCACATGTCTTCAGCTGTTTGTGCGTAAAGCCTCTGTGACACCATGCTCTATATTCTCTGTATCAGGTTGGTACCTCCAGGTTCCGTGCTGAGGCTATGGGGAACGAGAATAGCGCCCCACCTGCTGCAGGAGCATGGCCCGATCTGCAGCACAAGAAGCGAAATGCCACTGCCGAGCTGGGCAGGGACCGCCCAGGGGTAATTTTTTTAACCAACTTACCATGATGTAGTCTGAATCTGATACTCCCTCAGATCCAAATTAATTGACTCAACTATCTGTAGATACGGATGTATCTAGATGTGTTTTAGCTCTAGATACTACTGCCTCCATCCCAAAGCTTTGGGCTTATATTATTTTTAGAAAGTCAAACTATACCATGTTTGACTAAGCTTTTACCAAAAATCATTAACATGCAAAATACAAAATTAATATCATTAAATAGATAATAAAATATATTTTCCTACGGTATCTACACAGTATTATATTTGTTGATAGAATGTTCTAAAATTTTGGTCAAACTTTGCTTGTTTTGATTTCTCAAAAATAAATAAGGCTTAAGCTTTTGGATGGTGGTAGTACATTCATATCTAGACAAAGCTGAGTTAACTAGTTTTTTTGTCTGTCCATAGCTAGTGTTCACGCTGCAAAAGGCTAAGAGCATCCACTATATGCATTAGTCTATCTCATACAGTAATTCAATATCACTGCTGAGGTCTGCCTTTTGTTTTGCTATTCATATGCAGACTGAAACTTTAGGGCCTTTACTCAAAAGGAAGATCAAAACTGCGGCTGATCAGGCTGCCAGTATGTTGATGCCGCCCCCATCTTCTAAATGCCTCTACAAGCACAAGGCCACGCGCCAGCTGGGTGGTGATCTTTTAATGAATATGGTATATTTTCTTAATCCACAAAACATGCCTTGATTTTTCTCTGTTTATTGTCGGTTTTTTCTATGCTTGCCAAAAGTTTACAACAACAACAACAACAACCAAGCCTTTCAGTCCCAAACAAGTTGGGGTAGGCTAGAGTTGAAACCCATAAGATCTCGAAGCCAAAAGTTTAGAAACACCAAATTCGTTTGCTTACAATCATCATACAGTAATGTTCATCTACTCCAGTTCCCCTAACCCAACAAAAAATGATGTTAATTACGATTTTTAGATTAAAAGAGCACCATTAGGCGCTGTTAATTACGACTTTGAGATTAAAATGTCATTTGCAATTGTTAATTACAATTTTGAGACAAATGGTTAGTTTAACCTCGATCTCTTCTGCTCTCCATTTTTCCCAACCGAACAAAAATGTAACCATTCCATGAAATAACCATTCCATTCCTCTGAAATGGAACCATTCCATTCCATTCCACGCTGTTTCAGAACCGAACACACCCTTGCATTGTTGTGAACTGTTGTCCATACACGGCCATACCCTTCCACTTACATCCAGCACTATATGCATCAGTCTGTCTCAGAGTCATTCAATATCACTGCTGAGATCTGTTCCCATTCTTATGCAGGCTGAAACTGCTGCGCCTTTACTCAAGTGGATGCAAAATGAGGCTAATGAGGCTGCTGTGAGGACGATGGTGCCGGCACCATCTTCCGAAAACCTCTACAAGCACGAGGCCATGGGCCAGCTGGGTGGTGACCTTTTAATGAATCTGGTATATTTTCTTAATCCACATACATGATTTCATTATTATCTGTTTAATTACTGTTGGCTTTGTCTAATGCTTACCAAAAGTTCAGAAACACTGCGTTTGCTTACAATCATCATACACTAACTTTTCACTTTTCAGTCTGTCTCATCCAGTATATAAACTGTTGATTTCCATTGGCTTCTTTTGTAATCATTTGCATTGTTGTCAACTGTTCTCTATGCACAACCCTATTCTTCCACTTACACCCCGCACTATTTGCATCAGTCTATCTCATAGATTTATTAAATATCAATGATGAGTTCTGTTGCTATTCATATGCAGGATGAAACTTCTGTGCCTCTACTCAAATGGATAAAAAATGATCCTGATGAGGCTGCTGTGAAGACGATGGTGCTGCCACCATCTTCTGAAAACCTCCTCAAGCACAAGGCCACGGGCCAGCTGGGTGGTATCCTTTTCAGTAAGCAGGTATATTTTCTTAATCCTCATACATGATTTGATTTTTGTCTGTTTATTGCCGGCTTTGTCTAATGCTTACCAATAGTTCAGAAACACACACCTATTCTTCCACTTACATCCAGCACTATATGCATCAGTGTCTCATAGATTCATTTTATATATCACTGCTGATGTCTGTTTCTCTTCAATTTTCATATCACTACAAGAAAAGTTCTGATAGACAACGTCTCAAAATCGTCCGCTAAGGGGTATTTTTCGTCGCCTATGGGCCTAACCCGACGATATGGGTTCTGTTGTGGAAACTGCGTCAGGCAAAGTCCAACGACGATTTTTTCGGTCCGTCGCGCTTGGGCGCCCTTCCGCCACGGAAAATCGGACCGTTGCGCAAGTGTTTCCGGGAGCCCGTTGACTGCTGACGTCATGCAAACTGACACGTGGCAGACGCCGTTGGCGTTAACGGCGTTAACCGGCTGAAACCCCGTGGTAGATGGTAGGCCCACACGAGGCCTGCCACGTCTTAAGCGGGCCGGGCCAGATGACATAGTTTGACCGGTCAACTATATAGCTGGGCTGGTCCATTAGTTACGTGGGCCGGGCCTAACCTCTAATGTTGACTGGTCAAAACTTAAATGGGCCGGCCCATTTAACATGTGGGGTCCACCTTACAGCAACTGGGCCGGCCCAAGAAGCAAGTGGGCCGGGCCAAAAACACGGTGGGTCCCACTGTTAAAAGGCCGGCCCATTTAGTGTGTAGGGTCCACCGTATAGCAAGTGGGCCGGCCCAACAAGCTAGTGGGCCGGGCCAAAAACACAGTGGGTCCCACTTTCCGGTTAAAGGGTCGGCCCATTTAGTATGTGGGGTCCACCATATAGCAAGTGGTGGGCCAAAAAAAGTGGTGGGTCCCACCTTCTGTTAAAGCCGGCCCATTTAGTATGTGGGGTCCACCATATAGCAAGTGGGGCCCCCAAGCTAGTGGGCGGGCCAAAAACACGGGTGGGTCCCACATTTCTGTTAATAGGCCGGCCCATTTGGTTTGTGGGGTCCACCATATAGAAAGTGGGCCGGCCCAACAAGATAGTGGGTCGGGCCAAAAACACAGGTGGGTCCCACCTTCCTATTAAAGGGCCGGCCCGTTTACCATGTGGGACCACCATATAGCAAATGGGTGGCCCAACATAGTGGGCCGGCCCAAAAACACAGGTGGGCCCCACTTTCTGTTGAAGGGCCGGCCCAATTAGTATGTGGGGTCCACCATGTAGCAGTGGGCCGGCCCAACAAGATAGTGGGCCGGGCCAAAAATACAGGTGGGTCCCACTTTCCTCTTAAAGGGCCGGCCCATTTAGTATGTGGGGTCCACCACAAAAGCAAATGGGCTGGCCCAACTATTTAGTGGGCCGGCCCAGTAGTATGTGGGGTCCACCTTTTTGCAAGTGGGCCAGCCCAATTAGAGTGTGGGGTCCACGGTAAATCAAATGGGCTGGCCCAAGAAGTAAGTGGGCCAGCCCGTTTAGTTGCTGTTTATATGCCGGCATAATATGCGCTTTAGGATTTTGCGGGCAGGCACATATGTGATTTTGCTTAATTGGGCCGTTTAAGGGATGGGAATTCGTGATTTAGATACTGAGAATATTTACGCAGCATTGATTTCTGTCGAATAGCCTCACTTACCACAAGCACCAAAGAAAAAATGCGCGAAAGAACTATAAAAACTAACTAAATATTACATCAGCTGCAAGGCATTGAAAAAAATATTACAGAACCCAGAGAAATTGAATGGTAATTAAACCTAGCAATACAATGAAGCGATCCGGCAATCTTTTAAGTTGTCCATGCAGCACCTATATCTGAAACAAAGACATTACAAGTTAAGACAACAACAATGGAAAGGCAAAGACACTACAATATTGTTTGCCAAAGAATTTGGAACTCATCATTTCGTCGTTATAACAAGATCATTGTAATGCGCACAATAAGCAAACAAAGAGTGCATGCCGCATACCAACAGCCAATATAACAGAGCATGTTAGAATGAAACAGCAGACTTACTACTGTCGAGTCCCATGCAAACCAACATGTTCAGGGAGTACAAAATTGGCATGAACAACATAGTAGCAGGCTATAAATTTTGTAACGACGACTGAGCAAGATACAGAATATAGTGGGATCACCTGTGAACTTGTATAAGAGGGAATGCAAACCAATATGTTCAGCATTCCATATGTGAGCGTCATGCCAAGTCAGAGAAACAAGTCGATAATGCAGCTTTTGAAGAACAAGATGGCACACAAAATTATTATCTAGTAATATGACAAGTTTATTTGTACTACAGGCTTAGATAGCAGAGTGATAGCATGCCAAACTAAGTCCTTACTTTGTTAGCTTACAATGAACTAGATACAAAACAATGGCATCACCTGTAGTACAGGGAATGCAAGCCAACATGTTCATGGAGTAAAAAATTGGCACAAACAACATAGTAGCAGGCCATAATTTTTGAAACAACATCTGAGCAAGATAAAGTTATGATGGCTAGATCTACAGAGCAGGGAATGTAAACCAAATATAGAAGTTACGATGCCAAAAGCTATAGAGCAGGGAATGCGAACCAACATGTGCAATTACTTAAAATTGGCCATGAACTAAATAATAGCAGGATGTTACTATAATAGCTAGGAATAATACAGATAGGAGTTATAATGGCATCACTGATAAACTTGTAGATAAGGGAAAAAAATCAATTTGTTTCGGGATATAAAGTTGTAATGAGCAACACATAGAGGATAGTTAATGCTACGGCTTAGGATGGACCAGAAACGGAATATAGTGGGATCTGAACTTGTAGAAAAGGGAATGCACACCAATATGTTCACAATTCTATATGTGAGCGCCATGCCAATTAAGAGAAACAAGTTAATATTGCAGCTTTTGAAGAATCAGATGGCAGACAAAATTATGATGGAAGTTGCTGCTGTGACGAGTTCAAATAAATTTGTACTGCAGGATGGCAGAGCGATAGCATGCAGGAACTAATAGCAGGCAGTTAATTTGTACTGCAGGATGGCAGAGCGATAGCATGCAGGAACTAATAGCAGGCAGTTAGCTTACGACGAAGTAGATAGAAATAACAATGGCATCACCGTAGTACAGGGAATGCAAACCAACATGTTCAGGGAGAACAAGATTGGCATGAACAACGAATGAGCAAGATAGAAGTTATGATGGCTACATCTACAGAGCAGGGAATGCAAACCAAAATGTTCAATCGCTTGAAGTTAGCAATGAACTAGAAAATGGCAAGGTGTTACGGTCATAACTAGGAATGAACTAAAAGAGCTTCAGACAAACAGGCATCTGAACCCAGAACATGGCGCTAAAACAAGGGACTTACATTAGGAGAAGCACTCTGTGGGAATCACAGCAGATCTTCCTGGGGTTGATAGATCCGGTGATGAAGTACACTACATGTGCTCCTTGGGGTTGGAGAGACGGCCATTAAACTTCATGGTTACTCATCTAATCTGCAAAGACGTAACGGCGCGTCGTTAGCACAAACAGGTTCCCCCAAGATTAAACAAGAACTTGCAGGCAAGCAATAGAAAAGCGACAGTAGAAGAGTTTAGATCATGGACGGCGCCGGTGAAGCAGATTCGGTTCATGCACATCGGTGTCGGTGAGCAAGATCCGATGCGGTGGACGATGCCGCAGCTGAAGCGACTGCGGTAGGCTGCTGGATGAGCATATGGTTTCGAGGTTCGGCGGGGATGATCCGGTCCGGTTGATGACGGCGTCGATGAAGCGGCTCCGGCAGGCAGCCGGATGACGAGGATCGCGAGGGCTCGGGTAGGCCAGGGAAGTCCGGCGGGGATGTTCCGGTGCGGTGGTCGTGGAGGTGGTAGAGAGAGGGACTTGGGAAGTTCCGGTGGGTGGTCTGAGGGAAATGAATTTTTTTGGGAGGGTTTCCGGGGCTAGGGAGGTGGTGATCCAAAAAATGACGGGCAGACCCCCCCACCAACCGACTTTCTGTCATCTCCACAAGGGTAGAATGGGAATTTGAAAGCGTGTGAATTTTTTGTATTTTGTGGGCGGGAAGTTTTGCCGCTATGAGATTTTGAATTTGGCTAAGGTCCAAGTATAATGATAAAAAATTGTGAGACCGTACTAGTACCTCTGTTCAAGGCCGAGTGCAAAATCAAATCATCATCACCTTGAATATCGGTTACTATCATCGTGTTCTATCTTCTTATCCCATTCAAAAACACGCCTGAAATATTTCTAGATTGGCGGGAGATTTTGCCGCCCGACTGAGATTTGATTTTGAATATGGCTATGGTCAAGTAATATAATATAATACTAATATAAAGACGGTACACCTGGTTAAGTACTAATTGCTCTGCTTCGGCAGTTAAGGCCAGCAGCCACATCAAGCCATCATCATTACAAACAAAATCAGTCAAATCTAGAAGCTAGTATAGGATAAATTCACAGCAGCATAATAAATCCAGAAAACTAATATAATACTACATAAACTGCATACAAGAGCCAAAAGCAGCCAATAACAATGTTAATGTTCACGACAAACTAATCTGAAAATAATACAAGACACAATGTATGGCCAACATGAAGATTAGGATACCCCAGGATGAACGAATATGTTCTTCATTCAGCATATATTTCTTCGTCACTCCATTGAAGGAAATTTTCATTGAACTCCTTCCGTCTGCAGTGTGCAGCCAATACATCCTCCAAACGGTATGGCCTTTGTTCATTTCTCATACCGTAGTTTCCTAATCTATTCACATGTATTGGCCACTCATCCCAGGCCTTTATATCATCAAAGTACTCTCTGATATAACCAAAATCTGTGTAGTAGATGCAGCCAGGTCGAAGTGTCGGGTGCACTCTGGTGTCGACGGAGATACACCGGATATAATGGACGAAGAAGGCACGACTGCCAATGTTATTGACGGCATGGAGAGAGCGGCTCTCAGTGTCCACACGGTACACCAATGGTTGACCTTCCTCCAAATGCTTGTTGTCCAACAACACAAGCAGCAGAGCACCATCCGACTCCACAAGGTAGAACTTGTTATTTCCAAGTTCTGGAAATGAAAATAGTGTATCCATTTTGACAGTGCTCGCACGCTGCTCCAACTGGACATTGTTGGTGCACACTAATTTTCCGAACTCAAAATTGTTCACAGCTATTGCATACAATTCACCATTGAACGGGGTAATGCAACGCAGACAATGGTGCTCGATCGAAAATCTTCCTTCTCCCCAATCTTCATCTATACCCTTAGTTGGAGTGCTCTCATCGACCCAAGCAATTTCCGCCGGGTAATCTTTGGAAACGAAGACCATAGTCGGGGACTTCATCACAGCGACTGACTTCAGAATAACGTTTGGCATATGCGCCTCAAACATAGTATTCAATGTCTTTGTGAGTGGGTTCAGAAGCCGTATCTTGTGCGGCTGGTTCTTCTGGGCAAGCACGATGACGCCACGGCAAAAGCCGACAAAGTAGTATCTAAAATATATTGATGAAGATAACATTCAGCACTAAGATGTTTACGATTGAAAATAAAAATAGATTAACTCTATAGATATGGAGGAATTTGAACCTTGCATGAACTTCCGTTAGATCGATGGTGACGTAGCGGGATGTGCGGAGGTGGAGGAAGGTGAAATCAGCAGCGCGTGGAAGGCCGTGGTCTAGCATGATCCATTCGTGCAGGTGCACGTCGGGCTCAGGTAAACCTGAGCGCCAATTTCTACAGACTTGCCTCATAGCAGAGTAGGTGTCAGCGTACTGCTCGTTCGCCAGTAAGCATTCGCCGATCTTGTGAAGTGGTCCATCAGCCGAGAGAGAGGCCCAGTTCACGGAGGCGACGGCCGCCGGCGCATTCTTCTTGTCCATCGCCGGCAGGGAGCGCGCGTGGGCGGTTGGTGTTTTTTCCTTCGATTTGGAGAAGTTGATGGGACGTGAGAGGCGTGGTTGCGTGCGTGAGTGAGAATGAGACTGTGTGCAGAGGGAGGGAGAGAGGGGGCTCTGGCAACGTGACGGTTGGTCTCGGCAGTTTCTCAAAAAAGCTAGACGTTTGGTCTCAACACGCGCACCGCCTAACCGCTGTGCACCGCGACACGCGTCCGTGGTACTGCACGTCTGCACCGTTACGTGTACTCAGTTAGCCTTACACTGGAAAAATATCTGCACTCAGTTTTCCCCTCGAGTACTAATACTGGCTAGTGCATTACCTCATAAAAAAAATACTGGCTAGTGCAATATACTCAGTTTTACCCTCAAGTGGCTGATCAACAGAGAGTCAACAAATGGGATTAAGCTATCTAATTGAGTAATTTCATGCGCAAAAAAAAATCATAGTGCCTCCTACTCATGGAGTCTTGTTAAGAAGAGGAGGTCTAATACGTGGAAAACAGAATAGCACACCACAGGTCCGAAATGATGGAAAGGGCTAGGCAATCCACTTATTATAGAACTCAACAAAAACCACATGGAACTATATTAAACTTATGCAGTAGCCAACGCAACCAAAAGTCAGAAGTGCAGGCTGAATCCCAAAGGCACAACACAAAAAGGAAACTTGCAACCTTATATAAAAGGGGCTATGCAACCCACTTATATACACATTAACAGCCATCCTCGTGTGTGACAAGAGAAATTCAACACTGGATTCGGAGGTAGGCACATGAAGCTTTACAAGGGCCAATGGGGCACCAACAATTTAAGGATGAATTGAACCACACCGTCAACAATTCAAACTCGAGACCTTGGCTCTAATACCATTTAAGTTCGAACGGATTGAAAAGGCTAGGCAACCAATTTCTAAAACATCCACAGGAACAACTACCAAGTTGATCCCAGCCGTAGATAAATGCATCCACCAACAAAATAGGAACAGTGCCTCAGTCTCAGTAAACATTTCACAATACCAAGGTACTCACATGTCAATGTCAGTGTTTTCATCTCCAATTATCTATGGCATTTTATTAGTCTTTTGAGAGATTATAACAAACTTGATTGGCCTCCTGCAGTAGGGCATCACATGCTTCTGATCTCGATCTCAACATGTCAACTTGGTTTCTTAACACATCTGCTGCAGCTCGTTCTATTTGGATTTGTTCCTCCAGAACTTGTGCAGAGAAAGACTTGGACTTGGACTTGGACTTGGACTGCAAAAACCCAGCATTTCGCAGGAAAGTGTTTTTGGTGATATCTTTATTTTTAAGTACCATGGTAAATGTCTCCATACATTCTTCTAGAGTTTTTTCCATACCATCTTTCCCGGGTTTTGCCATCTCCAATTTCATATTTGCCTGAAAAGTTTTGAGTCGTGTAAAAATAAAAGTTATTACAGAGAAACATGCAGACGGTAGATTTAATGTGTATGAACTACTTCTAATCCTACAAGTTGGTATGCCTGATTACACATCAAATGCATTTTCACAAAAACGCCTACAAGATCATATTGACATATTGCTCCTACAAATTGGCAAGTGTGTAGTTAAAAAATTTAAATCATAAAGAAGACTTACAATAACACTTTCTGCAAGTTCTCCTATCACATTATGTTTGTTCTTCTGGCATGCCTCGAACTGCTCTGCCAGAGTCATCTCTTTGTCTGGTTGCATGTTGTTTGCATGATCTACTTTCTGCATTTTTGTACAATCATATGGAGATCAAATAACGTGGTTGAAATGGAGGATGGAAATATAACATGCACACGGAGTTCTACACAATTTACGAGTAACATATGTAGCAGTACAGACCAGCGGGGCATTACTTTTTGCCAGAGATGCCCAACCAAGTGACGAGATCCTGTACGGCTTGGTAAACGTTGTTTCAAGCGGTTAGCCTGGTTCCTTTTAGACAACGTCTGCAAAAGGAGACTAGTGAGACACTGGCGCAAAATAAGTATTCGGAATTTAATCTGGTTTCACGGTCCTCATAAGCCATACCACATTCTTTGGATCAGACCAATGCTTGACAAGATCTCCCCACTGCTCGTCAGTCATACAGGGTGCAGGAGACTTTGTTCGAACATTGGCAGTAATCTGGCCAGTGAAGTATGTCGCCTTAAGCTTATAGCGGTGCTGGCGCAACAATTCTTTGAATATGGAAGCGATGACAAACTTTACATCCTCATTATCCTCATCGAATTCAAACCTTAACTGCTCACAACGGTGGAATGATTGGTGAGTTATATAGCATAGAAACAACAGTAAGCTACAAGAAATGGGACAGATCAATGTGGAATAATTTATCATTACCAGGAGAAGCATGACTTACGTGTAAATTATGCACTAAACTCTCGAACTGTGAAGGGGTGTCAACGTGCTGCTTCCACAATGGGAAGGTAGGAAGTTCATTCCTGATAAAATGGCCAACCTGTGATACAAGATATGAAGATTCATGCGGATGAAGTGGCCTTCTGCCACCTACAATAGATGTGATGCGAAATCTTGAACCCATTCCGGAAATCTTAGCTGCAAGTTTTTTTCCTACCGTTGGCCCCCTCGTTTTTATTGATCGTGGCGAACCTACCAAGTTAAGCATTACATCAAGCTATCATGGTATATAGATACATAAGGGAGCATTAAACTACAAGTCTTGAAAAAAGTATTACCTTTTTTGGCGTGGGTCTCATCATCGGGAGAGGAGTTGTCTTTCGCAGGACTAAGGGTCGGAGGGAGATCATCACCAGTTTGCTGGTGTTGTGGCAGCACTGTTTGGACATTTGAGGCTGTATCATCTGGGACTAGCATCATGTGTCCTTGGCCATTATTACCTACCACCACTCCTGATGGTGCCAATTCTTGGCTAGAATTTGCTGTGGAAACTGGTTCTGTTGGCAATTGTTGCTGAGAATCAGTATTGGCAACTGGTGGTTGTGGAATGTGTGGGCTGGTACATGCTGGGGCTACTTCTGTCTGATTCGATGGTTTGTGGTTTTTACGAGACCTTTTACTGTTATCATTCTTGGCCTGTTCGCCACCTCGTGTCAGTCTCTTGTTAGACCTTGTAATAGGAGGAGCAGCACGAGCATCAGGCTTAACTCTTTTTTTATTACGCACTGTCACCCATCCTCCGGTATCAGCCTGAGGTTCCTGTTGAGTGTTCTTCCTCCTATTCGTTCTTGAAAAGTTCTTTCCCGAATCTGCAGATGCCTGTCACACATAAATGATATTTCAATGTACAATATTATATGATGATGATATGCAGATGGAATGGAAAAACAGTCAGGCAACATATGCCAAAACATATATGAGGCGTTAACTAAGCAGGAAAAATTGTAGTAATGAGATTGAACATGGCATGGGTAACATATTTGGTAGGACTGGGATACAACAAATGGAAGTTGGGACAAATAATTCGATGACAGGACAGAGAAAACTCACCTTGTTGTGTTGCAGACGATAGTCGACCAGGGCATCTTCCTGAGTCAGCTCGCCATCACAATCAGCAGGATCAAATTCTGAATCAGAGGAATGTTCCGTATCCTTTGTGAGGGAGGTGGGTGGCGTTTTTGCACTAGACCTTGTAGAAGGATGTAGTGTTAGGCCCAACGAGGCTGCAACTCGGCTATTATGCAGAATAGTTTGCCTCCGTTGCTCTTCGTACTCATTCTCGAGTGGAAGACCTAACATGCATTGGCGAGAAATGCAGATGAGATTTATCATGGAACTGTGCATATAAGAACAAATTAATAGTAGCAGTGAGACTGCTCAAAAGGTGTAATGACAAACAAACTATGGCTCAAAAATAATTGATGTTCATATTGTCAAGCTTCATGCACTAGCCAACGCAACCGGAAGTCCGGACTGATGGAAAGGGCAAACAAATTATGGCTCAAAAATAATTTATGTTGGGCAACAAAGGGCAGCAGCAACAATTTTTAGGATAAGTATGATGTCAAGCTTCATGCAGTAGCCAACGCAACCAAAAGTCCGAACTGATGGAAAGGGCTAAGCAATCCACATATAGACTCAAACACATATAAGTGTCATTTTCATGCCAATGGTTAACCATATGGAATGGCGTGTGCTTAATATAATTGCCTAGGGTCTTCCAAATTCCAACAGATCGATCTATTGGATGAACTTGCTAGAGCATGCAATTCGAAATGGTATCAGACCTACAAGGTCCTGAGTTCAAATCCTAGCAAGTAGCAACGCAGTATTCAAAATAAATATTTGCAGCCTTCCTAAAAAAATATCTAATGATACATGCCTAAGGCTCGGTCTATTGAATGAGTGGTTTTATCACTTAGCACCACAAGTTGGGGATTTTTAATCACAAAACACCAACATTTGGGGAAATTATTTCACATAACACATTATTTGTCATTAGTCGGCTTGACAAGAGCATGACCCTACAGCGTGACACCAATTTACAGTACGTGAGCATGTTTGCTACAAACAAATGAATTTTGGTGTGAAATTTTGTAGACACTCTGTGGAAATGAGAATATGAGTCACACTTGTTACATATGCTACACACAAATGAATTACCATATGACAAATATCCACAAGAAATTATAACCACACAAGAACATGAGATTTGGGTAATATATTCTGTACCAGCATAAGGTTTTGATAATGTTTACCAATACAACTACCCTGGACATAAGATTTTATTTTGAACTGTCTGGACTTAAGATTTAACAACTAGTGTTGACAAACAGCTTTGTATTTGCGTTTAACAGCAAATACCACAAAATAAAGTCTAATTGTCTTTCTCCTGCGGTCACTCTTAAACTGACGGTGGCCGGAGGTCACTAATGGGCTATCAAACAGAGATCGTGTATTCTGCGAAACAATTACCCCAAATGTTAGTGTTTTGTGATACAAATTTCTAGGGTTGTGGTTCTGTGATAAAAAAAATCCTGAACTTCTGGTGTTAAGTGATAAAACCTCATTGGATGAACTGGCTAGAGCATGCAATTCCACATGGCGCACACAGAGTTGCAAATAGAAAAAAATACAGGCAGTTTAATACTATCAATAAATTGCTCTCCTAGCTTGACTGCTATCATAACCTTTGTAATACGTACTACCACCATCCCGAAGTTTTTATCAAAAATCATTAACATGCAAAATACAAATTTAATATCATTAAATAGATAACGAATATATTTTCGTACGGTATCTACAAAATATTATATTTCTTGATAGATTGTTCTGAAAGTTTGGTCAAACTTTACTTGGTTTGACTTTTATAAATAAGCCTTCAGGTTTGGGGTGGAGGTAGTAATGTAGTATACTTCAAACCCCAAAAAAGTACCGCACAGAAGTGATATTTGGAAAAGAAATGCGTAACGAAAGCGGACATAAGCTCTGCCTCTCCATCAGCAGATGTAAGGTTACGATCAGCAGAGTTCCGAGATAAAAAAAATACAGGCAGTTTAATACTATCAACAAATTGCTCTGCTAGCTTGACTGCTATCATAACCTTTGTAAAATGCATACTTCAAACCCCCAAAACATATCACACAGAAGTGATTCTCGGAAAAGAAATGCATAACGAAAGCGGACATAACCTCGATCTTCCTCTCGATCAGCAGATGTAAGGTTAAGATCTCATATAGCTACGCGGCAAACAACTATCTACACTGATCTAATATCAGCAAGAATGCATTGCAAGAAAGCAACGAAAACTAGTGTAAGAAATCAAATGCATATAACAAAAGCGGACATGTAAAGTATTCATCAACCTTCGTCTGAGGCCCGGGCGGATTTACTCTTTGGTTGGGGGTGGTCGACTTTGGGGCCGCGTTTTTTGCCCATCTCGATCTCCGGTGAGGTGGACTACAGAGTCGGGGAAGCAGATCCGGAGGAGATATGGCGCGGTGAACGTCGGCGTCGAGGAAGCTAATCCGGCTTGCTAGGCAGCAAGGGAGCCGGTAAAACGTGGTCGGTCACTACGGTGGCCGGTGAGAAGGCAGTGATGGTGAGGAGGGGCGGTGGGGCACGGCCGTCGTCGTGGGAGTGTGCCTGGTAGAAGCATGAGAAAGATGTGGTGTTCGAATTGTGCTCTACAGGGAAATATCCTCTGTGGACCGATGTTTATAGGCCGACGGGCAAACCGCAGGTTTTGGGGTAGCTTGAAAATGGGACGCGCCAACAATTTCGGCGCGTGTTTTGCGGCAGAGATGAAAGTCACCCATAAGAAACTTTCCTCATGGATGCTTGTTGCTTGGTCGTGTGGACAACATATATAGTGGGAGATGCCCATAGCTAGCTAGGCCATTCATATCAAACTCGAGTGATTATCACTAAGTTTACAATGAATATATTTCATGACACTTGATATTGGCCGGATAGTAGAAAATATATTTCATGACTATCGATCCCATATTAGTTAATTTATATTATTTCAATTGCTAAAATATTTTCATATTCTTTTAGAGTTCTAAAAAACACACTACACAAGGGATATCACTACCTTCTAGGTCCCGGTCATCAGATTTAGAGTAAAGTAGCTTAGCGACAGATTTAGACCTTTGTGCAACAAATACATGAGTTGGTGATATGTGCAAAAGAACAGGTTAAGTGAGTGTTTTGTGCAACAATGACAACAATAAGTGGAGTTTCGATCGTGCAAAGGATAAAAGGTGGAAGAGGGATCACACGGAAGGAGAAATTAAGAGAAAGGGAGAGCAGTGCCTCACGGGGCCGCTGTTATTTATGGTGAAAAGAAATGCTTCACTTTTTTCGGTGAGTGATGTTGACTGGCACACAGGGTTTCAGTTATGTAGACCTGCAGTGCAGGCTACGCGCCCGTCTAATATTCATTTTTTTCAGCGACAAAAGGGAGAGAGAGAGAGAGAGAGAGAGAGAGTCTTGACGACGAGTCTTTACTTGACAAAGAAGATTGCTGGGAGTTTGCCTACCTACCGCACGTGACTTGTGCTCACTGATGTGTGGGACCTACACGCATGGGACCACACGTAAGTGACCGACCTACTTTATTCTAGGGGTGCCCCTCAAGCTAATACATAATCTGCAACATGAAACTATATTCGCTTATAAAATCTGAACTTTGAAATCCAATTTAATTTAAGTCTATTATTGGTCATATCAACTATCAAGTCTAAAATTACATTCTGAAACTTGTTCAACGCTTTCTCATGAATTATTATGGTAGTTTTTTAAAATCAAATGCTAATTGATTTGAGATAATAAAAAACATATATTATTGCACAACAATGGGATATTAAAATATCTATTTGTAAATAAAAATAAGAAGTCAATGTTGTGGTAAGTTAGGAGGTTCAAAGGGTAAACCAAATATAACGTTTTGTTCAATCTCATAGTTCATATTACCAAGTTTGATTATCCCTGGACAACATTGTTTGTTATAGTGTTCCCTAATTGGGCATGGTGGTGCATCTTGCCATTTCTAACAATGTTGATGACTAGACTTTTCAAGTTTTCGGTATAAAAAATCGTTTTTCATTTTCTAGATGATAAAATATGTTTTTTTGTGCATGGGGTAGAAAAGATATGGGTCAAAATGGCGCATCTACATTTTTTAAATAAATTACGCCATATTTTAATGACAAATCCCAAATTTACGGTTTTTAGTGCTTTCTAGCTAGTTTCGCACATTTAAATGACTTTATGCTGATTTATTGAAAGTAATTCAAATTTGAATTGTAGATATGTTATAACTTGGTCCTACAAGTCCCCATAAATAATTTTTATATACATATTACTTACTATATATAGAAACCAGCGATAGTACTGAAATATTCAACCCCTTTGCAGGATAATCATGTAAAACATTTTGACCTGGTTTTGAAATAAATAAATGAAACTGAAGAAAACCTGAAAAATGAAACCCTTCTACATGGAGTGTGCTTGTATGTGTTAGTTGACAGGGAAAATAAGAAACATGTGATAGGGTAGTGAAAAACAAAATGTCTTCACAAAGCGGACTATCGTGTATGAAGATTCATGGTTTGCAAGCCAAATGATATAGTTATGGCCATATTTGTGGCACAGTTTGTTACAATGTGCCCAAATTGGGCATGGTGGTGCATCTTGCCATTCCCAACAATGTTAATGACTAGACTTTTCAACTTTTCGGTATAAAAAATATTTTTTTCATTTTCTAGATGACAAAATATGTTTATTTTGTGAATGGTGTACATATAAGATACGGGTCAAACTGGCAACTCTACATTTTTTAGATAAATTACGCCATATTTTAGTGCCAATTCCCAACTTTTACGGTTTTAGTACTTTCAAGATAGTTTCGCACATTTAAACGACTTTATGCTGATTTACTGAAAGTAATTCCAATGTGAAATGTGGGGGTGTTATAACTTCGTCAAAGAAATCCCCCAAAAACATAGTTTAGGGTTGGGGGTAGATACGGAGTACATGATTTGTATGTTTTGAATATGTCTAGACCTTGTTTATCAACCTGAATGCTTAATTACTATATATATGACGTAAGAAGGCTATGTGCTTTGGGTTTTCATTTTTTTTGATTTTTTCTGAATTTTTATGCTCATTTGAATCTTGGTCAAATCCTAGGTTTGACTAGGATTTAAACAAACTTAAAACATGAAAATGAAAAGGTAAGCCTGGATCCTTCCTAGTCACTCTAAAATTAAGCTTTTGGGAAGTTTTAGAAATTTCCATGTTTGAAACCCGAAACCACTTCTCTTCATGCTTGACTTCATAAGACAAAGTTAAGGGTTAGGGGTAGATACATGCCTTTTCTGTTTTGAATATGTCTAGACCTTGTTCATCAACTTGAATGCTTACTATATATATATATGACATAAGAAGGCTATATATATATGTGCTTTGGTTTTTGGTTTTTGTTTTTTCTGAATGTTTATATATGCCCATTTGAATCTTGGTCAAATCCTAGGTTTGACCAAGATTTAAACAAGTTTAAAACATGAAAGTGAAAAGGTAAGCATGGATCCTTCTTAGTCATTCTAAAATGAAGCTTTTGGGGGGTTCTTGAAATCTCAATGTTTGAAACCCAAAACCACTTCTCTTCATGGTTGACTTCATAAGACAGATGAGTTTAGGGTTATGGGGTAGATACATGATTTGTCGGGTTTGAATATGTCTAGACATGCTTGTTTATCAACTTGAATGCTTACTATATGACCTAAGAAGACTATGCATGTGCATTGGTTTTTCATTTTTTGTTCTTTCTGAATGTTTATGCCCATTTGAATCTTGGCCAAATCCTAGGGTTTGACCAAGATTTAAACAAGTTTAAAACATTAAAATGAAAAGGTAATCATGGATCCTTCTTAGTCACTCTAAGATGAAGTTTTTGGGAGGTTTTCGAAATTTCCATGCATGTTTGAAACCCAAAACCACTTCTCTTCATGTTTGACTTCATAAGACAGAGTTTAGGGTTAGGGCTAGGGGTAGATACATGATTTTCTAGTTTGAATATGTCTAGACCATGTTTATCAACTTGAATCTTTGGCCAAATCCTAGGTTTGACCAAGATTTAAACAAGTTTAAAACATGAAAATGAAAAGGTAAGCCTGGATCCTTCTTAGTCACTCTAAAATGAAGCTTTTGGGAGGTTTTTGAAATCTCAATGTTTGAAACCCAAAACCATTTCTCATCATGCTTGACTTCATTAGATATAGTTTAGGGTTAGGTGTAGATACACGATTTGTCTGGTTTGAATATGTCTAGACCTTGTTTATCAACTTCAATTCTTACTATATGACATAAGAAGACTATATGTGCTTTGGTTTTTGATTTTTTAATTTTTTCTGAATGTTTATGCCCATTTGAATCTTGGTCAAATCCTAGGTTTGACCAAGATTTAAACAAGTCTATAACATGAAAATGAAAAGGTAAGCCTGGATCCTTCTTAGTCATTCTAAAATGAAGCTTTTGGGGGGTTCTTGAAATCTCAATGTTTGAAACCCAAAACCATTTCTCATCATGCTTGACTTCATTAGATATAGTTTAGGGTTAGGTGTAGATACACGATTTGTCTGGTTTGAATATGTCTAGACCTTGTTTATCAACTTCAATTCTTACTATATGACATAAGAAGACTATATGTGCTTTGGTTTTTGATTTTTTGTTTTTTTCTGAATGTTTATGCCCATTTGAATCAAGATCAAATCCTAGTTTTGACCAGGATTTAAATAATTTTAAAACATGAAAATGAAAAGGTAAGCCTGGATCCTTCTTAGTCACTCTAAAATGAAGCTTTTGGGAGGTTTTTGAAATTTCCATGTTTGAAACCCAAAACCATTTCTCATCATGCTTGACTTCATTAGATATAGTTTAGGGTTAGGTGTAGATACACGATTTGTCTGGTTTGAATATGTCTAGACCTTGTTTATCAGCTTCAATTCTTACTATATGACATAAGAAGACTACATGTGCTTTGGTTTTTGATTTTTTTGATTTTTCTGAATGTTTATGCCCATTTGAATCTTGGTCAAATCCTAGGTTTGACCAAGATTTAAACAAGTCTATAACATGAAAATGAAAAGGTAAGCCTTGGATTTCCTACCCTTGAATCCATAGGAAACTTTGTTCTAATGCACTATAATAATCAACCGAGTTTTTACACCAACAGGTCTGTCACTTACGTGTGGTGCCCATGCGTGAGGTCCCACACTTCAGTGAGCACAAGTCAAGTGCAGTAGGTACGCAAACTCCAAGCCATCTTCTTTGTCAAGAGAAGACGCATCAGGATGCGTTTTGGAAATCTGTGGGTCCTTCTGGATCCTTCGGTTGTCCCTCTCACAAAAAAAACAAATCTCTCTCATTCTCGGCCTCGCTCGACTCGCTCGCTCGCTCGCTCGCTCGCACCTCCTGCTCACTGACAAACCCTGCACAAAAGTCAACATCATCACCCGAAAAAGGGGAGACACCATAATGCTCTCCCTTCTTCTCTCCTTCCGAGTGATCCCTCTTCCTCCGAGTTTCACTCGACGGGCAAACACACATGTGCTGCATAGTAATAATAATAAAAAGGTAGAAAAATCAACCTACGAATCTATAATTAAATACGTTAAACTAGGGTTTTGCCCAGTACTACAGATCAAGTTCATAAAAAATCCAACTACGGGGTTCAAACAACCCCATTTCTAATCCAAGATTTTTTCGACCTCATCCAAATGGCCTCAAACTATAGGGTTAATTAGCATCTAGTGCAGTATGTGTGAACATGTATGCACTATGTGTGCTATAACTTGTATGTCTTTCAAATTTGAACCAAATTTGAAATATATGAAATGGGGCTTTTGGCTTAAACGTTTGAAACCCAAAACGACTTCTCTTCATGCTAGGCATCATAAGACCGAGTTTAGGGTTAGGGGGTAGATACATGATTTGTCTGTTTTGAATATGTCTATACCTTGTTTATCTACTTGAATATGCTTACTATAGATATATATGACGTAAGAAGACTATGTGCTTTGGTTTTTTTTTTTTATTTTTCCAGAATTTTTATGCCCATTTGAATCTTGGTCAAATCCTAGGCTTGACCAATATTTAAACAAGCTTAAAACATGAAAATGAAAAGGTAAGCTTGGATCCTTCTTTGTCACTCTAAGATGAAGTTTTTGGGAGGTTTTCAAAATTTCCATGTCTGAAACCCAAAAACACTTCTCTTCATGCTTGACTTCATAAGACAAAGCTAGTTTAGGGCTTTAGGGGGTAGATACATGATTTGTCTAGTTTGAATATGTCTAGACCTTGTTTATCAACTTCAATTCTTACTATATGACATAAGAAGACTATATGTGCTAGCTTTGGTTTTTGATTTTTTTGAATGTTTATGCCCATTTGAATCTTGGTCAAATCCTAGGTTTGACCAAGATTTAAACAAGTCTATAACATGAAAATGAAAAGGTAAGCCTGGATCCTTCTTAGTCACTCTAAAATGAAGCGACTTTTGGGATGTTCTTGAAATTTTCATGTTTGAAACCCAAACCACTTCTCTTCATGATTGACTTCATATATAAGACAGAGTTTAAGGTTAGGGACAGATATATACATGATTTTCTAGTTTGAATATGTCTAGACCTTGTTAATCAACTTGAATGCTTACTGTATGACATAAGAATGCTATGTGCTTTGGTTTATCAATCTTTTGGTTTTTTCCTGAATTTTTATGCCCATTTGAATATTGGTCAAATCCTAGGTTTCACAAAGATTTAAACAAGTTTAAAATCTGAAAATTAAAAGGTAAGCATGGATCCTTCTTAGTCACTCTAAAATGAAGCTTTTGGGAGGTTTTTGAAATTTCCATGTTTGAAACCCAAAACCACTTCTCTTCATGCTTAATTGACTTCATAAGACAGAGTTTAGAGTGTTAGGGGTAGATACATGATTTGTCTAGTTTGAATATGTCTAGACCTTGTTTATCAACTTGAATTCTTACTATATGACATAAGAAGGCTATGTGCTTTGGTTTTTCATTTTTCTGGTTTTTTTGAATTTTATGCCCATTTGAAGATTTTGGGTGGTTCTTGAAATTTTCATGTTTTAAACCAATACGACTTCTCTTCATGCTAGACTTCATAAGATCGACCGAGTTTATGGTTAGGGGCTAGATACATGATTTGTCTGGTTTGAACATGTCTAAACCTTGTTTATCAACTTGAAAGCTTACTATATGACATACGAAGACTATGTGCTTTTGTTTTTCATTCTTCTATTTTTTTATTTTATGCCCATTTGAATCTTGGTCAAATCCTATGTTTGACCTGGATTTAAACAAGTATATAATATGAAAACGAAAAGGTAAGCCTGGATCCTTCTTAGTCACTCTAAAATGAAGCGACTTTTGGGATGTTCTTGAAATTTTCATGTTTGAAACCCAAACCACTTCTCTTCATGATTGACTTCATATATAAGACAGAGTTTAAGGTTAGGGACAGATATATACATGATTTTCTAGTTTGAATATGTCTAGACCTTGTTAATCAACTTGAATGCTTACTGTATGACATAAGAATGCTATGTGCTTTGGTTTATCAATCTTTTGGTTTTTTCCTGAATTTTTATGCCCATTTGAATCTTGGTCAAATCCTAGGTTTCACAAAGATTTAAACAAGTTTAAAATCTGAAAATTAAAAGGTAAGCATGGATCCTTCTTAGTCACTCTAAAATGAAGCTTTTGGGAGGTTTTTGAAATTTCCATGTTTGAAACCCAAAACCACTTCTCTTCATGCTTAATTGACTTCATAAGACAGAGTTTAGAGTGTTAGGGGTAGATACATGATTTGTCTAGTTTGAATACGTCTAGACCTTGTTTATCAACTTGAATTCTTACTATATGACATAAGAAGGCTATGTGCTTTGGTTTTTCATTTTTCTGATTTTTTTTGAATTTTATGCATGCCCATTTGAATCTTGGTCAAATACTAGCTAGGTTTGACCAAGATTTAAACAAGTTTAAAACATGAAAATGAAAAGGTAAGCCTCGATCCTTCTTAGTCACTCTAAAATGAAGCTTTTGGGGGGTTTTTGAAATTTGCATGTTTGAAACCCAAAACCACTTCTCTTCATGCCTTACTTCATAAGACGGAGTTTAGGGTCGTTAGGGAGTAGATACATGATTTGCCTGGTTTGAATATGTCTAGACCTTGTTTATCATCTTGAATGCTTACTATATGACAGAAGAAGACTATGTGCATTGGTATTTCATTTTTTTTTGAATTTTCATGCCCATTTCAATCTTGGTGAAATCCTAGGTTTGAGCAAGATTTAAACAAATTTAACACGTGAAAACGAATAAGCATGGATCCTTCTTAGTCACTCCAAAATGTACCAATTGATAGATGTGTTAACTTTGCTTCATGGAAAAAATAATGTCATGTAAATGAGTTAACTTGGATTTCCTGCCGTTGAATCCATAGGAAACTTTGTTCTAATGCACTATAATAATCAACCGAGTTTTTACACCAACATTGCCAACAGGTCTGTCACTTACGTGTGGCGCCCATGCGTGAGGTCCCACACTTCAGTGAGCACAAGTCAAGTGCAGTAGGTACGCAAACTCCAAGCCATCTTCTTTGTCAAGAGAAGACGCATCAGGATGCGTTTTGGAAATCTGTGGGTCCTTCTGGATCCTTCGGTTGTCCCTCTCAAAAAAAACAAATCTCTCTCATTCTCGGCCTCGCTCGACTCGCTCGCTCGCACCTCCTGCTCACTGACAAACCCTGCACAAAAGTCAACATCATCACCCGAAAAAGGGGAGACACCATAATGCTCTCCCTTCTTCTCTCCTTCCGAGTGATCCCTCTTCCTCCGAGTTTCACTCGACGGGCAAACACACATGTGCTGCATAGTAATAATAATAAAAAGGTAGAAAAATCAACCTACGAATCTATAATTAAATACGTTAAACTAGGGTTTTGCCCAGTACTACAGATCAAGTTCATAAAAAATCCAACTACGGGGTTCGAACAACCCCATTTCTAATCCAAGATTTTTTCGACCTCATCCAAATGGCCTCAAACTATAGGGTTAATTAGCATCTAGTGCAGAATGTGTGAACATGTATGCACTATGTGTGCTATAACTTGTATGTCTTTCAAATTTGAACCAAATTTGAAATATATGAAATGGGGCTTTTGGCTTAAACGTTTGAAACCCAAAACGACTTCTCTTCATGCTAGGCATCATAAGACCGAGTTTAGGGTTAGGGGGTAGATACAGGATTTGTCTGTTTTGAATATGTCTATACCTTGTTTATCTACTTGAATATGCTTACTATAGATATATATGACGTAAGAAGACTATGTGCTTTGGTTTTTATTTTTTTATTTTTCCAGAATTTTTATGCCCATTTGAATCTTGGTCAAATCCTAGGCTTGACCAATATTTAAACAAGCTTAAAACATGAAAATGAAAAGGTAAGCTTGGATCCTTCTTTGTCACTCTAAGATGAAGTTTTTGGGAGGTTTTCAAAATTTCCATGTCTGAAACCCAAAAACACTTCTCTTCATGCTTGACTTCATAAGACAAAGCTAGTTTAGGGCTTTAGGGGGTAGATACATGATTTGTCTAGTTTGAATATGTCTAGACCTTGTTTATCAACTTCAATTCTTACTATATGACATAAGAAGACTATATGTGCTAGCTTTGGTTTTTGATTTTTTGATTTTTTTGAATGTTTATGCCCATTTGAATCTTGGTCAAATCCTAGGTTTGACCAAGATTTAAACAAGTCTATAACATGAAAATGAAAAGGTAAGCCTGGATCCTTCCTAGCTAGTCATTCTAAAATGAAGCTTTTGGGGGGTTCTTGAAATCTCAATGTTTGAAACCCAAAAACCACTTCTCTTCATGGTTGACTTCATAAGACATGCAGAGTTTAGGGTTAGGGGTAGATACATGATTTGTCGGGTTTGAATATGTCTAGACATGCTTGTTTATCAACTTGAATGCTTACTATATGACATAAGAAGGCTATATATGTGCTTTGGTTTTTCATTTTTCTAGTTTTTTGAATGTTATATGCCCATTTGAAGATTTTGGGTGGTTCTTGAAATTTTCATGTTTGAAACCAATACGACTTCTCTTCATGCTAGACTTCATAAGATCGACCGAGTTTATGGTTAGGGGCTAGATACATGATTTGTCTGGTTTGAACATGTCTAAACCTTGTTTACCAACTTGCAAGGCTTACTATATGACATAAGAAGACTATGTGCTTTTGTTTTTCATTCTTCTATTTTTTTATTTTATGCCCATTTGAATCTTGGTCAAATCCTATGTTTGACCTGGATTTAAACAAGTATAAAATATGAAAACGAAAAGGTAAGCCTGGATCCTTCTTAGTCACTCTAAAATGAAGCGACTTTTGGGATGTTCTTGAAATTTTCATGTTTGAAACCCAAAACCACTTCTCTTCATGATTGCTTCATATATAAGACAGAGTTTAGGGTTAGGGGCAGATATATACATGATTTTCTAGTTTGAATATGTCTAGACCTTATTTATCAACTTGAATGCTTACTATATGACATAAGAATGCTATGTGCTTTGGTTTATCATTCTTTTGGTTTTTTCCTGAATTTTTATGCCCATTTGAATCTTGGTCAAATCCTAGGTTTCACAAAGATTTAAACAAGTTTAAAATCTGAAAATTAAAAGGTAAGCATGGATCCTTCTTAGTCACTCTAAAATGAAGCTTTTGGGAGGTTTTTGAAATTTCCATGTTTGAAACCCAAAAACCACTTCTCTTCATGCTTGACTTCATAAGACAGAGTTTAGAGTGTTAGGGGTAGATACATGATTTGTCTAGTTTGAATATGTCTAGACCTTGTTTATCAACTTGAATTCTTACTATATGACATAAGAAGGCTATGTGCTTTGGTTTTTCATTTTTCTGGTTTTTTTGAATATTATGCCCATTTGAAGATTTTGGGAGGTTCTTGAAATTTTCATGTTTGAAACCAATACGACTTCTCTTCAGGCTAGACTTCATAAGATCGATCGAGTTTATGGTTAGGGGGTAGATACATGATTTGTCTGGTTTGAACATGTCTAAACCTTGTTTATCAACTTGAAAGCTTACTATATGACATACGAAGACTATGTGCTTTTGTTTTTCATTCTTCTATTTTATTTTATTTTATGCCCATTTGAATCTTGGTCAAATCCTATGTTTGACCTGGATTTAAACAAGTATATAATATGAAAACGAAAAGGTAAGCATGGATCCTTCTTAGTCACTCTAAAATGAAGCGGCTTTTGGGATGTTCTTGAAATTTTCATGTTTGAAACCCAAACCACTTCTCTTCATGATTGACTTCATATATAAGACAGAGTTTAAGGTTAGGGACAGATATATACATGATTTTCTAGTTTGAATATGTCTAGACCTTGTTAATCAACTTGAATGCTTACTGTATGACATAAGAATGCTATGTGCTTTGGTTTATCAATCTTTTGGTTTTTTCCTGAATTTTTATGCCCATTTGAATCTTGGTCAAATCCTAGGTTTCACAAAGATTTAAACAAGTTTAAAATCTGAAAATTAAAAGGTAAGCATGGATCCTTCTTAGTCACTCTAAAATGAAGCTTTTGGGAGGTTTTTGAAATTTCCATGTTTGAAACCCAAAACCACTTCTCTTCATGCTTAATTGACTTCATAAGACAGAGTTTAGAGTGTTAGGGGTAGATACATGATTTGTCTAGTTTGAATACGTCTAGACCTTGTTTATCAACTTGAATTCTTACTATATGACATAAGAAGGCTATGTGCTTTGGTTTTTCATTTTTCTGATTTTTTTTGAATTTTATGCATGCCCATTTGAATCTTGGTCAAATACTAGCTAGGTTTGACCAAGATTTAAACAAGTTTAAAACATGAAAATGAAAAGGTAAGCCTCGATCCTTCTTAGTCACTCTAAAATGAAGCTTTTGGGGGGTTTTTGAAATTTGCATGTTTGAAACCCAAAACCACTTCTCTTCATGCCTTACTTCATAAGACGGAGTTTAGGGTCGTTAGGGAGTAGATACATGATTTGCCTGGTTTGAATATGTCTAGACCTTGTTTATCATCTTGAATGCTTACTATATGACAGAAGAAGACTATGTGCATTGGTATTTCATTTTTTTTTGAATTTTCATGCCCATTTCAATCTTGGTGAAATCCTAGGTTTGAGCAAGATTTAAACAAATTTAACACGTGAAAACGAATAAGCATGGATCCTTCTTAGTCACTCCAAAATGTACCAATTGATAGATGTGTTAACTTTGCTTCATGGAAAAAATAATGTCATGTAAATGAGTTAACTTGGATTTCCTGCCGTTGAATCCATAGGAAACTTTGTTCTAATGCACTATAATAATCAACCGAGTTTTTACACCAACATTGCCAACAGGTCTGTCACTTACGTGTGGCGCCCATGCGTGAGGTCCCACACTTCAGTGAGCACAAGTCAAGTGCAGTAGGTACGCAAACTCCAAGCCATCTTCTTTGTCAAGAGAAGACGCATCAGGATGCGTTTTGGAAGTCTGTGGGTCCTTCTAGATCCTTCGGTTGTCCCTCTCACAAAAAAAACAAATCTCTCTCATTCTCGGCCTCGCTCGACTCGCTCGCTCGCTCGCTCGCACCTCCTGCTCACTGACAAACCCTGCACAAAAGTCAACATCATCACCCGAAAAAGGGGAGACACCATAATGCTCTCCCTTCTTCTCTCCTTCCGAGTGATCCCTCTTCCTCCGAGTTTCACTCGACGGGCAAACACACATGTGCTGCATAGTAATAATAATAAAAAGGTAGAAAAATCAACCTACGAATCTATAATTAAATACGTTAAACTAGGGTTTTGCCCAGTACTACAGATCAAGTTCATAAAAAATCCAACTACGGGGTTCGAACAACCCCATTTCTAATCCAAGATTTTTTTCGACCTCATCCAAATGGCCTCAAACTATAGGGTTAATTAGCATCTAGTGCAGAATGTGTGAACATGTATGCACTATGTGTGCTATAACTTGTATGTCTTTCAAATTTGAACCAAATTTGAAATATATGAAATGGGGCTTTTGGCTTAAACGTTTGAAACCCAAAACGACTTCTCTTCATGCTAGGCATCATAAGACCGAGTTTAGGGTTAGGGGGTAGATACAGGATTTGTCTGTTTTGAATATGTCTATACCTTGTTTATCTACTTGAATATGCTTACTATAGATATATATGACGTAAGAAGACTATGTGCTTTGGTTTTTTTTTTTTTTATTTTTCCAGAATTTTTATGCCCATTTGAATCTTGGTCAAATCCTAGGCTTGACCAATATTTAAACAAGCTTAAAACATGAAAATGAAAAGGTAAGCTTGGATCCTTCTTTGTCACTCTAAGATGAAGTTTTTGGGAGGTTTTCAAAATTTCCATGTCTGAAACCCAAAAACACTTCTCTTCATGCTTGACTTCATAAGACAAAGCTAGTTTAGGGCTTTAGGGGGTAGATACATGATTTGTCTAGTTTGAATATGTCTAGACCTTGTTTATCAACTTCAATTCTTACTATATGACATAAGAAGACTATATGTGCTTGTTATCACCAGAATTTGACCAAGCCAGAGGACCAAGCCAGAGGTGGGCCGCGATCAAGATGGATGTGAAGATTATACATGGGAGAAATACGTGAATCGGCCTTTTATACCAAATTGGGCTAAACTGCCCACGTATCTGTAATATATTAGATCGCATGTTAGTTTAGAAGTTAGAATCTATCTCGTGCACGATTTAGTGCACGCCCACATTAGAAAGTCCCCTGGACTATAAATATGTATCTAGGGTTTATGGAATAAACAACAACCAACGTTCAACACAAACCAATCTCGGCGCATCGCCAACTCCTTCGTCTCGAGGGTTCCTCCGGTAAGCACCATGCTGCCTAGATCGCATCTCGCGATCTAGGCAGCACGAGCCTGCCTAGTTGTTCATGCGTTGCTCGTACTGAAGCCTTTTTGATGGCGAGCAACGTAGTTATCATAGATGTGTTAGGGTTAGCATTGTTCCTAGTATCATATGCTGTCGTAGTGCAACCCTTGCGCATCTAGCCGTCCCTGTACCTCATCATGGGTGCAGGGGCGGCACCCCGCTTGATCGTTATTTAGTAGATCTGATCCGTTACGGTCGCTCCTTGATTCATCAAGGATTAGTTTAATATCTGCAATAGTTAGGCCTTACAAAGGGTTGGAGGATCCAGCGGCATGCAGGGTGTAGTTTGCTGCCCCTAGACAGGACGTTCCGAGGATCAACCTAGTGTTGGTTTTTAGGCCTTGTCTAGGGCTGGCTTACGTTTACCGTGCGTGAGCGCGAGGCCCAATCGTGAGTAGGATGATCCGATTATGCGGTGAAAACCCCAGATCGTCGTGGATCTCATATGCTTTATCATGATCAAGCAGGACCACCATATATTCGGCCACCTCGGACGAATCATGGGTGGATCGGCTCCATGAGCCGATTCACAGGACAACCTGAGAGCCGATCGAGGCTCGTATTTAACGTGTACGTGTGTGCCCTGCAGGAAACTAAGCGAGGCATCATCCACACCTTCCTGACCAGGTATAGGTCAGGTGGCACGCCCTTGCAACTCGCATCGGCGCGCGACCAGGAGGCTTTGCGGGCCGTCGCTCGAGGGACTGGGGCCAGCCGCAGCCCTAGTCGTTCCCGGCTCTACGGTGTTGACCAGTCACTGCCCGCCGGTGGGTTTCTGACGTCAACACATTCGCACGCCCGGTGGGACAATCTTCAACGATCTTCAACAACCACCTCGCCATCCACATCAGAGATGGCGGAAGAAACTCCGGTCACCTACGAGGAGCTCACGAGCTCAAAAGAAGCATGACAGGTCAAGGGGTCATCGGAACCAAACTCGTCGGCTTCTGTAAGGAGACCTGTTTGCGCGACATCAAGCAACGGAGACACGCACCCGCATCCTGGTGTCAACATGGCAGATCTTAACCACTGCGGAGGAAAGCTAGAGTTCTCCTTTGGCATCAGCACGGCGGGGCTCGCATGCCGCCGTGGCGAATACAAAGGCAAAGTCTACCCGACGAGCTCGAAAAGGTGGCGTACTAAACATAGCACCGCCAGATTCTCGTGGGCCTACGAACGTAGGAGCCGATTTTAGGAGTCAGCTAAAATCGTGTTTCCGGTCCGGGCTCAACATCGATCTAATGAACAATGGGATGCGTCGTCTATGGCGCTGGAAGGAATCCACGTTGGTCCTAATAAAAGCCTACGTTCGCACTACAATACCTTAGCTAAACATAGAGCCGATTTCAGCAGTCACCGCAGAATCGGCTCGGGGCACCCAATCGGGGGCGCGCGCGCCGTTGGACATATGCGGAGAAGATTTGGTGGCCGAATATAAAAAAAATTCGGATACAACCAGAGCTGATGCACTTGACTTGAAAACTGACAAAGTCACTGTCGGCCAGAGTTTAGCTACCAGCACCACTGGGAGACGAGGCTGGATGTCCACAAGGATGCCCCTGATCGTCTCGGGTCCTCAACCAGAGCGTCAACGGGGAGGAGAGCAGGATTTGGAGACGCTGTAGCGGCCGTCACTGCACCAAGATTGGCTCTTCACTTATTTTAGGGGCGGCTGGCTCGATGGAGTCGGGGTCGAATGTCAGCAAGCTCGAAGGATCGCACCCCTGGCAAAAGAGCAAGAACGGTATGGGCATGCAGATATAAAGGAAGTAGAGAAGAGGAGAGCGTACCTCTCCCAAGAAAGGAAGGGAAGCCGAGGTGGTAACAATCGGCTTTGCAGTATGCTGGTCGACGACTGGTCCGTCACGCGTGGCGAGTTGGAGGGACCAGGGGCAGTAGACGGCATCGGCACCTCTTCAACGACCCCGCTAGAAGTCTCATTGATCTGCAAGGGGATTGGTAAAGTGGTCCAGTTAGTGACAAGACAACAGGGAACACGAGCTATCAAGAGGGTTACCTTTGAAACTTCCTGGCTAGGAGAAGAGGCTTCAGGGCCCGTGCGAGCCCTTTGAACACATCGGCGCTTTATGCGCGACCTCGTTTGGACTGAAGACTGAAGAGCGGCAGGCTCGGGAGTCGACCGTTTTCTAGAAGCCGGGGTTGGCGAGTCCGTCTCTGTGTAGTGGATCTGTCCGTACCGCGTGGGTAGGAGTCCCTGGGACTGGACTGTTCTCCCTCACTGGAGTTCTCTTCGGTGGAAGTCTGAAAGAAGTGATACGACCATCTTACAAGGGTTGGGAAGGCAAGTGCGATCGATCCAAATATGGTACAACTTACCTGCGAATTCGCGGGCAGGAGTTCTGCGCGTCAGGGTTTTCCTGATAGCCACCTTCCTCACCGCCGTCCTCGCCCGGGTCGAGGCTCGGGGGGCAACCGGCTCCAAGGATGCTTTGTTTGGGAGCCGATTTCGGTGAAATCGGTTGGCCTTCCATTATAACTTTCTTCAGAGGTGGCGAACGCTGACAGAAGAGGACCACTGGGGCCGGAGGGAGGAATTCGAAGGGAGAACCATTGCAGGGGAACTGGGCCGTCTTGTTCCTGCCAAGAGGTGAAGTCAGTTCGCAGGCAAGTTACCATTAAGGGGTTGCGGGAAATATTTTAAGGAACAGTACCTGGTCGGCGGAGATGACATGCGTGGCGTCAAGTTGTTTCAATTGCGGTCCTAGCGCCCTCCTAAAAACATGGGTCTTCCACATGGACCACCAAGTCTCGAAGCCATCAGTAGTGGAGGAGAAACGGAGGTTGTGAGGAATTGGGAGGGCCAAAGCATCAAAGAAGGTGTAGCACGTTTGGCCAGTAAGGATGTCAGGCAGTTCGGCTCTGCTTGCGGTCAGGTGGTGTAAGAATAAGTGCGGAGGCACTTGCCCAAGGCCGAGCTGACGGGCTACCACTACTGGTTGATAACACTCATAACCGGGTTTGATGATCCGGTTTGAGGTGCTCATTCCAACAGGGAGAAAGCAAGGACGAATCATGATAGAATACAGATGCCGGGTGCTATCGTCATCGGCAAAGCTACCCAATCGGAAGGAGACTGGATTTTCAAAATCCTCCGTTTCAGTATAAGGAAAGAACAGGGGGTTGTCCAGACCTTGGAAGAAAATCTTGAACCACCCTGCTGCTTCCTTAGGGATCAGCCTGCTGCCTGGGAGACCATACAGGGCTTGTCCATAGCTGGTGCATCGAATATCCTTCCCGTTAACATCTGGGAAGGTGCAGGAGGTCAGTGGGAAGTCTGGGATCTGATCCCGAAAGTATAACTGCGCCCATAGCTGAATAAACCACCAGGGACCGCCAGTTTTAACTGTCTTCTGAGAGAACAGCTTGACAGACATCAGTTGAAGAGATCGATAGACCTCTCCAAGGAACAGTTTGCCGATGCCGAGATGGGTGCCTTTGGCCAGTTCATAGGCTAGGGAGAGGTAATTCTTGGTGGGGGCAAGTGATGGGCCGCAGAATATGAAGTGTTCCAACCAAAAGTTTAGGAAGGCTGTGTGTTCTCGCTCTGTCACAGGGCCTTTGGTTTTCATATGGCGATCGAGGTAGGCGCCCCAGCTGGTACACTCCTTTTTAGAAGAAAGAGTGAAAGGGACTTTCGGCAGTTTGAAAGCAGAAGGGCTTGGAGACGCAATGTCCAGGCCTGTAATCATGGCTACATCTAGCAGGGTTGGTGTCATCGGGCCATGGCCGAATATGAAGCAGTTCATCAGACCAGAAGTAGCCGATGGTTTTCAGAATATTTTCATTCTTCTCAAGGGGAGACAATGATAATGATAAGGCATCGGCTATCCCTATAGATTCCCAGGTGGCGTAATGGGTTTTGGATACTCTATTGTACCATGGCACCCAACCTTCAGGGGGATTAGGCCAGGCTCGCAGGCAGTCGGCCCAGGTCAGATCTAAGTGCTGATTCACGAAGGGGATTCTGTTAGCTTCACATGAGATTAAATGAGCAGGGCTCTCGGAAGAGCGGGGGCCAAGACACATGGAATTTGGGAGAGAAGGATGCGGCAATAGGATGTCGGAGACCTAAAATCAATGACGGAGTAGAACATTAAGTCAGGTGTTCCTCTGTTCAATCCTGATATTGGCCCTAATGGAGGAGAAGCGGTGGAGTATTACCTTCAAGCCGGAGACCATGGTGTCGGCGTTGGATGATTCCGCCATTCGGTGCGCTGCGGAGTTTGGAGCGCGTGGTTGAAGATCTCGAGATTGCGTAGGCGGATTTTGGGGATCTGAGTTTGCTTTCTCAGACGGAGGTTGCAGGTGACCGTTTGGAGGGGTAACCAGGTTTGCCCTTGTGTTTTATATGGTAGGGGCCGGTGCGACGCCATCGGCTCTTTCGGGGTTTGTTTGACTTTGACTATCGGCTAAGTTAACTAGAAGCCGATCGTGTAAAAGAAGAGAGCCGATTGCTTAAAGATTGCTGGAATCGTCAAGTTATGTGGAAGAAGTGGTAATAGACAGATTGCGATGGTTCTGCTCTGCCACGACATGACCCTACGAGAGAAAAGCATAATGATTTTGGAAATATCATTTCCAAAACCAGGGGGGCATGTGTTATCACCAGAATTTGACCAAGCCAGAGGACCAAGCCAGAGGTGGGCCGCGATCAAGATGGATGTGAAGATTATACATGGGAGAAATACGTGAATCGGCCTTTTATACCAAATTGGGCTAAACTGCCCACGTATCTGTAATATATTAGATCGCATGTTAGTTTAGAAGTTAGAATCTATCTCGTGCACGATTTAGTGCACGCCCACATTAGAAAGTCCCCTGGACTATAAATATGTATCTAGGGTTTATGGAATAAACAACAACCAACGTTCAACACAAACCAATCTCGGCGCATCGCCAACTCCTTCGTCTCGAGGGTTCCTCCGGTAAGCACCATGCTGCCTAGATCGCATCTCGCGATCTAGGCAGCACGAGCCTGCCTAGTTGTTCATGCGTTGCTCGTACTGAAGCCTTTTTGATGGCGAGCAACGTAGTTATCATAGATGTGTTAGGGTTAGCATTGTTCCTAGTATCATATGCTGTCGTAGTGCAACCCTTGCGCATCTAGCCGTCCCTGTACCTCATCATGGGTGCAGGGGCGGCACCCCGCTTGATCGTTATTTAGTAGATCTGATCCGTTACGGTCGCTCCTTGATTCATCAAGGATTAGTTTAATATCTGCAATAGTTAGGCCTTACAAAGGGTTGGAGGATCCAGCGGCATGCAGGGTGTAGTTTGCTGCCCCTAGACAGGACGTTCCGAGGATCAACCTAGTGTTGGTTTTTAGGCCTTGTCTAGGGTTGGCTTACGTTTACCGTGCGTGAGCGCGAGGCCCAATCGTGAGTAGGATGATCCGATTATGCGGTGAAAACCCCAGATCGTCGTGGATCTCATATGCTTTATCATGATCAAGCAGGACCACCATATATTCGGCCACCTCGGACGAATCATGGGTGGATCGGCTCCATGAGCCGATTCACAGGACAACCTGAGAGCCGATCGAGGCTCGTATTTAACGTGTACGTGTGTGCCCTGCAGGAAACTAAGCGAGGCATCATCCACACCTTCCTGACCAGGTATAGGTCAGGTGGCACGCCCTTGCAACTCGCATCGGCGCGCGACCAGGAGGCTTTGCGGGCCGTCGCTCTGAGGGACCAGCCGCAGCCCTAGTCGTTCCGGCTTACAACTCACTCGCCTATATGGGTTTACGACAATATGTGCTAGCTTTGGTTTTTGATTTTTTGATTTTTTTGAATGTTTATGCCCATTTGAATCTTGGTCAAATCCTAGGTTTGACCAAGATTTAAACAAGTCTATAACATGAAAATGAAAAGGTAAGCCTGGATCCTTCCTAGCTAGTCATTCTAAAATGAAGCTTTTGGGGGGTTCTTGAAATCTCAATGTTTGAAACCCAAAAACCACTTCTCTTCATGGTTGACTTCATAAGACATGCAGAGTTTAGGGTTAGGGGGTAGATACATGATTTGTCGGGTTTGAATATGTCTAGACATGCTTGTTTATCAACTTGAATGCTTACTATATGACATAAGAAGGCTATATATGTGCTTTGGTTTTTCATTTTTCTAGTTTTTTGAATGTTATATGCCCATTTGAAGATTTTGGGTGGTTCTTGAAATTTTCATGTTTGAAACCAATACGACTTCTCTTCATGCTAGACTTCATAAGATCGACCGAGTTTATGGTTAGGGGCTAGATACATGATTTGTCTGGTTTGAACATGTCTAAACCTTGTTTACCAACTTGCAAGGCTTACTATATGACATAAGAAGACTATGTGCTTTTGTTTTTCATTCTTCTATTTTTTTATTTTATGCCCATTTGAATCTTGGTCAAATCCTATGTTTGACCTGGATTTAAACAAGTATAAAATATGAAAACGAAAAGGTAAGCCTGGATCCTTCTTAGTCACTCTAAAATGAAGCGACTTTTGGGATGTTCTTGAAATTTTCATGTTTGAAACCCAAAACCACTTCTCTTCATGATTGCTTCATATATAAGACAGAGTTTAGGGTTAGGGGCAGATATATACATGATTTTCTAGTTTGAATATGTCTAGACCTTATTTATCAACTTGAATGCTTACTATATGACATAAGAATGCTATGTGCTTTGGTTTATCATTCTTTTGGTTTTTTCCTGAATTTTTATGCCCATTTGAATCTTGGTCAAATCCTAGGTTTCACAAAGATTTAAACAAGTTTAAAATCTGAAAATTAAAAGGTAAGCATGGATCCTTCTTAGTCACTCTAAAATGAAGCTTTTGGGAGGTTTTTGAAATTTCCATGTTTGAAACCCAAAAACCACTTCTCTTCATGCTTGACTTCATAAGACAGAGTTTAGAGTGTTAGGGGTAGATACATGATTTGTCTAGTTTGAATATGTCTAGACCTTGTTTATCAACTTGAATTCTTACTATATGACATAAGAAGGCTATGTGCTTTGGTTTTTCATTTTTCTGGTTTTTTTGAATATTATGCCCATTTGAAGATTTTGGGAGGTTCTTGAAATTTTCATGTTTGAAACCAATACGACTTCTCTTCAGGCTAGACTTCATAAGATCGATCGAGTTTATGGTTAGGGGGTAGATACATGATTTGTCTGGTTTGAACATGTCTAAACCTTGTTTATCAACTTGAAAGCTTACTATATGACATACGAAGACTATGTGCTTTTGTTTTTCATTCTTCTATTTTATTTTATTTTATGCCCATTTGAATCTTGGTCAAATCCTATGTTTGACCTGGATTTAAACAAGTATATAATATGAAAACGAAAAGGTAAGCCTGGATCCTTCTTAGTCACTCTAAAATGAAGCGGCTTTTGGGATGTTCTTGAAATTTTCATGTTTGAAACCCAAACCACTTCTCTTCATGATTGACTTCATATATAAGACAGAGTTTAAGGTTAGGGATAGATATATACATGATTTTCTAGTTTGAATATGTCTAGACCTTGTTAATCAACTTGAATGCTTACTGTATGACATAAGAATGCTATGTGCTTTGGTTTATCAATCTTTTGGTTTTTTCCTGAATTTTTATGCCCATTTGAATCTTGGTCAAATCCTAGGTTTCACAAAGATTTAAACAAGTTTAAAATCTGAAAATTAAAAGGTAAGCATGGATCCTTCTTAGTCACTCTAAAATGAAGCTTTTGGGAGGTTTTTGAAATTTCCATGTTTGAAACCCAAAACCACTTCTCTTCATGCTTAATTGACTTCATAAGACAGAGTTTAGAGTGTTAGGGGTAGATACATGATTTGTCTAGTTTGAATACGTCTAGACCTTGTTTATCAACTTGAATTCTTACTATATGACATAAGAAGGCTATGTGCTTTGGTTTTTCATTTTTCTGATTTTTTTTGAATTTTATGCATGCCCATTTGAATCTTGGTCAAATACTAGCTAGGTTTGACCAAGATTTAAACAAGTTTAAAACATGAAAATGAAAAGGTAAGCCTCGATCCTTCTTAGTCACTCTAAAATGAAGCTTTTGGGGGGTTTTTGAAATTTGCATGTTTGAAACCCAAAACCACTTCTCTTCATGCCTTACTTCATAAGACGGAGTTTAGGGTCGTTAGGGAGTAGATACATGATTTGCCTGGTTTGAATATGTCTAGACCTTGTTTATCATCTTGAATGCTTACTATATGACAGAAGAAGACTATGTGCATTGGTATTTCATTTTTTTTTGAATTTTCATGCCCATTTCAATCTTGGTGAAATCCTAGGTTTGAGCAAGATTTAAACAAATTTAACACGTGAAAACGAATAAGCATGGATCCTTCTTAGTCACTCCAAAATGTACCAATTGATAGATGTGTTAACTTTGCTTCATGGAAAAAATAATGTCATGTAAATGAGTTAACTTGGATTTCCTACCGTTGAATCCATAGGAAACTTTGTTCTAATGCACTATAATAATCAACCGAGTTTTTACACCAACATTGCCAACAGGTCTGTCACTTACGTGTGGCGCCCATGCGTGAGGTCCCACACTTCAGTGAGCACAAGTCAAGTGCAGTAGGTACGCAAACTCCAAGCCATCTTCTTTGTCAAGAGAAGACGCATCAGGATGCGTTTTGGAAATCTGTGGGTCCTTCTGGATCCTTCGGTTGTCCCTCTCACAAAAAAAACAAATCTCTCTCATTCTCGGCCTCGCTCGACTCGCTCGCTCGCTCGCTCGCACCTCCTGCTCACTGACAAACCCTGCACAAAAGTCAACATCATCACCCGAAAAAGGGGAGACACCATAATGCTCTCCCTTCTTCTCTCCTTCCGAGTGATCCCTCTTCCTCCGAGTTTCACTCGACGGGCAAACACACATGTGCTGCATAGTAATAATAATAAAAAGGTAGAAAAATCAACCTACGAATCTATAATTAAATACGTTAAACTAGGGTTTTGCCCAGTACTACAGATCAAGTTCATAAAAAATCCAACTACGGGGTTCGAACAACCCCATTTCTAATCCAAGATTTTTTTCGACCTCATCCAAATGGCCTCAAACTATAGGGTTAATTAGCATCTACTCCCTCCGTCCACAAATAAGTGTACATTTGAGTTTTTAGATAAGTCAAACTTTATTAACTTTGACTAACTTTTTAGGGAAACGTAACAACATTTATGACACTAAACTACCATCACTAGATTCATCTCAAAATACAGTCTCATAATATAGTAATTTGATGTCACACATGTTGCTACTTTTTGGTAAAAAAATGGTCAAAATTGTTAAAGTTTGACTTATCCAAAAACCCAAATGTACACTTATTTGTGGACGGAGGGAGTAGTGCAGTATGTGTGAACATGTATGCACTATGTGTGCTATAACTTGTATGTCTTTCAAATTTGAACCAAATTTGAAATATATGAAATGGGGCTTTTGGCTTAAACGTTTGAAACCCAAAACGACTTCTCTTCATGCTAGGCATCATAAGACCGAGTTTAGGGTTAGGGGGTAGATACAGGATTTGTCTGTTTTGAATATGTCTATACCTTGTTTATCTACTTGAATATGCTTACTATAGATATATATGACGTAAGAAGACTATGTGCTTTGGTTTTTTTTTTTTATTTTTCCAGAATTTTTATGCCCATTTGAATCTTGGTCAAATCCTAGGCTTGACCAATATTTAAACAAGCTTAAAACATGAAAATGAAAAGGTAAGCTTGGATCCTTCTTTGTCACTCTAAGATGAAGTTTTTGGGAGGTTTTCAAAATTTCCATGTCTGAAACCCAAAAACACTTCTCTTCATGCTTGACTTCATAAGACAAAGCTAGTTTAGGGCTTTAGGGGGTAGATACATGATTTGTCTAGTTTGAATATGTCTAGACCTTGTTTATCAACTTCAATTCTTACTATATGACATAAGAAGACTATATGTGCTAGCTTTGGTTTTTGATTTTTTGATTTTTTTGAATGTTTATGCCCATTTGAATCTTGGTCAAATCCTAGGTTTGACCAAGATTTAAACAAGTCTATAACATGAAAATGAAAAGGTAAGCCTGGATCCTTCCTAGCTAGTCATTCTAAAATGAAGCTTTTGGGGGGTTCTTGAAATCTCAATGTTTGAAACCCAAAAACCACTTCTCTTCATGGTTGACTTCATAAGACATGCAGAGTTTAGGGTTAGGGGTAGATACATGATTTGTCGGGTTTGAATATGTCTAGACATGCTTGTTTATCAACTTGAATGCTTACTATATGACATAAGAAGGCTATATATGTGCTTTGGTTTTTCATTTTTCTAGTTTTTTGAATGTTATATGCCCATTTGAAGATTTTGGGTGGTTCTTGAAATTTTCATGTTTGAAACCAATACGACTTCTCTTCATGCTAGACTTCATAAGATCGACCGAGTTTATGGTTAGGGGCTAGATACATGATTTGTCTGGTTTGAACATGTCTAAACCTTGTTTACCAACTTGCAAGGCTTACTATATGACATAAGAAGACTATGTGCTTTTG
Source organism: Lolium multiflorum (assembly GCA_030979885.1). Taxonomy (NCBI): domain Eukaryota; kingdom Viridiplantae; phylum Streptophyta; class Magnoliopsida; order Poales; family Poaceae; genus Lolium; species Lolium multiflorum. The sequence goes on along the minus strand of CM061753.1, from coordinate 90,604,023 downwards.
TTTTTCATTCTTCTATTTTTTTATTTTATGCCCATTTGAATCTTGGTCAAATCCTATGTTTGACCTGGATTTAAACAAGTATAAAATATGAAAACGAAAAGGTAAGCCTGGATCCTTCTTAGTCACTCTAAAATGAAGCGACTTTTGGGATGTTCTTGAAATTTTCATGTTTGAAACCCAAAACCACTTCTCTTCATGATTGCTTCATATATAAGACAGAGTTTAGGGTTAGGGGCAGATATATACATGATTTTCTAGTTTGAATATGTCTAGACCTTATTTATCAACTTGAATGCTTACTATATGACATAAGAATGCTATGTGCTTTGGTTTATCATTCTTTTGGTTTTTTTCTGAATTTTTATGCCCATTTGAATCTTGGTCAAATCCTAGGTTTCACAAAGATTTAAACAAGTTTAAAATCTGAAAATTAAAAGGTAAGCATGGATCCTTCTTAGTCACTCTAAAATGAAGCTTTTGGGAGGTTTTTGAAATTTCCATGTTTGAAACCCAAAAACCACTTCTCTTCATGCTTGACTTCATAAGACAGAGTTTAGAGTGTTAGGGGTAGATACATGATTTGTCTAGTTTGAATATGTCTAGACCTTGTTTATCAACTTGAATTCTTACTATATGACATAAGAAGGCTATGTGCTTTGGTTTTTCATTTTTCTGGTTTTTTTGAATATTATGCCCATTTGAAGATTTTGGGAGGTTCTTGAAATTTTCATGTTTGAAACCAATACGACTTCTCTTCAGGCTAGACTTCATAAGATCGATCGAGTTTATGGTTAGGGGGTAGATACATGATTTGTCTGTTTTGAACATGTCTATACCTTGTTTATCTACTTGAATATGCTTACTATAGATATATATGACGTAAGAAGACTATGTGCTTTGGTTTTTATTTTTTTATTTTTCCAGAATTTTTATGCCCATTTGAATCTTGGTCAAATCCTAGGCTTGACCAATATTTAAACAAGCTTAAAACATGAAAATGAAAAGGTAAGCTTGGATCCTTCTTTGTCACTCTAAGATGAAGTTTTTGGGAGGTTTTCAAAATTTCCATGTCTGAAACCCAAAAACACTTCTCTTCATGCTTGACTTCATAATTAAGACAAAGTTAATTAATCGTTAGGGGGTAGATACACGTTTTTTCTATTATGAATATGTCTAGACCAGCCATGTTCATCAAGTTGAATGCTTACTATATATGACATAAGAAGGCTATGTGCTTTGGTTTTTCATTTTTTTATTTTTTTTAATTTTTATGCCCATTTGAGTCGTGGTGAAATCATAGGTTTGACCAAGATCTAAGGCAGTTTAAAACATGAAAATGAAAAGGTAAACCTCGATCCTTCTTAGTCACTCCAAAATGAAGCTTTGGGGGGGTTCTTGAAATTTCCATGTTTAATTTGAAACCCAAAACCATTTCTCTTCATGCTTGACTTCATAAGACAAAGCTAGTTTAGGGCTTTAGGGGGTAGATACATGATTTGTCTAGTTTGAATATGTCTATACCTTGTTTATCAACTTCAATTCTTACTATATGACATAAGAAGACTATATGTGCTTTGGTTTTTGATTTTTTGATTTTTTTGAATGTTTATGCCCATTTGAATCTTGGTCAAATCCTAGGTTTGACCAAGATTTAAACAAGTCTATAGCATGAAAATGAAAAGGTAAGCCTGGATCCTTCCTAGCTAGTCATTCTAAAATGAAGCTTTTGGGGGGTTCTTGAAATCTCAATGTTTGAAACCCAAAAACCACTTCTCTCTTCATGCATGGTTGACTTCATAAGACATGCAGAGTTTAGGGTTAGGGGTAGATACATGATTTGTCGGGTTTGAATATGTCTAGACATGCTTGTTTATCAACTTGAATGCTTACTATATGACATAAGAAGGCTATATATGTGCTTTGGTTTTTCATTTTTCTGGTTTTTTGAATGTTATATGCCCATTTGAAGATTTTGGGTGGTTCTTGAAATTTTCATGTTTGAAACCAATACGACTTCTCTTCATGCTAGACTTCATAAGATCGACCGAGTTTATGGTTAGGGGCTAGATACATGATTTGTCTGGTTTGAACATGTCTAAACCTTGTTTATCAACTTGCAAGCTTACTATATGACATAAGAAGACTATGTGCTTTTGTTTTTCATTCTTCTATTTTTTTATTTTATGCCCATTTGAATCTTGGTTAAATCCTATGTTTGACCTGGATTTAAACAAGTATAAAATATGAAAACGAAAAGGTAAGCCTGGATCCTTCTTAGTCACTCTAAAATGAAGCGACTTTTGGGATGTTCTTGAAATTTTCATGTTTGAAACCCAAAACCACTTCTCTTCATGATTGCTTCATAAGACAGAGTTTAAGGTTAGGAATAGATATATACATGATTTTCTAGTTTGAATATGTCTAGACCTTGTTAATCAACTTGAATGCTTACTCTATGACATAAGAATGCTATGTGCTTTGGTTTATCATTCTTTTGGTTTTTTCCTGAATTTTTATGCCCATTTGAATCTTGGTCAAATCCTAGGTTTCACAAAGATTTAAACAAGTTTAAAATCTGAAAATTAAAAGGTAAGCATGGATCCTTCTTAGTCACTCTAAAATGAAGCTTTTGGGAGGTTTTTGAAATTTCCATGTTTGAAACCCAAAAACCACTTCTCTTCATGCTTGACTTCATAAGACAGAGTTTAGAGTGTTAGGGGTAGATACATGATTTGTCTAGTTTGAATATGTCTAGACCTTGTTTATCAACTTGAATTCTTACTATATGACATAAGAAGGCTATGTGCTTTGGTTTTTCATTTTTCTGGTTTTTTTGAATTTTATGCCCATTTGAAGATTTTGGGTGGTTCTTGAAATTTTCATGTTTTAAACCAATACGACTTCTCTTCATGCTAGACTTCATAAGATCGACCGAGTTTATGGTTAGGGGCTAGATACATGATTTGTCTGGTTTGAACATGTCTAAACCTTGTTTATCAACTTGAAAGCTTACTATATGACATACGAAGACTATGTGCTTTTGTTTTTCATTCTTCTATTTTTTTATTTTATGCCCATTTGAATCTTGGTCAAATCCTATGTTTGACCTGGATTTAAACAAGTATATAATATGAAAACGAAAAGGTAAGCCTGGATCCTTCTTAGTCACTCTAAAATGAAGCGACTTTTGGGATGTTCTTGAAATTTTCATGTTTGAAACCCAAACCACTTCTCTTCATGATTGACTTCATATATAAGACAGAGTTTAAGGTTAGGGACAGATATATACATGATTTTCTAGTTTGAATATGTCTAGACCTTGTTAATCAACTTGAATGCTTACTGTATGACATAAGAATGCTATGTGCTTTGGTTTATCATTCTTTTGGCTTTTTCCTGATTTTTTATGCCCATTTGAATCTTGGTCAAATCCTAGGTTTCACAAAGATTTAAACAAGTTTAAAATCTAAAAATTAAAAGGTAAGCATGGATCCTTCTTAGTCACTCTAAAATGAAGCTTTTGGGAGGTTTTTGAAATTTCCATGTTTGAAACCCAAAACCACTTCTCTTCATGCTTGACTTCATAAGACAGAGTTTAGAGTGTTAGGGGTAGATACATGATTTTTCTAGTTTGAATATGTCTAGACCTTGTTTATCAACTTGAATTCTTACTATATGACATAAGAAGGCTATGTGCTTTGGTTTTTCATTTTTCTGTTTTTTTTTGAATTTTATGCCCATTTGAATCTTGGTCAAATACTAGCTAGGTTTAAAACATGAAATTTAGCCCCCAAAAATTGTACATATATGGATTCACTTTGAGATAATTCATGAAACTTTGGAAATGGCCATCTCGTGTCATGTTTCCCCACAAATGAGAATTGGATTAATTGGTGGCAGACAAGTAAACACACATTTATGTGCGACAACCCAAAATGCACATATTTTGCAAAGTTTTCATGCGTGCATGAAAAGTTGCAAATATATACATAAAATGGGCCATGATTCAAAAGTTTGACATGGTTCTTGTGTAGTAGTAGTACCAAAGCTCACACGTGGGAAGAAATTAAGATGGTCGAATTCCAACATATATGTTGCCACACTTTTTTGAAGGGCTCTTTTCTAAAACATTGGTATGGCATGTCTGCTATTTTCCCTAGCTATATAGAAAAATGATGAACAATCCATGATTTCCGATTGCCGTTTTTGAACCACCTTTGGCTTGATTTCAAATTTAGGTCAAAATCATGGGGGGGGGGGTAGGGGACAAGATCGTGTTTCTTTGGCTTGATTTGCAAGTTTTTTGGGGTCCCACAAATTTAGGGTAGCATCACAAGGTTTTTTTTCTAAATTTTTCGACACTTAGAATTCAAATATTATGAAGTGGTATCATGGTATCATGTAAGGGATGGTATCACTAGATATTTTCCCCCTATCCGGGAAGTGATGTTGACTGGCACGCAAGGTTTTTCAGTGCTGCAAACCTGCAGTGCGGCGATTTTGACAGAAATAACCCTTTTGGCAAAGAAAATTACGGACTGACCCTCTGAGCAATCTATTTCACTGGACTAACCTTTTTGTGTGGCTTTCTGTGTTTTTCTTCGCCAAAAGGATTACTTTTGTCAAAATCGCCCCCCTGCAGTGCAGGCTACGCGCCCGTCTAATATTCTTTTTTTTTCAATGACAAAAGGGGGGAGAGAGAGAGAGAGTCTTGACGACGTGTCTTCACTTGACAAAGAAGATTGTTGGAAGTTTGCCTACCTACCGCATATGATTTGTGCTCACTAAAGTGTGGGACCTGCACGCATATGGGACCCTGCAGCCCTCTGAGGGCAGTCCGTGTGAGACGCAAAATAGGGTTTTTAGTTTAGTAAGGCAAAAAAATTAAGCCTTGGAGGGCCGAGGCGGGGCGGCCGTCCGCCATTTTATACCTTTTACGCCCCCCACACCTCGTTTCATTTGTCATGTCTACCAAGGAAGAGCTCGGAGGAGAAGATGCAGTCCTAGCTTCTCGACCCCCTGGCGCCCCACGCATAAATACTACTACCAGAAGTACACTGTCTCTAACAATCCTGCCTGCGAAGGGAGATCTCGGAGGAGACGATGCGGGCTCAGCGTCCCCGCCGTTGATTAGCCAGGACACAAGGGTTACTACGCCTCTTTTAATTACCTTCGTTTTGCTGGTAATACTCGGACTTATATCTGTTATCTTCCGCAGGAGAGGGTCGATATCGCCGGAGAAGATGATGTGAGGCAGATGATCAAGCTCGCAGGAGAAGATGATGTAAAGGAGATGGTCAAGCTCGGAGCAGAAGATGATGTAAAGGAGATAGTCAATGTCGGAGAAGATGATGTAAAGGAGTTAGTCAATCTCGGAGAAGATGTGGTGGCATTGGACCAACCGCGGTCTTTGGGCGAGATCCCGGAGATTCACTTACCTCGTTTGCACTGGTAATGATATGCCTGATCTGTAACATTTTGAACATTTTTCGTCGGCTTACACAGGAGCTATCTCGGCTTAGGGTCAACAAGGCCCCGGGAGCGGAACTTCCGCATCTCGGCGCGGAGAACTCCGAGTTACGCCAGAAGCGCCCTGGGGAATCGCACGCGCAGGCGCAGCACATCCGTTCGCAGGATCTCTCATCCTTCGACGTCAGGTTCCAGCGAGAGGTCGTAGAAGAAGATAAGTTGCCAGCTTCCCCGCCGTTCAAGAGGATGAAGGAGCTGAAGACGGAGGTTAATATTACTAGCTGACTTTGGGTTGCTGGTTTTTGGGTACTTCGAGTCACTGACATGTAGACACCACTTAAGTCTGTCCTACATGTTAGTGACCATATTCGTTAATCAGCCAATTTGTGCCCTTCGTTTGCCGGTAACGCTCGATATGTTTGTTGTTACCTTTGGCAGGATCACTCCCCTTGCTTATCTTGTCGGAGGATGAAGTTGGATCTTGCCAGCATGCGGGAGGAGAACAGAGAGTTAGGGATCAAGATATTTCGGTACAGGCAGGCGGTGTCTTTCCTAGAAGTGGATGAGATCACGGCCTGTGCTCGTAGGAGTTGTGACGAGGCCATTCATCTGGGAGAACGGATCAAAGCTCAGCTTGTCTCTTTGATGGAAGTCGCAGAACGCGTGATTTTCAATGCTAGAGAGGCGCGGGAACGACTTCTGGTGGCTGAAGATCTCGCATAGCAGTTTAATCATGTGCGCTTATTAGCTGCCTACTACTTTTGTAATTATTCACAATTATATATGTATCAATGGCTTGCCTTTTGTGTGATGGAGGAAATTGCACATACCACCACTTCTTGGTGCAGTTTTTGCACATAACACAATTTGAGATTCTTTTTACACAAATAACCAGATTTTGACGTAAACTTTTGCACAAAAAACAACCTTACTCCATGTTTTCTTTTGTCTTCTAAAGACAAGTAGGTGCTTCGAAAAATACCTCCGTTCCAATGCTTAAAGCTTTGTATATTTTTCTTGAAAAGTCAAACCAAGTAAAGTTCGACCAAACTCTTAGAAGAATCTATCAGCACATATAATATTTTGTAGACACCATATGAAAATATAATTTATTTTCTATCTAATAATATTGATTTTGTATCTTGCATATTAATGCTTTTGGTAAAAACTTAGTCAAACTTAACATAGTTTGACTTTCTAAAAATCAATATAATCCTTAAGCTTTGGGAAGTGGTTCTAGACGTGGTCTAGACGTGTTTCTACATATTGCCTTCGCATTTGCTAAACGCATGGAGTTTCTTACGAAGTACAAAGTTTATTTTTCGAAATATTTTCGACTTTGTATTATTTTTATTCATTTTCCCCCTGGTTGTCATGTTTTCTGTCCGGCTTCCCCAGCCCATCCATCCGTAACCCACATGCGCGCGTGACACGAGTAGTGGGAGACATGGTGCCCAAAGGGATAGCTTTTATTAATGGTGGCGACGGTTCCCTAGGCCAATGCTGGCGATACGTCTCATCGTCGCTAGCTGTGCCTTCCCCATGCGGCCGTATTAATGCACACCACTGCTCCTTTGCGCCTCCGCGGCTGATCAAGTAAGTTTGATCATAAAAGATGATCACATAAGCTCGACGATTACCTATAACCTAAAAATTATCTTAATTTGTAAACGAAGACATAAAATAACTAGTTGTTTGATTAGGAAAGACAAAGGAAATTTCTATTGAGATTGAGTTCATTTCATAGTTGTTATAGACACATAGCAATATTACCGAGAGATAGGATTGTAGAGAAAGCAATCCATAGGTATTTTGGAGGGTTCTCAATCCTTTGAATCAAGCAAGCTCTATAGGAAAAATCCCTATGTGTAAAAATCCTACTCCGTACAAGATACCTTTAGAAATCCTTTGAACCAAACAAACTCGGATTCATATTAGTTGACTATAATATAGATATATCTAGACACATTTTAGTTCTAGATTCATCCATATCATTTGACAAGTAATATGAATCGGAGTGATTATATTAAATGGAGTACTAGTATATATTGTTCGAAAAAATTAAGTTATACTGTAATAAAGAAACCATTTCTGTGGTCAAACTGATTTGACGGGACAGTAACTGCACCAGGACGTAGTGGCGTGCTATCCTAGCCGAAGTTTTACTCGGCGCCTCGATGCAGCTGCTGAAGAATAAAAAAAGTCATATCCACTCCTACTCTTCATGTCCATCGTTTCCATCCTTGGCTCTCCACTTCCATCATCGTTCTCCACTCGCCAACCGCTGCTAGAAGTTTTTTCATCCTCTAGATCTCCCATTTGCATAGCTTTCTCTCCTCACCCCTCCGCAGAACCGCAGCACTCCTCCTTCCCGCTCGACTCTCCTACAAAACTCCAATCACACATACTTGCATCCGCCCTTTTAAATCCATCTCGTCTCCATGGCGGCATCGAACGACGACCAGCTGGATGGCGACTGGGGGAAGCTCCCCGCCGAGCTGTTCAATCTCATTGCCCAGAGTCTGGACGTTACAGTCGACGTCCGGCTGGCCGCATGCTCCAAAACGCTGTGCCGCCATGTCGCCGACAACATGAATCTACACCATTGGGATGGACCCTGCTTGCTGATGCCCGATTCTGCCCATTGGCACTATGATGATAGTAGTGCGCACCACACGGTGTACCACGTTGTGCCCCTCGACCATCCTCGGCGCACAGCCATCCTGCCGTTCATGGACAATAGATTCTGGGTTGGCATGAATGGCGACTGGATCGCCGGCGTGGACAGTGGTGGGAACTGGTTCCTCGCGAACATCTACACGCACCAAGAAATCTCCCTACCATCGTCGGAAACTTGCAACATTTTTCGGGAGGAATGGATTGGCTTCCCCGACTTGCCTCCTGAAAGGTACATGACGTATGGGCGTGCCATGTTTTTGTTGAAGATTGTAATTTGCGAAGTGCCCACAAAAGCTGGACATTACTCAGATTACAAGCTCATCGCTCTATTCAATTCTGGACTCGCTTACCTGGCTAATGGTAGCCAGGAGTGGAGGTTATTCTCTCTTGCTAGTTGGGGTGTAGATTACAGTGATGCCATCGAGCACAACGGCTTTATTGTTGCGGTGGATGGGTGGACCGGCACCACATATTGCTGGGATCAATCACAGGCTGGTAATTCTTCAATCCATATGATATACTTCGCAATAAATTTTAATATCAAGCCCATTCATGATATATTGTAACTGAAATAACTAATTGCTCACTAAGACTTTTTTTCACCTTTCAAATGACTGTGCACCATTAAATTATCCTAACCTGACTGAACCATTGCTACAAACGAATTACAGTAGTATATGCTGTGCACTAATCTGTCAACCCAAACCAGATTATTGCAGTATATGAATGCATTCCTGAATTAGTTACTGCATGCTCTTGTCAGAATATGAATAAGGAGCTTAGCCCTGGCCTCTTCATCAATTGATGCATGCAAACTTTCAATTTATTTCAATATTCGATGTACTCAAAGCATTACAATCATGGATCAGATAAGGTTGAGACATGTATCTACCATCAATGAATATGAGTGTAATTAACATACATCTCAAATGGGAACAATTTTATTTCTTCGAGATTTTATACAAGTATAATGACTGCATCCTCCATTTGATCCTACAAATGTGAAGTTGCAGCTACTGGTATTATTGTCTTCCCGAGCCATTCAAACACTATTTTTTGTTGTCTCCGTTTACAATGCAGATGCACACCTTGCCCCGCCATTCGTGATCCCATCACCGATGAAGGAACCATCTGGCAGATGGTTTTTAGCTCGATCAGCCGATGGCAAGCGCTTGATGATCATCCATGAAGATCGGTATATACGTAGCAATGATCACCTTGAGCCTGCAGAAGTTCTGCATCATGGTAATGGCCTTATCCTGCGGGAGTGTCCTGCCCCTGTCATACATGTTTTTGAGAAAGATCTATCCCTGATTGGACCCAATTGGAGTCGAGTTGACAGCCTTGGCACACACTCTCTGTTCATTGGACTGAATTATCCATTGAACCTGAAGATAAATGATGGCAATGCTCCTGATGGAACATTGACTCCATTCATGAGGTCAAATTGTGTGTACATCGCGTACTATGCATTTCGGGAACCAGCATTTAGTTGTATTTGTCGTTGTAACCTGCAGCAAGGGGAAAATGAGCTCATGGGAGTTATCACCCTTCCAGAAGATGGTTGGGGATTTCCCCGACAGGCGACAATGTGGTTTAAGCCTAGTCTGAAAAATATCCGCATGTTGATGCAACCCTAAACTGAGCCATGAATCTTTCTGGAGCAAATAATCTTTTTTGTACGATATGTTTGAACAATTTAGTAACCTGTTCTGTATCTTAAGATGCTCTTCCTTTTTTCTGAATCTTATATACCTGGACCCATTTCAGTGTGTCTGTTTACTCATTTTAGTGCGTATGTAAACCCACATTGAAGTAATCTAATCTTATAATTTAAAACGGATGGTGATGAACTCTGTATTTCCATCCTTCGTAAACCGTGCATGTCTGTTTATTTTTAGTTTCATTTCAGCAACTGTTATTAGTATATGCACACCTTTTTTTTAATGTTGAGAGGAGTATAAGGGCATTACAATGCTATATACTATATGGCGCTAATAGAGAACAAATGAATGTCAAAAGATTGTAAAATCCTCCAGGTACTCTCCTTGCAGCGCTAATTGCTGATGACAGACTGACTTCCTGTTGGTTCCGGTGCTTTAGCTAGGACAGGTGAAAAGAGTTTCACGCCCCTGCTTTCTTTTGCGTCGACGCTAGGACTACCGCTGGGATTAGCCTCTCCAACCGCCAAACGACGAGGAAATAATTCCTAGCGCCCTTGCAGTAGCGCCTGTGTTGGACATGCCCTAATGTTTTCCAGCTAAAAGATGCAATCTTTTAAGCACTTGGGTACGGTATTTCCCCACCAGCCTGGATGCAGGCCGCCAAACGCGTCTTAACCAAGGTTTAAAATAGCGTGCTAAATGAATTAGCGGCAGCCACCTTCAAACGATATGGACGCTATATCGTGGTAATAGTGTGGTATATTTTAAATAGCATTTTCAAAATAATACTAAATATAGCCTAAAAATAAATAATTTTACTAGAACGAATAGATATATATAGTCCAAAAGTGACTGAATCATACATACATAACCACATATAGAAATAGATCTCAAGTATATTAGAAGGCTAACATCAACATTTCACAAGGCAACAACATAGTATAAATTATTTATTAAAAAAATTAGCATTAGCGATATTATTTTCTGATTTAGAAGTGGAACCAACAGATTAGTTCATCACCACGAAAAAGTGAAAGCAACTTGCCTGAAAAAAATAGCGCGCTAACGCTATGAAGTTTTAGGGCGATATAGCATGCTGTTTCGCAAATAGCGCCACAGCGAGCAAAATTACTAAGCGTGGACCCTCTAGATATGCTATAGCGTGCTATTAGCTTCATTGAGGCCCTGGTTTGACAAAGCAGCCTGAGTACGTATCTAAAAAAAATATCAGCCTGAGGACGCATGCTTGTAAAAAAGAGAGAGCAGACTACAATTACTTCAGTCCCGAACCCTCTCTCTCCCACCCATACTCCCACCCACTTCTCCTCTTTTACACTAATGACTGCCATGAACGGCTCGCCTCCTCCTTCCACCGGCAGCTGCTTCGCCGACACAGATGAACATCACCGATATTTCCTGAACTCAGCCGATTTGATCCACCGCATCCTCCAGCAGCTTGATGGACGTCCAGTCTCTTCTATCCAGATCGTGACTAGAGAAGGATCTACGAGTACATCCGTTTCTTACCCTTTGGCAGCGTCGGTTCCATCTCTCGCGGTACTTTCTTCTCCGCTGGAAGCACCATCTGGCTCGGCACTGATTTCCCTGGCGGCGGCACCAGCTTCTCCGGCTGCGCCGACCCCAACCCCCGCGGCACGGTCTTCTCCGGTGGCGGCACCACCAAAAGATGCTGTAAGTTGTCCTGAACTCACTAGGATGCAGGTGTAAGTAGTCAATGATAGTTGGGATCTTAAACAAGTTCTTTTTTCTTTAAAATTTAATGACGGGAAACCGTAGTATTCTTCTGCAAATTTTTTTTAATGACGGGAAACAGTAGATGTTAAGTACTAGTTCTGGCAAAAAAAGATGTTTAGTAATATTATCCATCACAGAGCAGGGTTTCGCAGTCTGAACATACAAATATATGCTCCATGTTACCTGTTTCAGAAAGTCTGAAAGCTTGCTCAGTACCTGTAAAATCAAATTGTCTTGCTGCTGCTAGATTTTGTGCAAACTAATTAAAGAGATAGCTAGATGCATTTTCTCCATGTATGCTACGTTCTGATTTATATGCTGTTGATTGATATATACCGTGCTTAACTAGATGCAGAAGCAAACTCGCTCCAACGTCAATGAGCAACTACGTCTTAGGACTGTCGATTGTACATGTCCTCTGCACCGCCCCGAGTTCAGAATTCAAAGAAATTCACTAGCCAAAAAGCCAAAGGTGACGGGCAGGCGTGATGCAGCAATTCAACGTTGTATATTAAAAGGGCGAGGGAAAGGCCGCCCTAAACGGGTTGGTCACTCGGCGGACCCTCCTCAGCCCTCGCGCTTCTATGTGCAACTGGACGGCAACGATGACATGTATATGTTGGTCATCCCCAGAGAATTCAAGCAATGTCTGAAAGGGATTCTTCCCAGGCCTATCAAGCTCAAGACCAGCGTAGGCTGCGCCTGGTATGTGCACATCGATGAGTACCAGGGTGAACTGGTCTTGAAGGATGGTTGGTTCGGGTTTGCAGAGGCGCATGAACTGCAGCTTGATGACCTTCTCGTCTTCGAGGTGAAAGACACTTCCTTGATGAATGTGTTGATCTACGACAGTAACACCTCCACCCAGAGGATAATATTTTGTGCTGATCACCCTTAGTTGCATGCATGATCTGCAGTGTTTTTAGGAAGAGGGGATCAGAATAACCTCAATATTTTATTGAATTAACTAGATGCTGCTTTTGGACCTGGGTTACTCCCCTGCTGATGTTCAAGCTGAACTTGGTTTTTGTATTAAGCTGAACTGGGGATCAGATACACTGTGATGAGACTTTGTTAATTAGCTAATATAGTATATGTTAGACTTGTTTTATTTTATTTTAATTTACTGTGATATGCTGCGGTAGTTTCAATGTGCGGTCTGATGATTTGTATTATATGTAGGTACACGGAGCTCAATATTTTGAAATATTCATAGATTTGTAAGTGTAAATGTGATATATCCCAGATGTAGTCAATGCTATCTTGTACGAACTTGTAAAATCTCAGGGAAAAATACATTTTATTTTAGAAAGTGTAAAAGTGACCAATTTTTTGATCTGATTGTAGCAAACACAAGTGCAGATGGTCAAACCCCAAAAACTTCTCATATTCATTGTTACATGGTCGAGATATAAAGGTATTTCACGCACTGGTTTAATACTCAACTGCTTACATCCATGTTTGTTTGCAGTTTTTTTTGGACACCTCTTAATGCTCCCTCCGATCCATATTTTTTTTAGATACACAGTACAAACACAGACGCTCTCATATAGATGTATCTAGACACATATTAGTTGTAGAGACATCCATTTTATCATCATGTAATGAGGATCAGATGGAGTATCGTTTTCATTTTACCAAAAGAAATGGATATATTACTGTATAGTACAACGTAGCCTGAAGCCCTGAGCTCTGAATGCAATTTCTGTGTGCACACTGAACGGATCATAACCCACACGACATGTCTCACTGGTCTGTAGGTCCGGACCCCACCAGATACTGATAAAGCCCAGTGACCCGCCGGGTGAAGTTTTGTGTGTGGATTCCTGCGTACCTGGCTTCGTTCCTCCTAGACACGCGCATTTTTTTTGACCGGGGGACACGCGCATTTATTCCCTTGCTGATTGCTGATGTATCATTCTCAGTTTCTCACAGCCCCCTCATGTTCAGAACTTCAGATCTCCCCAGATCCCTCGCCGTCCATCTCCCCTGAGTCCTCTCTCTACACCACCGGCGTCCACCACCGCTCGGACTACGCGGCTTGGACTCCGTCCTCTACGGATGCGGCGACGTCGCATCTAAAAACTCCACTAAGGCGGCGCGGCATCCCCGATTCTCTCGGTCCATGGCTGCAATGGCGGTATGTTTCCCCCGAATCACTAGCGTTGCCGGTCACATCTTTATTATATCTAAGCTGTATTGCCGGTTGCTTAGCATTGTTTGATATACAGTACTTCTCTCAGCCAGTGTATATATTAATCCTCTGGTAAAGACTCGGGTTACACATGCACCCATGCTAGCTATGTTGGGACTGGATCTAATGTGTGCAGTAATAATCGTTCAAATATGCTATTGGTCAATCCACGGCCGATGATCACATATGAGGACACCGAGCATGCATGTCTGGCTTGTGGACTCTTTAGGCCGACGCTGATTTTTTTTTGTTTGCTTGGTCAATCTGTACTGGCGGATGATGAACTGCAGATGCATTATTCTGATGCTAGACATAGCCAGCAAGCATGCATGGCTCATGCTAGCTTGATTTCTATTCTCATAGCTACTATTTATATCGATTTGGCTTCTGCGATACAATGATACACTATGCTGAATAATTTGATGATACAAGGTTGTACATATCAGCCTAGCTAGATTCAGAAGCTTATTGTTCAGACTGTGTGTTTGATAAGAACAATGATCCGCTGAGTTTGCTAGGTGCCTTTGATTATGCATTTGCTTGGAATTACGGTCAGAAGCTAGAGGCATTATCTAATTGAGGCCTCTTTTTTGCAGTGTTCAAACAAGAAGCTCAAGCTTGGAGAGAGCTTATCATGGAAGGAGACATCTGTAGAGCCAGCCCCAGTGTGCAAGGTGTTTGGGCGCATCGATGAGGAGAATACCCCTGACAGCTTCTGCAAGGTACTATGTACATCGGAGTTAGAGGTGATTTCCATCCCCAGTCGTGTTCTACCCTGGTTTTACGGTGGGTGTCCAGAGTCCATCAACCTGAAGATGTCCACTGCATGCACCTGGATTGTGGACCTGAAGCAACAAGATGGCAATGTTTTAATGGACAAAGGATGGCCAGAGTTTGTCAAAGCACATGACTTGAAGGTAGGATACCTCCTGACCTTCAAGAAGCTTGACACCAAATCATTGCAGGTGCTCATATTTGGTTACAATTGCTGTGAGAAGGTTATATGGTGTTCAGGTTATCACCCATCGCTGGGGCAACAATATCAATCACAGCTGTATTAAGTTGTCTTACAAATGTTCTTTAGAGAGAGCTGGTCTATAATAGTATACTGCTCTCTTTAATGATGCATTGTGGTGAACATGATGGTACCATTACTGGATTGTGGTCACATGTGAGGGGGGATGTTGAAATGTATAATTGGATTGCCTAGCCCTTTCCATTAGTTCGGACTTTTGGTTGCGTTGGCTAGTGCATGAAGCTTGACAAACCTTATTTATGTGTACAGCTCTCTAGTTGTACTATTAATTATTATGTGCTTATGTTGGCTGGATTGTGATGAACATGAGATGTTTTGTTGTTTACGTAAAGAAAAAAACGTGATGTTTTTTTGAATCCTGCGCTGGATATGTTTTGCACAAACTAGTGAAGTGACCGCTGACAAAACATATTATGCGCAAATAGGCAACCCTCAGCAACGATCATGGGTTCAAGTGTCCAGGATCCAGTGCCTTGACATAAGCAAGGCACAGATGAACAGTACGGTGACTTGTAGATTTGGCCGTTGGATTGAAAATAGATAGCTAAGATCAAAGTACTGTAGCATGTAGCATATGTACTGTTCATGGTTCTAAAGCACATGCACTGTGGACGACGTACTGTAGCACATGTCCTGTACATTGGTTGGTACTGTAGCAGTTACTAGTTAATAGTCATCTGTCTAATTATTTTTTATCCAACGGTTGAAAGGGAGGGGCAAGGCATGGTACGGAGTACTATTTATGTGTGCCTCGCCTTCATCAAGGCACTCGATCTCATTCCGGGTTCAAGTATTACCCCATGTAGCACCACTTTTTTTTTGGGTTAGCCAGACAACCTTCCCAATAAAAAAAAGTACTACCTTCCCTGCATGGGCCAATTGTTTGTACTTTTGGGCTGCCGCCGGCCATGTACATGGTGATTGCTGTCAGCCTGCTTACTTCGCTGATAACATTCCAAAAACACTTAATGGGCCTCCGACTCATGCCATTGGGGCCCTTCCTAATTTAAACACGGATATCCTATGATTGGCCCTCTAGAAACCGAGATTCTACATATAAAGTTATTTTTATTTCGTATCAATTATGATTATGATTCTTTTTAAATGCGCATAGCCAGTATGCGCATCTACATGGGCTCTATATTTTGATATATTCATATAGTCGATTTCAAAATTGTCATTAATTATATAAAGTTCCAAGATTTATTCTATTAGTGTGCAAGATCTTAGAGTGTATTTGTAGTTTAAAAAAATGACAAACCTCTTCATCAGATTGTTGTTAACAAGTGCAGTGTTGTGAACCCAAAATATATTACATACTCCCTCGTAGATCAAATTTGATCTAATTAAGTTGAACTAAAACCCGGATCAACAATTAGTATGGATTAGATGCATGGAGTACGAAAAACAAATGAATAGGCAATATTTCAGTTTTTCCTTCAGTTGAGAATGCTAGAGCAGGACCCATTTGCCAGTAGCGTCCCTCAACATTTGAAGGTAAAAACAAACAGAAGGGATCGAAAAAAAAGCATCCTACATATCTCGGCTTAAAATATATCGAGAATTCACATATTTCTTGTACATAGAGGCTGACATCGGGGACCCATTGGCCAGCAGTGGAAAAAAAATCAAAGAGAGGAAACAATTATCGTACAGAGAAGCTGACATGTGGGACGCATTTTGCAGCAGCGTCCTCAACTTTAACAAAGGCGGCAGGGGATCGAAAGAAAAAGCAAAGTTGCCAGAAATCAGCGGTCAAAAATAAATCCAAGAAACGAAATGTTTATTGTTCCTAGAGGCTGACATATGGGACCCACGAGCGAGCAGCGTCCTCAACGTTTCAAAGGCGGCAGGGGATCGAAAAAAAGGCAAGTGACCATATATCAGGTGCCAAAAATAATCCAAGGAAAGAAATTTATTGTACATAGAGGATGACATATGGGTCCCGTTTTGCAGGAGCCGTCTCACCGTTTCCAAGGCGGCACGGGATCGAAAAAAAAAGAAAGGAAAGGTTTATCGTTCAGAGAGGCTGAGATGTGGGACCCATGGGCCAGCAGCGTCCTCTTAGTTTCAAAGGCGGCAGGGGATAAAAAAAGGCAAATAGCCAGTAATTAGGGTAAAAAAAATCAAACAAAGGAAACTTTGACTGTTCATAGAGGCTGACATGTGGGACCCATGAGCCAGCAGCGTCTCAACGTTTCAGAGGCGGCATGAGATCGAAAGAAAAAGGCAAATAGCCAGAAATTATGGGTCAATAATAAATCAAACAAAGGAAAGGTTTATTGTTCATAGAGGCTGACATGTGGGACCTCTGAGCCAGCAGCGTCCTCAACGTTTTAATGGCGGCACGAGATCGAAAGATAAAATAAGCCAAAAATCATTTGGTAAACAAAATCCAAGAAAAGAAACATTTACCGTTCTGAGAGGATGACATGCGGGACCCATGAGGCAGCAGCATCCTCAACGATTCCAAGGCGGCAGGGGATCAAAAGAAAAAAAAGGAAATATCCAGAAATTAATTAGGGGTTCAAAATAAATCCATCAAAAGAAACTTTTATTGTTCATAGAGGATGACATGTGGGACCGACGTGCCAACAGCATCCTCATCGTTTCAAAGGGGGCAGGAGATCAAAAGAAAAAGGCAAATAGCCAGACATTAGGGGTCAAAAATAACTCCAAAAAAGGAAACTTTTATTGTTCGTAGAGGATGACATGCGGGACCCATGATTCAGCAGCTTACTCAACGTTTCAAAGGCGGCATGAGATCGAAAGAAAAACGCAAGTGACAAAATATCAGGAGCTAAAGATAATCCAAGAAAAAAAGAAACTTTATTGTACATAGAGGATGACATGCGGGTCCCATTTAGCAGCAGCGGTCTCAACGTTTCAAATGCGGCTTGAGATCAAAAGAAAAAGAAAATAGCCAGAAATTAGGGGGTAAAAAAACTCCAAGAAAGGAAAGCTTTATCGTTCATACAGGCTGACATGTCGGACCTATGAGCCTGCAGCTTACTCAGCGTTTCAAAGGCGGCAGGCCGGCAGGGGATCAAAAGAAAAAGGAAATAGCCAAAAATCAGATGGTGAAAAAAAATCCAAGAAAAGAAACTTTTATTGTACATAGAGGATGACATGCGGGTCCCATGAGCCAGCAGGTTCCTCAACGTTTCAAACGTGGCATGAGATCGAAAGAAAAAGGAAAGTGACCAAATATCAAGAGCCAAAAATAATCCAAGAAAAGAAACTTTATGTTACATAGAGGATGACATGTGGGTCCCATTTTGCAGCAGCGGTCTCAACGTTTCCAAGGCGGCACAGGACCAAAAGAAAAATGAAGTAGCCAGAAATCAGGGGGTGAAAAAAATCCAAGAAAAGAAAGATTTCAATTGGGCTGTATCTGGACATCTGGGCCTTCGAACTATCCTGCTGGGCCTTTTGTCTCGTACAATTTCAGCCCACTCCAAAACAGGAAAGTTCGGATTTTTCTAAAAAAACAGGAAAGTCCTATGCTTCGCAAAAACAAAAAACAAGGACACTCAACATATAAGTTTGTTTATGTAAAAATAAAGATTTAATTTATCCGTTTGCAATAGCTCAGAGCGAAATAATCAAGATATCACATGTTTCTTGTACGGGGAGGCTGACATCGGGGACCCATGAGCCAGCAGCGTCGTCAACGTTTCAAAGGCGGCAGGGGATCGAAAATAAAATAAAAAACCAAAAGTCAGTTGGTAACAAAATCCAAGAAAAGAAAACATTTATCATTCTGAGAGGATGACATGCGGGACCCATGAGGCAGCAGCATTCTCAAACGTTTCCAAGGCGGCAGGGGATCAAAAGAAAAATAAAGGAAATAGCCAGAAATTATTTAGGGGTCAAAAATAAATCCACCAAAGGAAACTTTTATTGTTCATAGAGGATGACATGTGGGACCGACCTGCCAACAGCGTCCTCATCGTTTCAACGGGGCAGGGGATCAAAAGAAAAAGGCAAATAGCCAGAAATTAGGGGTCAAAAATAACTCCAATAAAGGAAACTTTTATTGTTCGTAGAGGATGACATGCGGGACCCATGAGCCAGCAGCTTACTCAACGTTTCAAAGGCGGCATGAGATCGAAAGAAAAGGCAAGTGACCAAATATCAGGAGCCAAAAATAATCCAAGATTTATTGTACATAGAGGATGACATGTGGGTCCCATTTTGCAGCAGCGGTCTCAATGTTTGTAATGCGGCTTGAGATCAAAAGAAAAAGAAAGTAGCTAGTAATTAGGGGGTGAAAAAAAATCCAAGAAAAGAAAC
Source organism: Lolium multiflorum (assembly GCA_030979885.1). Classification (NCBI taxonomy): domain Eukaryota; kingdom Viridiplantae; phylum Streptophyta; class Magnoliopsida; order Poales; family Poaceae; genus Lolium; species Lolium multiflorum. The sequence goes on along the minus strand of CM061753.1, from coordinate 90,584,930 downwards.
TTGATGGACATAGAGGATGACATGCGGGTCCCTTGAACCAACAGCTTACTCAACGTTTCAAACGTGGCATGAGATCGAAAGAAAAAGGCAAGTGACCAAATATGAGGTGCCAAAAAAAACTCCAAGAAAAGAAAGTTGATTGCTCATAGAGGATGACATGCGGGTCCCATTTAGCTGCAGCGGTCTCACCGTTTGAGAGGCGGCAGGGGATCGAAAGAAAAAGTCAAGTGACCAAATATGAGGTGCCAAAAATAATCCAAAAAAAGAAAGTTTTATAGTACATAGAGGATGACATGCGGGTCCCATGAGTCAGCAGCTTACCATACGTTTCCAAGGCGGCAGGGGATCAAAAGAAAAAGGAAATAGCCAAAAATCAGAGGGTGAAAAAAATAAAGAAAATAAACTTTTATAGTACATAGAGGATGACATGCGGGTCCCATGAGCCAGCAGGTTCCTCAACGTTTCAAACTTGGCATGAGATCGAAAGAAAAAGGCAAGTGACCAAATATGAGGAGCCAAAAATAATTCAAGAAAAGAAAGTTTTATAGTACATAGAGGATGACATGCGGGTCCCATTTAGCAGCAGCGGTATCAGCGTTTGAGAGGCGAGGGGATCAAAAGAAAAAAGAAATTGCCAAAAATCAGATGGTGAAAAAAAACCAAGAAAATGAACTTTTATAGTACATAGAGGATGACATGCGGGTCCCATGAGCCTGCAGGTTCCTCAACGTTTCAAACGTGGCATGAGATCGAAAGAAAAAGGCAAGTGAAAAAATATTAGGAGCCAAAAATAATTCAAGAAAAGAAAGTTTTATAGTACATAGAGGATGACATGCGGGTCCCATTTAGCAGCAGCGGTATCACCGTTTGAGAGGCAGCAGGGGATCGAAAGAAAAGTCAAGTGACCAAATATGAGGTGCCAAAAAAATCCAAGAAAAGAAAGTTTTATAGTACATAGAGGATGACATGCGGGTCCCATTTAGCAGCAGCGGTATCACCGTTTGAGAGGCGGCAGGTGATCGAAAGAAAAAGTCAAGTGACCAAATATGAGGTGCCAAAAAAATCCAAGAAAAGAAAGTTTTATAGTACATAGAGGATGACATGCGGGTCCCATTTAGCAGCAGCGGTATCACGTTTGAGAGGCAGCAGGTGATCGAAAGAAAAAGTCAAGTGACCAAATATGAGGTGCCAAAAAAATCCAAGAAAAGAAAGTTTTATAGTACATAGAGGATGACATGCGGGTCCCATTTAGCAGCAGCGGTATCACCGTTTGAGAGGCGGCAGGGGATCGAAAGAAAAAGGTAAGTGACCAAATATGAGGTGCCAAAAATAATTCAAGAAAAGAAAGTTTTATAGTACATAGAGGATGACATGCGGGTCCCAGTTAGCAGCAGCGGTATCACCGTTTGAGAGGCGGGGGATCGAAAGAAAAGGCAAGTGACCAAATTTGAGGTGCCAAAAATAATCCAGAAAAGAAAGTTTTATAGTACATAGAGGATGACATGCGGGTCCCGTTAGCAGCAGCGGTATCACCGTTTGAGAGGCGGCAGGGGATCGAAAGAAAAAGGCAAGTGACCAAATTTGAGGTGCCAAAAAAACTCCAAGAAAAGAAAGTTGATTGCACATAGAGGATGACATGCGGGTCCCATTTAGCAGCAGCGGTCTCAACGTTTCCAAGGCGGCAAGGGATCAAAAGAAAGGAAGTAGCCAGAAATCAGGGGGTCAAAAAAATCCAAGAATAGAAAGAATTTTGGTTCATAGAGGATGACATGCGGGACCCATGATCCTGCATCGTAAACGGCTCGATCGGAGAACGTTGAACGAGATGGCGCGATCTAGAAAAAAACAATGCCAGAGAGGCTGCCATCTGGGCCCTACATCCCTCGGCGGTGCGGATTTGCGTTGACTCGGCCGGCGAACCCGAGATTTCGAGATGCACCACGTCCCGGGCCACCATACGCCACGTTTTGGCCGCTTTCGTCGGGCTAGGTGGCCTCAAAAACGAGAAAAAAAAGTTTTGACATGCACCACGGAGGGACCAAAATCGTCGGCCATGGTACACCAGCAACCACGGCGCGACTTCAACTTCGTCGGCCATGGCAACTTTTCTTGTATATGCAGACTGAAACTGCTAAGCCTTCATTGGTCAAAAGGATTGCAACTGCTGCTGATGAGGCATCTGCAGAGGCTGCCACCAAGTTACTGTCAGCCCCACCTTCTGGATGCTTATATAAGCTCAAGTCCAAGGACCAGCCGGGCCGTAACCATCCAAGGGTTCGGGTATATTTTCTTAAGCCACATATACATGCCATGATTTATGTCTGATATTATCACCGGCTCTGTCTAATGCTTTTTGGAATTCGGAAACACCAAATTAGCATGCTTATATTCATCATACACTATTTTTTCACTGTTCAGTTTGTAACATAGTGTTATGCACTCGCTTGTCAACATTTGCATTGCTCTGAACTATGCACTTTACACAACCTAATTCTTCCACTTACATTCAGCGCTACGCACCAGTAGTACCTCCCATGTTTCCTTCACCATCCCGATGCCGAGCTTGCGGGAATATGGCGGGCCCATGTACATACCCCGCATATAACACCTCCTATGGCTCTATCTACCTTTCTAGTAGCTCCTTCACAGAGTTACATGTATGTATTCTCAGTGGTTTAGCATGAATTGGCATATAGTAAAGTCTTGTTTTTAGTCTTCCTGCTTCTTACATTTGTATCAATTTTCACATGCAGACTGTACCTTGTGAACTTCGTCCAATGATTAACCAGATGTGTCCGCATGAAGGGTCTTTCACTATGCATGGCAATGGCAAATTGATGAACACCTACACGGTCTATGAGGTGTATGTCTACAAGACGCAGGCCATCACATATTTGTATGGACATGATTGGAGAAAGTTTGCTTTTGACTACGGTCTGAAGAAGGGCGACGAGCTGAGGATCAGAAACTCAAACGGGCAGATATACGTAACTGCTTACAGAGTTGGAGACACTTCCAAATATATAATATGTAACTTTTTTCTACTCATATCTTTTGATAACTGCATTCTGAGCAGTTGTTCTAAACCATTCCCTCTGTTCTAGCTTGCTGGGTTTAACATGATCAAAGCTGCAGATCCCCTGATGGAACAGGAGCGGATGTCACAAAGGGCAACCACACCAGCACCGGCACCGGCTTCCCACTCTCCTGCATCAGCACCGGTTCCTGTACCAGCTCCGTTTACTGCATCTACCCAGCAGTCCCCTACATCAGCATTGGTTCCTGTAGAGGCCCCATATACTACACATGCCCAGCAGGCTCCTGCATCAGCACTGGTTCCTCTAGCTGCACCGTTTACTGCACCTGCCCAACAGTCTCCTGCATCAGCACCGGTTCCTCTAGAGGCACCGTTTACTGCACCTGCCCAGCAGTCTCCTGCATCAGCACCAGCTCGTGTACCAGCCCAGGCTCCTGCACCTGCCCCAGCCAGATCACCGAGGTCTCAGCTCATTGTTGTGGCCACCCGTGTGGTGACCAGGACGCATCTGAAGGCTATGTTCGTGAGTATATGACAACATAACTGCTCTTATCTTGATGTCTTCTCTGCTCAAAGTCTCACATGGTTCAGTGCATTGGTGCCATTGACTAATTTTTGGTGGTATCTCTTGCTTTGAATCAGAAATTGCCTAAAAGTATCTCCAAGGATCTCAATGCTGGCCGAAGGGGCAAGATATCCCTCGTCATGGAGAGTGAAGGTCTCACCGTGGAGGGACGGTACTCTGTCAGTCCCACAGATGGCCGCTTGGCTGTTACTTCCAGGTGGAAAAAGTTCATTGACGGTGCCAAACTTCGCATTGGATCAAAGTTGAAGGTCAAGATCTTTCGATGCCGCTGTGACATGCTGGTCATAAAGTTCGCGGTTGTCTAGTTCTGTTGTCCCATGAGCCCTTAGCAAATGCATTTGTAGTTATACTTATATAAGGTTATCTTATCTGAACTGCTAATTAATTGTATGGGTGGTAAAACTCTGGCAAGCTTTTGCTCTTAGCAAGTATGTATGTATGATCAGCTATTATGATAACTAATGTTTGTGTTCATCTTAATTTGCATTTCCGTTTTAGAAAAAACTTAATTTCTATTTTGGCTGACCTGTTAGAGAACTATCAGATTGAACCCACAACATGATTCAAATAGATTCATTACACCGAGCCACATGTCTTGACCTTGCTATACACTACTTCCATTAATCAGTGCAAGAAGGCTTACCTGAGCTGCCTGAACCATGGCAGATTCGAATCCACCTTATCTATCTAGAAATACAACCTTTGCAGAAAGAGGATTTGCAGTATGGGGAGGCTGACATTGGGGACCCATGAGCCAGCAGCGTCGTCAACGTTTTAAAGGTGGCAGGAGATCGAAAGAAAAAATAAGCCAAAAATCAGTTGGTAAACAAATTCAAGAAAAGAAACATTTACCTTTCTGAGAGGATGACATGCGGGACCCATGAGGCAGCAGCATCCTCAACTATTTCAAGGCGGCAGGGGATCAAAAGAAAAAAGGAAATAGCCAGAAATTAATTAGGGTCAAAAATAAATCCATCAAAGGAAACTTTTATTGTTCATAGAGGATGACATGTGGGACCGACTTGCCAGCTGCGTCGTCATCGTTTCAAAGGGGGCAGGGGATCAAAAGAAAAAGGCAAATAGCCAGAAATTAGGGGAAAAAATAAATCCAACAAAGGAAACTTTTATTGTTCATAGAGGATGACATGCGGGACCCATGAGCCAGCAGCTTCCTCAACGTTTCAAAGTCGGCATGAGATTGAAAGAAAAAGGCAAGTGACATAATATCAGGAGCCAAAAATAATCCAAGAAAAGAAACTTTATTGTACATAGAGGATGACATGCGGGTCCCATTTTGTAGCAGCGGTCTCAACGCTTCCAAGGCGGCACAGGACCGAAAGAAAAATGAAGTAGCCAGAAATCAGGGTGTGAAAAAAATCCAAGAAAAGAAAGATTTCAATTGGGCTGTATCTGGACATCTGGGCCTTCGAACTATCCTGCTGGGCCTTTTGACTCGTACAATTTCAGCCCACTCCAAAACAGGAAAGGTCGGATTTTTCTCAAAAAAAAACAGGAAAGTCCTATGCTTCGCAAAAACAAAAAACAAGGAGATTCAACATATAAGTTTGTTTATGTAGATATAAAGATTTAATTTATCCGTTTGCAATAGCTCAGAGCGAAATACAACGTTTATTGTCTGCAAAATAAAATATCACATGTTTCTTGTACGGGGAGGCTGACATCGGGGACCCATGAGCAGCAGCGCGTCAACGTTTAAAAGGGGATCGAAAATAAAAAAAGCCAAAAATCAGTTGGTAAAAAAATACAAGAAAAGAAAACATTTATCGTTCTGAGAGGATGACATGCGGGACCCATGAGGCAGCAGCATCCTCAACGTTTCAAAGTCGACATGAGATCGAAAGAAAAAGCCAAGTGACATAATATCAGGAGCCAAAAATAATCCAAGAAAAGAAACTTTATTGTACATAGAGGATGACATGCGGGTCCCATTTTGTAGCAGCGGTCTCAACGTTTCCAAGGCGGCACAGACCAAAAGAAAATGAGGCAGCATTCTCAACAATTCCAAGGCGGCAGGGGATCAAAAGAAAAAAAAGAAATAGCCAGAAATTAATTAGGGGTCAAAAATAAATCCACCAAAGGAAACTTTTATTGTTCATAGAGGTTGACATGTGGGACCGACCTGCCAACAGCGTCCTCATCGTTTCAAAGGGGGCAGGGGATCAAAAGAAAAAGGCAAATACCCAGAAATTAGGGGTCAAAAATAACTCCAAGAAAGGAAACTTTTATTATTCACAGAGGATGACATGCGGGACCCATGAGCTAGCAGCTTACTCAACGTTTCAAAGGCGGCATGAGATCGAAAGAAAAAGGCAAGTGACCAAATATCAGGAGCCAAAAATAATCCAAGATTTATTGTACATAGAGGATGACATGTGGGTCCCATTTTGCAGCAGCGGTCTCAATGTTTGTAATGCGGCTTGAGATCAAAAGAAAAAGAAAGTAGCTAGTAATTAGGGGTGAAAAAAAATCCAAGAAAAGAAAGTTGATGGACATAGAGGATGACATGCGGGTCCCTTGAGCCAACAGATCTATCTTTCAAAGGGGGGGATCAAAAGAAAAAGGCAAGCCAAAAATCAGAGGGTGAAAAAATCCAACAAAGGAAACTTTTATAGCACATAGAGGATGACATGCGAGTCCCATGAGCCAGCAGGTTCCTCAACGTTTCAAACGTGGCATGAGATCGAAAGAAAAAGGCAAGTGACCAAATATGAGGTGCCAAAAAAACTCCAAGAAAAGAAAGTTGATTGCTCATAGAGGATGACATGCGGGTCCCATTTAGCTAAGCGGTCTCACTGTTTGAGAGGCGGCAGGGGATCGAAAGAAAAAGGCAAGTGACCAAATATCGGGGAGCCAAAAATAATTCAAGAAAAGAAAGTTTTATAGTCCATAGAGGATGACATGCGGGTCCCATTTAGCAGCAGCGGTATCACCGTTTAAGAGGTGGCAGGGGATCGAAAGAAAAAGGCAAGTAACGAAATATCAGGAGCCAAAAAATCCAAGAAAAGAAAGTTTTATAGTACATAGAGGATGACATGCGGGTCCCATTTAGCAACGGTATCACCGTTTGAGAGGCGGCAGGGATCGAAAGAAAAAGGCACGTGACCGAATATGAGGTGCCAAAAAAATCCAAGAAAAGAAAGTTTTATAGTACATAGAGGATGACATGCGGGTCCCATTTAGCAGCAGGTATCACTGTTTGAGAGGCGGGGGATCGAAAAAAAAAGGCAAGTGACCAAATATGAGGTGCCAAAAAAATCCAAGAAAAGAAAGTTTTATAGTACATAGAGGATGACATGCGGGTCCCATTTAGCATCATCGGTATCACCGTTTGAGAGGCGGCAGGGGATCGAAATAAAAAGGCAAGTAACGAAATATCAGGAGCCAAAAATAATCCAAGAAAAGAAAGTTTTATAGTACATAGAGGATGACATGCGAGTCCCATTTAGCTGCAGCGGTCTCAACGTTTCCAAGGCGGCAAGGGATCAAAAGAAAAAGGAAGTAGCCAGAAATCGGGGTAAAAAAATGCAAGAAAAGAAAGAAATTTGGTTCATAGAGGATGACAAGCGGGACCCATGATCCTGCATCGTAAACGGCTCGATCGGAGAGCGTTGAACGAGATGGCGCGATCGAGAAAAAAACAATGCTAGAGAGGCTGCCATGTGGGCCCTACATCCCTGGGCGGTGCGGATTTGCGTTGACTCGGCCGGCGAACCCGAGAATTCGCGATGCACCACGTCCCGGGCCACCATACGCGACGTTTTGGCCGCTTTCGTCGGGCTAGGTGGCCTCAAAAACGAAAAAAAAAGTTTTGACATGAACCACGGAGGGACCAAAAATCGTCGGCCATGGTGCACCAGCAACCACGGCGCGACTTCAACTTCGTCGGCCATGGCAACTTTTCTTGTAGTGTAATGTAATCAACACAAATATCCTTAGACAAAGCATTGATGTTTTATCTCTGGTAGCAACAGCACATCCACAACCTTAGAACCTTCTGTCACGATCCCAGATTAAATGGAGGCATGAACCCACTATCGAGCATAAATACTTTCTCTTGGAGTTACAAGTATCAACTTGGCCAGAGCCTCTACTAGCAACGGAGAGCATGCAAGAACATAAATAACACATATATGATAGATTGATAATCAACTTGACATAGTATTCTAGATTCATCGGATCCCACCAAACACAACATGTAGCATTACAAATAGATGATCTTGATCATGTTAGGCAGCTCACAAGATCTAAACAATGATAGCACAAGCGGAGAAGACAACCATCTAGCTACTGCTATGGACCCATAGTCCAACGATGAACTACTCACGCATCAATCCGGAGGCGGGCATGATGATGTAGAGCCCTCCGGTGATGATTCCCCTCTCCGGCAGGTGCCGGAGGCGATCTCCCGAATCCCCGAGATGGGATTGGCGGCGGCGCGTCTCTGGAAGGTTTTCCGTATCGTGGCTTCGGCACGGGGGTTTCGCGCACGAAGGCTTTAAGTAGGCGGAAGGGCAGGTCAGGGGGCAGGGGCCCCACACCATAGGCCGGCGCGGCCGGGGCCTGTGCCGCGCCGCCCTATGGTCTCGGCCCTCGTGGCCCCACTTCGTATCTCCCTCGTCTTCTGGAAGCTTCGTGGAAAAATAGGACCCCGGGCGTTGATTTCATCCAATTCCGAGAATATTTCCTTACTAGGATTTCTGAAACCAAAAACAGCAGAAACAACAATGGCGCTTCGACATCTTGTTAATAGGTTAGTGCCGGAAAATGTATAATAATGATGTAAAGTATGTATAAAACATTCAAGTATTGTCATAAAAGTAGCATGGAACATAAGAAATTATAGATACGTTTGAGACGTATCAAGTGGGAAATCTTCGCATGGTGTCCATTGACATGCCAGAGTACCAGGGAACTTGCCGAGCACCCCTTAAACTTGGATCCATTGGCCGCCAATCAGACAACCTTTGCGGCGTTTTCGGAGCCAAACCGCAAAGCTATGCTGTAAATTAATCGACTCAGAGAAGCTGGGTTCATCAAAGAGATACATACAGAAGCCACGTGGGTAGCAAACCCAGTGTTGGTCCCGAAGAAAAACATAGATGTCCTTCGCATGTGCGTCGACTTCACGTGTCTCAATAAACACTGTCCAAAGGATCACTTTCCCCTCCCAAGGATCGATCAAATTATCGACTACACGGGCAGGTTGCGAATGTCTTTTCTTCTTGGACGCATATTCTGGTTACAACCAGATTCGATTGAAGGAAGAGGATGAAGTCAAAACAGCTTTCATTACCCCTTATGGCGTGTTTTGCTATCGAACAATGCCCTTTGGGCTGAAAAACGTGGGTGCAACATATCAGCGGTCCACTTTTTATCATCAAAAACACCTTTATATTGCTTTTACATTGTTTTCTATTTGTTGCACTATTTTATTTCAAATTTATAAAAAAATATTTACTTTTTTTATTTGCATCCAAAACACCAAAAACAATCAATCTCTTTACAGTTTTTACTTAGTTATTTTTATCTAATTTAGTTTCTACCTGTTTAATTACTACTTGTGTTATTTACTTACGTGAAACCTTGTGCTTGATAACCACACGGTGGAGTTGGGGACACAAGACATTTATTTTACTTGCAGGATTGCTTGAAGAAGACAGAAGAGAATACTCTTTCATCCAGTTCCCCGAGAGTTTGATATATACCCTCGAGTCACCCTTCTAGGGAAAATACTTCGCTGACGCAACACTCTGCATTTGGATTCCCAACGTCATCAGTAAGACATCTTGCTGATGCAGGCAGTCGCCACCATGACCCATCGGCCCAGATTGAACCCATGATGAGCTTGTTGCCATCATCGCATGCCATTGCATTCACGCTTCAGGTGGCATCGCCAAGGACTAGCCTCGCTCGATCTGCTCACCCCCAGCGCCATCCCACCTAGTCTCCTCATCCACAAGCAGCCTAGTCGCGCCACTCCACCTCACGCCACCTCGACCAGCAGACCGCGGCGTGCCGCCATATGCTCAGGCTACCGCCAGGGCATCCGGTCTCTGCCACATCAATCCACCAGAGGATGCAAGCCCGCCGTTTGGGGATGGGGCATGCCGCCATCATAGCCTACACCGACGGCAGCGGTGACACAATTTTATCTTTGGGGAGTTTAACAGCGCTGGAGGTTGCTCCACCGGGCCGCCGCAAGGACGACGTCGGGAGGCGGGGGCGTTGGTTAGGGGTAGGTAGCGAGGGAGAGGGAGGGCTGGGGAAGGCGACAGCCGGTGGCGATGTGGATCCTAGCGGCTGCACGAGGGTTGGTTATGAGAACATTATACATTGGATGCAATCTTTTGGGCATTGGATTTTTTAAGATTCGTGCACAACGGAATGCAACTAGGTGTTTAAATGTAGTTTCACCTGGTTGTCTATTGATTCTAGATGAATCATCATTTTCATTGGATGTCGTTGAGCTCCATTCTAGATGCAATCATAGCACCCTAGGAGTATCATAATCTTCACCATTCATGTCATGATGCAGTTCCTCAAGACAAGTGGGGTTGGAAACATCATTGGTAACTTGCTTTGATTGTGCTATTTAATAATGGGTTGTATTTTTGGAAAAGGGGAAAGAGTTTTAGTCTCTGCGTCGATTAATGCATTCATTTTTTTCTGAAATGTATAAGTGGATTGTAGTAGTTCTTTCCACCAGTTTAGATTTTTTGTTGCATTGGCTACTACATGAAGCTTTTATGATTAATTTATTCTAAGAATTATTGTTGTCCGCCTCTTTGTCCATGTATTGGCATCTTTATTCATACGTGTGCTTGATTTTCTTCTATTTATGTGTTGATTTTTCTACCTCTGTCACACATGAGAGCGATGTTGTGAAGTGTATAAGTGAACTGTACTAGCCTTTTTCATCGGTTCATGTTTGGCTACTGTATAAAGCTTGACGCATTCAACATTTTATTTTGTTAATTATATGAGTAACTTTAATAAGTTTGATTTGGACAGTAGTGGCTTGTAGAATTCACCTTCCCCCGCAAAATAGTCACTTTTGGTGTTTTATTGAACCATCTCTTCGAGATAGCTTCGCTCTTAAGATGGTACCATAGAACAGTTGAGGTGCACTGTGGTTAGGTCTGTAATTAAAACTCGAAACTCGCGAGCTAAATGAGTAATTCGCGACTCGGCTCGCTTCGACTCAAACTCAGTGTATAACAAGCCGAGCCAAGTTTTAAATTTTGTCGTTAAATGAGTTCAAGCTAAACGAGCCAAGTTCATCGAACACGCAAGTAGCTCATTTAGCTCGGTAAAAATGAATTGTAGGCTGTATAATCTAGCGAAACAAATTAATCCAGCCTAAAATGAGCAAGTAGTGTCGTGTCGGCCCAAGCCTACCATAATGGGCAAGTATATTTATGCTTTCTCGACATGGCGATCTTATGCTCATGATATATTGATTGTTGTAGTTTATATTGTTCTGATACCATAATCATAATGATTGTTATGCATCATTCATACCCAAATATTCAGGAACAATGCATTATATGTTTTACATACTTTATTTGACAATTTTAAACAAGCTACTCTTGAGTTACTCACGAGCTTTGCGAGTCGAGCCGATTTTCAAATTTGGACTCGATTGTTAAACGAGTGGAGTCGAGTTAACTCGATTGTTGACCGAGCTTTAGCGAGTCAAGCTGAATTGGCTCAGCTTCGGCTCGAGAAAAAAGGGTACCAGCATTGTACTCATAGTTTTAAAACTAAACCGGAAAGGTGGACCGGCCGGAAAAAAACCAAACCCACGCTCTGCCCGATTTTTAAAGAGGCAACAATTGAACTGCCGTAAAAGGGGGAAATTTATGAAAATAAAGTGTATTCGCGAAATTTGAACTTGCTCTGTCTCTGTCTCTCTCTAGTAGTTGTGTTGTGTAAATACCTAGACGAGCTCTTGTCATCTGTCATTTCTATGTTTTTAATCACCTTGATGTAGTGATAGGGCCCGTGTTCGAAAAAATAAACATAGTATGCCTACTAAACAAATTATGCTTTCTCGGATTCGAAGAAAGGGGTTGGCAATCTAAATTTGATCCTTTATTGTATATCTTGTGTCAATATTTTGTTTATGGCACCACAGTTATAAATATAAAAATGTATCTTGAAAACAAATTTAATAGCAGATCTGTGTACTTTGTTGATCTACATTTTTTTCGAAATGGGGCAGTGCCCGATCTCTGCATCAATCGATGCACACAACCTTATTTATTTATTGCATAATTCAAAATATCAAATCTAGTACATCAACGACCAGCGAGGGTTGAGACATGTATCAACCATCGGAAAGTGAAAAGCAAGATAAATGTATCCATCTTGGATCCTTCTAATGTGACGCCACCCAGTAGACTGGAAGAAGAAATCATGTGTAACCGTTAACAGAAGGTTGCATCCAATAGCCATATTTTCCTGCTGATCCTCCGGGAGAAGATAGGCCCATTGTTAAATCCAATGTGCTGCGCATCGGATGACCTGCAAGAAATTAGTTCTAGTTTGTTTGTTAAAAATAATATCATTCCGACTTGTCCAAAGAGACCAACATAAAGCGGATATCCCAATGTGTATCCTTGCTCGATCAGATTTATTAACCCCGTTAAGCCAATTACCGAACATATTAGTAATATTAGCAGGAGAAGTTATATTATAAGTATAATAAATCATGCGGCAAACGATCTTAGCAAAAGGACATGAGAGGAATAAGTGTTGTACAATTTATAATTCATCACAGAAAACACATTTTTGACACCCATTCCAATTTAGTTTAGCCAGATTATCTTTTGTGAGTAGCACTTTATCATTAAGAAACCACATGAAAAAAATTATCTTCAGAGAAATCTTTAATTTTCACAGATATTTACGAAAAAATCTAGTATGACCATTCATTAGATCTAGGTACATAGAATTAACTGAAAACAGTCCTGAGTAAGTAAGTTTCAAAACAAATTTGTCAGGACTCGTAGATAACCTCACCGTCATTAAGCGTTGACATAAGTAAATCCATTGATTCCACTTATACTCATTAAAAGTACGTCTAAAACTGATATTAAGCGGTGTTTGTGCCATCACAGTAGCCACCAAAACATTCTTCTGTTAAACAATATTATACAACGACGGGTATTGCGGTGCTAAAGGAGTGTCACCTAACCATACATCCTCCCAGAAGCGAACCGAAGATCCATCCCCAATTTTGAAATGCCCTCTATTAAAAAAATTATTTTTAACACGCAATAGTCGTTTCCAAAAAAAGGAATCAGTTGGTTTCACCTCAACTTGAGCTAATGTTTGGTTCTTCAAATATTTATTGTGAAGAAGTTGTTGCCACATTCCCTCCTCAGTGAGAAGTTTAATCAACCATTTACTAAGCAAATATTTATTTTTCAATTGTAAAACCTCAAAGCTTGCATCTACATATTGTTAGAGAAGTTATTGGTCAAAGCTTGCATCTAGACAGCACCTTAATTGGGGGACTGAAAGTGCCTGAATGTAGACATGAACAGCATGTATTTAGACAACACCCAAAGCTTGAATTCTGACGAATACGGTGAAAAGACGACTGAAGTACACAAATGCAAGCTTCATGCGACCTTACAAAGTGAACAAAACCGACTAATTTAAGGCATGTTACACCAATGATATGATCGATATAGCAGCTAGCTAGCTACTCCATCGATCACAACCAGCACCTGGTCTCCGCCAGATTTATTCGACAATCAGTTGACAACGGAACCAACCATGCGAATCTAGCACAGAACGCACACCATTTCTACCATTGAAACGAGCAAAAACCACATCACTCCTCATGGCCGTCACCTAGATATGGCAGAAACACCTGTAGTGGTAGGCGCTGTTCATCGGATCGCTGGCGTCGACGGGGATTCCATGCGCGCTGCACCCGTACCGGCAGCCACGGCACTCGTTGTAGGTGCACGTCGGAGCCCTCGACCCCACCAGCCCCCGTCTCATGATCCCGCTACCCTCCGTCATCGTCACCGTCGACCAACTCGTCGCCTCAGGTGGTCCCTCTTCTGATCTCTCTAAACCCTGCAACATGCAAGCAAAAAAAATTAAGAGATTACAAAGGCTAATGGAGATAACTTTAAATGGAGATCAAGTTAAGTTCGTTTGGGGCCTCACATCATCAGGGAATACCGTCAAGTCTATGCATGGTGACATGTTAAATAGCCATACAAGATACCTTCGTAAATATCTTTGAAAATTAAAAATCCCACTTAAAATTAAAGTTTTCATGTGGTTCCTCAGTAAAATGGTCCTTTTGACTCGTGATAATCTAGCAAAAAAATTAGAATGGGAATACGAAATGTTGTTTCTGTGACGCCGAGGAATCAATTGAACATTTATTTATTTCATGCCCTTTTGCAAGACTTGTTTGGCAAGTAGTTTTTGTTGGATGTAATATTCCACCTCCATTCAATATCACAAATATGTTTAGGAATTGGCATAATGGAACTGATAAAACTGATAAAGCTAGGATTCGCATCGGTGTTTCGGCTTTATGTTGGTTAATATGAAATTGCAGAAATGATATTATTTTTAACAAAAAAGATTCTACTAATTTTTTGCAGATTATTCACCTATGGTCCATTGGATCTAGCTTTGGCGCTTCTTGCGCCCGAAGAACCAGCGGGAGTGCATGGTTTCTGGATGCAACCGTCTTCGAATAGTTACCCAGGATATTTTTTATCAGGCTACTTGGTGGCCTATTAAGAGATTAGAAGATGCTTGTATTTCTTAGCGGGCTTCTTAATTTTCGATGGTTGATATTTGTATCGACCCTCTTTGATCCTTAAATTGTAAACTTTGAATATTCAGTTTTTTAATAAAAGGCTCTGTGCATAAACCGATGCAGGTAACCCGGCCCATTTCAAAAAAAAAAAATGCAAGCAAAAAATGGCTTAAGAACTCAAATCTAAACACATTGCATTACGAGCTAGCTCTATAGTTTAACCATTCCAGTGCATCTTTGATAATCATCTTTACTATGTAAGGAAGAGACAGGCATACAGTACCATGCAATGCAAGGATGGGCATGAAGTACAGTGTACACAGCCGGCTAAATGCGTTTACCTGCTTTTCTCTCTCGAGGATTGACGGCGAGAATGGCCGAGCAGCTAGAACGTCACCTTCTGTTCATGTAGCAAATATGATTATATGTTTTTTTAAGTAACAAATGTGATTATATGTTATAAGAACAAGATATGGAGAAATGTCTTTGTCCCGGGAGATCCCTTGCACGGATTCACTCAGTCTCTAGCGCCATGCAGTTTACAAAAACTTGATGATACTTGATGAAAGATAAATCGCATGATGAATCTTAAGACATGCACACTGAATCAACGGCTAAAATGTGCACGGGACCTCCCGTGCACGGGTGAATCGCCTGCTTTCACAAGATATCGTATACTACTGACTAGTTTAGCCGCGTACTCAGTCTTCGAATCGAATAAATTGATAGCCGGCAAGAGAAGCTAACAAATCTACTGAGTACGTGTGCATGCTTAGAGTACATACGTATACGTACCAATGATAAGCGTAGCAACGAGGAGGAGATAGCACACAAACTGCAACTTATTTCTTCCAGCTCCGGCCATTTCTCTTCTTCGATCCAGTTGACCAATAGCTAGCTAGATGCGACCACTCGAGGAAGAAGGAGGCAGGGCATATATAGGTCATAGTATGGTCATATGTCCATGTGTGTGCATTTTTAGGTAGAAGTAGAAGATGAAAAGGTGAAGAGAGGGAAAGGAGGGGTAAAAAGCTCCGATGGATGCATATAATGCATGGTACCGTACGTAGAGAGAAAAAGGACATGGCATATAGTGCGCGATTTGTCTGTTTTATGGTTCTAGGGGCTTCGCCAAAAATCACGAAACTACCCACCATGAATGTGTACTTGAATGCTAGTTGATACCTACCTTTTGGAGGAAGATTTGTGTAGGATATAAATCTAATGAAAATTTTCCTTGCTACCGTTTGATTCATAGGATCATATTTCATAGGAAATAATCTCATCAGATCTTGTTGTGTAAATTTCATAGGAAAATAGCATGAGATTTAGATCTGATGAAAAAATCACCACAATCAAAGAAAATTTCTCTTCACATAGAATTCATATGCACATGGCATCACAATCCTATAAGATTCCTATTTTTAAAATTTTCGATCATATCCTACAGATCAAATGAGCCATTACTATCCACTCGGCTATGTTGTTTTTTGGGAGTGGCCAAGTATCAATCTAATTTGTTACTTCCCAGTCAATTGTCAGTTTTGCCAATTGTTGGATCAAGATCACGTTAGAAAAATTGTTGGATCAAGATCTTCTCATCATTAATTCTGCATTTACACAAGTCTTGAAGTCTTATCGGACAGAGAGAAATAGCAAAATCATTCTCGTTTCAACTTAGACTTCGGGTGATCAGCTGAGTCATATTTTGGACTTGGGTACATATGGTCTCTATAAAAAATTAACAAAAATCACATCATTTTCAGCTTGTAAAAATTGCAAAACAATTGTGCTTGTAGATAATGGATATAAGTATGCGCGTGTAATTTTGAAACGTAAACATGATCACTTGCAAAAACTACTAAAAACTTACGTATGAATTATCTAGATGCATGCAGGAACTTTTTCACACTTTCTTGAAACTTAAATGATATCATTAATTTTGACGGGATTATATGTTCTCAAAATTCCTTATAGGTGATCAGCTGCTCCACGCTGTGCATGCACACCATTGCTTTCGATTTAATCAAAGTCATATTAATCGTGTGATATCAACACAATGAAGGAGATGCTTTGCATCGTCCCGGACCCGGAGTGGGGTCGCATGGATGGTTCATATGAATGCGTGGAATTCATAGAGCAATGATCGACATCGTCTTATTGTTCTGTTATGGTAGCCTCTAGTCATTCACACGCACATTGATACTCATTTTTACAACCAGAAAACAACAAAACGTACGGAGCACAACAAAAGGCTGAGAAGGTACAGTAGGACATCTCGAACGGGATCTTGCAGCACACATGGAGAATCGAAAGCCATCGTCCACCTCCTGCACATACAATGATACAATGGCCTGATTGACTATGTTGCATCCGGTCAAGTCTTTCCGAGCATCTCTAGACGCACCCATATGACATCCGCAACATACGAGTGCTATATGGTGGCGCTCATGGATCGATGTTGCCACGTCTTTTTTTTAGGCCACTCCCAATAGTATCCTTATTTGGGTAACTTATGTTTTTTCCTTATAAAATCACTCATTGGATCTTCTATTCATTCATTGTAGCGGATGAAAAACATGGCTAGTGTGAGCAATGTATTGCGGTGGATGGAGTGGCTAGCCATCCACTCTCACGATCTTCTATGCTTTACTTCTATGGCACATATTATTGGCGTAGCCGCTCTAGCACCAATAGATTCATGTACACTCAGGAGAGGGTAGCCACAGAAAATCCCCCAATGGATCGCTTCCTTACCGTCTTCTCCTATAGTGCATGACATGTGAGTCTCTCCCATGTGCTGCTTGTGTTTGGAGCTCCCAATCGGCCCTATGAAACCTCGGTCTAGAAACGGTGAACAAAATATGAAGCTGCATCAGACAGAAGCAAGCTACATCGTGGGTCGTGAATGGGCGCAGTTTTTGTCCGGCGCGACTAATATTGTTATCAGGAGCGACAAGAGATGCTCTAGGCAACAAATACGAAGTTCCAAATCGGAGCAAGAAATGCAGCCAGCACCGTCGCCACGTGAAACATAAAATGTAGCCCGTTCATGCAGGGCTGCACCGCAGTGTACATCAACTTGCACCAATTTAATCCACGGAGAGATTTCACCGGAAGGATCTGCAGCCTGCAGGAGCTATGTTATCCAGCAGCACGGCGTACGGCTCCCTGCACCGGTCTGACGCCTGACGGGGCAGCGTGCGGCGGCCAGGGTGGATGGTACCACTGTCCGGGCCACGGCTAAGTACAGTACAGCTCCTGTAATATGTCGACGCACATGACATGACGGCAATAATTATGTGCATGCACACGCAGGGCCAGCTGAGAAAATGCCGGGCATTAACTTGTGCGTGAGGGCTATTAAGGTGAAGCGGTGGAAATACAAGTTACATTAAGGACCAAAAGAATACTGCAACACAACCCAACACTTTTACAAGAAAGACGAGAGCTTGACTCGCGGTCACCAGCGTCGTCTGCGGACGGCGCCACTCCGAGACGATGAACGCCGCAAACCTCCCGGCCTCCAGATTCTCCACCGTTGGATCCAACCACTCTGAGCCGTTAGATTGGATTTTATGTCTAATTTTGGCTTAAATTCCACTTTCGCTTCATTGTATCAAAAAAATTCACTCAAGAAAAAAAGGTTCAACTAAAAATAAAAAAACAAAGACCCGTCGGACACGGACCTCGCTAGAGACTTCGCCGGAGACCGCACCGGAGCATCATACTTCGCCGAAGACTTTGCCGGAGGCCTTGCCGAAGCACCGTACTTTGTCGGAGACCTTGTAGCAAAAAATTTGTAGTAAAGTAGCAATACAGCGGAATAGTTGTAGAAAACATAATATATTGTTGTAGCATTGGAGAATTTGTAATAAAAAGACATCTTATAGACTTATATATGTGACCTATTCCACTTGATTGAACCAATACAATATATAGTGATGCGTTTCATTATAACTTATAGGTAGCTAATAGCACCTAGAGTAGCAGTACATAGCAGCAGAACACACACCAATTAACCACTTACTCTCCAAATCAAAAAGCAGCACTGCATTATAGGTAGGTTGAGCAATTCCACCACATGCCGCGGGCACCTCACGCTGTGTCGTCGGGGGTCTTTCTCGTCAGGCGAGCCCAAGCTATAGCCACCCGCACATAAACCTCATCATACAGCTTGTCAATGATCTGAAAGTAGGCGCTTGCCCAGGTTCTCCTCAGTAACATGGTGCAAAACACCGTCGAAAGACCCACCCCAAATCCTATGCCCATCCCCAGGTAGAGGTACGTGATATGATCTGCAACTCCATGGACACTTTTCTCTGCATCAGTAGTACTAATAGAGCAGTTATTGGATAGGGGGTAGCCACAGAGATGGGGGTTGCCTACGTAGGTATAGTCCAGGTTGTCAAGAACCTGCAGCTGTGGCCCGGATGGTATCGTGCCTAATAAGTTGTTGTATGACAAGTTCAAATGGCTCAGAGAGGTTAAAGCTGACAAACCCGACGGGATTTCACCGGATAACTCGTTGTATGATAGGTCCAGGGACTCCAACTTGTTGAGATCACCAATCTGATTTGGGATTTTGCTGATAAACTGATTGTTTGATAAGTTCAAACTCTTGAGCCCAATCAGCAAACTTATCGCCTCTGGAATCTCCCCTGTTAAACTGTTACATGACTGATCAAGATTGACCAGTAGCTTGTAGATTTCAAAGGTATAGTCATGTGTTTGGCCTTTCGTGATGACTGACATGCTATCCTAAAAAAATTCATGATCATCAATATCTGAAGATATGCCCCTCATTGCTTTCAAGTTTGATACTGATTACTGACCATGGTATGTTTCCTGATATATTGTTATGGTCCAAGTCCAAATAATGAAGACTTTCAAGGAAAGTAAGGTTCTTAGGAATATCGCCATTAAATAGGTTTGATCTCACCCTCAAAATTTGCAATTGTGGCATTTTTTGTGGTAACCACTCTGGCAATGTTCCAAAGAACCTATTGTATGAAAGGTCAAGGAACACTAATTGTGTGGCACTCTGAAGAAATTTAGGGAGTTCACCTGAGAGATCATTGTTGTTTAAGGCTAGACTATACATGCTAGAACCAAATTGATCAACAGAATTAAGCTGAACACTGAAGGATTGTTATATGGCTCCTTCCAGCACTGCATAACATCTCCTGTTAATTTGTTTCCGGATAGGTCCAACCGTTGAATACCAGCCAATTGGCATATAGATGAGGGAATGGTGCCTGTAATTTGATTATTTGCCACAGAAACTGCTCGAGCAATCGAGCTTTTAACATTGATGGCAGTGGTCCCGTGAAAGAGTTTGAGGACAGATTCAAGTATGATATATTTATAGGGATCCAAGGAACTTGACCTGTAAGCTTATTAGATCCAAGATGTATACTCTCAGCTGACATGTGTTGTAGATTTGACGGTAAAGAACCACGCAACCTGTTTCCTGATAAATCCAAGACTGAAGCTCAGGAAAATGTCACCCAGAACCAATCAGGAATAACATCATCCAAAGACGTATTTCTGAGTAGAAGAACATCAATGCCAGTCTGCCATCTAAGCCATTCTGGAAAATGGGGGCCCACTCGACATGACCATAACTTTATGTGCTTTAGTCTAAACAGAGGAACCCAATTTTGTTCAATGTCCATTTTCAAGGAATTGCCTGACAAGTCAATACTCTCTAAATTCAGCAAGCCCGAAAAATGCTCCTTCTTGAGCACACCTTTTAGTTTATTGTAGCTGAGATCCAACTCTGTCAAATTACCAAGTGCTCCAGCTTCTAGTGGTAGGTTTCTGGTCATAGTCGCATTCCTTATTGACAACATTTTTAATGTACTCCATGAGCACCATGGCAACCGATCCATGAACTCCCCTATGCTCGCATTAATGTTCGTACCATCGAAACGCAGCACTTTCAAATTGCACAGATTTTTTAAGTTGCTCGGTATCAAACCAACGATGTCATTCATACTAAAATCTACTACTTGAAGGGACGTCATGCCTCCTAGTTCCCTAGGAATATATCCATGCCACCTGCATTGGGAGAGGTGAAGCTCCTTAAGGCTTGTGACATCCCAAAACCAATTGTGTTCTAGTGATGTGTCAAACGAGTTGAATGATAGATCAAGGACTTCGAGATGTGTGAAGTTTGATTTTGAAAGAGCAGACACGGTTCTGGTAAGGCCACAACTTACTAAGCGAAGCACTCTCAGAGAAGAAAGCATGTTAACCATGTGAACCCAATTCCGAGCGGCACCAAGGTTCACATAGCTCATGTCAAGGTTACTCAACGATGATATACCTGACAACCATGCAAGAACCACTGCGTGTAGACCATACAAAATATTCGAACTAACATCAAGATACTCCAAATTCGAGAGATTACCAAGCTGGGAAGGTATCGTCCCACCAAAACCTGACGACGAGAGGTTGAGATACCTTAGGTTCTCTAGAGAGCCCAGAAACACAGGTATGCTAGTGCCGTTGAAGTAATTCCCACTCAGATCAAGATGCCTCAACTGTTGCAAAGCAGCCAAAGAGGGACCCATCTCTTCTCTCAGCAAGCTCAGGCTGTTGATGTTGAACTTATGCGTGTTGCGGAGGTCGAGCTTGACGACATGGCCTGTTTTGCTGCTGCACCGGACTCGCTCCCACTGACAGCAGTCTTCACCGTGCCATGATGAGAGACGGCCAGCAGGGTCCAAAAAGCCTGCCTTGAAGGAGAGAAGGGCATCCCGCTCGCTGCCAATGCAGGTTCCAGTCCCACCTGATATCCTTGCTTCAGCATATGGTGCTACTTGGATAATTAATAGGCAAAGTATTGTGGCAGCTCCTTGGGCAAGATTCCCAAGCTCAGCCATATTGGTCGGACGAGGAGGAAGAGGCAGATTGGAATGACGATGAAATGTAGAGAGTAGCTGGTCTTGAGTTCACCCAGAAGCACAATATATGTATGGTGGTCCAAGTCTCGGTTTTGGTCTTGGCATACATATTTTTCTTATACAGAAAGTTGTGGTAAGAATTTATCATGATTAGGACAACTAACAATGAAATGGACGGTGGAGCACTAGTACTGTCCTAGTTCAGTTTTATCGTGTCACAATTTTCTGCGGTATGGACTGAGTCTAGGTGTTGGCATAAATACTTTTCTTGTATAGAAGTAGTAACTACTAGTACAATTCACGGCAGAGAAATAAACGAGGAGCTAAAAATTGAGGCACCCGTAATTGGATATCGAAGGCTCACTCTCTTTTAACAATAAGCTAAAAAATGTGGATATTCACTTTGGCTCATAGGTGCAGATGCACCCACTGCAAAAAACAACAATATTTCATAATGTTAAAAATTCCGAAAAAAAATATTTGCAGGTTCATCTAAACATTCTATGTTCGCACACAAAATTTCGCGAAGAAATGACATTTTCTGTAGCCTGTGTAAAAAAGACAATTTTTGTGTTTCAAAATTGGTTTTCATGAAACTATTTTTTTTGCTTTTTTTTTACATAGAATACACAAAATGACTTTTCACCGCCAAATTTTGTGAGCTAGCTTAGAATGTCTGGATGTACATCCGGAATTTTTTTCAGAATTTTTGAACATTTTGAAGTGGATTTAAAATAATTATTTTCCTAATAGGTGCATCCAGACCTATGAGCTAAAACACCATGTCCAAAAAAAGATACTGGTACTACTGCTGTAGCTGTAATAAGTGTATAATCCTACCCAGCAATTATGTACCCATTATAAAAAAGCGTCAGTCCACAATTGAGCACTCTGAATCTATTGCAATATGAGTTCTTTTACTAGTAATAACCAATTGTAAGATTGACAGCTAAAAAAACGGTGTCAATTTTCAGTACCACGGGTTACAGAGCACACTGCGTATATTCAAGCAAGCTCGCACTCACCTGATTCCAGCGGCCAGTAGGCGAGGCGTCCGTCTCCGTGAGCGACGGCCGCGGCGAGGTCGGCCCCGTCGTCGAGCGGCAAGCGGCGCGCGTAGCGTGGAGTTGCGAGGGCCGCCGAGATCTGCTGCGGCGGGGCAGCGGCAGGCGAGGCCCCCATCCGGCCATCCCTGTATGAACCAGAGGGGGCACACGCTTTGAATCCGCGTTGATGATTCTGGTTTGAAGGAAAACTGGGATGGGGACGGACGCCGGGGGAAGCTCGCGGCTCGCGGCGTGGGTGAGTTGCATCGGATTTTGATAATCTCTGAAAAGCATTCTGCTTCAGAAAAAAATGTCTGATGCATTCGTGTTGATTTGAGCCGTTGCATCAAAGCTATTGTACGCTTAGTCATGTAATAGCAGCATTAATGTAGAGGCAAGCCCTAGTTACGAAGAATTCTTCCGTTGCAATATCTTTGAAACTAACCAGAGTATTAGAGCATCCCCACTTGTTGGCGCTCCCCACACCCAAATCCGGCGATATTTTCGTTTGAATTGGAGGAAGATTTGGCGTGGGGAGCGCCGAAGTTCCAGCCGCCCCAGAAACCCCCAACCTCGACCATTTGACATATTTCAAACGAATTTAACATTAAATTTAACAAGTTCGGCGACCAACAGTACGAAAATTGCTGAAACAAATTCGGCGGAAATAATTGTACAATGTTTAACAAGTGCTGAAACAAATGAAGCACACAATTTCACAATTTTTCAAACAAATTAGACAGACTAGTTGGCGTCGGCGTTGGCGTTGCCTCGGAGCCTCCATATGTGCTCCACTAGATCATCTTTGCAGCTGATGAGAGAGTCTCGAATCTCTGACGCATAGCAAAGGCGGCCCATGATGGAGGCACCTGGTGATTAGGCTGAGGACCCTCTCTCTCATATGGTGCTTCTTGCTCAGCCAGAGGAACCGGATGCTTTCGCTCATTTTCAATAATCATATTGTGTATGCACACAAGCAGTTCATCACCTCCCACATCTGATCTTTGGACCAAGTCGAGGGGAACCGGACGACAGCAAATCTCTGCTGGAGGACACCAAATGCACGCTCGACGTCTTTTCGGCAAGCTTCTT
The DNA here is from genome assembly GCA_030979885.1 of Lolium multiflorum. Classification (NCBI taxonomy): domain Eukaryota; kingdom Viridiplantae; phylum Streptophyta; class Magnoliopsida; order Poales; family Poaceae; genus Lolium; species Lolium multiflorum. Next base: position 90,561,439 of record CM061753.1, on the reverse strand, counting down.
GTCTCTTGACAAACTCGCAAAGTTTGGGGGTGCTAGGATTCGAGATAGTCTTCACAAATGTTGCCCACTTTGGATAGATACCGTCTGCAAGGTAGTATCCTTTGTTGTAGTGCCGACCATTGATCACATAGTCCACCGGGGGAGCATGACCCTCAACAAGCTTGGAAAAGACCGGGGAGCAGTTTAGGACGTTGATGTCATTGTTGGATCCAGGCATACCAAAGAAAGAGTGCCAAATCCAGAGATCATGGGTAGCCACTGCTTCAAGTATCACAGTGCAGCCTTTTTGTGACCCTTGTACATTCCCTGCCACGCAAACGGACAGTTCTTCCATTGCCAATGCATGCAGTCAATGCTTCCAAGCATCCCTGGAAAACCTCTAGCTTCATTTGTTGCAAGGATCCTCTCAGTGTCTTCGACAGTGGGTGATCTCAAGTAATAGTCCCCGAACACTGCTATGACGGCCCTGCAGAACCGGTAGAAACAATCAAGGGCGGTGGACTCCGCCATCCGAAGATAGTCATCTGCAGTATCACCGGGAGCTCCATACGCCAGCATCCTCATAGCCACTGTGCACTTCTGCAGTGACGAAAATCCAACCAAACCAGTGCAATCCGCCTTGCATCTGAAGTAGGGATCAAAGTGGCGGATGGCATACACAATTTGCAGAAATAACTTTCTGCTCATCCTGAAACGACGCCGGAAAACACTCTCACCGTGCAATGGATTGTCGGCGAAGTAGTCGGCGTACAACATGCAGTAGCCCTCCATTCGCTGTCTCGGCTTGCACTTCCGGCGACCTGGTGCCGACCCACCACGTCGACCAGTTGCCAGTCCGGCGTACATGCTTGCCAAGCAACCGAGGATCATCATGTGCTCCTCGTCTTGGGCGGCTGCTGCCATCTCTTCTTGCATAAGCTCGACGAACATCTGCTCCTCCTCTTCGTCCGAGTCCATGGCCGGCGAGGCAAATGGACGAACACCGACGGGCGTGGTCGAGGCAACCCGAGCCGCGAGCGGCGAGGAGCAAGCAGGCCGGCGGAAGAGCAAGCAGGCCGGCGGAATATAGGCAGGTGGGGAAGGAGGGGCGGCGGAATCTAGGCAACAAGCCGGCGGGGTGGTGCCGGCGGCGAGAGAGATACGAGGGGTGGGGAGATTTTGAGCGACGTGGCGGTGGGGTTCGTGCGTCGAGTCACCGACAGATCGGGCCCTTCCCCGCTTTTCACTCGTCCGGAGTCCCCGAGCCCCCGGGGGCCGGTGGCGTCGCCTGGATGGATGAAGGGCCAAATCTGGACGAAACGAGGAACCGGGGGCGCGACTGGGCCGATTTACGCCGTCCGGATGTAAAAAACGCTCGTCGGGGGCCTGTTCGGGGGGACGAGTGGAGATGCTCTTAGTATCGGTCGAGTGAGTTCACGAATCATCGCAGCACATTTCTCGGATACAAGTTGCTCCCGTGTTTTTTCTCTTATACACAAACTACTCTACTAGATGTTAGAAACAATGTAACAACTATGCAAGAGTAATAGGGAGACGTACTCCTTCTATCCACGAAAAATTGTATGTTTTTTAGAAGCCAAACATTTTTAAATTAAACTAAAAAACCATAAAAATAGCAACATATGTGATATTAAATTACTAGATTATTGAAGTTACATATCAAGATAAATCAAGTGATATTAATTTAGTACTCCCACGTCACGTAGTATAGTATATTCCCTCGGTCACATAATATAGGGCTCTTTTAATTCATAGGATAGGATTAAGATGTCATGACTAGGCTTCTATTTTGAGGGAAAGCCATCATGGCAAGCTTTTATTAATCGAAAATCATGGATACATAATTCGCTAATACATGCATAATAAATCAGGGGATCGTCAAGCCACACAATTTGCTGATTACCCTCCGACATGCGCTGCCATATTAGCTTTCCTATGACAATGGCTACAAACAACTTCGATAAAATTACTACTCCCTCCAATACATATTAATTGAACTAAAATGAATGTATCTACAACTAAAATGTGTCTAGATACATCTATAATAGCATCAAGCAATATGAATCAGTACAAAGAAAAGTACACTTCTCATAGATTGTTGCTGATGGTCCAAGGGAGTTGCCTTCATTCTTCATCAATTCGATAACTTCGTCCCAAGCCGAGTTTACCTCTATTCTATTCCAACCCATTTGACTCGCTAACAGTAGTCCGTTCCGAAGCGTCTAAGCTTCCGCAGTCGCTGGATCAGAAACAAAATGACTACCGCCACACAAAAAAACCCAACAGTCCTTCCTTTACACTTCTCATAACTAAAACTTGCATCAATATTCATTTTTACAAAATCCTTTTTTACAATCAGTACCACATATATTCACAGCAATAAATACTACATGGTAGAGATACACGAGCTATCTCCAAAGATTAGCAAATAAAGTCTAAAAGAAATGACTAAATCTTCAAGGTCTTCAAACTCTTTCTTCTTCCATGATAAAATCTTATAATTACCAAAGATAGACACCAAACTGTAGACCTGTGAATACTAACGAAGGTTCTTCCATGATTTTAATTTAAACCACAATGCAAAGGATACGGGCACGCGGGCAACCATTAAAGTAGTCAATCAACATCGGTAAGAGTACCAACACCAGTATACCAGGGAAAAGAAACCGAACAACATGGCCGATGTCATTGGGGAGCCGAGAGTACGAATCACCATTATCGAGGACGTAATAGCCGGCACAAATATTGTGAGAAGACTCCTCGCGGCAACCATGAGAAAAGATCCAAAACCGATATGTTGAAGCAAGATCTAAAAGCCCATACCTAGAAAAAGGTAATCCTCCAACACCACCATTGACGCTGGGAAGGAGATCCTGTCGTCGAACAAAGGCCAGAATATCACTTATTGTAGACGATAGAATCTTCATTGAGGTGGAGGCCAAAACTAGATGAACACCAAAACCCTAATCTAATCTATTGAAAACACTACCTTTATGATAAAATGTACCATAGATCGTGTTCCTCACCCCTCCCGATACTAGCGAGGCCGGCCGGAGGAGGGGGGACCGATCTATGGTAGAAGCGGAGGTGGAGGTCGAGTTTCTTGGAGGCGGAGGCTGGCAGATGAGGTGATGGGTTGGTTACCACCTTACAAAATCCTCTTTTGGTTTAATCCACCGTAGCTCAGAATGACACTTCTATTTCTCTTTAGTAATGGGAAATCAGAGCTGAAGTGGAGATTGCTTGCGTTGTTCTTACTCGAGAGTGCACTGACTCCCCGTGAGTTACCTATTGATGTTCCGACCATATGCACCACACAGCGGTGACCACAAGATCAATTATGTCCACATCGGTTAGAAGAGAGGCCTTTGACATTCTTGTCACGGAAGAGAACTTCCAGAACTGAACCTCATAACTCAAGGCTGCACGCATGGGATATGAGATCACCCAGTCCTAAATATCTCCATATTTCATATGCATGTGGACACAAGAAGAAAGCATGCCTTATACTTTTGCAATCTAGATGGCAGAGTTGGCACTTCGAACTTGCCTGCATATGTCTGTTTGCTGCGAGCACCCCATTGCAATGAATTGCATCAAGAAGAGAACGCCAACAATGACTTTTTATTTTGGCTGGTACAACGTTTTCCACACAAGCAAAGTCGAAGAAGTACCAAAAGCACCTGTTTGTCTCAATTCCCATGTTGGTGTTCCCACTCCTCATGATAGATCTGATCGAAAAAAATCCCCTTTCTCGTAATATGCTAAGATATGAAATCCTATCATGCCACGACCTAAAGGAATATTCAGAATGTGTTGCACATCAATTGGCTAGAGTATGTCTCTTATTATCTCTTCATCCCAACAAGTATTCTCCATATCTATAAGATCTGGAACTTTAGAGTACAATATTACCTCTCTGGACCGCAATCTTCCTACTCGGACTGCTAGGGATCCACGAATAATCACATACATTCATTTGACTCCAAATATGACTCTCCTACTCTCCAAATGTGACTCTTTTAAAAGTTTGGATACCCGCAATGAGTTTTGCCACATATACGAACTCGCCTTCTTGAGTTGACAATTGAAAAAATCTCCTGAAGGAAAATATTTGGCTCTCAACACTCTTGCACAAATAGTCACATCCAACAATGAAGATCTCTAAATTCCATACCACCTACCTTCTTCCCCCTGCACAATTTTCACCACGCAATGTCTAGTCAAAACTCATAGAAACATGAGTTTTCTTCAATTATACCAAAGGACGTCTAAGGTATGATCTACTACGGAGTATATTTTTTTCCTAAAAAATTTGCACTGAAAGATTCTAATATGATTGGTGTAGTGTTCTATAATCTAGTATGCAGATAGCAGTTTTCTTATGGCGCTGAAAAATCTATATGATCTAAATACTGCACAAGGAGCCCTTAAATGATGTTTTGATAAATTCCTCAACCCTGGGAGTACACAGATAGCAGTTTTCTTTGCAACCTTAAACAATTGAAACCATTTGAAAGCGATGTGTTTGTTCAAACGCACAGAAATCTTAGCTACATAAACAAGGTTCATTGGCCAGTTACATTTTTAACACAAAAAAGCCCATGGCAATGAAAGAAGTCAATGAAATTTTACTAGACAAGCTTGATTTAAAGGTTGATAACAGGACCAAAATTTTAGCTGTGCCACTCATTGCTGATAGTAACAGGATGCTTGTAAGACAAAACTAAGAGATGACCAGACAAGCTCTCGAAGCAGACAGTCTCCTACAAACAAAGTGACAATAACAGCAGCCTGAAGAATAGTTCACTCGTCCTCCTGGCTACGAAGCCTAGCAAGCTTGTTCGTGACAACGATATCCAGCTGAGCAGCACGCTCCACAATGTTCTTACGCTTCTGGGTAGAGACGTTGTGCGCAATCTCAGCACAGTATGTCCTGTCAGCAATGAATGAAACACAGGTTAATACCGATCATAGCATCATTATAAGAGTGAACAAAGCATAAGTTAACTCTAGCACAAATCAAAAGAGTGAATAACCATCAGGCTTGAGAACATTCAGTTCTTAACACTAATAAGCACTGTGAATTGACAGCATTAGTTTACCTGTTGTGCATCATAAGCAACTCCAGCTCAGACACGTTGTGGACAACAAACTTCTTGAACTTGTTGGGCAGGTAATGCCTGGTCTTCTTGTCAGAACCATAGCCAATGTTGGGCATCAAGGTACATCCCTTAAACTTCCGCCTGACACGAGAGTCAATACCCTTTGGCCTGCGCCAGCTGGGCTATAGACATAGAGAAGTGAAATTGCTCAGTTTAAGTACAAGATAACACGACTAGACAAAGAAAAACAATACATAAAGAAGATATAAAAGAAAGGCTTAGCGTGCATGAATCCTGTACTTCTGCTTATGTGTTGTATAATGCATTGATTGGTTCCATTCAGGAAATAGGCTACAACTGCAAGCAGTTGCATACGCTTATAAAACAAGTTTGCAAAGACTGCCAAGCAAACAATTGAAATGGTTCAAGTTCCAAAGAGTGCACCATGCAAACAATGCAAATGGCACGTGTCAGAACTTCACTTCTGTGGCAGGGATTTACTTGCTAATGTAGACTCATTTAACCAAAAAAAAAAACTAAAGAATTTAATTCAAATTCATGCAAGAGCCCCTACAGCCAAAACTTAGGTATAACAGGAAAAGAACTCATTTTGGTGAAAGGATCAGAAAGAAGGTACTAATCATGGAGAAGAAAAGATTTTCTTCAGCACACACTGGGTGACAAGTGTTGGGAGAAATCTGGGCAAACACTCAATACTCAGAATGAAGCCTCGCCTTTTTTTATCCAACCCACTCCATGAAGCCATGAAGTTATTGATGTCGAAGAGTTTGCGAGAGCCACAGTGCTACACTTATGCAAGGGCTACTGCTCTCTTACTTTGTCCCAGTGTTCACTGAAGAAAATGTTCTCTTTCTCAGACCTTTTACTAAGCCATCATTTCCTTTCATTCAAGGGGAAGATAGAACAGAGAAAGAAAACACAAGCTAGACTCAAAGTTTGGGCACGAAGTGGAATAAGCAAGCTTGATTAAACATGCAATATTGAGTTATTTTCGCGCAATTTAATTACGGCTTCTACTCAAAGCAACAAGAAAACATTTCTACGGCCATGACCACGTGTGGTGTGTCAACTGCTTACATTCAGTCATATGCAAGTTCTGTGAATACACTTAGCACATCCATAGTAAAGCTGACTCAATACTCACACATCCATACCATTTCACGGCACCATTGCCTAAGCTACAACGACAAATTAGGCATAGCCGGCAACAACAACGACGACACACAGTAGTCCAGATTAAAACTTAACATCAGAAACCACTTGGAACGGCTAAACAACCACAACCGCGCACGGCAATCGCTACCTAGCACCGGAACAGATCATCTGAACTAAAGCAACCAAAACATGCAGCACCTACGAATTCAAGTGGGTATAAGTTCGGGAGTGGAAGTGGATACCTTGAGGCCGATGTAGCGGTCGCTATGGGCCCTCTTGAAGTGCTTGGTCCGCTTCTTCACGATCTTCGTCGTCAGCAGAGGCACCGCCATCTCTGATCTGCCAGGCAAAACCAGAACACTGAGTTGGAATCAGATGAAGAAAACAGTGTCACAAATGATCTGAGAGGTGGAAGCTCTGCAACGGGTTGCTTGCTGGTACCCCGAAGGTGACGACCCTAACCCTAACCCGGAGCGACGAGGAAGAACGGCGGCGGCGGCAGGGTCGTGTTTGCAAGGCGGCGCGATGTTTATACCTTCAGCAAACCCTAGATATGTGGGCCTGATGGGCCATTACTAAATATATGTAGGCCCATTAACGACAGAGATGCAGTCTAGCCAAGAAACGGGCCTAGTAAGGATATTTAGCTCCCCTAAAAAAAACAAAGTAAGGATTTTGGCCTTTGTGCGACCTTCGAAAGTTCACTCTCAAGTGGGTAATATATAGCGGCCCAAAGCAACACACAAAAAGATATACTTACCAAAAGAAGATTGCTTCTCTCCACTACAAAAAACTTTCGGAATAAGAATAGGCCCAAAAAAAGCCCAGATTTCATGAGCAATCCAGCACTACTTTAGTAGGAGTAAACTAAATACAACAAACAAAAAATTATATATCAGTTATAAATAGGTTGACTTTGAACAAAGTCTCACTCGAGCGGTTTTGACTTGAAATAGCTTGAATTGATATGAAGCATGAAAATTACATTTACATTTATAAATATAATATCTTCGTACCACGGCGAGAGAAAGTAATTTTGGCAACTAGTTGCTCATGCACTAGATATTATCTCTTCAATATATTTGATTTTCCAAGTTAAAAAACAATTGAATGATGTAAGGCACTCAATGCAATGTTCTTCTTCAAAAAACACACAACAAAATATTACTTCTTGTAACTTGCAAATACAAACTTATGTCATGTGCATACTAGTTTTTTTTTTGCGGGCAAGGTAGGAACTTCATTAAGCAGGAAGAGTAATAAGACAGTCATGCTCGAGCTCCTGAAGGACAATATCAGAACCTGAACCTAACCACAGTTGTGTTCGACGTTCCAATCATGCAAGATTTGCGAGGCAATGACTAACCCTAACCTGCTACCGTTCCACTTTTACAAAATCACAAATTCTATTAGAGCTAGATAAACACCTAATCTCGGCAATCAGGAAAAGATTGGGAGATCTATCACTTGACGACGATGTTACTGCTTCAATTAGTTGAGCGCAACCAGACTCAATTATCATCCGTAGTTGACTGAATTGGCCTACTCGCTCCAAACCTTCCAAACATGCATGTAACTCATCTTCTAGAGGTGAAACGCAATATTTCAGGAATTGGCACGCCGTGAAGATTGGTGAGCCTTCATCGTCCCGAAGAGTTACCCTGATGCCAGCAGAATGATATGATAGGCGGTATGATCCATCAGCAGATTACTAGTTAACTTGAGCACTATTCATTTAAATCATTTTTTCTCGGTTACGAATCATACGGTGAATTAATTGTTTCAACTTTAGGTAACATAACATTACTACCATCCACGGATGATTCACATTTTTTTAAGGAAAAGATTAAAAAAAAGCAGAGAGAATATGGGATAGCGAAACTAGTTGCACTAAATCCTTTCTCAAATAGGATAGCACTAGACATGAAGAGTGCGGATATTTAGAGCTGGGCTACACTAGCTCGCATTTTTAGCCATTCAAAAATAACATTTTGAAGTTTCAAAAAAAAATCAACCAAGAGAGTAGAAAATAATGTACTCTATCAACTTGAAAAGGTATCATCTTGAAATGCCCGTATTTTGGGATGCACAAAAATGCAAAATCTGACATCTAAAGTAGTGAACAGTGCAAAAATCCAATCCTCCAAAATCTGTCAGATTTTGTCATCTTTTTTAGACCATAATATTTGTCATTTTAGATTGAGATTTTGTGTGTTGATTTTCACATTTTGAAAGAAAAAAAGCTCCACGTAGTTCGAGCTCCAAAGCAAATTTCTGCTATTTGAACCTTTTATATGAAAGCAAACATAAGCCGGTCATGAGAAAATCTTACATCGCCTAGCTAATTGCAGATGAAAAATTTATATTATTTTGCTGGCTAAAAAATGACTCCATGCATTCCAACGCTAGACTAGCTCTGGCCGAGATCATCTTGAACTGAACAGCAACGCAAAGCTCAGTTGTCCAAAATAATTTATGACCTTATTATGGGACAGAGAATTTTGTCTCCTGGGCACTAGTGCAGTAGTGCTCTTGCCATTTTTAAAAGATCACATTTATGTATTTTTTAAAAAAAAAGTTATGGTGTAGCCAATGAATTATCCCATAAACGTGCAAAATTTCAATTTGAAATACAAAATATTCCGGGCTACGCAAAAATGACAAACATGTGGATATGGGTATGCATATTTCAAATCTCCACATTTCAACAGATTTTGTCTTATTTGTGTAGCCTACAATATAAATAATTTCATATCGAAATTATACATTAGGTTACGTCATTTACTATATCCAGATTTATTTTTAAATTTTTTAAAAAATAAATAAGTATGATTATCAATTATTTTTAAACAGCAGGAGCCAAAGACACTTTTCGCTTATTATGTTGCTTGTAAAACCTACAAAACTTTACAATAAATATTACTCTTTGCATCATCAATCCACATAGAGGCCGTGGGCAACTGGGATACCACTTCTTGGAAGAAAAGAAGTATCCAAAAGGGCGGAAAGTAGCATGTGCACATGAGCACAAGTGCTCCTTGGACTTTTAGATTTTTGAAAATTTTCAAAACCTCGCTCTTTTATGTTTTCAAAAATTATGGCATTAAATATGTAGATAGATTTAGACACGAGGAGTGTAGTCAAAAAAGTCCCATCAAAAAATACTTTGTATTTTGGAAAATATAAAAAAGATAAATTTCTGACTATAAATAGTAGTACTACAATAATACGTATATTTTGTCAGCTGTCAGAAATTTGTCTTTTTTGCATCTCCAAAAATATAACGTATTTTTTGACGAGACTTTTTTGATTCCAATCCTCGTATACACATCTATCTACATATTTAATGTCATAATTCTTGAAAGCAGAGAAATATGAGAATCTGAATTTTTCAAAAATCCAAAAGTGAAGGGAGCACTGACTCCCATGTGCACAAAATTGTCCCCAAAAGGATTGCTTCCTTGTGCAAAAAAAAAAAAAAGGTTGCTTCATTTCATTGGGTCAGCCATAGCGGTAGCTTAACTCAAATGTTATGTATTGGAGCTGAACTTTATAGAGACAGATAGACACGATATCCGATTAAAATCCACTTGGCAGATTTGCTGAGTTCGGTCTGCATACCGTCATATTTCAACAATTCAACATGCCTCCTAGCCCTCGGGTCACGAGAGTATCATAATGCATGTTGGAAAATTTTGTGAAGATTGCCAGTCCCACTGAAAATTTGATGCTTTTGGTAAGTCATGAAGCGGTTTATCAATACTAAAAAATAGACACATGTAGCAACTCGTCTTATGTGAATCTTGGTTATAGATTCATCTAGGTTTATGATGCAGACCACTGTCTACCTAGCTCTAGTTTGCAGATGGAAGCTGAAGATATCCCTAAAGAAAGAAGAGCGCCTTCCGACCTGAGAAAGTGGTGAGCAAAATCAACACATTTCTTAGTCTCCTTGAAGTTACAATGTCGGGGGGGGGGGGGGACCGGTTAGGTTGCTCGTGACCACTGGGGAGTCCGATTAGAGAACAAGCTATCTGGTGTGAGCATAGTGCTGGTGCTTTTATTATGGAGGCATGGGATATCCTTCACGGGGCAACACTAGCTAGCCATGTCATCGTGGTGAACAAACAGATGTCATGGGTAGACTTAAGTTGGGGCCGATGTGTCCCGCGGGATCCGGAGGAGGTGAGATGGAAGAACACACACACACACGACACAAGGTTTACCAAGTTCAGGGTCCTCCCGAGGAGATAAAACCCTTACTCCTGCTTATCTGCGATGTATAACAGTTGTATATGAGAGCTACAATGGCGCTCCTTGAGTTGTATAGCGAGATGTAGAAGATGAACTCATGTCGCTAAGGGGGAGAATAATAGGAACCGGAGAGTCGTCTCGTGCAAGGGAATCATGCCTCTCCTTATATAAGGGGGAGGCAGGTTACATGGGTGAAACCCTAGCATGGGTTAAAGCCATATATTGTGGATCTAAGCTTACGTCTACCCTTGGCATGTAGCATCAGGCTTCATCCGTGAGGTACTCTCTGACATGGCCTTCTGGCACTGTGCCGCTGACCACTGTAGACTTCGTCACCGGCGTGCTCAGCCCTCCCTTGGAATGGAGCGATTGCCTTCGTCATGAAGATATTCTCTGTATCTCTTTCATGTTTGTAGTGGCATGACCCGAGAGTTGGACATGTGCCGGATCCCTATTCCTGTTCCACTAAAGTATGCCGGATCATCATTCTTCGATCCTCCTACCATGATTTGATGTATCTTGACCTTACCGGTTTACAATGTGTCGGTACTTTCATTCCGACATGGCTATGCCGGTATTCCAAATTACCCAATCCGGTTGACCTTTAATCCGACCAACATCATATTGAGAGATAAGCAAGCTCATCCGGTTTACCCGTGTAAGTCGGTAATTAGGCACATAACTTAGCTATTTAGCCATACTCTTGACCTACCGGGGGTTATCCCCCCGACAAGCCATGGAGACAAATTATAATCGGGTAATCATCGAGATTGATTCTCAGCTAGCTGTTAATTTATGTATTGGGATTGCTTAAAATAGATCGGAAGTTATGTCCATCTCGAGAGATTGGGGAGTTTGGTCGAGCTTCTTCTAGTTTTAGCATTGTTTTGTTGGATGTGATGCAAACATGAGCAAGCTAGTATTGATAGGAGAAATGCATGTGTATCAAGTGTAACCCAGCTTTTCTCACGGATGCTCTTATGAGTGATTGTATTTGTATAAGTTAATCAATAAAGCTTTTTTCAAGTGTAAGGGCATCTTCAGCGACGCGACGCATTTTATTGTCCGTGCGCGTCCGTTTCCGTCGCGCAGCGGACGCTGAAATCACCGTTTTCGTCCGCGCATCCGTTTGCGTCTGGGGTGGCTCTAGCGGCCCGACGCATTTTTTTTTGTTTTTCTCTTTTCCATTTGAACATAGTTCCAAATATTACAAGTTGGAAGATTACTTTACACAAACTAATACATAGTTTGGAGCAAGGTTTACACAAACTAATACATAGTTTGAACCATGGTTGATACAAATATAAATATTTTAAAAATAGAAACGAGTTGTGTTGATTTCCGTATGTTCGCTGCCAAGAAAGAACATTTGAGGGCACACCCAGTCACCCAAACTGAAAAATCCAGCGGAAGGCATGAGGGTGCCCTTGTTGGTTCTACCGAGGAAGAATAGACAGAAATCTTCCACTACTGGCTTCGTCTGGCCCGTAGCCAAATTCACTGCAAAGAAAGAACACTCTAAGCTCTAACTATCGGTGTCCGAGCCGGATTCGCCGGTGTGGTAGTGCCTGCGGCAGGCCGTGTCGTCGAACATCTTGACGATCATCTCGCCGTCCCCCTCATAGAGGAAGGTGAGCTGGCAGCCGGGCTCGAGCGCGAGGTCACGGGCGAACTTGCCCCACCCGGTGTGCAGGTACATCTTGCCCTACCCGTCGAACAGGACCTCCACGGTCCAGCGGCAGAAGTTGCAGCTGACCTCCCGTAGCTGCAAATGCGCCGGCTCGATGCCATCGATGAACTCGGCGAACTTGTCCGGGAGCCGCTTGTTGCCGAGCGGGTTGTCGTCGATGCGGAGGAGGAACTCGAAGCAGCGGTCCTCCTGCGAAGACGAGGAGGGCGTAGGCGACGGCGAGCGTGGGGCCGTAGCTGCTCCACCATGGCGGCCCCTTGTAATATCCCAGTATTTGGGGTTACAAAAATAGAGGAAACAGATGTGTGCATTGCATTCATGCATAGAAAACTGGGAATTTTCGCTTTAAAGTAAAACATCAGAATCGAAGTTTCACTTGACCTTGGTGGAATTGAAGTAGCTCATCAAGTCAAGCGCTAGAAACCTCAATGTGACTTTGCTAAAACTTTGTTTTGGGTAGAGAAAAATTGATCTAATGGGTTATATCAAATGGAATTAAAATCAACAAAAGAACTTATTAATTAAGGATCAACTACTTGATCTTATTAAAGATCACAACATGATATTCCTTGCCATAACATATGAACATCCATTTAATTGGAAATCAAGTAACAATAATTAGAGAAACTATTCTTCACTCATCTTCTCCATGTCTTAAACTAATTTATGCTCCTATCATAAACCCTATGATATCTATTCTACTTTAATCTTGGAAACAAGACAAGGAGATCCAACTAAGGAATATAATTCTTCTCTATTCCAAATTATTATGAATCAAACCTAGAGAGGTGAGAGTTCTATTATAATTATTAGAGAAGCAATGACAAACCTTGGAGATAAATATCCATATGATCACAACATCATTTTCAAGAGGAACCCTAGAGTATTTTTCAAGTCATTCCCAAATGAGAGAGAGACCACTCATACCAATCCTAGCTTTACCTATTTAAGAATAAGTGACAACCATTGAACTAAAGTATTAGATTGTATATCATTTTATCTTGGAGGGGTGAGATAACCAAATATCCAATTGGATAAGATAATATCCATGAGTTGATGAAATAGGGAGGAGACTAATCCAACTAATTTAACCAAGTGGAATCTTAGCCTAGATACCTAAGTAAATATTAGGAGTACACCATAAACCTTAGAATAATCATTCCTTTATAAGAGAGCCCAAGATATGGTGTTACACTCAAGTAGTTGAGGCAACACTTGAATGTGAGGGAGAGAACTATCCATATACCAGAAGATTATATCATCATTCCCTGGAAAGAACCCTAAGTAATATCTCAGGCATTCTCCTGGGATATAAATTATTGAGACAACCATAGCCATGTCCACCCAAGAAACTATAGAGAGATATTATACTTTAGTTGATCAAGACAAAGCTTAATCTTGGGAGTGAGAAACCTAATTCTTGAGAGATAACTTAGGAAGCCAAACCTTGATCATTATAAATTGAGTGATGATCATAAACCCTAAGATCTTGAGGTAGAGAGATTAAGAACAAGTTGATTATGCCTAATCCATGATCATGCTCTTGAGGTATGTGAGGATAAGTTAAACCCTAATAGGATAAGTAGATATCATTCACCACATGAAATCATAAGGAGGTAACTAGTAAGCAACCCTAAGCTTATATCCCAACCTCAACTTGTGATTCACTTGGTGATCATAAGTAGAATCCTACCACATTTATATTCCAATTGTCCCTCAATTAAAGAACATAAGAAAACCTTAGAGTCAAACTCTATACTTAATATGGTGAGAAATCATCCATCCATATGACCAAAGTTAACTATAAAAAGAACTATAACCATTGTAGTTACTTTAATGATTAATTGAGGATAATAATAGAAATTAATTGGTAGAAGATAAAACCAATTCTCAAACCCTTAGCAATTAGAGAAGCACATGAAATATTAAGCAAGTAACCATTTTATCTTGGTTAGGGGAGATTAAACCTAGCACATGTAATATGATGTCCTTCCAATTCTATAAATTAGAATTGTATCTCAACCCTAGTTTACACACCACTATGGAGATTGCAATATAAACCTAGACCCTAATTGAGATTCAAACCAATTGCCATTAGGTGAATATGATGTGAATCCTAGAAGTGTTCATTAATTAAAACTCATGCTTCATTATGGAACTTAAGAAAAACCCAGTGCTCAACCATTTGATTTGAACCATGGTGGTGATCAACCACTTAGCTTTATAATTCAGACCAATCCATAATGAGAGAAGTATTTACCTTAGGTATTTCTTGGTGTTATTAAAATATAACACTAGTGCCAACTTTGAAATAGGATTATAATAATGCTTACATGGCATTAACAAAAAGGTGCTCACATAAAATATTATGCAAGTAATCAAATTATCAAATAAGAGGACATATCCTAATGATTCTTTCTAATACACTTGGAATAGAAATTATCAACTCAAATAATTCAAAACAGAATTGATTCCACAAGAAGAGGAAATTAAAAGAGTACATAAAATCATGAATAATTGAAATTTCAATAAAGCTCACATATATCTAATAAATGTTCAGAACAACAAAACAATGCAGTGAATTTTTTATTAAGTCCTAAATAGAAATATAAAGAAACATCTGCAAAGCTTGATTGAATTCAAATTTGAATTCAACAAATGGAATTGAAAACAGAAAATAAAAATAAAAGAAAAGAAAGGAAGAAAAACCTACCTGGACTTACCTGGTCGAGCCAGCCCAGCACAAGCCCACCATCACGGCCCAGTCCACCACCAGAAACCGACCCACGTACCCCTTCACCAAAATATCGAGGACGAGTTCATCCTCATCCTCTCCATCGTGCTGGAGGCCACGGCGACGCCGTGATCGTCTTCCCCTTCGTGCTGGCGCCCTCTCCGCGACCAACGACGTGACGAGGATCGTCCGAGCGCCGTATAAAAGCCCCGGGTCGAGCCCTAGCTTCGGGATTTCTTCCTCCTCTGCAATTTTTCCCCAACCTCCGAAACCCTAGCCGCAGACCTCCGCTCGCCGCCGGCGATAGAGGCATCCCCGTGCCACGCCATGACCACTAACCTCATCGCCATGCTCGACTTGATCATCTGGCCAAAGGAATTGAGGCGGGGTGAGCCGTAGCGTCGCCGTCGACATCGTCTTCCCGGACACCGGCGCCGATGATTACCGGTGATGGCGACCACCATTGACCTCACCGTCAAGCCCGGCGTGTTCCTGGTGAGTCCCTCGAGCTCCTGGCAAGCTCGCCTTGCTCAATAGCCTCCTGTAGCATGCTCAGCATCGCAGTCCCGTGGCCGCCGCCGCGGTACCTCGCCGCCGGTCACGCTCCAGTGACCTATTCGGAGCGGCGCCGCCACCAAACTGCTCACCGTGTCGCCCCGAGTCAAACCCGCCTAGTTCCCGTCCGCGCGAGCCCCGAATCCCCGCCGCCGTCGGCAACTGGCCGCCGCCGGAGCCCTGGCCACGTCGGTGATTTTGACCCAGTCAAAGCCACCGTGGCTGGTGACATGGTCAAGACCCCACCAGTCATTGACTGTGGGTGTGTTCTGCCCGGGTACATTTAGTAATTCCGTTTTAAATTTAAAACTCAGAATATTATTGTAACTTCACATGAATTTATAAAATTCATTTAAACCCAGAAAAATATAAATAAGATATCAAAATTCTTAGAAAAGTAAAATCTATCCAATAAAAATATAATATGAAAATTTTATTTTTTTTAATAAAATTTAATTATTTAATATTTATTAATTAAGCCTTTTCTTTTAATCTTAAATGAATTAAAAATTCAATAATTAGGAAAACTTTTCAAATTAAATAAAAACTAGTAAATAAATAAAGAAAACATTAAAATTAATTTTCTTTATTTAATATCTTATTAAATCCTTTTTAGAAGGATTTAAACCCTGATTAATGATTACCTTAATTATTAAAATCCTTAAAAAATAATAAAATTCTAAATCCAATATTATTTTTATT
The DNA here is from genome assembly GCA_030979885.1 of Lolium multiflorum. Taxonomy (NCBI): domain Eukaryota; kingdom Viridiplantae; phylum Streptophyta; class Magnoliopsida; order Poales; family Poaceae; genus Lolium; species Lolium multiflorum. The sequence goes on along the minus strand of CM061753.1, from coordinate 90,545,223 downwards.
TTAAAGTTATTAATAACTTCAACTTTATAATGAAGTCATTAACTTAATAACTATATGGTAGATTAGGAAACCCTAATTACATGTTGAATAAAGATTACAACCTCACTATTTCATGTGAAACCCTAAAACCCTAATTCACTTAGAACCCTAGCTCCATTACTTCATATGAACCCTAAATGGTTTTCCTAAACCTAAAACCCAAGTTAACATGTGATCATGATACTCTCTTTTCATTCATAGAACTATAATTGCAACTAAATACTTGTCATGTCTTCATAAAATAATAGAGACCTGCCACTAATAAAATGGTATCCCATATGTTCATCTTCATTAAACCTAGATGATCTAATGGGAACACTTAAGTCTAAACCCTAGTTCCTAGCATCAAGATTATTAACCTTACTCATACCTATATAGCATCACACCATTGTGATGAACTCCAATAGCAACCATGCCAACATTGTGCATCCTAATCTATACACACTCAACCCTTTTAGTGTGAGATAATTATTAAACATCCTACTTTGGAAACCACCATTCCTTACTTAGTGGATCAGATAGCAAACCCTAGACAACCTCAACCTTAATTGTTATACTTCTTATTACTTAAGAAGTATGTTCTTCAAAAGTTATTCTTTTGAAGTAAATAAAGAATCATCATCAACCCTGCTTATAAGGACCTATAAACCCTAGCTAGCTATCACCAGCTAGATGAACCAACCTTGATAGCAGCCATGTATAAACAATTGCTTAGAATGCCTAGGCTTAACTCAACCTTACAAGCCCTAGGTATTAATGAATCCAACATTGTTGTGATCCATCTAATACTTACTCCAGCAACCAATTGGAACCATAGAAAACCATAGAACGCCACAACCCTAATTATCATACTTGTTCTTTATTAAAGTATATGTTCTTCAAAAGTTATTCTTTTGAGATATATAATAAGTAAACATCAACCATACACTATAGGACTTAAAATTGACAACTGCTCTTTACTTATTATACAACCACTATTTCTTGATGTGTATGATTGTTACTATACATTTTAACACTTGCTTATGATTCTAAACCAACACAAACCTGAATAAGAACCTTGTTTGTGGATCACTCTAAAAGTGCAACACACCCTGGACTAATCATTACCACTCACTAATCCTAAATCATCGGGGTTAGGTCACGTTTAGAGCGATTGCATCTCATACTTAAGCATTGTTGCATCCTTGCCAATCTTTTAAACATCGTCCTTACCGGACGATGATGCTATTTCAGAATTTGGAGTTATTGCGTATCGAAGACCTTGTCTGCATAATCTTGCAGTCAAGAAAGGCAAGTTCATCGCTTGCTCATGTCATTTGAGTATTTTTACCAAATTACTTGCAAAGTACTATATTTATCACTATTGCATAAAAAGCAAAACCACTATTTTCATAACTATGAATATGACTATGTGGTGGGCAATGGAACCATGGATTGTGTTGATATCACTACAAGAAAAGTTGCCATGGCCGACGAAGTTGAAGTCGCGCCGTGGTTGCTGGTGTACCATGGCCGACGATTTTGGTCCCTCCGTGGTGCATGTCAAAACTTTTTTTTTCTCGTTTTTGAGGCCACCTAGCCCGACGAAAGGCCAAACGTCGCGTATGGTGGCCCGGGACGTGGTGCATCTCGAAATCTCGGGTTCACCGCCGAGTCAACGCAAATCCGCACCGCCGAGGGATGTAGGGCCCAGATGGCAGCCTCTCTGGCATTGTTTTTTTCTAGATCGCGCCATCTCGTTCAACGTTCTCCGATCGAGCCGTTTACGATGCGGATCATGGGTCCCGCATGTCATCCTCTATGAACCAAAATTCTTTCTATTCTTGGATTTTTTTGACCCCCGATTTCTCGGCTACTTCTTTTTCTTTTGATCCCTTGCCGCCTTGGAAACATTGAGACCGTCTGCTAAATGGGACCCGCATGTCATCCTCTATGCAATCAACTTTCTTTTCTTGGAGTTTTTTTGGCACCTCAAATTTGGTCACTTGCCTTTTTCTTTCGATCCTTGCCACGGTGATACCGCTGCTGCTAACTGGGACCCGCATGTCATCCTCTATGTACTATAAAACTTTCTTTTCTTGAATTATTTTGGCACCTCATATTTGGTCACTTGCCTTTTTCTTTCGCTCCCCCGCCGCCTCTCAAACGGTGATACCGCTGCTGCTAAATGGGACCCGCATGTCATCCTTTATGTACTATAAAACTTTCTTTTCTTGGATTTTTGGCACCTCATATTTGGTCACTTGACTTTTTCTTTCGATCCTCCTGCCTCTCAAAGTGATACCGCTTTGCTAAATGGGACCCGCATGTCATCCTCTATGTACTATAAAACTTTCTTTCTTGGATTTTTTGGCACCTCATATTTGGTCACTTGACTTTTTCTTTCGATCACCTGCTGCCTCTCAAATGGTGATACCGCTGCTGCTAAATGGGACCCGCATGTCATCCTCTATGTACTATAAAACTTTCTTTTCTTGGATTTTTTGGCACCTCATATTTGGTCACTTGACTTTTTCTTTCGATCACCTGCTGCCTCTCAAATGTGCTGCTGCTAAATGGGACCCGCATGTCATCCTCTATGTACTATAAAACTTTCTTTTCTTGGATTTTTTTGGCACCTCATATTTGGTCACTTGACTTTTTCTTTCGATCTGTGCCTCTCAAACGTGATACCGCTGCTAAATGGGACCCGCATGTCATCCTCTATGTACTATAAAACTTTCTTTTCTTGGATTTTTTTGGCACCTCATATTTGGTCACTTGACTTTTTCTTTCGATCACCTGCCGCCTCTCAAACGGTGATACCGCTGCTGCTAAATGGGACCCGCATGTCATCCTCTATGTACTATAAAACTTTCTTTTCTTGGATTTTTTTGGCACCTCATATTTGGTCACTTGACTTTTCTTTTGATCCCCCCGCCTCTCAAACGTTGATATCTTTGCTAAATGGGATCCGCATGTCATCCTCTATGTACTATAAAACTTTCTTTTCTTGGATTTTTTGGCACCTCATATTTGGTCACTTGACTTTTCTTTCGATCCCCCGCTGCCTCTCAAACAGTGATACCGCTGCTAAATGGGACCCGCATGTCATCCTCTATGTACTATAAAACTTTCTTTTCTTGGATTATTTTTGGCACCTCATATTTGGTCACTTGACTTTTTCTTTCGATCCCCTTTGCCTCTCAAACAGTGATACCGCTGCTGCTAAATGGGACCCGCATGTCATCCTCTATGTACTATAAAACTTTCTTTTTTGGATTATTTTTGGCACCTCATATTTGGTCACTTGACTTTTTCTTTGATGCCGCCTCTCAAACGTTGATACCGCTGAAATGGGACCCGCATGTCATCCTCTATGTACTATAAAACTTTCTTTTCTTGGATTTTTTGGCACCTCATATTTGGTCACTTGACTTTTTCTTTCGATCCCCTTGCCTCTCAAACAGTGATACCGCTGCTGCTAAATGGGACCCGCATGTCATCCTCTATGTACTATAAAACTTTCTTTTTTTGGATTATTTTTGGCACCTCATATTTAGTCACTTGACTTTTTCTTTCGATCCCCTGCTGCCTCAAACGGTGATACCGTTGCTGCTAAATGGGTCCCGCATGTCATCCTCTATGTACTATAAAACTTTCTTTTCTTGGATTATTTTTGGCTCATGATATTTGGTCACTTGCGTTTTTTTCTTTCGATCTCATGCCACGTTTGAAACTTTGAGGAACCTGCTGGCTCATGGGACCCGATGTCATCCTCTATGTGCTATAAAAGTTTATTTTCTATGTTTTTTCACTCTCTGATTTTTGTCTATTTCCTTTTTCTTTTGATGCCCTGCCGCCTTGGAAACGTTGAGTAAGCTGCTTACTCATGGGACCCGCATGTCATCCTCTATGTACAATCAAGTTTCCTTGAATTATTTTTGGCTCCTGATATTTCGTCACTTGCCTTTTTCTTTCGATCTCATGCCACGTTTGAAACGTTGAGGAACCTGCTGGCTCATGGGACCCGCATGTCATCCTCTACGAACAATAAAAGTTTCCTTTATTGGAGTTATTTTTGACCCCTAATTTCTGGCTATTTGCCTTTTTCTTTTGATCCCCCCCCTTTGAAACGATGAGGACGTGCAGGTCGGTCCCATATGTCATCCTCTATGAACACTACAAGTTTCCTTTGGTGGATTTATTTTTTACCCCTAATTAATTTCTGGCTATTTTTTTTTCTTTGATCCCCTGCCGCCTTGGAAACGTTGAGGATGCTGCTGCCTCATCGGTCCCGCGTGTCATCCTCTCGAACGATAAATGTTTTCTTTTCTTGGATTTTTTACCAACTGATTTTTGTTTTTTTATTTTCGATCCCCTACCGCCTTTGAAAACGTTGACGCTGTGGCTCATGGGTCCCCGATGTCAGCCTCCCCGTACAAGAAACATGTGATATCTTGATTATTTTGCAGACAATAAACAGTGTATTTCGCTCTGAGCTATTGCAAACGGATAAATTAAATCTTTATTTTTACAACATATATCTTGAATCTCCTTGTTTTTTGTTTTGGCGAAGCATAGGACTTTCCTGTTTTTTTTTTTGAGAAAAATCCGAACTATCATGTTCTGGAGTGGGCTGAAATTGTACGTGTCAAAAGGCCCAGAAGGATAGTTCGAAGGCCCAGATGTCCAGATGCAGCCCAATTGAAATCTTTCTTTTCTTGGATTTTTTTCACCCCCTGATTTCTGGCTACTTCATTTTTCTTTTGGTCCTGTGCCGCCTTGGAAACGTTGAGACCGCTGCTGCAAAATGGGACCCGCATGTCATCCTCTATGTACAATAAAGTTTCTTTTCTTGGATTATTTTTTGCTCCTGATATTTGGTCACTTGCCTTTTTCTTTCGATCTCATGCCACGTTTGAAACGTTGAGGAATCTGCTGGCTCATGGGACCCGCATGTCATCCTCTATGTACAATAAAAGTTTGATTTCTTGGATTTTTTTCACCCTCTGATTTTTGGCTATTTCCTTTTTCTTTTGATCCCTGCCGCCTTTGAAACGTTCAGTAAGCTGGCTCATAGGTCCCACATGTCAGCCTGTATGAACGATAAAGCTTTCCTTTCTTGGAGTTTTTTGACCCCCTAATTTCTGGCTACTTTCTTTTTCTTTTGATCTCAAGCCGCATTTGAAAACGTTGGGACCTGCTGCAAAATGGGACCCGCATGTCATCCTCTATGTACAATAAAGTTTCTTTTCTTGGATTATTTTTGGCTCTGATATTTGGTCACTTGCCTTTTTCCTTCGATCCCATGCCACGTTTGAAACGTTGAGGAACCTGCTGGCTCATGGGACCCGCATGTCATCCTCTATGTACTACAAAAGTTTATTTTCTTGGGTTTTTTTTCACTCTCTGATTTTTGGCTATTTCCTTTTTCTTTTGATCCCCTGCCGCCTTGGAAACGTTGAGTAAGCTGCAAACTCGTGGGACCCGCATGTCATCCTCTATGTACAATCAATTTTCTTTTCTTGGAGTTTTTTTACCCCCTAATTTCTGGCTACTTTCTTTTTCTTTTGATCTCAAACCGCATTTGAAACGTTGGGACAGCATGTCATCCTCTATGTACAATAAAAGTTTCTTTTTTTGGATTATTTTTCACCCTCTGATTTTTGGTCACTTGCCTTTTTCTTTCGATCTCATGCCGCCCTTGAAAACGTTGAGGAACCTGCTGGCCCATGGGACCCACATGTCATCCTCTATGTACTATAAAAGTTTCTTTTCTTTGATTTTTTTCACCCTCTGATCTTTGGCTATTTCCTTTTTCTTTTCATCCCCTGCCGCCTTGGAAACGTTAGTAAGCTGCTGACTGGTGGGACCCGCATGTCATCCTCTATGTACAATCAAGTCTCTTTTCTTGGATTTTTTTTACCCCCTTATTTTTGGTCACTTGCCTTTTTCTTTCGATCTCATGCAGCCTCTGAAACGTTGAGAAGCTGCTGGCTCATGGGACCCACATGTCATCCTCGATACTATAAAAGTTTCTTTTCTTGGATTTTTTTCACCCTCTTATTTTTGGCTGTTTCCTTTTTCTTTTGATCCCCTGCCGCCTTGGAAACATTGATTAAGCTGCTGACACAAGGGGCCCGCATGTCATCCTCTATGTACAATCAACTTGCAAGATCTTGGGGCGGAAGAGCTTGTATAAGTGGGACCCATATGTCATCCTCTATGTACAATAAAAGTTTCTTTTTCTTGGATTATTTTTTGCTCCTGGTATTTGGTCTCTTTCCTTTTTCTTTCGATCTCATGCCGCCTCTGAAACGTTGAGTAAGGTGCTGGGTCATGGGACCCGCATGCCATCCTCTATGTACAATCAACTTTCTTTTCTGGGAGTTTTTTTACCCCTAATTTCTGGCTACTCTTTTTCTTTTGATCTCAAGCCGCATTTGAAACGTTGACACCGCTGCTGCAAAATGGGACCCGCATGTCATCTTTTATGTACAATAAAGTTTCTTTTCTTGGATTATTTTTGGCTCCTGATATTTGGTCACTTGTCTTTTTCTTTCGATCTCATGCCCCCTTTGAAACGTTGAGGAAGCTGCTAGCGCATGGGTCCCGCATGTCATACTCTATGAACAATAAAAGTTTCCTTCCTTGGAGTTATTGTTTACCGCTAATTTCTGGCTACTTCCTTTTTTCTTTTGATCCCCTGCCGCCTTGGAAACGTTGAGTAAGCTGCTGACACAAGGGGCCCGCATGTCATCCTCTATGTACAATCAACTTGCAAGATCTTCGAGCGAAAGAGCTTGTATAAGTGGGACCCATATGTCATCATCTATGTACAATAAAAGTTTCTTTTCTTGGATTATTTTTTGCTCCTGATATTTGGTCACTTTCCTTTTTCTTTCTATCTCATGCCGCCACTGAAACGTTGAGTAAGGTGCTGGCTCATGGGACTGTACAATAAAGTTTCATTTCTTAGATTTTTTTTACCCACTGATTTTTGCTAACTTGCCTTTTTCTTTTCGATCATATGCCGCCTTTGAAATTGAGGTCGCCGCTGGCTCATGGGTCCCACAAGTCAGCCTCTATGAACAATAAACCTTTCCTTTGTTGTATTTTTTTTACCCCTAATTTCTGGCTATTTGCCTTTTTCTTTTGATCCCCTGCGGCCTTTGAAACGATGAGGACGCTGCTGGCAGGTCGGTCCCACATGTCATCCTCTATGAAGAATATAAGTTTCCTTTTTGGATTTATTTTTGACCCCTAATTTCTGGCTATTTGCCTTTTTCTTCTGATCCCTGCCGACTTCGAAATGATGAGGATGCAGCTGGCAGATCGGTCCCACATGTCAGCCTCTATGAACTATAAATGTTTCCTTTGTAGGATTTATTTTTTACCCCTATTTTCGGGCTACTTGCCTTTTTCTTTGAAACGTTGAGGACGCTACTGTCTCATGGGTCCCACATGGCATCCTCTCTGAACGATAAACCTTCATTTCTTGTTAACGACAGGTTTATCAGTATTATTTTCGCAGACTAATACAAGCTCTTTGGCTCCAAGATCTTGCAAGTTGATAGATTAAATCAAGGAATTATTAGGATATGTTTTAAATTTCAAATCCACTTTATGAATTTTTAAAAATACCGTTATCCATGTGGGTATGGAGCGATCAAGGATTTTCATATTGGGCATGAGCAGTTTCAAAAATTGGAACCCTATAATTCAAAATAAATAAAAACAACTTTTATGTAGAATCTCCGTGTATTTTTTTTTGCCAATCATAGGATCTGTGTTTCATTAGAAAAGGGCCGAAATTGCATGAGCAGAAAGGCCCATTTGAAGTTATTGGGCTTCGACGGCCGGAGCAAGTAGACCGATAACAATTACCATGTAGATGTTCCTTGGCAACCCAAAAGTGAAATATTGGGCCCAACAGGGGAAGGTTGAACAGTACTTTTTCTATTGGGAAGGTGGTACATGGGGTTATCCTGACAAAAAAAATGGAACATGGGTTACTGAAGGTTGCCCATTTGTGCCTAATATGTTTGTCAGCAGGAGCTTTACCTTCCGCCGCCGCCGCTCCGCTTCCGCCGCCGCCGCCATGCCTCGTCGCGGGTCGAGCTACCGGTACGGCGGCGTCTCGAGCTCGGGGTACCGCAGCGTCCGCGCGCGCCCCAAATTAAGGTACTTCCTCCTCGGGACGGCACCTACGATAGGCTCGGCTGGCCTTGGGGCATTTACCCCTAGCCTCTTCCATGCTCAAGTTTTTGAAATGTTTCTGGCTCTGTTCAACACTGGATCAAATTTGTCAACATGACCATTCTTATGGAGTAGCAACGAGTTGAATCTCTCAAAACTCTTTAAGTTCTGCAATATAACGACTAATTGGTACTACCTTATACAAAATGATTACATATCCTTATTTTGGAAGCAAGCAATCACACACTTATAGTTTGCTAGTCAGCTGCACGTAACGTTAAAAATCGGCAATTATAATGAATAAACCTGTAATTTTCACTTAAAATGCATTAAGGAGCATCAAATTTGACAAATCAAACCATGTCGTACTGAAAATTGACATGTCTTTCTCATGCAGAAATGTAAAATTATCCATGCATGTGCGTTTATACAGGTTAAGTTTTGCACGTATTATTTTTTGTAACTTTTCTGACTACCTTCAAAGCTCCAATCCTTCTTCATCATCTTTGTTGTACCGCACTGATGCAAGTGAATGCGAGCTGCTCGCCAGACGCGACTTCGTGTCCGATATGTGTACTATGCCTTCTCCATCTAGTGCTAGTTACGCCTCTGTGCTAATTAATTCAGCACAAACCTCTGTCATTGCAGCTGTGACTCACCTCGACCATTGGAGCCCAATCACAATAGCGAGCTCAGTCTCAACCAGAGAGGCATGTGTCTCATGGTTAGCTATCTACAACTTGCTGTCTTACTAAAACCGTGCCTATCATATAGAGATCACCTCGCTGGTGTAGCAATGGCTGCAAGTAGCTGCTAGCATGAGCGAAGGGGATAAGGAAGAAAAGATTTAAAAAATGGGGTGGGGCCAACAAGCAGGAAAGCTATCTACTAGCTTTATGGATGTTTCTGGAATTGGGTAGAAAATAGTAGATGACACTGTAGCAGCGAATCCCAGAGACCAAGGCCGTTGGATGATGTCTAATGAACGGCAGAACAAAATCGGCGAAATTAGCTTGAATTTTGATAATAAATCTTGGGCATTTTCCCTCGAACATGATTTATCAACTTTGGGTAGTCTCTGGACTAGTCTCCCTCGTCCACCAATTATTATCATACTACTGCGGAAAGTTGAGGGCAGTCCCTAGTCCCGAGCACTTCGCCCACTTCCCCTGGCCTCATCCCAGAGATCTCACACCAACCACCTCACCGTCGACTAGCCGCCTGTCTACAGCCCTCCGAAGAATCCCCAATGGCGGCGACGCCCCTACTAGAGCGCTCCTCACGCGAGCGCATCATCGAGTCTGGCCCACATGTCTTCCGTGCCTGCCGTGTGTCGGCAAGCACGACCGACTTCTCCGTCGGCGAGCCGCCGGCCGTGGGCGAGGGCGAGGCGTCCCCGTACACTATGACAGTGCACATCTTCTTCTCGAGGACGTACGAGCTCAGGAGGATGGCCGGCCCCCTCCCTGCCCCACTGGATGAGGACGATATCACCACTACACCCTGCGAAGAGGTGGTGCTGGATCTTAGCTTGCCTCCGAGGAAGCTGCGTAGTGGGGGCAATGTCGTGCGAACTATGCGCGAGATTCTTGCCCGTGTATGGCTGCTCAAGAACCTGAACCTCACGGAGGAGGAGTGGGACATCATCATGCCTTACGATGTTATGCACCTGATGTGGCAGCAGGCGTGTCGTCGGCTCGGTGGCCTCCACTTCGACCTCACCCTTAGGGTGGACCACCGGCTCATCGTCAACTTGCCGGCGCTGCAGGACAGTTGGGTCCTAGTTGCGCCGGAGGACGGCCACTGCAGCATATGCATGCTGGGGCTGTCGCAGCGCACAACGGTGCGTCTCCGGGGATGCAAACACCCGTTCCATAGGAAGTGCATCTTCTCCTGGTTTGTAACGAACGCCAGCTGCCCTATCTGCCGCGATAAAGTGCTGACCCATCTTATTTTCGATTTGTAGCATAGTATGAATAAAAACCCTGTATGATAGGGATGCCATGCCAACTTGAATCCTATGTCAAGAGAAATTCTATTTGATTGTGGTTATAAGATATTCTGCATTAGTTTGATCTATTATCATTCTATTTTCCTATGGGATATGACCCTATGAATCAAACAGCATGTGATTACTTCCACACAATTAAGTTTGACCAACTTTTAGTAGGACAACAAACATAAATAATTAGTCATCATGGGATTACAATCCAACAGATAATTGTCTTCAGGACTCATACATTTTCCAAATAGAAAAATCAAAACAAATCATGGTTCTTCATCTCACAGCATGATACAGAGACAAGAGTCTAATCATCATCATCATCATCATCATCATCATCATCATCATCATCATCATCATCATCATCACCTCCGTCTTCATTCTGATATTCGTGCATGGTCTCATCCTGCTCGTCCTGTCCATTCTCCTCCTGAGATTCACCAGGTAGCTTCAGTTTATCCATCTCTTTGTCGACTATGCTAACCTCAACAGTGAAATCTACTTCTCCATCATGTGCAGGGATACCTGTATCCAACGAGGTTTCATCAATGTCAGCAACTTTAGTTTGCATACAACCAGCGAAATCATCTTGCTGGGCACCAATTATTGGATCCGCATTCTCATCCAAATCATATATGTTCCTTGCCACAAACTTTTGCACATACTGCCATCCTTTTCTAGATCTGTCTTCCAAGAAAAGTACCTTGGCCGCTTGAGGTACCAAAATATAAGGATCATCCTTGTACCACTGAGCAGTAGTATCGACTGATATGAAATACCCATCATTTCTGGCACCTTTGCCCTTGTTTGGATCTTGGTTGTACCAATAACACTTAAATAGAACCACAGATCGGACAGTAACCTTATCACTATAGAACAACTGAATAACCTCTTCTATGTGACCATAATGGTCAAATGACTCTGATCTCTTTTTTCTGGTTGTCAAGTGATCTCCACTGGTTGTGATGCCACTATTTCGTGTCTTCAAATGTTGTTCACGCTCATAGGAGCTGTAATGGACACCATTGGCATTGCAAGCTGCAGCTACCAACACCCTCTTATCTGGACCACGTGATAGGACAAGGAGATCAGCACTAACAGCGCCTGGATTCTCCGCATGGAGTTTCGAGATCTACGATTACAAAATAGACAAGAGGTCATCTCATGTGAAAACACATAGACAAGTCAGAGTGCAATTGAACATCTTACATATTTCTCAAACCAGTCCTGAAACCCACTCCCACGTGCCGATAGCTTTCCATTCGTTTCCATGTACAACCTGCAAAACATAGCCAAGTCAGCTGAATATATTTCATTTTGATACAAGTTCATAGTATATGCGAGGAACTGAGTAGTTCGTGTGCATAGTACTCACTTAACATATTCATCAGCCTCTGTAGCATTATTCAGCACATACCAAGACAGCTGTTCAAATTCAGACTGCTCTAATGTTTTTTCGGTCCTCTTTCCTATTAGCTCAACACCATGTTTAAAAACAGATCCTCCAACTTCCAAAATTCTGCGACCCCGATTGAATCTGGTCTCAATATCAGGAATATATCTTGAGGCAAATGTATATGCTTCAGCAGCAATATACGCCACTGCAATGCAAGCCTCCGGTCTAGCTTTGTTCCTAACTGTATTCTTGAAAGTGCACAGTCGACGTTCTATAGGGTACATCCATCCATACTGTACCGGACCTCTTAAAAGTGCCTCATCAGGTAGATGAACAGCCAAATGCACCATCACATCAAAGAAGGCTGGAGGATATATCAGCTCCAGCTTGCACAGGATTACTGCTATGTCCACCTTAAGACGTTCTACAACAGCTCTGCTTAGAGTTTTACTACATATTTCCCTAAAGAACCTTCCCAACTCTGCAATCACGTTGTACATATTTGGCTTCACTAAATCTTTAATGCCAATAGCTAAAAGCCTTTGCAGCAGGATGTGACAATCGTGAGTTTTCAACCCTTGGAGCTTGTTTCCTTCAGCATTGAGACAATTTGCAATGTTGGAAGCAAATCCGAACGGGAACATCACACCTCGGAGGTACTCACAAAATAATCTCCTTTTAGGCATCGGCAATGTGAATTCCGCGCCTCGAAATTTATAATGTTTTTCCTTGCCTTTGTTCACTTTGTCATTACGATCCAGTTGCAAGTGCCTGTTAACATTCAATGTTGCACAATCAATCCTAGCATTTGAGCTATCTTTTGTCTTGGATGGAATGTTGAGTAATGTGCCGACAATGCTGTCACATATATTCTTCTCCATGTGCATGATATCAATATTATGCCGAAGCTTCTTACCAGCCCAATACGGCAAGTCCCAAAGAGTGGTCCTGCGCTTATAAAATATTCTCGGTCTATCATTTTCCATTTCCTTCCTCTTGGTACGTGCTGCTATTTCACCTCCCATCTTCCTTTTGGTAGCTGCTAGACTCAGTTCATCTCGTCTCTTCTTCCTTTTTCTATCTGCTACTACTGCTGCTGCATCTTCTGTATTCTTCTCTGCTGTACCTGCTGTGGCGGCTGGTGGTTTTCCTGGTTTAACATTTCTGACCGCTTCTAGGTGCGCCTCCAACTCGTGACTCTTAAAGTGCTGCGGTTTAGTCTTTTTACAGGCCTGATCACCAATAAATTGCAATTTTTTTCTATTTTTTCGGAAACTGTGATCTAATGGAAGGAAACGGCGATGGCCCATATAGCATATCTTGTTTATTATCCTCACTGCCAGCTGATCAGTATCACAGTGAACACATGCATTATAACCTGATGTTACTCTGCCTGACATAGTGCCCAAAGCTGGATAATCATGGGTGCAATACAGTACAGCAGCACGTAATAGAAAATTTTGTTCTTTAGGTTGACACACATCCCGTGTAGGGACACCCTCCCATAATGTTTGCAAGTCTCTAATAAGAGGCTGCATGAACACATCAAAATCCTTCCCAGGAGATTTGGGACCTGGGATGAGTAAGGCCATCATACAGTTCGACTGATCGGTGCATGTCCAGGGAGCCTGGTTGTAAGGTGTAACTAGTACTGGCCACATGCTATACGAGTTGCTCATGTTGCCAAATGGGTTGAATCCATCTGTAGCAAGGCCAAGTCTCAGGTTCCTTGGATCTGCAGCAAAATCTGGATGATCCAGGTCGAATTGCTTCCATTCATCGCCATCAGCAGGATGCCTCAGTAAATCAGGGTCGGGCGTGAGAATCTCTTTGTGCCATCTTGTTTCCCGAGATGTTTGTTCTGAAGCAAACAACCTCTGCAATCTTTGTACAAGTGGAAAGTATCTCAGAACCTTCCAAGGAATCTTTTTCTTACCACCAGCTCCATCATGTTTCCATCTTGATTCCTTACATACTGGACATTCATCGAGGTCATTATACTCCATCCAAAACAGTGCACAGTTATTTTTGCAAAAATCAATCTTCTCATATCCAAGTCCCAGTACCTTGATGTAATGATTCACCTCATAAAAGGATTTTGACTAGTTTTGCTAGAAGTAGAGGGCAAGTAGATCTCGAAGGTTTAGGCGAAAAGTACTCGGCGATTATGAAAACTAGGGTTATGTTGACAGTAGATCCCTCTTTGTCCCTCGACTCCCCCTTATATAGGAGGCGGAGCCGAGGGTTTCGTGATACACAAGTTACAAAGTTCGGGAGGTTTCGTATCCAACCCGTAAGATTACAAATCTCTATCTTTCCTAATACAAACTATCTTTCCTAATCATAAATGGGCTTCCGAGTCTTCTTATTCTTCGAGTTCTGGGCCTTCGATAAACCCCGGGTACCATCTTTGGCAGGCCCATTGGGGATGCCTATGTCAGTAGCCCCCGAGATTTTGCTTGAATCGTAGAGTCAGGGAAAATCTCCACTGTTTATTTTTATTCGAGAGCTTTTATTTATACTTCTTCACATAAAATTCTATATTGTACAGGGATAATGGTAGTTGGGGCTAGTTCATCTGACGGATCAGGTACTAGTTAACTGCTCTAGTGGCAATCCGCAAAAACCTACTTCAAGATCACGTCCCTGGACATGATCTCGGGATACTGGTGTAAACTTCGACAGGTGCCGCTTAAGGTCTTACCATTCTGTCGAGTCCCAGTCAAATTTATCGGGTACCTAACGCGTCCGTTAGGATTTTTCTTCGTATCTGTTGATACGGATAAAAGTAGCAGAGCGCAGTCTTTGGCGATGCCACGCCCAGCAGAACGGATCTGGGGTCTTACCTTCGCAAATTTGCGGCATTCAGAAATTGATCGCAACTTTGGCGTTCTGAGAATATATTGTCGAGTGCTTTTCGCCTTTGGAATAGCACATTTTATCGAGTCATATTTGATGACTTATTTTGTCTTCCCGATGGGAGTATATGTAGAGTTATCTGTGTAACTCGAAATATACTCACTTCTATTTCTTTATTTTGATAAAATTCATCGGGCACGCGAACAGCGTTCCCGATGGGAGTAGCCCCCGAGGCTACAGCCAAGAACTTGTGCTTGGGTGTAGGCTCCACAGATTAGTATCCTTTGCCGCTATATTTATAATCCTTCTCGATATTTTTATATTTATCGGGTGCGCGACCAGCGCTCCCGATGGGAGTAGCCCCCGAGGCTATGAACAAATTCTTGGATTTGGTCATAGGCTCTCGCCATTTCTATATTGTCATACTCGAAATTTTCTATTTTTCCAAAGTAGCCCCCGAGCGTTTGGGCAAAAACTTGTATTTGATCAAAGGCTCCCGAGATAACCTTGCGTTGTCGATAAACTCTTGAAAACTTGCAGTCGAATTTTTCTTTTATCTTGACGACGTCATTGCTGATGATAGCCACGATCTCTATTTTGGAAACTGACCATTATCACTTGTTTCGCTGCCTTGTGGGTCCCAATTCCTGATCTGTCGGACACGTCGTGCAAGTGGGGGACACATGTTCTCCCCTTTTTCTGGCACACGTTCTGTAACCTCGTTAATGTTAAAATACCATTGTGCCCTTGTATCCACGTGGCGATCATCTGCTGCACTCTTTTCTCATCCAACGGTTCCGTCGGTTCACCGCACCTGTATATAAGGTCTTCTTCTTCTTCCTCGAACACTTCCGCTCGCGCCGTCCCCCTGCTTTCCTCTGCAAAATTTCCCGCTCCTCATCTCTCAAAGCTCTTCCCTTTGTAGCTGCACCCCTCCGCCATTGTTGATGCCACCGCGTCGATTAACCAGGCACAGCACACCTGACTCATCAATGGCTGCCGCGGATCTAGGAGCGGCGGAGTGGGAGAGGTCCAAGATCACGAACCAGGACCTCAATCTGATGAAAAAGCTGGGGATTACCAAGAAACCCAAAGCGGTTTGCTTCCCCAGTGAAGAGAGCTACCCAACCCCTCCAATGGGGTATCGGGTAAGTTTTGTTGATCATCTCATCCGCGGTCTTTCCGCCCCCATTCACCCTTTTCTTCGTGGGTTACTTTATGTTTATGGTCTCCAACTTCACCACCTCACACCCAACTCTATCCTTCACATTTCTATCTTTATCACCCTCTGCGAAGCCTTCCTTGGTGTCCAGCCTAACTGGGCATTATGGAAGCGCATTTTCTTTTGTCGCCGCAATGGCTCTGCCAATGTCGCCTATAATATAGGCGGCGTTGTTATTTCCGTTCGCTCCTCTGTCAACTACTTCGACGTCAAACTCCCTGACTCCGTTCAAGGATGGCGCAAGAAGTGGTTGTACATCCGTGAAGAAAACGATGGCTGCGCCGAAGACAACATTCCTCCTTTTGACGGTGCCGAGAAAATCCTTCGCCGCCGTTCTTGGGACGCAGAAGCTACCGAGGAAGAAAGAACTTCGACAGAGGCCCTGATGACTCGCATCCATGAGTTGCAAAATACTCGTGGAAAAGAATTATCAGGCATCCAAATTACGGCGTACTTCCTTAGGACTAGGGTGCAGCCTCTTCAGGCTCGCAAAAACCCTTTCTGGAATTACGCTGGCGATGAAGACGCAGATCGCCTGTCGACGAATTTGGAAGTCAAGGATTTGGATAGACTTATCCGTAGGATTTCATCTCTCAAGAAGAAAGACTCCATCCCTTCCACTTGTCGCGTAAAACCATACAGCGCCGCCCATGCGCTTCCCAAGGTAAACATTGTCGTTTTTTGTCTATTGCCTTTCTTTGTGTGTTGTTATTCATTTCTGACAATCCTTCCCTCTTTTTATACAGGATCATCCAAATCTTGTTTCACTTCCTCCTCTTCCTGAAGGTGGGGATGTCGAGGAAAGGGCCGTTATCTCCGATGATAACCCAGATGCCCCCTCGTTTGCAAATGAACCCGCAGAGTCTCGAAGATCTGCGGGATCCGACGAAAAGGAGGATGTCTCTGAAGCCACTGCGTCGGCACAATCTCTTCCTCCTGCTGTTTCTCCAAGGAACAAGAGGAAAAGGGATGATGTCGAAGATTCCGGCACCTCCAAAGTCGACGAAGCTGTTCCTTCGCACCAGAAGGCAGGCTATGATCCATACCTCGAGTCTATCATCAGTTCGTAAGTACCCTTTTTCTTGTTTACTTGTACTCAAAAATTCTTGTCTATCTTGCTTTTTACATTGTCGACGCTTTCTTTTAGTGATGATGAAGAAGAAATACCCACTGCTGATGTGGCTGCTCGAACGAGCACGTCACATACATTAGTCGCCTCGGAGACGCCAGTCGAAGGAGAAGAAACGTCGCCTCCTCGACAAAATGTCGGCGCTGCTACTCCTCCGGCAAGCCCCCTTGTCCCTTCACCAAAAAGGGCAAGGGTTGAAATAAATCCAGAGCTCACTCTTCAATCGAGTAGCTCTTCTAACCCTCTCTTGGATGATGTAAGTTGCTAACACTCTTGTCGTTGTTTATATTTTCTCTGGTTGCTCTATATGTCGCCATTTTTCTCATGCCAACATTTTCTTTCTTTGTCTCTCTTTAACAGCCTATGATCAAAGAGCTTCTTCGCATCGGTGCCCAATTCGTTGGGTACCGTGATTACGCCAGCAAGACTGAAGGTAATGCTCGACTATTTTTTGCTTCCTTTCTGCATGACTTGTCGACGTTTATAGCTAATCTTGTCTTCCTTTTTTCAGAGAAATTGATAGAAGCCAACGAACGTGCTGACACGTGATGACCCACAAGTATAGGGGGTGTATCGTAGTATCTTCGATAAGTAAGAATGTCGATCCCAATGAGGAGCAGAAGGTGTTGGCAGCAGTTTCGATGAAGGATTCACTGTAAATGCTCACAGACAAGTATTCAGGGGGTTTTGATATTGCAGATAAATAAAGTACAAGTAAATAAAATGCGAGAGAAATAATTGCAGCGAGTGGCCCAATCCTTTTTAGCACAAAGGACAAGCCGGTTTGATTACTTATAATGACCAAACGTTCCTGAGGACACACGGGGATTTTAGTCTAGTGCTTTCGCTACATACAGCTGATTAATCTTCATTGTTTTGATAAGTGTTGTGTGGGTGAACCTATGCTAATGCACCGCCCTTCCTAGGACTAATACATACTTGTGATTATACCCCTTGCAAGCATCCGCAACTACAAGAAAGTAATTAAGATAAATCTAACCACAGCCTTAAACTCTGAGATCCTGCGATCCCTCCTGCATCGATATACTAACGGGGGCTCAGGTTTCTGTCACTCCGGCAACCCCGCAATTAGCAACCGAATACAAGATGCACTCCCCTAGGCCCATAAATGGTGAAGTGTCGTGTAGTCGACGTTCACACGACACCACTAGAAGAATGACACCACAACTTAAATATCATAACATTGAATATTACTCAACCATAATTCACTACTAGCATTTAGACTTCACCCATGTCCTCAAGAACTAAACGAACTACTCACGAGACATCATATGGAATACAATCAGAGGTGATATGATGATGAATAACAATCTGAACATAAACCTTGGTTCAATGGTTTCACTCAATAGCATCTACAACAAGTATAGAATAACACCGGGAGAGTTTCCCCTATCAAACAATCAAGATTTAACCCGAATTGCTACAGCGATGACGAGGTGCAGCGGTGGTGATGGCGGTGTAGATGGTGGAGATGATGATGATGATGATGGAGATGATGTCCCGCTCGATGACGATGGCGATGGCGTCGATTTCCCCCTCCGGGAGGGAATTTCCCCGGCGGATTCCTGCCCGCCGGAGAGCTCTTTTCTCTCTGGTGTTCTCCGCCCCGCAGAGGCGGCTGTAACCCTTCGTGAGGATCCCTCTGTGGCTTAGGTTTTCGGGACGAAGGAGTACGCGAAGAAAAGGAGGCGAAAGGGGTCGTGGGCCCCCCAGAGCATAGGGTGGCGCGGCCAGGCCCTGGGCCGCGCCGCCCTATGGTCTGGGCCCACAGTGGCCCCTCTCTTCTTCCCCTTCTGGCTCCCTCCGTCATCTGGAAAAATAGGAATTTTCGTGAAATTCCCTTCCACAGTTGATCTTCCGAAATATTGCGTTCTGACGGTGCTTTTTCCAGCAGAATCCTGGCTCCGGTGCTTGATCCTCCAATGATGATGAAACATGCAAAATAGATGAAATAACATAAGTATTGTGTCCCAATATGAAATATATCAATGAATAACAGCAAATTATGATACAAAATAGTGATGCAAATTGGACGTATCAACTCCCCCAAGCTTAGACCTCGCTTGTCCCCAAGCGAAACTGAGCTCGATAAACAAGACCACATGTTTATGGAGTGAAGAGTCGATAAATAAAATACGGACAAGAAGCATCATATTCATTCACACAAGACATTCTAGTAAACAACTTCCTCATATAACTCATCTCGAAATAAGTAAAGAGAAATCACAAGTAAAGGTGCATAAGAAATCATAATTGGTGATGGCAAACTTTGTTCTTGGTCAGAGAACTACTAACGGATTGTACTTTTAAGCAAAGCTTTCATATTAGAATTTATAGCTGAGCCTTCATATTTAAGCATAACAATCTCCTCATAATCATTGATAACTTCAAAGTCATATTCATTCAGATAAAATTGGTACTAAACAAGAAAGTATAAAAGACATGATTAACTGAATCATAGCATAAATGATTGGTTCACAACAACTCAATTGCTTGCTTGAGATAGAGAGAAATAGGTTTACTGACTCAACATAAAAGTAAAAGATAGGCCCTTCGCAGAGGGAAGCAGGGATTAAATCATGTGCTAGAGCTTTTCAAGTTTTGAAATCATATAAAGAGCATAAAAGTAATATTTTGAGAGGTGTTTGTTGTTGTCAACGAATGGTAGCGGGCACTCTAACCCCCTTGCCAAACGAACCTTCAAAGAGCGGCTCCCATGAGGGACGGCATCTCTACCAGCAAGGTAGATCATCCCCCTTCTCTTTTGTTTACACATGTATTTTAGTTTTATTATGGGTGACACTCCCCCCAACCTTGGCTTTCTCAATCCATGGCTAACCGAATCCTCGGGTGCCTTCCAACATTCACATACCATGGAGGAGTGTCTATTGCAAAATTAAGTTGCTTACTGATGAATCAGAGCAAAACATGTGAAGAGAATTATTAATGAAAGTTATTAATTGGGGCTGGGAACCCCGTTGCCAGCTCTTATTGCAAAGTTATTGGATAAGCGGATGTGCCACTAGTCCATTGGTGAAAGTCCGCCCAACAAGATTGAAAGATAAAACACCACATACTTCCTCATGAGCTATAAAACATTAACACAAATAAGGAGTAGTAGTTTGAATAATTTAAAGGTAGCACATGAAGTATTTACTTGGAATGGCAGAAAATACCATGTAGTAGGTAGGTATGGTGGACACAAATGGCATAGGTTTGGTCTAAGGTTATGGATGTATGAGAAGCATTCCCTCTCGATACAGGTCTTTGGCTAGCAAGGTTTGATAGCAAGCATAAAGGTTGAGGGAAACAAACAAATATACATATGATAGAAACAATCATGCATCTTTCTCATAAGTACAAGCAATTTTAACTTTAGAATACTAGGCATAGAGATAATAGAGTAATGTATCTAAGTGTATTTCTCTCCTTCATTAAACATCAAGATGTTGTTGCTATTGACCAATGCTAAGTTTGCCAAAACCAAATAGATTTACTTGATGCTCCCAAAGTGATATCAATACTCATGTCAAGAGTAATCATATAATGGAGATTGCAAACTAAAATAAGGTGTGCAAAAAGTAAATGATAAGACTTCTCATTAATATTCCATAACGATAACTCACACCAACGGATACATAGATAACTAACTAAGAGAGATACTTCCACATTGCATACTATTCCATATGATAACTTCCCTACTCATGATATGACACTACTTGATAGTAAAAGATAAAGGTGGTGATGTGATACCGCGGCACTCCCCCAAGCTTGGAACAAACCAAGGGGATGCCAATACCGATGATGAATTACTCCTTCGGCGATGGTGGTGATGAATTCCTGACAAGCTTCTCAATAAGCTCCTGGAGCTCGTCAATCCTGTATATGAGATTGCGAATCATCTCTGAATTGTGCTCGACGCGGTTAAGGAGTCTGTCCGACGGTGAGTCCCAACTCTTGGAGTTATTTCCCCACTCTTCAGCCTCAGGCTCCTTCTCTCCTGCAGTGTCAGAACGATTTATATCCCAATTACTTGGCAACACTACCTTGGGGGTCCTTTCAGTTTGACGATCGTAGATTAGATTGCGGTAAGGGTTGTAATGGCTCGGATAAGATGTCCTTGGAGCCAAGTAGTGACGTGGAACCGCTCCTCCGGTGGCGATTCGTGCACTCCTCTTGATGTTGGATGGACTTGATATCACGCCAATACTTGCGACGGTGGCTTGTTGGCGTTCCTGCGGAGCTTCCTCCACTTCTTCATCCTCTCTTGCATCTTCTTTCTTCAGCTCCGGGTCTTGAATATTTTCCTTCAAAGGTTCCTTGTCCTTGTTGTTGGAGACCATGGTGCTTCTAGATCAAAACAAATCTGGCAGAAAACAGCTCGAAACAAAACACGACGAGAAAACGATATTACGGACCTCCAGGGGTCCGGGGGATTATATAGCAAATATTTTTACGACAAAAGGAAGGTTCCAGGCCGAAAACGAGTGGAAACGGGACGCCGAGGCGGCCAGACCATAGGTCGGCGCGGCCAGGGTGGGGCCCGCGCCGGCCTATGGTGGCACGCCCTCGCGCGTCTTTTCCACTCCGTTTCGATTCCGTAATTTTTCATATTTTCCAAAAACAGCAAAAATAATGTTCGGAAAGGTAAACGCGGACTTTTTATTACCTATACTGTTACCTATTCAAAGTCCAGTTCTGGCGGACTGTCAATTTGTCCTTTGATGAAAGCCTCCGGTGTTTCCACTTGAATAATATCAACATCAACATTATAAGAATCGCCCGAGATATAATGCTTTAGTCTTTGTCCATTCACCACTTGTGTGGCATTGCCTTGGAGAGAGCTAATTTTAATTGCTCCTGAACGATACACCTCCTCAACAACATATGGTCCTTCCCACTTCGAGAGTAATTTCCCTGCAAAGAATCTGAGACGAGACCGATACAATAGAACTTGATCTCCAACATTAAATTCTCTTTTGATGATCCTTCTATCATGCCATTTCTTAACTTTTTCTTTAAAGAGTTTAGCATTTTCATAAGCTTCACTTCTCCATTCATCTAGAGAACTTAATTGCAACAACCTCTTATTACCAGCTAGTTTAGGATCTTTATTTAGTTCTCTAACAGCCCAATAAGCTTTGTGCTCTAGTTCTAGAGGTAAATGACAAGCTTTTCCATAAACCATTTTATAAGGTGACATTCCCATAGGATTTTTATAAGCAGTTCTATAAGCCCATAGCGCTTCTTTCAATTTGCTAGGCCAATTCTTTCTAGATTTATTAACGGTCTTACCTAAGATAGCTTTAATCTCTCTATTTGATAATTCTACTTGACCACTAGTTTGAGGGTGATAAGCAGAAGCAATTCTATGATTAATACCATACTTAGCAAGAGTTTTTCTAAAACCTCCATGAATGAAATGAGAACCTCCATCAGTCATAATATATCTAGGTACTCCAAATCTAGGAAATATAATATCTACAAGCATTTTTATAGAGGTCTCACCATCAGCACTTTTTGTAGGTATAGCTTCTACCCATTTAGTAACATAATCAACAGCGACAAGTATATGAGTGTTACCGTCTGAAGAAGGGAAAGGACCCATGAAGTCGAATCCCCAACAATCGAATGGTTCAATAACAAGAGTATAATTCATAGGCATTTCATTGCGTCTGGAGATATTACCAACTCTTTGACATTCATCACAGGATAAAATAAATTTCCTTGCATCTTTGAAGAGTGTTGGCCAATAAAAACCTGATTGTAGAACCTTTTGCGCGGTTCTATCTCCAGCGTGATGTCCTCCATAAACACTTCCATGACATTTATTCAATATCTCTTGTTGTTCATATTCAGGAACACATCTTCGCATAATACCATCTACTCCTTCTTTATATAAGTGTGGGTCATCCCAAAAATAATGCCTCAAGTCATAAAAGAATTTCCTCCTTTGCTGAGCTGAAAAGGTTGGAGGCAAATACTTCGAAACAATAAAGTTAGCATAATCTGCATACCAAGGGCTCTCTCGCGAGCTCACCTTTATTACAGCCAATTGTTCATTTGGAAAACTATCATTAACAGGAACAGGATCATAAGCAATATTTTCCAATCTAGACAAATTATCAGCAACAGGATTATCAGCACCTTTCCTATCTATAATATGTAAATCAAATTCTTGCAACAGAAGTACCCATCTAATAAGCCTTGGCTTAGCATCTTTCTTTGTCATAAGGTATCTAATTGCAGCATGATCAGTATGAATTGTAACTTTCGAATCAACAATATAGGGTCTAAACTTATCACAAGCAAAGACTACAGCTAACAATTCCTTTTCAGTTGTAGCATAATTTCTTTGAGCAGCATCAAGAGTCTTACTAGCATAATGAATAACATTTAATTTTTTATCTACCCGCTGTCCAAGAACAGCGCCTACAGCAAAATCACTAGCATCACACATAATTTCAAAAGGCAAATTCCAATCAGGAGGTTCGACTACAGGAGCAGTTGTTAAGGCTTTCTTTAGAGTTTCAAAAGCTTCCTTACAATCATCATCAAAAACAAAAGGTACATCTTTTTGAAGAAGATTAGTAAGAGGCTTTGAAATTTTAGAGAAATCTTTAATAAATCTCCTATAAAACCCAGCATGACCAAGAACACTACGAATACCTTTAACATCCCTCGGATAGGGCATCTTCTCAATTGCTTCAACTTTAGCTCTATCAACTTCAATACCTCTCTCGGAAATTTTATGTCCCAATACAATTCCTTCATTAACCATAAAGTGGCATTTCTCCCAATTAAGAACAAGGTTAGTTTCTTCACATCTCTGCAAAACTTTATCAAGGTTTCGCAGGCAATTATCAAAAGAATTCCCATAGACAGAAAAATCATCCATGAACACCTCTACAATACTTTCGCAAAAACCATGAAAAATAGCAGACATGCATCTTTGAAAAGTAGCAGGAGCATTACATAAACCAAAAGGCATACGCCTATAAGCATAAGTTCCATAAGGACAAGTAAAAGTGGTTTTCTCTTGATCTTTAGCTTTAACAGCAATTTGTGAAAACCCAGAATAACCATCAAGAAAGCAAAAATGAGTATTTTTAGATAACCTCTCTAACATTTGATCAATAAAGGGTAAAGGGTAATGATCTTTCTTAGTAACTTTATTAACTTTT
This sequence comes from Lolium multiflorum, assembly GCA_030979885.1. NCBI lineage: Eukaryota > Viridiplantae > Streptophyta > Magnoliopsida > Poales > Poaceae > Lolium > Lolium multiflorum. The sequence continues at coordinate 90,521,190 of CM061753.1, read as the reverse complement.
CGAAAATCAATGCACATTCTATAACCTACAACTATTCTTTGAGGAATAAGCTCATCATTATCATTAGGCACAACAGTCATTCCTCCTTTCTTAGGAACACAATGAACAGGACTAACCCATCTACTATCAGCAATAGGATATATAATACCAGCTTCAAGGAGTTTTAATACCTCGTTCCTTACCACTTCCTTCATCTTCGGAATTAGACGACGTTGATGTTCAACAACAGGCTTTGCATCATCTTCCATATTAATAGCATGTTGGCAAATAGAAGGAGAAATCCCTTTCAAATCATCAAGAGTATAGCCAATAGCTCCTCGGTGTTTCTTCAATATTTCCAATAACCTTTCTTCCTCAATCTCTGAAAGCTTAGAACTAATAATAACAGGATATATTTTCTTATCATCAATATGAGCATATTTAAGATTATCAGGTAAAGGCTTTAGATCAAAAACAGGATCTTCCTTTGGTGGCGGTGTTGTACCCAAATCTTCCACCGGTAAATCATGCTTGAGAATAGGTTGACGAAGAAAAATTTCCTCAAGCTCATCTCTTTCTTTCCTAAAAGCTTCACTTTCACTATTCTCCAAATGTTGCTGCAAAGGATTATTAGGAACAAGAACAATAGATGCACACTGCTCCATTTTAAAATCATTACTAGGCAAGTCAACTTTATAAGGAGTTTTGGTAAATTTAGAAAAGTTAAATTCATAAGGTTCACCAGCAAATCTAGTCAAAATTTTCTCTTTCTTACAATCTATAATAGCTCCACAAGTATTTAGAAAAGGTCTACCAAAAATGATAGGACAATGATCACTAGCAGCAGAACCAAGTACCAAAAAGTCAGCAGGATATTTAATCTTACCACATAGAACTTCCACATCTCGAACAATACCAATTGGAGAAATAGTTTCTCTATTAGCCAAATGAATAACCACATCAATATCTTCAAGTTCACAAGAACCAATTTCGTGCATAATCTCCGTGTAAAGCTCATAAGGAATAGCACTAACACTTGCACCAATATCACATAAACCATAATAGCAATGATCACCAATTCTAACAGATAGCATAGGAACACTAACTTGTTTGGATTTATTAGGATGTGAAACAATATTAGAAGCATCTTCACAGAAAATAATATGACCATCCTCCACATTTTCAGTCACAAGATCTTTAACTATTGCAACAGCAGGTTCAATTTTAATTTGTTCTTCAGGTTCTTTAGGTTTCTTTTCACTTTTATTAACCGCACTAGATATGACAGAGTACTCCTTCATTTTAGCAGGGAAAGGAGTTTTTTCAATATAAGCTTCAGGAATAACATTATCAACAGTTTCAACCACTACACATTTGTTTACAGATGAATCAACTTTATCTTTATATGGTTCATGATACTTATCAAAATTCTTCTTAGGCAGTTCATAATGAGAAGCAAAAGCTTTATAAAGATTTGCAACAACTTGGGAATCAAGACCATATGTAGCACTCATATTACGAAATTTATCAGTATCCATAAAAGCTTCAATGCATTTATAATCATAAATTATACCTGATTCTCTATCTTTGTCGTTCTCCCATCCTTCAGTATTTTCTTGGATCCGATCAAGAAGGTCCCTTTTAAACTCTTCATTCTTGCGTGTAAATGATCCAGAACAAGAAGTATCCAGCAAGGTCTTGTCTTGAAAAGAAAGTCTTGCATAGAAATTATCAATAATAACATTACCAGGAAGCTCATGAATGGGGCATTTGAGCATTAAAGACTTCAATCTCCCCCAAGCTTGGGCAATACTTTCTCCATCATGAGGCCAGAAATTATATATGCGGTTCCGATCTTTGTGAATTTCACTTGGAGGATAAAATTTGGAATAAAATAAAGGCACAATGTCCTCCCAATCAATAGAATCACCATTCTTCAGCAATTTATACCAGTGCGCCGCTTTACCAGACAGCGATATAGTGAATAGCTTCTTTCTAACTTCATTCATAGAAATACCTGCACATTTGAATAACCCGCATAATTCATGCAAAAACAATAAATGATCACCAGGATGGACAGTTCCATCCCCTTCATAGCGGTTATCCATAACACGTTCAATAATTTTCATAGGTATTTTATATGGTACTACTTCCTCACCTGGCGCTTCATCCACTACCGTTGCAGTAGTAGTAGATTTCCCAAATAGAAATTGAAGAGAGGATCTCTCCATAATGATTTATAGCAGCAGGCAGAAATAAAATCAGCACAAACAGTAAATTTCCTTACCAATTCCACTTACCAATAGCGCTTCACTCCCCGGCAACGGCGCCAGAAAATAGTCTTGATGACCCACAAGTATAGGGGGTGTATCGTAGTATCTTCGATAAGTAAGAATGTCGATCCCAACGAGGAGCAGAAGGTGTTGGCAGCAGTTTCGATGAAGGATTCACTGTAAATGCTCACAGACAAGTATTCAGGGGGTTTTGATATTGCAGATAAATAAAGTACAAGTAAATAAAATGCGAGAGAAATAATTGCAGCGAGTGGCCCAATCCTTTTTAGCACAAAGGACAAGCCGGTTTGATTACTTATAATGACCAAACGTTCTGAGGACACATGGGGATTTTAGTCTAGTGCTTTCGCTACATACAGCTGATTAATCTTCATTGTTTTGATAAGTGTTGTGTGGGTGAACCTATGCTAATGCACCGCCCTTCCTAGGACTAATACATACTTGTGATTATACCCCTTGCAAGCATCCGCAACTACAAGAAAGTAATTAAGATAAATCTAACCACAGCCTTAAACTCTGAGATCCTGCGATCCCTCCTGCATCGATATACTAACGGGGGCTTGTGACACTCCGGCAACCCCGCAATTAGCAACCGAATACAAGATGCACTCCCCTAGGCCCATAAATGGTGAAGTGTCGTGTAGTCGACGTTCACACGACACCACTAGAAGAATGACACCACAACTTAAATATCATAACATTGAATATTACTCAACCATAATTCACTACTAGCATTTAGACTTCACCCATGTCCTCAAGAACTAAACGAACTACTCACGAGACATCATATGGAATACAATCAGAGGTGATATGATGATGAATAACAATCTGAACATAAACCTTGGTTCAATGGTTTCACTCAATAGCATCTACAACAAGTATAGAATAACACCGGGAGAGTTTCCCCTATCAAACAATCAAGATTTAACCCGAATTGCTACAGCGATGACGAGGTGCAGCGGTGGTGATGGCGGTGTAGATGGTGGAGATGATGATGATGATGATGGAGATGATGTCCCGCTCGATGACGATGGCGATGGCGTCGATTTCCCCCTCCGGGAGGGAATTTCCCCGGCGGATTCCTGCCCGCCGGAGAGCTCTTTTCTCTCTGGTGTTCTCCGCCCCGCAGAGGCGGCTGTAACCCTTCGTGAGGATCCCTCTGTGGCTTAGGTTTTCGGGACGAAGGAGTACGCGAAGAAAAGGAGGCGAAAGGGTCGTGGGCCCCCCAGAGCAGGGTGGCGCGGCCAGGCCCTGGGCCGCGCCGCCCTATGGTCTGGGCCCACAGTGGCCCCTCTCTTCTTCCCCTTCTCCCTCCGTCATCTGGAAAAATAGGAATTTTCGTGAAATTCCCTTCCACAGTTGATCTTCCGAAATATTGCGTTCGACGGTGCTTTTTCCAGCAGAATCCTGGCTCCGGTGCTTGATCCTCCAATGATGATGAAACATGCAAAATAGATGAAATAACATAAGTATTGTGTCCCAATATGAAATATATCAATGAATAACAGCAAATTATGATACAAAATAGTGATGCAAATTGGACGTATCAACACGCTTGCTCTAAAGTTAGAGCAATGTGAAGAGGCTCGTAAGAAGGCCGAATCAGATGCAGTTGAAGCTAGGCAAGAAGCCGACAAGGCGAAGGCTGATGCTGCTGGTGTCGAAGATCTTCGGAAACGTCTGCATGACGCCGAGACTTCACTAAGCGATCACATAACTGCGCAATCTGCTCGCGAAGCGGCGATCACCAAACGCATTAAAACACAAAGTCGTCGCTTTGTTGGTAAGCATTTGCACCATTGCATACCCTTTGGATTTTCCTTTTTTGCACTTGTTTGTTGACACAAATTTCTATTTTTGTTTTGTCAGATAGGACCTCGCAAGAATTTGAGCTTGAGGATCCTGACAACGATGCTCTTCTGGACGCCGTTTCATTCCTTGAGTTTCATGGGTCGGAAGCGCGTGAAGGCATGGATGAAGCCAGGGCGGGGTTGTCGAAGCTTTTCCCCTACTTCTTCCCGAAGAAAGAGGAGCCTGCAACTTTCCTTGGCCTTGCCAAGTGCTTCAATCCTCCCGAAGATCTTGGTCTGAAGTTGCGCCATGAGAACATGAAGATTGCCGTGGAAAGCACTGTTGCCCTAGTTGCTGACAGTCAACAAACTATTGACTGGGCAAAAGTTGGCGACACGGAGCAAATAGAGCAAGCAAAATGGCGATCCTTGATTAAGGCGGCAAAGCTTAACACGAAGAAGATCCTGGCCTATCTCGGGATCAAGCCATCTTCGACTCCTAGCTCTTCAAGGCCGGAGGTCTAGTTTTTGCTTTCTTTCTTTCCTTTGCTTTTGTCGCCATTCTGGTCTTGGCGACAAGTTCCCAGCCAGTCCCTTAGGAGAACTTCTTTTGTAATGGCCATGTAAATTTTCTACAATCAATGAAATTCCTTTTGGCGCTATCATTGATTTGGGGTTTTTCTTTTCCAGTTGATATTTGATAATTATTCAACGAATCCTTCTTCTCCCGATGCTGCTCCCGCTTCTTCCTTGTCGAAGAAAATAAGAACCGATGACAATTTCCTTGAAGGTTCCTCCAGCACACCTTTGTCGGAAGATTTACAAGAACTTCGACAACAACTTCAGTCCATGAAGAAACAAACTCTAGCAATGATGGAGCAGTCCCGGAGAGCATCTGAACAAGAACAACTTGCTCGTCGACAAGCCGAAGAAGCTCTGGCTGCTAAGGATGCTGCTATATTGGAAGCGAAAGGAGCTAGTGCCCGGGAAAATAATATGCTCGAGCTGATGTTGGAAGCTAGCACGGATATGCTAGGTATGTATCCCAAACTTTCTGATTCCTTTTCTTTATTTTGCTGTGCCTTCTTCCAAATTTCTTCCTTTGTTTTCCAATAGGCTCAGTTCTTGATGCTGCTGCCGAAGATCTAAGAGTAAATGAAAGAACAAATCTTCTTGTCAACCTTTCTCTGAACCATGGCTCTTTATTTTGGGCCACTCCTGAACGAACCCAGCAGATTGTCAGGTTCCAAGATCGTGCTTGCCAAGTGCGCGAATTTCTAACTTTTTGCACGACGACGTTGACCCTTGTTTTCAAGACTTTGTTTCCTCGGAATGAGGTTCCTGCGACTCTTCCTGAATTGCTAGAGACCTTCAGAGATGCTCCTCGTATTCATAATTTCGTACGAGCCCAACTGACTGCTGGAGCAAGATTTGCCATGATTATGATAAATATTTGCCATCCAAAGTTGGACTTGTCGACGATTGTAGTTAATTGCATGGCAAAGAAGACTCGTCGCAAGAATAATATTGATGCAATCAACGAGATGGTGACTCCTGTGGCCGAGTCGATGATAGACGAGCTTCTTCGGATGGATGCAGAATTCTTCGTCAAGGGTTCTTATGCCGAGCATAGAACGACCAGAGGCTTGTCAATAGATACTATTTTGGGTTCTGATTGATTTGTAAAACTTTGTCGAAAATATTTGTTGTATTTTGCAGAATGCTCTATATTGTCGGAGCCCCCGAGTATTTTTGGTGGCTATTCGCTGTATTTGTATAATGCGAGGTTTTTAAACCAAGGCAAGATAATATACACTGTATACTATTTTTGTGGGTGTAAGCCCCCGAGTCTTTTGTTGATCACTATTTTGTCTGTATCTCTTTTTATTTTGGCGAGGTATTTTTACCAAGGCAAGATGCTTCTTTTGCGTTTGTCGACACTGTGTTTATATATATATATTGTATCATGTAGGGGAAAACCCCTGATCTTGTCGAGAAGAAGATATATAATTCCACTATCTTTATTATATTGCAGCACCGCGAGTCCGCCTCATTAAAAACCTTCTCCGGCCCCACTCGGTGCCCCGAAAAAGGAAAAGAGTGCGTCTGAAAACTCGCGGGCGTTTCAGTACATTGTAGCTTTACAAAGGGAGACTATATTTTCGACATCTAGGCGTAGAAACGCCTGAGCTGTGCCACGTTCCAGGGATTTGGCTCGTCAATCCCTGTCTTCTTGTCTTTGATTCTGTATGCTCCTCCTTCTATTACTTCTGTGACGATGTATGGTCCTAGCCACGGTGACTCGAGTTTTTCATGGCTTTTTTGATTGAGTCGTAAAACCAGGTCACCAACTTGGAAAGATCTTGGCCGCAATCGTCGACTGTGATAGTTTTTCAGGTCCTGCTGATATTTGGCGACTCGTGACAGGACTTCGTCTCGAGCTTCATCGAGTGCGTCGACATCATCCTCCAAAGCTTTTCTCGAAGTTTCTTCATTATATTCTGCAACTCTTGGGGAATCATGCTCGATTTCTATCGGCAGGACTGCTTCGGCGCCATGGACCAGAAAAACGGTGTTTCCTGTGTCGCCGTATTTGGTGTTGTTCGAATACTCCACAATACACTTGGCAGCTCCTCCGGCCAAGTATGCCGAGCTTTTTCCAGTGGTCCTAGCAGGCGTTTCTTGATGCCATTGCAGATGATGCCATTGGCTTTCTCGACTTGTCCATTGGTCTGTGGATGTGCAACAGACGCAAAACTCAATTTGATGCCCACTTCTGCGCAGTATGCTTTGAACTCTTTGGACGTAAAATTACTGCCGTTGTCTGTGACGATGCTGTGAGGTACTCCAAAGCGAAAGACAATGCTCTTCACAAACTTTATTGCGGATGCTGCATCTGGTGAATTTATTGGCTTCGCCTCTATCCACTTGGTAAATTTGTCGACAGCCACCAGCAAGTACTCATATCCTCCTGGCGAAGCTTTGTGCAATTTACCTACCATGTCGAGACCCCATTGAGCAAAGGGCCAAGATAGTGGGATTGGCATAAGTTCTGGCGAGTGAGGTCTTGCCGCAAATCTTTGACACGCGTCGCAAGTGCGCACTATTTCCTTTGCATCCTCGATTGCTGTGAGCCAATAAAATCCTGCTCTGAAAACCTTAGCCGCGATAGCTCTGCTACTCGCGTGGTGCCCACATATTCCTTCATGCACGTCCTTTAGGATGATCCTTCCTTCTTCGGGTGTAACACACCGTTGTAGCACACCCGAGATACTGCGTTTGTACAGCTCCCCTTTTACCACAGTAAAAGCTTTTGATCGCCTAATTATTCGCCTTGCTTCGACTGGATCGTCGGGTATAGTTTTCCTTAGGATATATGATATGTAAGCCTGCATCCATGGAATTTGCACCATCATGACTAGCTCTTGCTCTTCTTCTTCTTCTGCTGTGTCTTTGGTGATACTCGAGGTTTTCTCTTTCTTCTCCTTCTTTGTTTTTGCTGGCTTTGTTGATCTCTCGCTTATCTCTTCCCAAAACACGCCTGGAGGAATCGCGAGACACTGTGACCCGATGTTTGCGAGAACGTCGGCTTCATCGTTGCTCATCCTGCTGATGTGATTTACTTCGCAACCATCGAATAACTTCTCGAGCTCGTTGTACACCTCTTTATATGCTATCATACTTTCGTTGACTGCATCACATTGGTTCATGACTTGCTGTGCCACCAATTGTGAGTCGCCGAAAATTTTCAATCGGGTTGCACCGCAAGCTTTCGCCATCTTCATCCCGTGTATGAGAGCTTCATATTCTGCTTCATTGTTAGACGCATTTGGGAACGTCATCCGCAGAACATACTTCAACTTGTCGCCTTCAGGTGATACTAATATCACGCCTGCTCCAGCACCTTCCAATCTTTTGGACCCGTCGAAGTTCATGGTCCAAGTTCTCGATAAATCTGGGGGTCCCGTGTTTTGTAGCTCCATCCACTCTGCAATGAAATCTGGTAAGACCTGTGATTTTATTGCTTTTCTTTTTTCATACGTGATGTCCCGAGGGGAAAGTTCTATTCCCCAAAGGGAGACACGACCCGTAGCTTCTGGGTTGTTCAGTATATTTGATAAGGGAGCCTCGTTGACCACTATTATCGGGTGCGCCGAAAAATAGTGTCGCAATTTTCTTGCTGTCGTGAATACTCCATATGCTAGCTTTTGATATTGCGGGTACCGCTGTTTTGACGGCGACAGTACTTCGCTGATGAAATATACTGGCCTTTGAACTCCATGAAGCTTGCCTTCTTCTTCTCTCTCGACCACTAGGGCCGTGCTGACCACCTGAGGTGTAGCTGCAATATACAAGAGGAGAGGTTCTTTCTCTTTTGGCGCCACCAATATCGGTGGTGTCGAAATTGCTCGCTTGAGGTTCTCGAAGGCTCTATCTGCTTCCTCGTTCCATTGAAATTTTTCCCCTTGTTTGATCAATGCATAGAACGGCAGCGCCTTTTCTCCTAGCCTGGCGACGAATCTGCTTAAAGCTGCGACTCGCCCCGTTAGCTGTTGTATTTCTTTCAACTTTGTTGGCTTTCTCATAGTAACGATGGCCTGTATTTTTTCGGGATTAGCTTCAATCCCCCTTGCTGATACTAGGAACCCGAGAAGTTCTCCAGCGGGAACTCCAAAGGAGCATTTTGTCGGGTTCAGCTTGAGGCAAAACTTGTCGAGGTTGTCGAAGGTTTCCTTCAAGTCTTCGATCAAAGTCGACCCTTTCTTGGATGTTATTACGACATCATCGATGTAAACTTGTACATTTTTTCCGATCTGTGTTGCTAGGCATTTCTGCATCATCCGCTGATATGTTGCTCCCGCGTTTTTCAGACCAAAGGGCATTGTTTTGTAGCAAAACACGCCATAAGGTGTGATGAACGCTGTCTTGGCTTCATCTTCTTCTTTTAGTCTGATCTGGTTATAACCAGAATATGCGTCCAGGAAGGAAAGACGTTCGCATCCTGCCGTGGAGTCGATGATTTGATCGATCCTTGGGAGGGGAAAGTGATCCTTGGGACAATGTTTATTGAGACACGTGAAGTCGACGCACATGCGAAGGACTATTGTGTGTTTCTTCGGCACCATCACTGGGTTAGCTACCCATGTGGCTTCTGTAGATATTTCTCTGATGAAACCAGCATCTTTGAGTCGATCTATTTCTGATAACATGGCTTTGCGGCTAGGCTCCGAAAAACGCCGCAAAGGTTGCTTTACTGGTCGTGCGAGAGGATCCAAATTGAGGTGGTGCTCGGCAAGTTCCCTGGGTACTCCTGGCATGTCAGCTGGACACCATGCGAAGATTCTCCAGTGCTCACGGAGGAACTCGACGAGCGCGCTTTCCTATGCGACATCCATGTTTGCGGCAATGGACGTCGTTTTCTTTGGATCTGTCGGGTGGATCTGTACCTCTTTTGAATCCTTGGTTATATTGAAAGTTGGCTCCTTAGAAGATCTTCCTACCTCTGGTAACACGTCATAATCAGTGAACCGTGGCGCCGCATATTCTGCTTGCATCCCGAAAGTTTCTGACAGTCGATGAAAGTCCTTGTCGCATTTATCAGATAACGCGAAACTTCCTTTGATTGTGATAGGTCCCTTAGGCCCAGGCAACCTCCACAACAGATATGTATAATGCGGCACTGCCATGAACCTGGCATACGCTGGTCGTCCCAACAAGGCGTGATATTGCGACGGGAAATCCACCACTTCGAACTCCAGATTCTCTATCCTGTAGTTTTCTCGGGTTCCAAACTGAACGTCGAGGTTGATCTTGCCCAATGGGTAACTTGGCTTCTCTGGTGTAATCCCGTGGAAACGTGTGTCAGTTGGTTTCAGATTTGCTAGGGATATGTTCATCTTCCTCAATGTATCTGCATACATGAGGTTTAAGCTGCTGCCGCCATCTATGAAAACTCTCGACACGTCGAAACCAGCGATTACTGCGGGTAAGATGAGTGCTGATTGTCCTGGTCGAGGAACTTGCTGCGGATGATCTGCAATTGTGAAGCCGATGTCTTGCCCCGACCAATTTAAGTACTCGACTGTTGGTGGAGGCATCTTCTCTGCCATGAACACTTGTCGCGAGATTACCTTCTGCGCCCTGTTTGATGGCCTGGCTTTCTGAATCATCGAGACCGCACCGTTAGAGTTGGGGTCAACATATGGAGGTGGATGTGGTGCTGCCGCAATTCTAAGCTGGTGTCGATTTTCGTCGGTTATTGCGGGAGGAGGTGGAAGGTGGATCTCGCTCCTTGGCTCCCGAGGGTTTCTGTTATTTGCTTGGGCATTTGCAATTCCTGCGGCTCGCAACATTGCCTGAAAATTTCGGCAGTCTTTCTGGAGATGTCCTGACTGCCTCTTTCCATTGTTGTCGAGGTAAAAGTGCATTTGACACGGACCGTTCATCATCTCCTCGGGAGACACATAAGGTCTTTGAATCCTTGGTCCACTATTTTGCCTGTTGCCGCGAAAATCACCTCTATTGTCGCCTTGTTGCTCGTTGCTCCTTTGATAATCATCTCGACTATTTCCTCCAGGATTTCCCCGAAAACCAGCCGATATATGGCCAGGAGCATCGTTGTTGTAGAACTGGCGAGAAAATCGCCTTCTATTTTGATAATTTCGACCACGATCCTCTTCTGGCGACCTGTGTCGCTTGTTGTATATTGCGTCTTCTCCATCTGCCCATTTATTGGCTATCTCCATGAGTGCTGATATGGTCTTAGGGTTAGTTCTCCCCAAGTCCTCGACGAAATCTGCTCGTCGGATTCCTGCCACGAACGCATCTATTGCTCTCTCGTCAGATATGTCCTCTGCCGAGTTTTTTATAATGTTCCATCGCTGTATATACTTCCTCATCGACTCGTCGTGTTTTTGTCGGCATGCCCTCAGCTCTTCCAACGATGCAGGTTTCTTGCAGGTGGATCGGAAGTTTTTCACGAAGATGTTCTCAAAGTTCTCCCAGCTGTCGATGGAATTTAAGGGGAGTTTCTTTATCCAAGATCTTGCGGCACCACTCAGGTGAACTTGGATACTTTGCATAGCTGTTGCTCTGGTTCCTCCTACCAGCTTTACCATCTCGAGATAATCCACGAGCCAATCCTCGGGATCTTGCAGGCCGTCGAACTTCTTGAAATTCTCGGGTAACTTGAACCCTTTCGGTACTCGAGTTTTTCGAACTCTTCTCGTAAAGCATGGGAGCCCACACATATCTTCGTCGGCAAGCTCTGGCGAGTGCTGACGCTCCCTTCTTTCTTGTCGCGCTCTGTCCACCCTTACTTGGACTGCTGTGTCTCTTGCTCCACTTGTTCTTGGTGGGTCTTGAACTGCTGCGGTGGGTCGTGGACTATTTTGTCTAGGATTTTCTTCGGGAGGCGTTGTTGCAAACGCTGTTCCCATAACTCCTACTCCAGCCATTGCCATATTGAACAATGGTTCTCTCGGGTCTCCAGGAGGTGGTCTGGATGCAAGGATATACGCTTGTGTTGCCATGTAACCTGCCTCTGGCGTTTTTGGGATGATATTTCCCCTTTCATCGATCGACATAAAGGACATGTCGAGATTTTGGATTATGTTTCCTCTCTCTGCTTCGGGTATGTTTTGCAGCCGAGACATTGCTCTCCTCCGAGCTTCTCTGTGACTGTCTCCCGAAGTTCTTGATTGTCGACTTAAATCTGCTCGGCGTCTGCTTGATGCGGAAGCTGCCTCTTTTCTTCTATTTAGTGATGCTGTCTGTTTTTCCAACTCTCTGCTTACTCGAGCAAGTCTATATTGATATGCTTGAAGTTCTTGTACAGTAGCAGTGGTGGTCATAGGTTCTGAACCATCCATGGCTTTCGCGGCCCTATCCCACGCTTCTTGCGGGAGCTGTACTCTTGCGCGAGTTGAGGATCCAGGATATTTAGTGCCTAAGCCATGTCTGAGATCAGCGGGATCGACGTATGGATTTCCCAACTCGTCGAAAGCCTCTGATGTTTGCGGGTCTGATGTGCCTGCCCCTTCTACCACATAGATCTGATGATATTTTGTGCATTGATTTTTATCAGGATTGGTGACACCATCATATAGAGTGGTGAAGACCTTTCCGATGGCAGCAGACTTGTCGATGAAGTTGAAGCTGTCGACGCTGTCGGAGTCGCTGCTTATAAAGGAGTCCGCAGACGACTCGAAGGATGTGTTGCTGAAGATCTTGGCGAGCTTTCCGCTTGCCTTGTTGTCGACGAAGTATGGCGACGAAAACTCCTCGTCACTCGACGAAAAGTTAGAATCGACCGCTGAAAATTCCGACGAGATCGGAACTTCGAGACGGTAGGATCCTTCCTTGTTGACGCCAAATCGGAATTCTCCGAACGTCATGATGATGGGCTCCTCCAGATAGGCACATGCATCCATACGGGAGGGCGGGTGAGGAATAAAATTGAATAGATCAGTTTTTCCCTTGTTACCTCGATCCATCGCGTTGCTTGCTGTTGATGAAGTCGAAGATCTTGAACGTGCCATCGAGATCAGCTCCTTGCAACCTCTAATTCCCACAGACGGCGCCAATTGACAAAGGATTAACTTGTCAATGCCTACAGATTGTAGACTAGGGTTTTGCTAGAAGTAGAGGGCAAGTAGATCTCGAAGGTTTAGGCGAAAAGTACTCGGCGATTATGAAAACTAGGGTTATGTTGACAGTAGATTCGATCCTCTCTTTGTCCCTCGACTCCCCCTTATATAGGAGGCGGAGCCGAGGGTTTCGTGATACACAAGTTACAGAGTTCGGGAGGGTTTCGTATCCAACCCGTAAGATTACAAATCTCTATCTTTCCTAATACAAACTATCTTTCCTAATCATCAAATGGAGTCTTCTTATTCTTCAGTCAGTTATTTTTGCAAAAATCAATCTTCTCATATCCAAGTCCCAGTACCTTGATGTACTGCTTCACCTCATAAAAGGATTTTGGCAGTCCAGCCCCAGGGAGTGCATCGCTGTATGTCTTCGCAACTGCATTGAACGCTTTATTGGTAATCCCCTGGTATGACTTGTCATGAAGTAATTTCACAATTAATTCGAATCTTGACACAACAGAACCAGGGGCCACTAAGCGCTTAGCATCTTCTATCAGGTCATGGAAAAGAGGCTTTTTGTGATAACCATGGGGCTGTTGGCTTGCATATGGATACAGATCCCGTAACAAATTAGCAGTAGCCTCATCCTGGACGAGATCTTCAGGCTGATAACCATCAGAATAAAGAGGATCAATAATGTCAGGCTGATCATAGTGTTCACCATGGTTAATCCACCTGATATATGTCTGGTCCATCCCATAAACGAATAAATGATCTGAGACTACATGTTGAGGCTTGGACCCAATATTCAAACATACGCGGCATGGACAAATCACTTCCTTTGTCTTGTCGCCGTCAGTAAAATCACTAACGTGCTTCATGAAGTCTTCAATACCACTCAAATATGTTGGTGTGGTTAATGAGTCAAATAATATCCAAGTTCTGTCCATCTGTTGAGGAGATAGATGGTCAGAGAAGCGATAAGCTATTTCAACAAACAGGTCACCTACGAATGTAAGCAAGCATACCTGAGCAAACAGGTCGAATATAAAACTATAAATGCTACATTATTTGAGCCGATTTCAGCAAACAAACTGAGTGCAAAACTACGGCTACCTAGCGAACAGATTTTTTTAGGCTGACCACTGGGTTTCCCCACTTATTATTTTTTTATTAATAAAAAGAGGGAAATATGTACAAAAGTTGCTGGAGAGCAGCAACTAAAAGGATCATAGATCCCAAGCAGCAAAATATATATATAATGTTCTACCCATGATATGATTTCCTCTTTGCCTTATGAACAAGGAGAGCAATTTCATCCTTGAATCTCTTGTGCCATCTATAAATGCTTGGGGGGGAGGGGCGAACAGATCTATCGAAAGCAATACAATACCAACACATTCTTTCTTCTTTTTTGCCGTAATTCCGCCGATCTATTAGCAGTGCAAAGAAGCCAAAAGTAATAAGATTACATACAGGTTCATAGACCACCAGGGCCGTACCTGAGAATACGGAGGGCCTGAGCAAAACAAGAAATAGAGGCCCTCAACATGATCATTGGCAACTAAAATGATTTTATATATACTACTCACTCCATTTCAATAAACAATGCACCCTTGTTTTTCGTATTTTATCTTCGAAAAAATATTAATCTATATCTCTCTATTTAAAAATGATGTTTCAATTTTATGTAGATATACATGTATTTAGATGAGTTTAGTTTGCAGATACATGCAAGTTTTGATGAAGTTGAAACATATTTTTCAGGATGAAGTATATAAAAAAATTGATATAAAACTGGTATCATTAGAAAGTATTTTCCAACACGATTCTAACAATGCTGCTTATGTATTATATGATCGTGATATTGTTGTCCTATTTATTTGGTCAAGGTTCACATTGAAATGTGGTAAAATAAATTAAAAGAAGTGCATCGTGTGAAAAGGCAATCTAAGAATTCAAAAGTGCTAATTGTTAGTCGAAACATGACATCATTGAGACAAAATATTAATATTCATTGGAAGACTAACTGAATTAGCTGCACTCGCGATGAAAGAGAAAGAGAAGATACGGGTAAGAGCAAGTACAATAAGGTACAGTCTTTTTTTTGTTTGTTTGGGTTGCTCATCAAGCTTATCGCTCGATACAATAAGGTACAGTCAGCGGGAGTGGTGTTTGGAACATGGGTGCATAGTGGGTGGTATCATAGAGTACTATCATAGATATGCTATATTTATTATAGTGGAGTATTGAGGGAAAATCGGCTAAATCAATTTGAAGAAAATCGACAAAGTCAAATTAGAGGAAATTCTTCATCGATGATCAGATTTCTTACATAGAAGAGCTGATTGCCCTCAAAAGGAAGAATCTATCCATCTTCATTGATTTAAAAGGGGATTTCTTACAAGGAGAAGCTGATTGCTCAACAAAAGGGGAACAGATTGCTACGGCTAGTCTTATGCTAGTAAATCCCTACTCTAAGGGCTGTTGCCGTCTTCGTCGTCGCTGGGGTAGCTGCCGTCATTGCTACTGTCGACGAATTCCTCGTCGCTGCTACTGTGACCTTCAGCGGAGGCCTCTTCCTCTTCATCATCATCCTCCTCATCGGACCAGGCCCAGCCACGGATGCGCTTTGGTGGCGGTTCATCGGAGGAGGTGTCGTCCTCTGGTTCCTTCTTCGTGTCGGAGGAGATGTCTTCGTCTTCGTCGTCCTCTTCTTCTTCTTCTTCTTCTTTGGTGGAGGAAGTGAATTTACCCCGGAAGAGAGGGTCGTCGTCGTCGCTCTCCGCCTCCAGTTCTCCGTCAATCAGGAATCGGAGGTCATCTTCCCCGTCAGTCAGGGGCATGTCGCCATCCGACCAGACGAGGTCCTCGGGTCGACCCTCTGGTACGAAGTCGAAGTCGAACTCTTGCTCGTCCCAATGCTTGGGAGCGCGCCTATTGTACGCTTCCATCTGGCTGACCTCTGGCTCCAGCTCACTCGAGGAAAAGGATTGGGAGGAGGAAGAGGAAGACATGGTTACAGAGGAGGAGGGTTTTTGGGCCGATGGCTGGTTTGAAGCAGGAGGATGAAGAAGTGAACTGTTCGATGCGGTTAAATAAAAAGAGACATGTGGTGGTCATGTGGCAAATAATAGACACTTTTAAGAAAAGTGTGGCAAATCATAAAATATTCAAAACTGTCAAATCGTGCAGAGAAGTTGAGAAGGCAAGGCGTCATGATGAAGAATACTGCGACGGTTCTGCTCTGCCACGACATGACCCCTCGAAGGAAAAACAGATGGTTTTGATATTATCATTACCAAAACCAGGGGGGCATGTGTTATCACCGGATTTTGGCCAAATCAATCGGATGTCTAATCAATCGGTTACATGCACTAGCTCAGTGTTCGCATGGCTGCACGCCACATGTATTAGCACCGCATGTATACATATACATCACTCATCTTGATTAATTGCTCAGCTCATTAAACTATCAAAGATCTTGCACGGCTTGGACGCAGGGTATGCCGTGGCATATACGGCATACCCTGTAGATCCGCCACCGCAAACAAGGAGAGCCATTTCATCCTTGAATCTCTTGCGGCTTCTGTAAAAGCTTGGGGGCGAACAGATCAATCGAAAGCAATATAATACCAACAAATTCTTTCTTCTTTTTGGCCGTAAATCCACCGATGTATTAGCAGTGCAAAGAACCCAGAAGTAATAAGATTACAAACAGGTCCATAGAGGACTGGCACCAAGCGACGACTACAGACATTGGGCAATGGTGAGCAGTACAGTGTACAGTACGAACGAATTCGAGCAAATAGGTAAAGCGGAAAACAATGTCAAACAAACACATCGAGAGGAAAACAATATCAACCGATCGATTCGAACGAACTAACGAACTTATAAGGGCTGGGCGACGGCGACTGACTTCGATTGAGCTATAATGAATCGTACTTGCCCAGGCCTGAAGATAGCATGCATACCGTGAGGATCTACCAGCTGACCGCGCCTGCCGGTGCGGCTGGAGAAGAACGGCGCCACCAGCAGTCGCCGGCTGACGCGGCTGATAGACAGCGTGGGGAAGTTTTGGTGCGCGGCCTGGTTCACCGAGGGTGTGTCTAGAGAAGAACAGGGCGCCGAAGGAGGTGTCTAGAGAAGAACAAGGTGGGCTGGGTGCTGAGTTAAAGGCGAGCGTTCGAAATATTGGGCGCGCGTTCGAAAGTTTAGGTGCGCGAGGGAGGTGTCTGCTGTGCTGAGTTAAAGGCGAGCGTTCGAAATTTCCCCGTCCTCTTCTTTTTTGGGCTAATCTATCTATACCTCTATTCTATCTACATGTTTTTTATTTTTTTTCTATTCTATACATGAGTTTTTGAAATTGAATTTTTTCACTCTGTCAGCCTTCCGGCCAATGCTCATTTGAAGTAATTGAAGCTGTTGATTTGCAGCTTAGAGGTGCTATCTACCGCTCATCATACAAGGACTCTTCAGATCTAAACGGCTGTGAATGCACGGATTCGTCACCCATCCTTCCCTTGGACTGGCGATGCTGAAAGCCTGAAACACTGGAACCCTCTAGATACTTCGGGATACCTCACTGCCCCACATTATTAGACAGGCCTTTTCCGACACGGGAAGTCAAAAGTTGGGGGCTCCATGCAGTACATATGAATACTCGCTAGCTGCATGGTCTAGAAGCAGACTAGAGTAAATCATCAATTCGTCAAATCAATTGGTGTATAATTTTTTTTAGGAGCTAAGACGCCTGCATGAACCATTTTATCAACTTGAATGCTTACTACATGACATAAGAAGACTATGTACTTTGGTTTTTCATTTTTCTGATTTTTTAAATTTTGTGCCCACTTGAATCTTGGTCAAATCCTAGGTTTGACCAAGATTAAACAAGTTTAAAACATGAAAATGAAAAGGTAATCATGGATCCTTCTTAGTCACTCTAAAATGAAGCTTTTGGGATGTTCTTGAAATTTCCATGTTTGAAACCCAAAACGACTTCTCTTCATGCTTGACTTCATAAGACAGAGTTTAGGGGTTAGGGGGTAGATACATGATTTGTCTAGTTTGCATATGTCTAGACCTTTTTTGTCAACTTTAATGCTTACTATATGACATAAGAAGATTATGTGCTTTGGTTTTTCATTTTTCTATTTTTTTTGAATTTTATGCCCATATATTTGAATCTTTGTCAAATCCTAGGTTTGACCAGGATTTAAACAAGTTTAAAACATGAAAATGAAAAGGTAAGCCTGGATCCTTCTTAGTCACTCTAAAATGAAGCTTTTGGGAGGTTCTTGAAATTTCCATGTTTGAAACCCAAAACTCAAGCTAGTTGATAAACAAAGTCTAGACATATTCAAACCAGAAAAATCATGTATCTACCCCTAACCCTAAACTTTGTCTTAATTATGAAGTCAAGCACGAAGAGAAGTCGTTTTGGGTTTCAAACATGGACATTTCAAAAACCCTCCCAAAAGCATTGTGGTGTGACGTACTAAGAAGGATACATGCTTACATTTTCAACAACCCCCCTAAAAGCTTCATTATAGAGTGACTAAGAAGGATCCAGTCTGGCGGGCTTACCTTTTATTTTCTTGTTTTAAACTTGTTCAAATCTCGGTCAAACCTAGGATTTGACCAAGATTCAAAATGTGCATCAAAATTTAAAAAAAATAAAAACCAAATTAAAGCACATAGTGTTCTTATGTCATATAGTAAGCATTAAAGTTGATAAACAAGGTCTAGACACATATTCAAACAAGACAAATCATGTATCTATACCCCTAACCCCTAAACTCTATCTTATGAAGTCAACAACATGAAGAGAAGTGGTTTTGGGTTTCAAACATGGAAATTTCAAAAACCTCCCAAAAGCTTCATTTTAGAGTGACTAATATATATAAGAAGGATCCATGCCTGCTTACCACCTTTTCATTTTCATATTTTAAACTTGTTTAAATCCGTGTCAAATTAAACCAAGGATTTGACCAAAAGATTCAAATGGGCATAAAATTTAAAAAAAATCAGAAAAATGAAAAACAAAAGCATATAGTCTTCTTATGTCATATAGTAAGCATTCAAGTTGATAAACAAGGTTTGGACATGCATATTCAAACCTAGGCAAATCATGTATCTATCCCCTAGCCCCTAAACTCTATCTTATGAAGTCAAGCATGAAGAGAAGTGGTTTTGGGTTTCAAACATGAAAATTTCAAGAACATCCCAAAAACTTCATTTTAGAGTGACTAAGAAAGGATACAGGCTTCCCCTTTTCATTTTCATGTTTTATACTTGTTTAAATCTTGGTCAAACCTAGGATTTGACAAAGATTCAAATGTGCATCAAAATAAAAAAATCAGAAAAATTAAAAACCAAAGCACATAGTTTTCTTATGTCATATAGTTAGCATTAAAGTTGATATAAACAAGGTCTAGATATATTCAAACAAGAAAAATCATGTATCTACCCCTAACCCTAAACTCTGTCTTATGTAGTCAAGCATGAAGAAAAGTGGTTTTGGGTTTCAAACTTGGAAATTTCAAGAACCCCCAAAAGCTTCATTTTAGAGTGACTAAAGGATCCAGGTTGGGCTTACCTTTTATTTTCATGTTTTAAAATTGTTCAAATCTTGGTCAAACCGTACCTAGGATTTGATCAAGATTCAAATGGGCATAAAATTTCAAAAAAAAATGAAAAACCAAAGCATATAGCCTTCTTATGTCATATAGTAAGCACTCAAGTTGGTAAACAAGGTCTAGACATATTCAAACCAGAAAAATCATGTTTCTACCCCTAGCCCTAAACTTTGTCTTATGAAGTCAAGCACGAAGAGAAGTCGTTTTGGATTTCAAACATGGAAATTTCAAAAACCTTCCCAAAAGCTTCATTTTGGAGTGACTAAGAAGGATACAGGCTTACCTTTTCATTTTCATGTTTTAAACTTGTTTAAATATTGGTTAAGCCTAGGATTTGACCAAGATCAAATGGGCATAAAAATTCAGAAAAAATCAAAAAAAAATGAAAACCAAAGCACATAGTATTATTATGTCATATAGTAAGCATTATATTCAAGTTGATAAACAAGGTCTAAACAACAAACTAGACAAATCATGTATCTACCCCTAACCCTAAACTCTGTCTTATGAAGTCAAGCATGAAGAGAAGTGGTTTTGGGTTTGAAACATGGAAATTTCAAAAAACTCCCAAAAGCTTCTCATTTTTGAGTGACTAAGAAGGATTCAGGCTTACCTTTTCATTTTCATGTTTTAAACTTGTTCAAATCTTGGTCAAACTTAGGATTTGACCAAGATTCAAATGGGCATAAAAATTGGGAGGAAGGGTATGAATTACAATTCAAAAAAACAAGGTAACTTAAATACTTGGATGCCCCAAAGATGTGTGGAAGCCCAGAACAATGGCAAAACATGTGCGCACGCTGCATCCAATTCAAGTAGAACACATAGTAGGCATCGATAGTTTGACCTAAATTTGAAATCAAAGAGAAGGTGGTTAGAAAAAATCGAAATTGGCAAAGCAAAGCATGAAATCATAAATTTGTGATGCACTATAGCTATGAAAAGTATCAAACAATGCATACCAAAATGATTTTTTAGAGGAATACTAGTTCAACTTATTTTAATTTTATATTAGTAGCCCAAAATCGAACTAGTAGTTGGATATTTTTGAACTTGATCTGTAGTAGTGGGCAAAACCCTAGTTTAACCTATTTAATCATAGATTCGTAGGTCGATTTTTCTACTTTTTTATTATTACTATGCAGCACATGTGTGTTTGCCCGTCGAGTGAAACTCGGAGGAAGAGGGATCACTCGGAAGGAGAGAAGAAGGGAGAGAATTATGGTGTCTCCCCTTTTTCGGGTGATGATGTTGACTTTTGTGCAGGGTTTGTCAGTGAGCAGGAGGTGCGAGCGAGCGAGCGAGCGAGTCGAGCGAGGCCGAGAATGAGAGAGATTTGTTTTTTTGTGAGAGGGACAACCGAAGGATCCAGAAGGACCCACATACTTCCAATACGCATCCTGATGCGTCTTTTCTTGACAAAGAAAATGGCTGGGAGTTTGCGTACCTATTGCACGTGACTTGTGCTCACTGAAGTGTGGGACCTCACGCATGGGCACCACACGTAAGTGACAGACCTGTTGATGTAAAAACTCGGTTGATTATTATACTACTACATTTATACAAAGTTTCCTATGGATTCAAGGGTACGAAAGCCAAGTTAAATCATTTACATGACATTATTTTTTCCATGAAGCCAAGTTAACTCATTTATCAATTGGTACATTTTGGAGTGACTAAGAAGGATCCAGGCTTACCTTTTCATTTTCATGTTTTAAACATGTTTAAATCTTGGTCAAACCTATGACTTGACCAAGATTCAAATGGGCATAAAAATTCAAAAAAAAGAAAAACAAAAGCACACCGTCTTCCTATGTCATATATCAAGGTGATAAACAAGGTCTGACATATTCAAACCACAAAAATCATGTATCTACCCCCTAACCCTAAACAAGGATCCAGGCTTACCCTTTTCATTTTCATGTTTTTAAACTTGTTCAAATCTTGGTCAAACTTAGGATTTGACGAAGATTCAAATGGGCGTAAAAATACTTAGAAAAATCATGTACGTATCTACCCCAAACCCTAAACTCTATCTTACGAAGCCAAGCATGAAGAGAAGTGGTTTTGGGTTTCAAACATGGAAATTTCAAAAACCTCAAACTATAGGCCGGGTTAGCATCTAGTGCAGTATGTGTGAGAATGTATGCATGATACGTCCAAAACGTATCTACTTTCCCGAACACTTTTGCTATTGTTTTGCCTCTAATTTGTGTATTTTGGATACAACTAACACGGACTAACGCTGTTTTCAGCAGAACTGCTCTGGTGTCTCGTTTTTGTGCAGAAATCCAACTTTCGGGAAAATCCTCGGAATTTCTTCAGATGGCCCTATTTTACCAAAATATTGACGGAGCCAGAAGGGCAAAGGAGGTGGAGGCCCGAGGGCCCCACACCACATGGCGGCGCGGCCCAGGGGGGGCCCGCGCGGCCATGTGGTCTGGCCCCCTCGGCCGGCCTCCGACGCCCCCCTTCGGACTACTTATTGGTTTCGACCTGAAAACGCACGGGGAGAAGTCGAAGTCGCCAGAAACCCTCCAGAGAGCCGCCACATCGCGAAACTCCGTCGCGGGAGCCAGAAGTCTCCGTTCTGGCACTCCGCCGGGACGGGGAATTGGAGGAGATCTTCACCGCCATCACCGCCAACGCCTCTCCATCGACCAGCAATGTTTCCCCCATCCATGTGTGAGTAATTCCCCCGCTGTAGGCTGAAGGGGATGGTAGGGATTGGATGAGATTGGTCATGTAATAGTCATAAGATTGTTAGGGCATAGTGCCTAGTATCCGTAGATGTCACTTTTATGATATTGTTGCAACTTGTTATGCTTAATGCTTGTCACTAGGGCCCGAGTGCCATGATCTCAGATCTGAACATGTTATTGATTCATGAAGATATTCGTTGTTTATGATCTTACCTATAAGTTGTATACACATGTCGCTGTCCGGAACCAATGGCCCCGAAGTGACAGAAATCGGGACAACCGGAGGGAATGGTAGTGATGTGAGGATCACATGTGTTCACGGAGTGTTAATGCTTTGCTCCGGTACTCTATTAAAAGGAGTACCTTAATATCCAGTAGTTTCCCTAGAGGCCCGGCTGCCACCGGCTGGTAGGACAGAAGATGTTGTGCAAGTTTCTCATTGCGAGCACGTACGACTAAATATGGAACACATGCCTATTGATTGATTAGTACTTGGATACCGTTTTATTATTATCTGCAAATGCCCATGCTTTGATTGTTACATGAGTTTCTCTCATCCATGCAACGCCCATTAAATCCGTCCCTGTGCCTACAGTATTTTAATCCTGCTGTTTACTATAATCACTACTGCTGTCTTTATTTCACCGCTGCTGTTATTTCGCTATTTCCACTGCCATAAAACTGTTACTACTGATAAACTCTTGCGAGCAAGTCTGTTTCCAGGTGCAGCTGAATTGACAACTCCGCTGTTAAGGCTTTCAAGTATTCTTTGTCTCCCCTTGTGTCGAATCAATAAATTGGGTAATACTTCCCTCGAAGACTGTTGCGATCCCCTATACTTGTGGGTCATCAAGACTATTTTCTGGCGCCGTTGCCGGGGAGCATAGCTTTATTTGGAAGTTCACTTGGATTGATATTGTTCGCTGCAAATTCTCCATTATGGGTAAACCTCGCGATACTAAGATCGCCATATTACCATCCACTACAAGAAAAGGTACAACTCTGAGTACCTCTGCTGCTCTTGATTCACCCTCTGTGATTGATAAACTTGTTTCACCGCCACATGCTTCGCGTGCTGGTACTTCTGCTGAATCTGAAAATTCTCATAATATTGATAATGTTTCTGCTGTGCTTGATGATAGTGGTTCATTGGGATCTTTTCTAGATGCTACAATTGCTAAGTCTAGACAAATTGAAAATACTGAAACTCCTAATGTTGCTACACCTGTTAATTCACCTGAGTCTGTTGAATATTCTAGTGATGATCTTGATGAAGATTATGTAGAGCTTGATAATGATTTTATTGAAAAATGCAAGGCTACTACTGATGCAAGAAAAATTAAAAAGTTGCTTGCAGAACATGCTGTTAGATATAAACCATCTCCTGATCCTAAATTTGCCACATCTCCTATAAACATTAGGGATAAAGATTATGATTTTTCTCTTGATTTATCTCATATAGCTATTGTTGAGAAAACACCCTTTTGTGGTACTGAAAAAGAAAGTGCTGTTGAACACTTGACTGAGTTATCTACTCTTAGTGGCGTGTTTTCTGATGATGTCAAGATGCGTACTTATTTTGTCGCTAAAATTTTTCCGTTCTCATTAAAGGATGATGCTAAAACTTGGTATAATAATTTGCCTCCTGGTTCTATTAAAAGTCCAACTGACTTGCGTGATGTTTTCTTTCGAAAATACTTTCCTGCTAGTGCTCAACATGCTGCTTTGCAGAGAATTTATAATTTTGACCAGGAAGATGGAGAGAAATTGCCTGAGGCTTGGGCGAGATTTTGCTCTCTTATTAGAGCTCAGCCTGACCATGATTTGGAAAAGCATGATTTACTTGATATATTTTATAGTGGACTAACTATTGAGTCTAGGGCATACCTGGATAGTTGTGCTGGTTGTGTTTTCAGGAAAAGAACCCCAGAAGACGCTGAAGAATTATTGGCTAAAATAGGCCGGAATCATGATGATTGGTCTACACCTGAACCAACCCCGACACCGATAGTGAAGAAGAGGGGTATGATTAAATTGAATGATGAAGATATGAGGGAAGCCAAGAAGTCTCTTAAGGAGAAGGGTATTAAACCTGAAGATGTGAAGAATTTACCTCCTATTGAAGATATATGTGAGACAATTCCCCCTTCATCCATGATTGAGGTACACTCGCTTCAACACTTTACTAGGGAAGATATTCCGTATTCAAAATCTCCTGCTCAATGTTTAGATGAATTTGATAATTATATTGTTAAGCAAGAAAACTTTAATATGCGAGTAGAGAATCATTTAATGGAAAATTCCCGAGCTATTAGTGAATTGCATGGTATTGTGGAGAGAACCTCCAATGATGTTAAGATACTTGTTAAACATTTTCAAATGGTTCAAACTCAAATTGATCAACTTACTAAAGTGCAAAATGACTTGTTGGGAAATAATTCTAAAGAAAAACATGCTTGTGAGGTAACAACTAGAGGTGGTGCTTCTACCCAGGATCCTCTATATCCTGAAGGGCATCCCAAAAGAGTTGAACAAGATTCTCAACTAATTAAAACTAGTGCTCCATCTAAGAAAAAGAAAAAGAAACATAAGAATGTTGTAGAATCCTCTGAACCTGTTAATGATCCTAATAGTATTTCTATTTCTGATGCTGAAACTGAAAGTGGTAATGAACATGAGGAAGATAATGATAAGAATGATACTCCTGATAAAGAAGAAATTGAAAAAGAACCTGAAAAGCATGCTAAAAATAAAAAGTACACTAAAGAAGACTTTATTACTGAGAAGCATGGTAATGAAAGAGAACCTTGGGTTCAAAAGCAAATGCCTTTTCCTGCTAAGAAACTAAAATCAAAGGAGGAGGAACATTATAATAAATTTTGTGATTGGATGAAACCTTTATTTCTGCAAATCCCTTTGACTGATGCTATTAAATTGCCTCCTTATTCAAAGTATATGAAAGATATTGTTACTAACAAAAGGAAAGTCCCCAATGAGGAAATTTCAACTATGCTTGCTAATTACTCCTTCAATGGTAAGATTCCAAAGAAGTTGGGCGACCCAGGTATACCGACTATTCCTTGTTCCATCAAGAATAATTATGTTAGAACTGCTCTATGTGATTTGGGAGCAGGTGTTAGTGTAATGCCTTTTTCTCTTTATAAGAGACTTGATTTAGATAAATTGATACCAACTGATATATCTTTGCAAATGGCTGATAAATCTACTGCTATTCCTGTTGGTTTATGTGAAAATGTTCCTGTTCAAGTTACTCAGCATTGCTTGATATTAACTGATTTTGTTGTGTTGGAAATGCCTGAAGATGATAATATGTCCATTATTCTTGGAAGACCCTTTCTTAATACTGCAGGGGCTGTTATTGATTGCAATAAAGGCATGGTTACTTTCAATGTTGATGATAAGGAACACACTGTCTATTTTCCCAAGAGGATTGATAAAGTATGTGGAGTCAATACAATTTTTAATGTGAAAACTATCAAAGTGGGATCCATTGATTGTCCTATATATGAGCCTAAAGAAGAATATCAAACTCTTGTGATTGGATCCATATCAATTCAATATAAGGTAACATGATTGATTTGAGGTTTATTTCTTCTTATGTCATATAAAATTTATTTGGTAGCAAGACTTGATCAACCTTGTTAACAAGTATATTTTATTGCATAAAAGAGCTAAACAACACTTCTTTCTTTCTTTCTCCCTTCACCTATTTTACTTGCTGTAGCACTTTTGTTTTGCAATATGCTTTAGTCATTTAAGATTTTAGAAATCATTTTCCTGCGCAGTAATCATTAATTTAATACCCAGAAATGTGCATTTTTCAAAGTTCTCTAAAAATTACAAAAATTACACCGTTGGTCCTATTTTTCGACGAGGCACCTGGGAGCACCAGAGGATGACCTGTGGGGCACCAGGGGGTGCCACACCATAGGGCGGCGCGGCCAGCAAGGGGGCCGCGCCACCATGTGGTGTGGGCCACCCCTTGCCCCACTACACCATCTCTTCCTCCCAGCACCTTCTCTCTCCCGAAAAAACTCGTACCAAGTTTCTCTCACTCGTGTTTCTGCTCAAGAACTCGCGATTTTTCGATCTCCTTGCTCAGCCCAGATTTCTGTCTGAAATTTGGCACATTTACTCCTTGGTATGTGACTCCTTTGATTGTCCAATTAGAATTTTGTTTGGTTGAGTATATCTTGAATATTTTGCTGCTGTAGATAACATGTTTAGTGAGCTTGCATGCTTGTTCTAAGTGGTAGAAATTAGTTTTGATGCATGTGTAGTACTCTAGCAAGTTCCTATAGTAGTTCCCTTCAATTACACACCTTGAAATCAAATTTTATAATGATTGTTGAAAATTTCAGAAAATGGAAGGAGGTGTGCCCCAATTGAACCAAGAAGAATTGGAAGTCCAGCAAGTTACGAGAGTCAATCGTGAGGAGGGAGTATACCCCTCTTACTACCCATGCGTGGACTTTATGAGAAGTGCGGGGATTTTACAAGATGTGCAAACTCTAATCTCTCGTGCAGGGCTGAGTGGTTTTGTTGAAGGAGAGCCAAGACAATATGCAAAATTAACTATGTCTTTTGTGCAGGACTTCAAGTTCAATTGGTCGCGATCTGACCCCATGGTCCAGTATAAAATTTACAATAAAGCTGTCAACTTGTCATTTAGTGTTTTTTGTGCAGCAATTGGAGTACCGCAATGGGGATCCTGCGAGAAGATCAGGGGAACACCGCGGGAGCTCTCAGATCTTTATACAAGGATTTGTAATGGGAGGAGCCTCTCCAATGATGGTAAGATTAGTAGCATTCAACATCCAGCCATCCGCTACTTTGCCTATTTCATTACAAAGTGCGTCCTTGCAAGAAGGACCGGAGGTAAATTATCTGTCCCAGACTTGGCTTTCTTAGCTGCTGCTTTGCAACAGGATAGGACTTATAATTTGGGTGCTTTAATAGCTTGTAGACTTGCTACTAACCGTGAGAAAGGAGGAATTTGTGGAGGTCTTATCGCCTCTCGCTTATTAGCTATGCATGGTGTAGAACCTCACCATTTAGATATTCCGCTTTCTATAGAGAAGCTTGATGTGGTTTCCATGATTAGACATGAGTTTATTTCAGATGCATCTAGTTTGAACAACCTGCATTATAGGATAACTTTGTATAAGAAAAGTTGGAGTATAACTAAGAAAATTGAAAAACTAGTACGATTGCCTGCACCTGCTTTGTTTAACCTTGATGCCAGGAACGGGTGGTCGATCACAGAAAATGAGCTAAATGCATACATAGAAAGAGAAAGCCGTCGTGCGAGGGAAAATGTGGAGGAGGCCGAGGAGCACCCCGACTCTTCATCCGATGCAGCGAGCTCCTCATATCAACATCATGGTCATGTGGAGCCTCCACGATATTCTTCTGCACAGGGGCCCTATTACCACTCCATGTATGATCCACCGGCGTGGAACTCCGACCCTCGTTGGGAATGAACTCCACTTAGGCCAAAAGCCTAAGCTTGGGGGGAGGTATACCGGCATCACTCATTCTTTGCATATTATGATTGCTGGATACTTGTACATACTTGTTTAGTCTCTTAGAGTGGTTTTCTAATGAGAGGGAGATGATATTTGGGGAAGTGCTGTCCAAAAACAGATTCTGTGCTGTTACCAAAAAAATTCGTACGCACAGCCAGAACGTTATTTTGAGTTGCCAATTTTTGAGCATGTTCCCCAGGTTGTTATCTAACTTTCATTAGTTGAACACTTTTTGGTCTGAGCAATGGAAGATTTTTGTTAAATTCGATTTCTGTACTGCTGTCAGGATTTGGCAGATTTCTGTCATCCTGCTTTTCTGTGTTTCTGTTAGTTTGCATTCTTTTGTTTTCGCTTTGTTTCTTTCCTAAAACACAAAAAGACCAAAAATATTTCTGTTGTTTCTCTTCACCATTTGTTTATTTGGTTCTTTGCTCTTAGTTTATTTCGTTTGCTATCGTTGGTTTGCTATGAGAAAACCCAAAAAGATTTTGCTTTGTTTGCTTGTTTTCTTTCGTTCTTGTTTCTAATTCGAAAACACCAAAAATATTTGCTGTTCTTCTTTGGTTTGTAAATTTCATCATGAGTTCAATGGTCTTCGGTGGCTGGAGCGTGGTTTTCATTTCATATTATCCAAGCTACACAAGTGAAAAGGCAATAATGACGATCTACGACAATCTGATTGTGGTGAGAGGCTGGTATGAACTCTATTTGCTTTCATTTTTGTACATATACTCATCCATATGAGCATGCTTAGTTGGTTCATGTGAGGTATATGTTATTTGAGAAAGTCTAGTAGTTCATGATCTCTCATGTTTAGTTCCAATTTATTAATATGAGTAGCATGTCATGGATGTTTGCTTGCATTGTTTTATTCATAAGTAAGTATGGCATTGTGGTATCCTCCTCTGAATAATTCATTTATATCGACTTGGCACATGCTCACGCATGCATATGACTGAACAAAAAGTCAATTAAGCCTCGATGATTTATATTGCTTCAGAGTTCTTGTATCACTTTTATGCCTCCGTTAATTTATTTTGCCGCAAGCATGATTATGACAGTTACTGCTCTCTTGATTTGTCGCTCCCTAGTCTTTTGCTAGCCTTCACTTGTACTGAGCGGTGACGCCGCTCGTGCTTCCAAACACCTGAAAACCAAGTTGTTCCAAAAGTGTCCACCATAAATACCTATGCATGGCATTTCAAACCATTCCAAGTAAATTCTCATGCGCTACCTTTAAAACTTTCAAAATGCTTCTCAATTTGTGTTAATGTTTCATAGCTCATGAGGAAGTATGTGGTGTTTAGCTTTCAACCTTGTCATTTACTTTTGACGGACTCTCATATGGACTAGTGGCACATCCGCTTATCCAATAATTTTGCAAAAAGAGCTGGCAATGGGATTCCCAGTCCCAAATTAATTAACTTAAATAGACACTCCTCCATGGTTTGTGATTGTTGGACGGCACCCGAAGGATTCGGTTAGCCATGGCTTGTGTAAGCAAAGGTTGGGGGAGTGTCATCATCATAATAAAACTTAAATAAAAAGGCACTCCTTCATGGTATGTGATTGTTGGCAGGCACCCGAGGATTCGGTTAGCCATGGTTTGTGAAAGAAAGGTTGGAAGGAGTGCCAACCAAAAATAAATAAATGGGAGCCGCTCTTGTGAGTCCGGTTGATGAGGTAGTTAGTGTACCCATTACCATTCGTTGACAACAACAAACACCTCTCAAAATAATTTTACTCCTGCTTTACAAATGAAAAGCTCTAGCGCATGTTAATCCCTGCTTCCCTCTGCGAAGGGTCAATCTTTTACTTTTTATGTTGTGTCTCCATTCTTTCTTTGAGCACTATCTTGAGAGCACAACTGTCATTCTTAGTATAATATGCTTGTCTCAAAATATGATTGATTGTGGTATAACTTTGATGCTTTTATCTTTGACAATCACTACTTCTAGTCTTTCTATGAACTCAAGAGGTGCCTCGGCATTTATGTTTTGCCGATCAAATACAGGCAAGCGAGATACCACTTTATCATATTCTCTTATGAACATTGCAATCTTGCTTATATACATGATTCATGGTGCTTATTATTAATTGTTGGTACCTCTCCATGATTGACATAGCTGTTGGATGATCTTATTTGCATGTATCTCATTATGAACTGCTTAAGTATTAGCCATAGCATGAGAATATATACATCATATGAGCAAATGTGTTCGTGAAAGTTCTTTTATCGCTCAGTTGTTAACTGAATTGCTTGAGGACAAGCAATAAGCTAAGCTTGGGGGAGTTGATACGTCCAAAACGTATCTACTTTCCCGAACACTTTTGCTATTGTTTTGCCTCTAATTTGTGTATTTTGGATACAACTAACACGGACTAACGCTGTTTTCAGCAGAATTGCTCTGGTGTCTCGTTTTTGTGCAGAAATCCAACTTTCGGGAAAATCCTCGGAATTTCTTCAGATGGCCCTATTTTACCAAAATATTGACGGAGCCAGAAGGGCAAAGGAGGTGGAGGCCCGAGGGCCCCACACCACATGGCGGCGCGGCCCAGGGGGGGCCCGCGCGGCCATGTGGTCTGGCCCCCTCGGCCGGCCTCCGACGCCCCCCTTCGGACTACTTATTGGTTTATCGCCAGCCTCCAGACCCCAAAAATCGCGGGAGCCAGAAGTCTCCGTTCTGGCACTCCGCCGGGACGGGGAATTGGAGGAGATCTTCACCGCCATCACCGCCAACGCCTCTCCATCGACCAGCAATGTTTCCCCCATCCATGTGTGAGTAATTCCCCCGCTGTAGGCTGAAGGGGATGGTAGGGATTGGATGAGATTGGTCATGTAATAGTCATAAGATTGTTAGGGCATAGTGCCTAGTATCCGTAGATGTCACTTTTATGATATTGTTGCAACTTGTTATGCTTAATGCTTGTCACTAGGGCCCGAGTGCCATGATCTCAGATCTGAACATGTTATTGATTCATGAAGATATTCGTTGTTTATGATCTTACCTATAAGTTGTATACACATGTCGCTGTCCGGAACCAATGGCCCCGAAGTGACAGAAATCGGGACAACCGGAGGGAATGGTAGTGATGTGAGGATCACATGTGTTCACGGAGTGTTAATGCTTTGCTCCGGTACTCTATTAAAAGGAGTACCTTAATATCCAGTAGTTTCCCTAGAGGCCCGGCTGCCACCGGCTGGTAGGACAGAAGATGTTGTGCAAGTTTCTCATTGCGAGCACGTACGACTAAATATGGAACACATGCCTATTGATTGATTAGTACTTGGATACCATTTTATTATTATCTGCAAATGCCCATGCTTTGATTGTTACATGAGTTTCTCTCATCCATGCAACGCCCATTAAATCCGTCCCTGTGCCTACAGTATTTTAATCCTGCTGTTTACTATAATCACTACTGCTGTCTTTATTCCCCTGCTGTTATTTCGCTATTTCACTGCCATGCTACTGATAAACTGCGAGCAAACAGTCAACATCATCACCCGAAAAAGGGGAGACACCATAATTCTCTCCCTTCTTCTCTCCTTCCGAGTGATCCCTCT
This sequence comes from Lolium multiflorum, assembly GCA_030979885.1. Lineage (NCBI taxonomy): Eukaryota > Viridiplantae > Streptophyta > Magnoliopsida > Poales > Poaceae > Lolium > Lolium multiflorum. The sequence continues at coordinate 90,490,076 of CM061753.1, read as the reverse complement.
TCCTCCGAGTTTCACTCGACGGGCAAACACACATGTGCTGCATAGTAATAATAAAAAGGTAGAAAAATCGACCTACGAATCTATAATTAAATAGGTTAAACTAGGGCTTTGCCCAGTACTACAGATCAAGGTTCAAAAAATCCAACTACGGGGTTCGAACAACCCCATTTCTAATCCAAGATTTTTTCGACCTCATCCAATGGCCTCAAACTATAGGCCGGGTTAGCATCTAGTGCAGTATGTGTGAGAATGTATGCACTATGTGTGCTATAACTTGTGTGTCTTTCAAATTTGAACCAAATTTGAATAAGTTTGAAATATTTGAAATGGGGCTTTTGGCTTAAACGTTTGAAACCCAAAACGACTTCTCCTCATGCTAGACTTCATAAGACCGAGTTTAGGGTTAGGGGGTAGATACATGATTTGTCTGGTTTGAATATGTCTAAACCTTGTTTATCAACTTGAATGCTTACTATATGACATAAGAAGACCATGTGCTTTTGTTTTTCATTTTTCTATTTTTTTAAGAATTTTATGCACATTTGATTCTGGTCAAATCCTAGGTTCAACCAAGATTTAAACAAGTTTCAAGCATGAAAATGAAAACGTAAGCCAAGATCCTTCTTAATTAGTCACTCTAAAATATATGAAGCTTTTGGGACGTACTTGAAATTTCCATGTTTGAAACCCAAAACCAATTCTCTTCATGATTGACTTCATAAGACAGAGTTTAGGGTTAGGGGTAGATATACACATGATTTTTCTGGTTTGAATATGTCTAGACCTAGCTTGTTTATCAACTTGAGTGTTTACTATATGACATAATTAAGAAGGCTATGTGCTTTGGTTTTTCATTCTTTAGATTTTTTGTCTGAATTTTTATGCCCATTTGAATCTTGGTCAAATCCTAGCTAGGTTTGACCAAGATTTAAATAAGTTTAAAACATGGAAATGAAAAGGTAAGCATCGATCCTTCTTAGTCGCTCTAAAATGAAGCTGAATTTTGGGAGGTTTTTGAAATTTCCATGTTTGAAACCCAAAACCACTTCTCTTCATGCTTGACTTCATAAGACGAAGTTTAGGGTCGATAGGGGGTAGATACATGATTTGTCTTGTTTGAATATGTCTAGACCTTGTTTATCAACTTGAATGCTTACTTTATGACTTATAAGAGGACTATGTGCATTGGTATTTCATTTTTTGATTTTTATGCCCATTTGAGAATCTTGGTAAAATCCTAGGTTTGTTGAGCAAGATTTAAACAAGTTTAACATGTGAAAATGATAAGGTAATTAAGTCTGGATCTTTCTCTTAGTAACTCTAAAATGAAGCTTTTGGGAGGTTCTTGAATTTACCATGTTTGAAACCCAAAACCACCGTACTTCTGTTCATGCTTGACTTCATAAGACAGAGTTTAGGGTTAGGGGTAGATACATGATTTTTCTGGTTTGAATATGTCTAGACCATGTTTATCAATTTGAATGCTTACTATATGACATAAGAAGGCTATGTGCTTTTGTTTTTCATTCTTTCGATTTTTTTCTGAATTGTTATGCCCATTTGAATCTTGGTCAAATCCTAGGTTCGACCAAGATTTAAACAAGTTTAAAACATGACAATGAAAAGGTAATTAATCATGGATCCTTCTTAATTAACCAGCCGGTCTAATTAAAATGAAGCTTTTTGGGAGGTTTTTGAAATTTCCATGTTTGAAACCCAAAACCACACTTCTCTGCTTCATGCTTGACTTCATATATAATTAAGACAAAGTTTAGGGTTAGGGGGTACATGATTTGTCTGGTTTGAATATGTCTAGACCTTGTTTATGAACTTTTGAATGCTTACTATATGACATAAGAAGAATATGTGCTTTGGTTTTTTATTTTATCTATTTTTTTATTTTATGCCCATTTGAATATTGGTCAAATCCTAGGTTTGACCAAGATTTAAACAAGTTTAAAACATGAAAATGAAAAGGTAAGCCTGGATCCTTCTTAACTAGTCACTCTAAAACGAAGCTTTAATTTTGGGAGGTTTTTGAAATTTCCATGTTTGAAACCAAAAACCACTTCTCTTCATGCTTGACTTCATAAGACAGAGTTATTTATGGTTTTAGAGGGGTAGATACATGATTTGTCTTATTTGAATATGTCTAGCTAGACCTTGTTTATCAACTTTTGAATGCTTACTATATATATGTATGTGACATAAGAAAACTATGTGCTTTGGTTTTTCATTTTTCTGATTTTTTTGGAATTTTGATGCACATTTGAATCTTGGTCAAATCCTAGGTTTGACCAAGATTTAAACAAGTATAGATCATGAAAATGAAAATGGAAGCCTGTATCCTTCTTAGTCACCCTAAAATGAAGTTTTTGGGAGGTTTTTGAAATTTCCATGTTTGAAACCCAAAACCACTTATCTTCATGCTTGACTTCGTCATAAGACAGAGTTTAGGGGTTAGGGGGTAGATACATGATTTGTCTAGCTAGTTTGAATATGTCCAGACCTTGTTTATCAACTTTAATGCTTACTATATGACATATAAGAAGACTATGTGCGCTTTGGTTTTTCATTTTTCTGTTTTTTTATTTTATGCCCATTTGAATCTTTGTCAAATCCTAGAGATTGACTTCACAAGACAGAGTTTAGGGTTAGGGGTAGATATACACATGATTTTTCTGGTTTGAATATGTCTAGACCTTGTTTATCAACTTGAGTGTTTACTATATGACATAATTAAGAAGGCTATGTGCTTTGGTTTTTCATTCTTTAGATTTTTTGTCTGAATTTTTATGCCCATTTGAATCTTGGTCAAATCCTAGCTAGGTTTGACCAAGATTTAAATAAGTTTAAAACATGGAAATGAAAAGGTAAGCATCGATCCTTCTTAGTCGCTCTAAAATGAAGCTGAATTTTGGGAGGTTTTTGAAATTTCCATGTTTGAAACCCAAAACCACTTCTCTTCATGCTTGACTTCATAAGACGAAGTTTAGGGTCGATAGGGGGTAGATATATCTAGACCTTGTTTATCAACTTGAATGCTTACGATATGACATAAGAACACTATGTGCTTTTTTTATTTTTTTGTGCCCATTTGAATCTTGGTCAAATCATAGGTTTGACCAAGATTTAAACAAGTATAGAACATGAAAATGAAAAGGGAAGCCTGTATCCTTCTTAGTCACCCTAAAATGAAGTTTTGGGAGGTTTTTGAAATTTCCATGTTTGAAACCCAAAACCACTTCTCTTCATTCTTGACTTCTTAAGACATAGTTTAGGGGTTAGCGGGTAGATACATGATTTGTATGGTTTGAATATGTCTAGACCTTGTTTATCAACTTTAATGCTTACTACATGACATAAGAAGACTATGTGCTTTGGTTTTTCATTTTTCTGTTTTTTTTTGAATTTTCTGCCAATTTTGTTTGACCAAGATTTAGACAAGTTTTACACGTGAAAACGAATAAGTAAGCCTGGATCCTTCTTAGTCACTCCAAAATGTACCAATTGATAGGTGCGTTAACTTTGCTTCATGGAAAAAATAATGTCATGTAAATGAGTTAACTTGGATTTCCTACCCTTGAATCCATAGGAAACTTTGTTCTAATGCACTATAATAATCAACCGAGTTTTTACACCAACAGGTCTGTCACTTACGTGTGGTGCCCATGCGTGAGGTCCCACACTTCAGTGAGCACAAGTCACGTGCAATAGGTACGCAAACTCCCAGACATTTTCTTTGTCAAGAGAAGACGCATCAGGATGCGTATTGGAAGTCTGTGGGTCCTTCTGGATCCTTCGGTCGTCCCTCTCAAAAAAAAACAAATCTCTCTCATTCTCGGCCTCGCTCGCTCGCTCGCTCGCTCGCACCTCCTGCTCACTGACAAACCCTGCACAAAAGTCAACATCATCACCCGAAAAAGGGGAGACACCATAATTCTCTCCCTTCTTCTCTCCTTCCGAGTGATCCCTCTTCCTCCGAGTTTCACTCGACGGGCAAACACACATGTGCTGCATAGTAATAATAAAAAGGTAGAAAAATCGACCTACGAATCTATAATTAAATAGGTTAAACTAGGGCTTTGCCCAGTACTACAGATCAAGGTTCAAAAAATCCAACTACGGGGTTCGAACAACCCCATTTCTAATCCAAGATTTTTTTCGACCTCATCCAATGGCCTCAAACTATAGGCCGGGTTAGCATCTAGTGCAGTATGTGTGAGAATGTATGCACTATGTGTGCTATAACTTGTGTGTCTTTCAAATTTGAACCAAATTTGAATAAGTTTGAAATATTTGAAATGGGGCTTTTGGCTTAAACGTTTGAAACCCAAAACGACTTCTCCTCATGCTAGACTTCATAAGACCGAGTTTAGGGTTAGGGGGTAGATACATGATTTGTCTGGTTTGAATATGTCTAAACCTTGTTTATCAACTTGAATGCTTACTATATGACATAAGAAGACCATGTGCTTTTGTTTTTCATTTTTCTATTTTTTTAAGAATTTTATGCACATTTGATTCTGGTCAAATCCTAGGTTCAACCAAGATTTAAACAAGTTTCAAGCATGAAAATGAAAACGTAAGCCAAGATCCTTCTTAATTAGTCACTCTAAAATATATGAAGCTTTTGGGACGTACTTGAAATTTCCATGTTTGAAACCCAAAACCAATTCTCTTCATGATTGACTTCATAAGACAGAGTTTAGGGTTAGGGGTAGATATACACATGATTTTTCTGGTTTGAATATGTCTAGACCTAGCTTGTTTATCAACTTGAGTGTTTACTATATGACATAATTAAGAAGGCTATGTGCTTTGGTTTTTCATTCTTTAGATTTTTTGTCTGAATTTTTATGCCCATTTGAATCTTGGTCAAATCCTAGCTAGGTTTGACCAAGATTTAAATAAGTTTAAAACATGGAAATGAAAAGGTAAGCATCGATCCTTCTTAGTCGCTCTAAAATGAAGCTGAATTTTGGGAGGTTTTTGAAATTTCCATGTTTGAAACCCAAAACCACTTCTCTTCATGCTTGACTTCATAAGACGAAGTTTAGGGTCGATAGGGGGTAGATACATGATTTGTCTTGTTTGAATATGTCTAGACCTTGTTTATCAACTTGAATGCTTACTTTATGACTTAAGAGGACTATGTGCATTGGTATTTCATTTTTTGATTTTTATGCCCATTTGAGAATCTTGGTAAAATCCTAGGTTTGTTGAGCAAGATTTAAACAAGTTTAACATGTGAAAATGATAAGGTAATTAAGTCTGGATCTTTCTCTTAGTAACTCTAAAATGAAGCTTTTGGGAGGTTCTTGAATTTACCATGTTTGAAACCCAAAACCACCGTACTTCTGTTCATGCTTGACTTCATAAGACAGAGTTTAGGGTTAGGGGTAGATACATGATTTTTCTGGTTTGAATATGTCTAGACCATGTTTATCAATTTGAATGCTTACTATATGACATAAGAAGGCTATGTGCTTTTGTTTTTCATTCTTTCGATTTTTTTCTGAATTGTTATGCCCATTTGAATCTTGGTCAAATCCTAGGTTCGACCAAGATTTAAACAAGTTTAAAACATGACAATGAAAAGGTAATTAATCATGGATCCTTCTTAATTAACCAGCCGGTCTAATTAAAATGAAGCTTTTTGGGAGGTTTTTGAAATTTCCATGTTTGAAACCCAAAACCACACTTCTCTGCTTCATGCTTGACTTCATATATAATTAAGACAAAGTTTAGGGTTAGGGGGTACATGATTTGTCTGGTTTGAATATGTCTAGACCTTGTTTATGAACTTTTGAATGCTTACTATATGACATAAGAAGAATATGTGCTTTGGTTTTTTATTTTATCTATTTTTTTATTTTATGCCCATTTGAATATTGGTCAAATCCTAGGTTTGACCAAGATTTAAACAAGTTTAAAACATGAAAATGAAAAGGTAAGCCTGGATCCTTCTTAACTAGTCACTCTAAAACGAAGCTTTAATTTTGGGAGGTTTTTGAAATTTCCATGTTTGAAACCAAAAACCACTTCTCTTCATGCTTGACTTCATAAGACAGAGTTATTTATGGTTTTAGAGGGGTAGATACATGATTTGTCTTATTTGAATATGTCTAGCTAGACCTTGTTTATCAACTTTTGAATGCTTACTATATATATGTATGTGACATAAGAAAACTATGTGCTTTGGTTTTTCATTTTTCTGATTTTTTTGGAATTTTGATGCACATTTGAATCTTGGTCAAATCCTAGGTTTGACCAAGATTTAAACAAGTATAGATCATGAAAATGAAAATGGAAGCCTGTATCCTTCTTAGTCACCCTAAAATGAAGTTTTTGGGAGGTTTTTGAAATTTCCATGTTTGAAACCCAAAACCACTTATCTTCATGCTTGACTTCGTCATAAGACAGAGTTTAGGGGTTAGGGGGTAGATACATGATTTGTCTAGCTAGTTTGAATATGTCCAGACCTTGTTTATCAACTTTAATGCTTACTATATGACATATAAGAAGACTATGTGCGCTTTGGTTTTTCATTTTTCTGTTTTTTTATTTTATGCCCATTTGAATCTTGGTCAAATCCTAGAGATTGACTTCACAAGACAGAGTTTAGGGTTAGGGGTAGATATACACATGATTTTTCTGGTTTGAATATGTCTAGACCTTGTTTATCAACTTGAGTGTTTACTATATGACATAATTAAGAAGGCTATGTGCTTTGGTTTTTCATTCTTTAGATTTTTTGTCTGAATTTTTATGCCCATTTGAATCTTGGTCAAATCCTAGCTAGGTTTGACCAAGATTTAAATAAGTTTAAAACATGGAAATGAAAAGGTAAGCATCGATCCTTCTTAGTCGCTCTAAAATGAAGCTGAATTTTGGGAGGTTTTTGAAATTTCCATGTTTGAAACCCAAAACCACTTCTCTTCATGCTTGACTTCATAAGACGAAGTTTAGGGTCGATAGGGGGTAGATATATCTAGACCTTGTTTATCAACTTGAATGCTTACGATATGACATAAGAACACTATGTGCTTTTTTTATTTTTTTGTGCCCATTTGAATCTTGGTCAAATCATAGGTTTGACCAAGATTTAAACAAGTATAGAACATGAAAATGAAAAGGGAAGCCTGTATCCTTCTTAGTCACCCTAAAATGAAGTTTTGGGAGGTTTTTGAAATTTCCATGTTTGAAACCCAAAACCACTTCTCTTCATTCTTGACTTCTTAAGACATAGTTTAGGGGTTAGCGGGTAGATACATGATTTGTATGGTTTGAATATGTCTAGACCTTGTTTATCAACTTTAATGCTTACTACATGACATAAGAAGACTATGTGCTTTGGTTTTTCATTTTTCTGTTTTTTTTTGAATTTTCTGCCAATTTTGTTTGACCAAGATTTAGACAAGTTTTACACGTGAAAACGAATAAGTAAGCCTGGATCCTTCTTAGTCACTCCAAAATGTACCAATTGATAGGTGCGTTAACTTTGCTTCATGGAAAAAATAATGTCATGTAAATGAGTTAACTTGGATTTCCTACCCTTGAATCCATAGGAAACTTTGTTCTAATGCACTATAATAATCAACCGAGTTTTTACACCAACAGGTCTGTCACTTACGTGTGGTGCCCATGCGTGAGGTCCCACACTTCAGTGAGCACAAGTCACGTGCAATAGGTACGCAAACTCCCAGACATTTTCTTTGTCAAGAGAAGACGCATCAGGATGCGTATTGGAAGTCTGTGGGTCCTTCTGGATCCTTCGGTCGTCCCTCTCAAAAAAAACAAATCTCTCTCATTCTCGGCCTCGCTCGACTCGCTCGCTCGCTCGCACCTCCTGCTCACTGACAAACCCTGCACAAAAGTCAACATCATCACCCGAAAAAGGGGAGACACCATAATTCTCTCCCTTCTTCTCTCCTTCCGAGTGATCCCTCTTCCTCCGAGTTTCACTCGACGGGCAAACACACATGTGCTGCATAGTAATAATAAAAAGGTAGAAAAATCGACCTACGAATCTATAATTAAATAGGTTAAACTAGGGTTTTGCCCAGTACTACAGATCAAGGTTCAAAAAATCCAACTACGGGGTTCGAACAACCCCATTTCTAATCCAAGATTTTTTTCGACCTCATCCAATGGCCTCAAACTATAGGCCGGGTTAGCATCTAGTGCAGTATGTGTGAGAATGTATGCACTATGTGTGCTATAACTTGTGTGTCTTTCAAATTTGAACCAAATTTGAATAAGTTTGAAATATTTGAAATGGGGCTTTTGGCTTAAACGTTTGAAACCCAAAACGACTTCTCCTCATGCTAGACTTCATAAGACCGAGTTTAGGGTTAGGGGGTAGATACATGATTTGTCTGGTTTGAATATGTCTAAACCTTGTTTATCAACTTGAATGCTTACTATATGACATAAGAAGACCATGTGCTTTTGTTTTTCATTTTTCTATTTTTTTAAGAATTTTATGCACATTTGATTCTGGTCAAATCCTAGGTTCAACCAAGATTTAAACAAGTTTCAAGCATGAAAATGAAAACGTAAGCCAAGATCCTTCTTAATTAGTCACTCTAAAATATATGAAGCTTTTGGGACGTACTTGAAATTTCCATGTTTGAAACCCAAAACCAATTCTCTTCATGATTGACTTCATAAGACAGAGTTTAGGGTTAGGGGTAGATATACACATGATTTTTCTGGTTTGAATATGTCTAGACCTAGCTTGTTTATCAACTTGAGTGTTTACTATATGACATAATTAAGAAGGCTATATATGTGCTTTGGTTTTTCATTCTTTAGATTTTTTGTCTGAATTTTTATGCCCATTTGAATCTTGGTCAAATCCTAGCTAGGTTTGACCAAGATTTAAATAAGTTTAAAACATGGAAATGAAAAGGTAAGCATCGATCCTTCTTAGTCGCTCTAAAATGAAGCTGAATTTTGGGAGGTTTTTGAAATTTCCATGTTTGAAACCCAAAACCACTTCTCTTCATGCTTGACTTCATAAGACGAAGTTTAGGGTCGATAGGGGGTAGATACATGATTTGTCTTGTTTGAATATGTCTAGACCTTGTTTATCAACTTGAATGCTTACTTTATGACTTATAAGAGGACTATGTGCATTGGTATTTCATTTTTTGATTTTTATGCCCATTTGAGAATCTTGGTAAAATCCTAGGTTTGTTGAGCAAGATTTAAACAAGTTTAACATGTGAAAATGATAAGGTAATTAAGTCTGGATCTTTCTCTTAGTAACTCTAAAATGAAGCTTTTGGGAGGTTCTTGAATTTACCATGTTTGAAACCCAAAACCACCGTACTTCTGTTCATGCTTGACTTCATAAGACAGAGTTTAGGGTTAGGGGTAGATACATGATTTTTCTGGTTTGAATATGTCTAGACCATGTTTATCAATTTGAATGCTTACTATATGACATAAGAAGGCTATGTGCTTTTGTTTTTCATTCTTTCGATTTTTTTCTGAATTGTTATGCCCATTTGAATCTTGGTCAAATCCTAGGTTCGACCAAGATTTAAACAAGTTTAAAACATGACAATGAAAAGGTAATTAATCATGGATCCTTCTTAATTAACCAGCCGGTCTAATTAAAATGAAGCTTTTTGGGAGGTTTTTGAAATTTCCATGTTTGAAACCCAAAACCACACTTCTCTGCTTCATGCTTGACTTCATATATAATTAAGACAAAGTTTAGGGTTAGGGGGTACATGATTTGTCTGGTTTGAATATGTCTAGACCTTGTTTATGAACTTTTGAATGCTTACTATATGACATAAGAAGAATATGTGCTTTGGTTTTTTATTTTATCTATTTTTTTATTTTATGCCCATTTGAATATTGGTCAAATCCTAGGTTTGACCAAGATTTAAACAAGTTTAAAACATGAAAATGAAAAGGTAAGCCTGGATCCTTCTTAACTAGTCACTCTAAAACGAAGCTTTAATTTTGGGAGGTTTTTGAAATTTCCATGTTTGAAACCAAAAACCACTTCTCTTCATGCTTGACTTCATAAGACAGAGTTATTTATGGTTTTAGAGGGGTAGATACATGATTTGTCTTATTTGAATATGTCTAGCTAGACCTTGTTTATCAACTTTTGAATGCTTACTATATATATGTATGTGACATAAGAAAACTATGTGCTTTGGTTTTTCATTTTTCTGATTTTTTTGGAATTTTGATGCACATTTGAATCTTGGTCAAATCCTAGGTTTGACCAAGATTTAAACAAGTATAGATCATGAAAATGAAAATGGAAGCCTGTATCCTTCTTAGTCACCCTAAAATGAAGTTTTTGGGAGGTTTTTGAAATTTCCATGTTTGAAACCCAAAACCACTTATCTTCATGCTTGACTTCGTCATAAGACAGAGTTTAGGGGTTAGGGGGTAGATACATGATTTGTCTAGCTAGTTTGAATATGTCTAGACCTTGTTTATCAACTTTAATGCTTACTATATGACATATAAGAAGACTATGTGCGCTTTGGTTTTTCATTTTTCTGTTTTTTTATTTTATGCCCATTTGAATCTTGGTCAAATCCTAGAGATTGACTTCACAAGACAGAGTTTAGGGTTAGGGGTAGATATACACATGATTTTTCTGGTTTGAATATGTCTAGACCTTGTTTATCAACTTGAGTGTTTACTATATGACATAATTAAGAAGGCTATGTGCTTTGGTTTTTCATTCTTTAGATTTTTTGTCTGAATTTTTATGCCCATTTGAATCTTGGTCAAATCCTAGCTAGGTTTGACCAAGATTTAAATAAGTTTAAAACATGGAAATGAAAAGGTAAGCATCGATCCTTCTTAGTCGCTCTAAAATGAAGCTGAATTTTGGGAGGTTTTTGAAATTTCCATGTTTGAAACCCAAAACCACTTCTCTTCATGCTTGACTTCATAAGACGAAGTTTAGGGTCGATAGGGGGTAGATATATCTAGACCTTGTTTATCAACTTGAATGCTTACGATATGACATAAGAACACTATGTGCTTTTTTTATTTTTTTGTGCCCATTTGAATCTTGGTCAAATCATAGGTTTGACCAAGATTTAAACAAGTATAGAACATGAAAATGAAAAGGGAAGCCTGTATCCTTCTTAGTCACCCTAAAATGAAGTTTTGGGAGGTTTTTGAAATTTCCATGTTTGAAACCCAAAACCACTTCTCTTCATTCTTGACTTCTTAAGACATAGTTTAGGGGTTAGCGGGTAGATACATGATTTGTATGGTTTGAATATGTCTAGACCTTGTTTATCAACTTTAATGCTTACTACATGACATAAGAAGACTATGTGCTTTGGTTTTTCATTTTTCTGTTTTTTTTTTGAATTTTCTGCCAATTTTGTTTGACCAAGATTTAGACAAGTTTTACACGTGAAAACGAATAAGTAAGCCTGGATCCTTCTTAGTCACTCCAAAATGTACCAATTGATAGGTGCGTTAACTTTGCTTCATGGAAAAAATAATGTCATGTAAATGAGTTAACTTGGATTTCCTACCCTTGAATCCATAGGAAACTTTGTTCTAATGCACTATAATAATCAACCGAGTTTTTACACCAACAGGTCTGTCACTTACGTGTGGTGCCCATGCGTGAGGTCCCACACTTCAGTGAGCACAAGTCACGTGCAATAGGTACGCAAACTCCCAGACATTTTCTTTGTCAAGAGAAGACGCATCAGGATGCGTATTGGAAGTCTGTGGGTCCTTCTGGATCCTTCGGTTGTCCCTCTCACAAAAAAAAACAAATCTCTCTCATTCTCGGCCTCGCTCGCTCGCTCGCTCGCTCGCTCGCACCTCCTGCTCACTGACAAACCCTGCACAAAAGTCAACATCATCACCCGAAAAAGGGGAGACACCATAATTCTCTCCCTTCTTCTCTCCTTCCGAGTGATCCCTCTTCCTCCGAGTTTCACTCGACGGGCAAACACACATGTGCTGCATAGTAATAATAAAAAGGTAGAAAAATCGACCTACGAATCTATAATTAAATAGGTTAAACTAGGGTTTTGCCCAGTACTACAGATCAAGGTTCAAAAAATCCAACTACGGGGTTCGAACAACCCCATTTCTAATCCAAGATTTTTTTCGACCTCATCCAATGGCCTCAAACTATAGGCCGGGTTAGCATCTAGTGCAGTATGTGTGAGAATGTATGCACTATGTGTGCTATAACTTGTGTGTCTTTCAAATTTGAACCAAATTTGAATAAGTTTGAAATATTTGAAATGGGGCTTTTGGCTTAAACGTTTGAAACCCAAAACGACTTCTCCTCATGCTAGACTTCATAAGACCGAGTTTAGGGTTAGGGGGTAGATACATGATTTGTCTGGTTTGAATATGTCTAAACCTTGTTTATCAACTTGAATGCTTACTATATGACATAAGAAGACCATGTGCTTTTGTTTTTCATTTTTCTATTTTTTTAAGAATTTTATGCACATTTGATTCTGGTCAAATCCTAGGTTCAACCAAGATTTAAACAAGTTTCAAGCATGAAAATGAAAACGTAAGCCAAGATCCTTCTTAATTAGTCACTCTAAAATATATGAAGCTTTTGGGACGTACTTGAAATTTCCATGTTTGAAACCCAAAACCAATTCTCTTCATGATTGACTTCATAAGACAGAGTTTAGGGTTAGGGGTAGATATACACATGATTTTTCTGGTTTGAATATGTCTAGACCTAGCTTGTTTATCAACTTGAGTGTTTACTATATGACATAATTAAGAAGGCTATGTGCTTTGGTTTTTCATTCTTTAGATTTTTTGTCTGAATTTTTATGCCCATTTGAATCTTGGTCAAATCCTAGCTAGGTTTGACCAAGATTTAAATAAGTTTAAAACATGGAAATGAAAAGGTAAGCATCGATCCTTCTTAGTCGCTCTAAAATGAAGCTGAATTTTGGGAGGTTTTTGAAATTTCCATGTTTGAAACCCAAAACCACTTCTCTTCATGCTTGACTTCATAAGACGAAGTTTAGGGTCGATAGGGGGTAGATACATGATTTGTCTTGTTTGAATATGTCTAGACCTTGTTTATCAACTTGAATGCTTACTTTATGACTTAAGAGGACTATGTGCATTGGTATTTCATTTTTTGATTTTTATGCCCATTTGAGAATCTTGGTAAAATCCTAGGTTTGTTGAGCAAGATTTAAACAAGTTTAACATGTGAAAATGATAAGGTAATTAAGTCTGGATCTTTCTCTTAGTAACTCTAAAATGAAGCTTTTGGGAGGTTCTTGAATTTACCATGTTTGAAACCCAAAACCACCGTACTTCTGTTCATGCTTGACTTCATAAGACAGAGTTTAGGGTTAGGGGTAGATACATGATTTTTCTGGTTTGAATATGTCTAGACCATGTTTATCAATTTGAATGCTTACTATATGACATAAGAAGGCTATGTGCTTTTGTTTTTCATTCTTTCGATTTTTTTCTGAATTGTTATGCCCATTTGAATCTTGGTCAAATCCTAGGTTCGACCAAGATTTAAACAAGTTTAAAACATGACAATGAAAAGGTAATTAATCATGGATCCTTCTTAATTAACCAGCCGGTCTAATTAAAATGAAGCTTTTTGGGAGGTTTTTGAAATTTCCATGTTTGAAACCCAAAACCACACTTCTCTGCTTCATGCTTGACTTCATATATAATTAAGACAAAGTTTAGGGTTAGGGGGTACATGATTTGTCTGGTTTGAATATGTCTAGACCTTGTTTATGAACTTTTGAATGCTTACTATATGACATAAGAAGAATATGTGCTTTGGTTTTTTATTTTATCTATTTTTTTATTTTATGCCCATTTGAATATTGGTCAAATCCTAGGTTTGACCAAGATTTAAACAAGTTTAAAACATGAAAATGAAAAGGTAAGCCTGGATCCTTCTTAACTAGTCACTCTAAAACGAAGCTTTAATTTTGGGAGGTTTTTGAAATTTCCATGTTTGAAACCAAAAACCACTTCTCTTCATGCTTGACTTCATAAGACAGAGTTATTTATGGTTTTAGAGGGGTAGATACATGATTTGTCTTATTTGAATATGTCTAGCTAGACCTTGTTTATCAACTTTTGAATGCTTACTATATATATGTATGTGACATAAGAAAACTATGTGCTTTGGTTTTTCATTTTTCTGATTTTTTTGGAATTTTGATGCACATTTGAATCTTGGTCAAATCCTAGGTTTGACCAAGATTTAAACAAGTATAGATCATGAAAATGAAAATGGAAGCCTGTATCCTTCTTAGTCACCCTAAAATGAAGTTTTTGGGAGGTTTTTGAAATTTCCATGTTTGAAACCCAAAACCACTTATCTTCATGCTTGACTTCGTCATAAGACAGAGTTTAGGGGTTAGGGGGTAGATACATGATTTGTCTAGCTAGTTTGAATATGTCCAGACCTTGTTTATCAACTTTAATGCTTACTATATGACATATAAGAAGACTATGTGCGCTTTGGTTTTTCATTTTTCTGTTTTTTTATTTTATGCCCATTTGAATCTTGGTCAAATCCTAGAGATTGACTTCACAAGACAGAGTTTAGGGTTAGGGGTAGATATACACATGATTTTTCTGGTTTGAATATGTCTAGACCTTGTTTATCAACTTGAGTGTTTACTATATGACATAATTAAGAAGGCTATGTGCTTTGGTTTTTCATTCTTTAGATTTTTTGTCTGAATTTTTATGCCCATTTGAATCTTGGTCAAATCCTAGCTAGGTTTGACCAAGATTTAAATAAGTTTAAAACATGGAAATGAAAAGGTAAGCATCGATCCTTCTTAGTCGCTCTAAAATGAAGCTGAATTTTGGGAGGTTTTTGAAATTTCCATGTTTGAAACCCAAAACCACTTCTCTTCATGCTTGACTTCATAAGACGAAGTTTAGGGTCGATAGGGGGTAGATATATCTAGACCTTGTTTATCAACTTGAATGCTTACGATATGACATAAGAACACTATGTGCTTTTTTTATTTTTTTGTGCCCATTTGAATCTTGGTCAAATCATAGGTTTGACCAAGATTTAAACAAGTATAGAACATGAAAATGAAAAGGGAAGCCTGTATCCTTCTTAGTCACCCTAAAATGAAGTTTTGGGAGGTTTTTGAAATTTCCATGTTTGAAACCCAAAACCACTTCTCTTCATTCTTGACTTCTTAAGACATAGTTTAGGGGTTAGCGGGTAGATACATGATTTGTATGGTTTGAATATGTCTAGACCTTGTTTATCAACTTTAATGCTTACTACATGACATAAGAAGACTATGTGCTTTGGTTTTTCATTTTTCTGTTTTTTTTTGAATTTTCTGCCAATTTTGTTTGACCAAGATTTAGACAAGTTTTACACGTGAAAACGAATAAGTAAGCCTGGATCCTTCTTAGTCACTCCAAAATGTACCAATTGATAGGTGCGTTAACTTTGCTTCATGGAAAAAATAATGTCATGTAAATGAGTTAACTTGGATTTCCTACCCTTGAATCCATAGGAAACTTTGTTCTAATGCACTATAATAATCAACCGAGTTTTTACACCAACAGGTCTGTCACTTACGTGTGGTGCCCATGCGTGAGGTCCCACACTTCAGTGAGCACAAGTCACGTGCAATAGGTACGCAAACTCCCAGACATTTTCTTTGTCAAGAGAAGACGCATCAGGATGCGTATTGGAAGTCTGTGGGTCCTTCTGGATCCTTCGGTCGTCCCTCTCAAAAAAAAACAAATCTCTCTCATTCTCGGCCTCGCTCGACTCGCTCGCTCGCTCGCTCGCACCTCCTGCTCACTGACAAACCCTGCACAAAAGTCAACATCATCACCCGAAAAAGGGGAGACACCATAATTCTCTCCCTTCTTCTCTCCTTCCGAGTGATCCCTCTTCCTCCGAGTTTCACTCGACGGGCAAACACACATGTGCTGCATAGTAATAATAAAAAGGTAGAAAAATCGACCTACGAATCTATAATTAAATAGGTTAAACTAGGGTTTTGCCCAGTACTACAGATCAAGGTTCAAAAAATCCAACTACGGGGTTCGAACAACCCCATTTCTAATCCAAGATTTTTTTCGACCTCATCCAATGGCCTCAAACTATAGGCCGGGTTAGCATCTAGTGCAGTATGTGTGAGAATGTATGCACTATGTGTGCTATAACTTGTGTGTCTTTCAAATTTGAACCAAATTTGAATAAGTTTGAAATATTTGAAATGGGGCTTTTGGCTTAAACGTTTGAAACCCAAAACGACTTCTCCTCATGCTAGACTTCATAAGACCGAGTTTAGGGTTAGGGGGTAGATACATGATTTGTCTGGTTTGAATATGTCTAAACCTTGTTTATCAACTTGAATGCTTACTATATGACATAAGAAGACCATGTGCTTTTGTTTTTCATTTTTCTATTTTTTTTAAGAATTTTATGCACATTTGATTCTGGTCAAATCCTAGGTTCAACCAAGATTTAAACAAGTTTCAAGCATGAAAATGAAAACGTAAGCCAAGATCCTTCTTAATTAGTCACTCTAAAATATATGAAGCTTTTGGGACGTACTTGAAATTTCCATGTTTGAAACCCAAAACCAATTCTCTTCATGATTGACTTCATAAGACAGAGTTTAGGGTTAGGGGTAGATATACACATGATTTTTCTGGTTTGAATATGTCTAGACCTAGCTTGTTTATCAACTTGAGTGTTTACTATATGACATAATTAAGAAGGCTATGTGCTTTGGTTTTTCATTCTTTAGATTTTTTGTCTGAATTTTTATGCCCATTTGAATCTTGGTCAAATCCTAGCTAGGTTTGACCAAGATTTAAATAAGTTTAAAACATGGAAATGAAAAGGTAAGCATCGATCCTTCTTAGTCGCTCTAAAATGAAGCTGAATTTTGGGAGGTTTTTGAAATTTCCATGTTTGAAACCCAAAACCACTTCTCTTCATGCTTGACTTCATAAGACGAAGTTTAGGGTCGATAGGGGGTAGATACATGATTTGTCTTGTTTGAATATGTCTAGACCTTGTTTATCAACTTGAATGCTTACTTTATGACTTAAGAGGACTATGTGCATTGGTATTTCATTTTTTGATTTTTATGCCCATTTGAGAATCTTGGTAAAATCCTAGGTTTGTTGAGCAAGATTTAAACAAGTTTAACATGTGAAAATGATAAGGTAATTAAGTCTGGATCTTTCTCTTAGTAACTCTAAAATGAAGCTTTTGGGAGGTTCTTGAATTTACCATGTTTGAAACCCAAAACCACCGTACTTCTGTTCATGCTTGACTTCATAAGACAGAGTTTAGGGTTAGGGGTAGATACATGATTTTTCTGGTTTGAATATGTCTAGACCATGTTTATCAATTTGAATGCTTACTATATGACATAAGAAGGCTATGTGCTTTTGTTTTTCATTCTTTCGATTTTTTTCTGAATTGTTATGCCCATTTGAATCTTGGTCAAATCCTAGGTTCGACCAAGATTTAAACAAGTTTAAAACATGACAATGAAAAGGTAATTAATCATGGATCCTTCTTAATTAACCAGCCGGTCTAATTAAAATGAAGCTTTTTGGGAGGTTTTTGAAATTTCCATGTTTGAAACCCAAAACCACACTTCTCTGCTTCATGCTTGACTTCATATATAATTAAGACAAAGTTTAGGGTTAGGGGGTACATGATTTGTCTGGTTTGAATATGTCTAGACCTTGTTTATGAACTTTTGAATGCTTACTATATGACATAAGAAGAATATGTGCTTTGGTTTTTTATTTTATCTATTTTTTTATTTTATGCCCATTTGAATATTGGTCAAATCCTAGGTTTGACCAAGATTTAAACAAGTTTAAAACATGAAAATGAAAAGGTAAGCCTGGATCCTTCTTAACTAGTCACTCTAAAACGAAGCTTTAATTTTGGGAGGTTTTTGAAATTTCCATGTTTGAAACCAAAAACCACTTCTCTTCATGCTTGACTTCATAAGACAGAGTTATTTATGGTTTTAGAGGGGTAGATACATGATTTGTCTTATTTGAATATGTCTAGCTAGACCTTGTTTATCAACTTTTGAATGCTTACTATATATATGTATGTGACATAAGAAAACTATGTGCTTTGGTTTTTCATTTTTCTGATTTTTTTGGAATTTTGATGCACATTTGAATCTTGGTCAAATCCTAGGTTTGACCAAGATTTAAACAAGTATAGATCATGAAAATGAAAATGGAAGCCTGTATCCTTCTTAGTCACCCTAAAATGAAGTTTTTGGGAGGTTTTTGAAATTTCCATGTTTGAAACCCAAAACCACTTATCTTCATGCTTGACTTCGTCATAAGACAGAGTTTAGGGGTTAGGGGGTAGATACATGATTTGTCTAGCTAGTTTGAATATGTCCAGACCTTGTTTATCAACTTTAATGCTTACTATATGACATATAAGAAGACTATGTGCGCTTTGGTTTTTCATTTTTCTGTTTTTTTATTTTATGCCCATTTGAATCTTGGTCAAATCCTAGAGATTGACTTCACAAGACAGAGTTTAGGGTTAGGGGTAGATATACACATGATTTTTCTGGTTTGAATATGTCTAGACCTTGTTTATCAACTTGAGTGTTTACTATATGACATAATTAAGAAGGCTATGTGCTTTGGTTTTTCATTCTTTAGATTTTTTGTCTGAATTTTTATGCCCATTTGAATCTTGGTCAAATCCTAGCTAGGTTTGACCAAGATTTAAATAAGTTTAAAACATGGAAATGAAAAGGTAAGCATCGATCCTTCTTAGTCGCTCTAAAATGAAGCTGAATTTTGGGAGGTTTTTGAAATTTCCATGTTTGAAACCCAAAACCACTTCTCTTCATGCTTGACTTCATAAGACGAAGTTTAGGGTCGATAGGGGGTAGATACATGATTTGTCTGGTTAATTTGGATATATCTAGACCTTGTTTATCAACTTGAATGCTTACGATATGACATAAGAACACTATGTGCTTTTTTTATTTTTTTGTGCCCATTTGAATCTTGGTCAAATCATAGGTTTGACCAAGATTTAAACAAGTATAGAACATGAAAATGAAAAGGGAAGCCTGTATCCTTCTTAGTCACCCTAAAATGAAGTTTTGGGAGGTTTTTGAAATTTCCATGTTTGAAACCCAAAACCACTTCTCTTCATTCTTGACTTCTTAAGACATAGTTTAGGGGTTAGCGGGTAGATACATGATTTGTATGGTTTGAATATGTCTAGACCTTGTTTATCAACTTTAATGCTTACTACATGACATAAGAAGACTATGTGCTTTGGTTTTTCATTTTTCTGTTTTTTTTTGAATTTTCTGCCAATTTTGTTTGACCAAGATTTAGACAAGTTTTACACGTGAAAACGAATAAGTAAGCCTGGATCCTTCTTAGTCACTCCAAAATGTACCAATTGATAGGTGCGTTAACTTTGCTTCATGGAAAAAATAATGTCATGTAAATGAGTTAACTTGGATTTCCTACCCTTGAATCCATAGGAAACTTTGTTCTAATGCACTATAATAATCAACCGAGTTTTTACACCAACAGGTCTGTCACTTACGTGTGGTGCCCATGCGTGAGGTCCCACACTTCAGTGAGCACAAGTCACGTGCAATAGGTACGCAAACTCCCAGACATTTTCTTTGTCAAGAGAAGACGCATCAGGATGCGTATTGGAAGTCTGTGGGTCCTTCTGGATCCTTCGGTCGTCCCTCTCAAAAAAAAACAAATCTCTCTCATTCTCGGCCTCGCTCGACTCGCTCGCTCGCTCGCACCTCCTGCTCACTGACAAACCCTGCACAAAAGTCAACATCATCACCCGAAAAAGGGGAGACACCATAATTCTCTCCCTTCTTCTCTCCTTCCGAGTGATCCCTCTTCCTCCGAGTTTCACTCGACGGGCAAACACACATGTGCTGCATAGTAATAATAAAAAGGTAGAAAAATCGACCTACGAATATATAATTAAATAGGTTAAACTAGGGTTTTGCCCAGTACTACAGATCAAGGTTCAAAAAATCCAACTACGGGGTTCGAACAACCCCATTTCTAATCCAAGATTTTTTTCGACCTCATCCAATGGCCTCAAACTATAGGCCGGGTTAGCATCTAGTGCAGTATGTGTGAGAATGTATGCACTATGTGTGCTATAACTTGTGTGTCTTTCAAATTTGAACCAAATTTGAATAAGTTTGAAATATTTGAAATGGGGCTTTTGGCTTAAACGTTTGAAACCCAAAACGACTTCTCCTCATGCTAGACTTCATAAGACCGAGTTTAGGGTTAGGGGGTAGATACATGATTTGTCTGGTTTGAATATGTCTAAACCTTGTTTATCAACTTGAATGCTTACTATATGACATAAGAAGACCATGTGCTTTTGTTTTTCATTTTTCTATTTTTTTAAGAATTTTATGCACATTTGATTCTGGTCAAATCCTAGGTTCAACCAAGATTTAAACAAGTTTCAAGCATGAAAATGAAAACGTAAGCCAAGATCCTTCTTAATTAGTCACTCTAAAATATATGAAGCTTTTGGGACGTACTTGAAATTTCCATGTTTGAAACCCAAAACCAATTCTCTTCATGATTGACTTCATAAGACAGAGTTTAGGGTTAGGGGTAGATATACACATGATTTTTCTGGTTTGAATATGTCTAGACCTAGCTTGTTTATCAACTTGAGTGTTTACTATATGACATAATTAAGAAGGCTATGTGCTTTGGTTTTTCATTCTTTAGATTTTTTGTCTGAATTTTTATGCCCATTTGAATCTTGGTCAAATCCTAGCTAGGTTTGACCAAGATTTAAATAAGTTTAAAACATGGAAATGAAAAGGTAAGCATCGATCCTTCTTAGTCGCTCTAAAATGAAGCTGAATTTTGGGAGGTTTTTGAAATTTCCATGTTTGAAACCCAAAACCACTTCTCTTCATGCTTGACTTCATAAGACGAAGTTTAGGGTCGATAGGGGGTAGATACATGATTTGTCTTGTTTGAATATGTCTAGACCTTGTTTATCAACTTGAATGCTTACTTTATGACTTAAGAGGACTATGTGCATTGGTATTTCATTTTTTGATTTTTATGCCCATTTGAGAATCTTGGTAAAATCCTAGGTTTGTTGAGCAAGATTTAAACAAGTTTAACATGTGAAAATGATAAGGTAATTAAGTCCGGATCTTTCTCTTAGTAACTCTAAAATGAAGCTTTTGGGAGGTTCTTGAATTTACCATGTTTGAAACCCAAAACCACCGTACTTCTGTTCATGCTTGACTTCATAAGACAGAGTTTAGGGTTAGGGGTAGATACATGATTTTTCTGGTTTGAATATGTCTAGACCATGTTTATCAATTTGAATGCTTACTATATGACATAAGAAGGCTATGTGCTTTGGTTTTTCATTCTTTCGATTTTTTCTGAATTTTTATGCCCATTTGAATCTTGGTCAAATCCTAGGTTCGACCAAGATTTAAACAAGTTTAAAACATGACAATGAAAAGGTAATTAATCATGGATCCTTCTTAATTAACCAGCCAGTCTAATTAAAATGAAGCTTTTTGGGAGGTTTTTGAAATTTCCATGTTTGAAACCCAAAACCACACTTCTCTGCTTCATGCTTGACTTCATATATAATTAAGACAAAGTTTAGGGTTAGGGGGTACATGATTTGTCTGGTTTGAATATGTCTAGACCTTGTTCATGAACTTGAATGCTTACTATATGACATAAGAAGACTATGTGCTTTGGTTTTTTATTTTATTTATTTTTTATTTTATGCCCATTTGAATATTGGTCAAATCCTAGGTTTGAACAAGATTTAAACAAGTTTAAAACATGAAAATGAAAAGGTAAGCCTGGATCCTTCTTAACTAGTCACTCTAAAATGAAGCTTTAATTTTGGGAGGTTTTTGAAATTTCCATGTTTGAAACCCAAAACCACTTCTCTTCATGCTTGACTTCATAAGACGAAGTTTAGGGTCGATAGGGGGTAGATACATGATTTGTCTGGTTTGAATATGTCTAGACCATGTTTATCAAATCCTAGGTTTGACCAAGATTTAAACAAGTTTAAAACATGAAAATGAAAAGGGAAGCATGTATCCTTCTTAGTCACTCTAAAATGAAGTTTTTGGGAGGTTTTTGAAATTTTCATGTTTGAAACCCAAAACCACTTCTCTTCATGCTTGACTTCATAAGACATAGTTTAGGGGTTAGGGGTAGATACATGATTTGTATGGTTTGAATATGTCTAGACCATGTTTATCAACTTTAATGCTTACTATATGACATAAGAAGACTATGTGCTTTGGTTTTTCATTTTTCTGATTTTTTTAGAATTTTGATGCACATTTGAATCTTGGTCAAATCCTAGGTTTGACCAAGATTTAAACAAGTATATATAGAACATGAAAATGAAAAGGGAAGCCTGTATCCTTCTTAGTCACCCTAAAATGAAGTTTTTGGGAGGTTTTTGAAATTTCCATGTTTGAAACCCAAAACCACTTATCTTCATGCTTGAGCAAGATTTGACCAAGATTTAAACAAGTTTAAATCATGAAAATGGAAAGGTAAGCCTGGATCCTTCTTAGTCGCTCTAAAATGAAGCTTTTGGGATGTTCTTGAAATTTCCATGTTTGAAACCCGGCCAAAACGACTTTTCTTCATGCTAGACTTCATAAGATCGACACGGGGTACATATATACATGATTTGTCTGGTTTGGATATATCTAGACCTTGTTTATCAACTTGAATGCTTACGATATGACATAAGAACACTATGTGCTTTTTGTTTTTCATTTTTTGTGCCTATTTGTATCTTGGTCAAATCCTAGGTTTGACCAAGATTTAAACAAGTTTAAAACATGAAAATGAAAAGGGAAACATGTATCCTTCTTAGTCACTCTAAAATGAAGTTTTTGGGAGGTTTTTGAAATTTCCATGTTTGAAACCTAAAACCACTTCTCTTCATGCTTGACTTCATAAGACAGAGTTTAGGGTTAGAGGGGTAGATACATGATTTGTCTTATTTGAATATGTCTAGCTAGACCTTGTTTATCAACTTTTGAATGCTTACTATATATATATGTGACATAAGAAGACTATGTGCTTTTGTTTTTCATTTTTCCGATTTTTTAATTTTATGCCCATTTAAATCTTGGTCAAATCCTAGGTTTGACAATGATTTAAACAAGTTTCAAATATGAAAATGAAAAGGCAAGCATGGATCCTTCTTAGTCACTCTAAAATGAAGCTTTTGATAGGTTTTTGAAATTTCCATATTTGAAACCCAAAACCACTTCTCTTCATGCTTGACTACATAAGACAAAGTTTAGGGTTAGGGGGTAGATACATGATTTTTCTTGTTTGAATATGTCTAGACCCTTGTTTATCAACTTTAATGCTTACTATATGACATAAGAAAACTATGTGCTTTGGTTTTTCATTTTTCTGATTTTTTTGGAATTTTGATGCACATTTGAATCTTGGTCAAATCCTAGGTTTGACCAAGATTTAAACAAGTATAGAACATGAAAATGAAAAGGGAAGCCTGTATCCTTCTTAGTCACCCTAAAATGAAGTTTTTGGGAGGTTTTCAAAATTTCCATGTTTGAAACCCAAAACCACTTAATCTTCATGCTTGACTTCGTCATAAGATAGAGTTTAGGGGTTAGGGGGTAGATACATGATTTGTCTAGTTTGAATATGTCTAGACCTTGTTTACCAACTTTAATGCTTACTATATGACATATAAGAAGACTATGTGCGCTTTGGTTTTTCATTTTTTCATTTTTTTATTTTATGCCCATTTGAATCTTGGTCAAATCTAGATTTGACCAAGATTTAAACAAGTTTAAAACATGAAAATGGAAAGGTAAGCCTGGATCCTTCTTAGTCGCTCTAAAATGAAGCTTTTGGGATGATTTTGAAATTTCCATGTTTGAAACCCAAAACCAATTCTCTTCATGCATGCTTGACTTCATAAGACAGAGTTTAGGGTTAGGGGGTTAGATACATTATTTGTCTAGTTTGAATATGTCTAGACTTTGTATATCAACTTGAATATATTATTGTACCATGTCTCCACACAGCCCAAAATGCACATATTTTCAAAAGTTTTCATGCATGAGTACTTGTAACTAGTAAAAATAGAAAGTAAAAATAGGAACCCCATGTATGAAGGATACTAAAAAGAACTCTTTCACATTTTTTTGGTATAGATTATGAGTTTGCTTGGCTTCATACACAAGTGAGTACATGTCATGCAAAAATTAACACGAAATTTAGTTATCATGACCCATTTTTGGCAGGCATTGTGCATATCGCCTTGAGAAACATCTTTGCGAGCTAGTGTATTAAACGTTTATTCACATATAATGGATTTTTTACTTTATTAGTGCACACAATGACAGAATCGGCCAAATGTGTATGATTTTTGTGAAGGTGCTAGAAAAACAAGATGCACTACGATGAAGCATGAAAGGAGGCAAGGGGAGGGATAGTGAAGAGGTGGGAGAGACCGAGAGATGAACCGCAAGGTAATTAAAAAATTGGGGCCAAAACGATTCCAACTTCCTAGGCATTGACCAACTTTGCCCCTCTTAACCCAACGTGGCAGTGAACCCGTATAAGCAACAACTTCCTCTTACTCCGCTTCTCCGAAATGGTAAGAGAACCTCTCCAGCTTAAGTGACCAATCGACATATCTATGGCCTTCCGACTTGGCTCTGGTCGCCGCGCGCGTAGTCCTACCACCGACGAGGAAGCGGAGCATCAGCGCCGCCTTCGCTTCGTCCATCGCGCACCAAGGCATAACCCGCCCGCTCTGCACTGGCCGGTTGTTCAGCCCGCGGCGGCGGCGCTGGCCGTGGAGCCCCTCGCCAGCCGCTTCCCGTGCGGGCCGATGGATGCAGAGGCAGGGATCTCCCACGCAACCCCGCATGCGACGCCCGCTCGGCCCTGGCCGGCTTTTCCGCCCGCGCATGCCGCATGGTTTTCTTTGCCAGCAGGTGAGATCCCCTTCCCGGCCGGCGCGAACGATGCGGAGGCAGGGAGCTCCCGTGGCCAGCCGCCTAATCCGACCGCACTTCAGG
The DNA here is from genome assembly GCA_030979885.1 of Lolium multiflorum. Classification (NCBI taxonomy): domain Eukaryota; kingdom Viridiplantae; phylum Streptophyta; class Magnoliopsida; order Poales; family Poaceae; genus Lolium; species Lolium multiflorum. Next base: position 90,464,934 of record CM061753.1, on the reverse strand, counting down.
CGGTGCCGGCCGTGGAGCCAGGCCGTTCTTTCGAAGCGCATCACGGCGACGCCCTTTGCAGGAGCAACACCGCCAAGGAGCTCGTATATAACGTGATGTTCCCGGCACTCTATAGATGCCGGGATGCTCTGCAAGCTTTCGTGCAGGCTAAGAATGCGGCGGCTGCAAATCCCAGGGACGCAGCATTGCAGCGGCGCGCCGATGAGGCTAAGGTGGCGCACGCTTTCCACCAGGCGTGCCTCGACAGGCTTAACATCCAGCACGGCTTCGTGCAACCGCCAAACGCCGCTCCAGCTAAGATCCAAAAATACTCCGGTGAGCATATCACTCCGGAGTAGAACAATCCAATTTCTAGTACTGTAGGAGTACTTTATTAGTGCACAAACCTGGCGAAATTAAAGGTGTGTTCTTTGTGTGTGATGTAAATCTAAAAATTTGAAGGTTCTAGCAAAAACATTTCTTCAGAAATATTCGATGTGTTTGCTTGGCCTTATCTATATATCCGGTGAGCATATATGGATGCCAAATCCTTTACAAACTTTATATTTTTTAAGTGATCGATGTGCATGCATCTATCTCGCCATGGTAAATTAATGAAACAAGTTGCATATTTGCCAGAATTCCAAACTTCGTGAGCAGTATAGAGATCGAGACCTTAATTAATTATTATGAGTAGGATGCATGCATGCATGGCCATTTTCTAGGGTTTTAAAGGATACTAGAGCTTTTCTAGGTTAATTTGCAACTATATGTATATTTGTTTTCTAGTTCTGGGCTGATCATTAAACTCAACGTTGAGTTGTAGATTATGTGAAATTAGTACATGCCATAAAATATAGTATAATTTTTTATGTACCCTACGAGGCAGTACGTGTGGTGTACCCTTAATTATTAATTGGTAGACATGTACCGTTGGCATGTTTGAAGAAAATTTGAATTTGGAAGAAGTTTTTAAAGTAAAATTAACGCAAGCACAAAATCATGTGTGATGGTGAAATTTCTTGAACAAATTAATACAAACCTAGTAATATGAGTTTGTTTGGCTTTCTGCCCACAAGTGAGTATTGTGCGCATGTACTTTGATGCAAAATCCCGCCATACAAAACTTTTTAGTTATCATATGACCTCAAGTTTGGAAGAGATCGTATTTTAAGCAACTTCACAAACAAGAGATTCTAACAATTATATGCATGCATGAAAGAATGATTTCCCTTTTTTATTACTGTACAAAAATGGCTAGATGTGTGTTAATTGTGAAGGAGGGCTACCAAATTTTAACAGTTGCACATTATTGTCATAATTCCACCTTTTGGAAGCAGTAGGGTAGACATGCTTTCCGCTTGGTAGGATGTGTTAGTGCCATCAATTTTGTAGATATAGGTTCAAGGATTTGTTCATCTTAATCTGGAACTATATATGGATTTTTAAGCTTTTGCCTAGTAATTAAACTCATAATTGAAATAATGTAGGTTATTTAACTACATACATGCCATAAATTCTGACAGGAAATACTTGGACGTGCCTTGCGAGGGTGGTAACAAACAAGAACACAATGACCAAACTTCAAATGCCAATCCACCCACCAAGCTATACGATTGGCATGTACAATCGATCGACTCCTTCTAATCAAATTTGAATACAATAGAAGAAGTTTTAAAAAATTTCAAAATGAGATCAACTTGTGCATTGAGTCATCCTTTGTTATTTATTTGCTTGTAAAAATAGAAACATAGGCATATGAATGTATTCGAAACACTTCACTTTTCAACGGGGAAGGGACCCGAAGGTCCCAGAAAAACAAAAAAAAGATTACAATAGTAGTACTCCTTTGAGAAGGCAGTAGAAGAAGGATCCTCGAAGAGCCAAATGCTTTTATTATCCACAGCTGTTCGGCTCTTTTCCTTCTCGTGTAAGCTATCGCGCAATGATTATACTAGGCTGCTCGATTATACTAATGGTCGGATGGTAGTACAACCATTTTCGCAAACTTCTGCGCCCTTCGTCATGTCAGCATCGTATCCCAGTGTGCAAGCAGTCTGCTCGAATGAAATACTCCTAAGTACGTACGGTATTCCCTCCAAAGACACACCACACGGTATTCCCTCCAAAGACGCACCGTCGCCCCGATCTGCTCGAATGAAATACTCCAAAATACTTCTGCGCCCTTCGTCATGTCAGCATCGTATCCCAGTGTGCAAGCAGTCTCCTATGAAATGGAGACGACATTTTGTTGAAAAGTGTCGGTGCATGCTATATATACCACACTAGTATGAGAGTTTTTACAGCATTATTCCGATTTCCACAGAATGCATTAAATTTGGACGCGATGCCACACTGACAAGAGTGGTTTAAACAAGGCCATTATTTTTATTATGTTATATTACTACAATACTCCAAGGTAGCACTAGTAGCCTTCGGTTGTACTCTGCCGGTCGCGCTGCCTCATTCGACCAGACTTTATTCTTCTTCTCATATATATATACAAAATACTGTCTGCCGAGGTTCGATGACCGCACCGTCGCCCCTCTCCGCGCCGCCGTCTTGGGCCGCGCCACCATTCTCCCCGCCGAGTTCTCCCCCGTCCCCGACGCACCACCGTCAAGCACCACCGGACCGATCTTCGCAGGTATGTACATCTCCAACCTCCGGCGAGTACAGAGGTTCATCGGTCATTGTGTTCGATATAACCTTAATTTGGGGATTGCAATGTGAGTAACTTACTGGGTTTTCTAGGAAATGAAAACGGCGTCGCTCGATGCCTACACTGCGTCGGCGGATACATGGAAAGCGGAGACGGATGCTCTGCATGCATCGGCGGAGACATGTAAAGCGGATGCGGAGGCAAAGGCGAAGGCGGTGGCTAGGACGGGCCCGGGCGCTGTGGCGCTGGCAAATGCTCGTATCGAAGCTGCATTTTGTTGGAAAGTCTTGGCGCGTGCTTCGAGAGTTTTGGCGGCGCAGCCGGGAGAACCGTCGGAGGCTTCGAAGCTGGCTGCTTTGAACGCGTCGAGAGCTTGGATGGTGACTTCATCTAAGGCGGCGCTTGTTGCATATGATCGTGACTCGTCAACCCCTTTGTAAGTTCTACCTTCCCCAACTGCAATGAGGTTAGATCTGGTGGATTGGGTTTTTTGCCCAAACCAGACGTGATGATGCATTGAGATGTTTTTGTATTTTTGATGATGCATTCTGCTTCTTTTGTAATTTGGGTGATTCATTATGCTTTTTAGGTAGTAATTTTTCTGATGCACTCACCTCTTCAGGAATTTTTCATGGTTTTTTTTGTTTTTGTTTTTCTGTCAACCTAGCTAATGCTCTCTGCTGTTTAGCCAAAAGTTGGATGATGCATTGTACTGTTTACATATATTTTACTCTGATGATGCATTTTGCTCTTTTAGCCTTTTAGGTAATTTTTCTGATTCCTTGAACAGTGTGGGAAATTTCGATGAAGAATTTTGCTGTCAACTTAGATGATGTATTGTGCTGTTTACATTTTATTACCTATATCAAAGCTAACCCCATCTGATGTTACCACAGCGTTTTGGGTCCTGTAGAGGTCTCTTTTTCCTCCAATCGTGTTGACACGTTAGCAATTATTACTGTATATGCGAGATTGCCTTCCGTTGGTGCGTCCTATTTTTGTGGTGTTTTTTTTTTGCAAATTAAGGGCTTCATTGATTATGCAACAGGATTACAATTGCATTGTCCTGTTTACAATATTTTGATTTTGCTGATGCATTGTGCTGTTCACATTATTTTGATTTTGCTGATGCATTGTCCTGTTTACATTATTTTGATTTTGCTGATGCATTGTGCTGTTTACACTATTTTGATTTTGCTGATGCACCGTGCAGTTTAGGAAACTTTGATGATGAATTAGATGATGCATTTTGCTGCTTAGTCAAATTAGATGTTGCATTTTGTTTTAAAAAATAGATGATGCAGTGTGCTGTTTACATAATTTTGACGATGCATCGTGCGATTTGCATAATCCTACCAGCTTCAGTCGAAGGACACCCACAACAATCAACGATCTGCCTGGAGATGTAGTCTCTCAGATTCTTGTCAGGCTTCCTCCCCATCCAACCTGCTTACTAGCTGCATCAGGCACCAAGAAAGCATGGAGGCAATGTATGGGAAGCAATTATTTCAGAAAGCTAACTGTGTCACACAACGGAGGAAACCCGTTGCTAGGGTTTTTCACCAACAACTCCGAGGACAATCGATTCATCACAGAGCATGATCTTCACCCGGCCATCTTGAAGATGCTGGCAATCCCGTCTCAAGTGAACGGTCCCAAAATCTATGTCCTGGGATGCCGCGATGGTATGGTGCTACTCCATTCTAATGTATCCAGAGGGTATATATCAGTCTGGGATCCAATTAGGCAAGTTCTCACAGCGATACCAGAACCACCATTGTGGCGCAATCACACAATTGAAAGCAGCGGCTCAATTCTCTGTTCGAGAAACAACTCTGAACCGTTTACACATTGTGGCAAGTTCTCGGTTGTTTGGATAACAACTAAACGTTACGATGCACAGGCTCATATCTACTCACCAGATTCAAAAGAATGGGAGTTTCTAGCTCGATCAACTCCGATGCTGTCAGAGATTGACCGTAGACCGGCAACTCTCATAGGGGGTATTTTGTACTGGCCAACGAAGTCTAGATATATCATTGAGCTTGACCATGCAAAGAAGACTCTGAAATATATTCAGTGCCCTCATGAGACGCATGATATATTCATGCTTAACATTCACATCTTCAAGGGACATAATGGAGATGTTGCCCTTGCTGTTATAAGAGACTTCACCCTACAAACATGGACCAGTACAAGATCATCAACAGGCGATCACGAGTCATGGACATGTCATATAAATTTTGAATTGGATACTTTTTTTGGCCTTGACACATCATTTCCATACAATTGGAAACATGCAGTAAGGTTACTCTGCGTATTTGAGGACAAAAATGAGCTGGTTGTACGGGCAAAGGAGGGAGTATTCCAATTAGATATGAGCAACTGGCAGTGGAGAAAGTACAATTCTGCTAGACGTTGGTGCACTTTACATCCCTACTCAGTTAGACCGGGTTAGTCATTCATATGTAACCTTTGCATTCATTTACATATGACTTTTGCTGATCAATTTGTTCATTTCCTGACAGTAACCGACCTGATCCAGAGTGCAACATCAAGGACACGAAAAAGAACGCGCTGTCAGGAACCCATCTAATTCAAAGTTCAACATCCATAAGAGAAAAGGAAGTCGCATATGAAGGAGCAAGGCTTGTTTGGGCAAGAAGTGATAGCCCAGCTTTTGTTTGGTCTGATGTCTTTTAGTTTTCGTTCTGGTGGAAATGTCGCTGCACCATTTGTTTGTACTGCAGCTCCATAGTGCTAGCTGCTAGTACGTTGGCGCTGTCCTACGTCTGCTTGTTTTGGGGGCATAAATATGCCACGAAACCTTTGTTTTATGTGATCAAACGGTCATTTCTGCATGTATATGTTCGGGTTCTGATGAAACCTTTTTTGTGATCTGTACATATATTTGAGTCAGTCTGTGTTTTGTTTTATGATGGGCAGGAGTATTTGTTTTACTACACCATTGTTTATCCGAATTGTATTACTCACTCTATTCAAAAAGTTAGCGGCTCACCTTTTTCCTTCAAGATACGGATGTATCTACACACTAAAAACATATATAGATGAAACATCTTCAGACAAAGTTTAGTCACTTATGTATGGACGGGGGTAGTATTATTTATGTTGTGCTCCCAAACAAGCAGACATCGGACAGCGCCTGTTTAAAGTTCATATGTGTAATCTTATTCCCTTTGGAAGTTAAGCATTAAACTCTACTAGTACAACCGTGGTGGTCTTGTGATGTAGTACTCTTTTGATGCATTTGTGATGTAGTAGTACAGTACTTTTTTTTGAACTGGTATAGTACTATCTAAGAAGAGTACTCCCTCCGATTCACATTCATTTTACACCAATAAATATGGATCGGAGCGAGGGAGTAAATTAAACATGGCATCTCGTGCATGAAGCTTGACAGATCGATCAGGTTGGCTAGAATGGCAATACAATGCTCCTCATTAGGCAAATGCATGCCATGTACGATAGTATACATCCAGTAAAGAAGTCTATACTGACATAAAAAAGACTACATTGGGGATGAGAGTCAATTGGGGAATCTACAATACATAAAATCTTGCTCGTAGCTGATTTTGGCTAAGAGGGTTTTACTCACATTACACGTGCCACTTTCCTTGTCTGCAAAACAAGTTCCAATAAAGGAAGAGGAAAGAAGAGGACATTGTGGGCGAGATTGAACACCTTTTTATGTGTTAAGCTGAGGCCTTGTTTAGCTGAGGATTTCGACTTAGGCCTAACAGCTCAGCACACCCAGAAATAAATTTCCTTGCGCGCACCACTGTCAGCAAAAATAACAAAATTAGCACGCAAGATTAAGAACAAAGTGAATTTAAGTAACTTGGTTAGCTTTTCAAGCAATATATTCAGAGAAAGAGCACACATGTCCGGCAAATAATCGTAAGAGAAGAACAATAAATCTAAGGCATTCCACTTCATATGCAGAAGGGACGCGACAGCGCATGGATTCATACCTTGAGTCGACTCTGGCTCGTAGAAGGGCGGTCGCGCCTCGAGGATGCCGGCGACGTCTCCACCTCGATCTCACATATGACTGCTTCTCGGTGGGCGGTGCGCCACGCCATGTAGAAGATCTATCAAAAGAGGAGAGCCCGATGACGCTACCGACGCCTCAACCTTGATAGCACCGGCTTGTTGCTCCGCACCGAGATGCGCCACGTGCAAGATTTAGCGGATGCGCCAATTTTAGAGATATGTCATGATCGTTGTAACAAATTTCAACATGATGATGATTTGATCCTGCACTCGGCCTTGAACATAAGTACTAGTACAGTCTCACAATTTTTTTATCATTATACTTTGCGAGATTTAGCGGATGCGCCAAATTCAGAGATAGATCATGATCATGGTAACACAATTTTCAATGTAATGATGATTTGATGTTGCACTAGACCTTGAACATAAGTACTAGTACGGTCTCACAATTTTGTATCATTATACTTTGCAAGTTTTAGCGGATGCGCCCATTTTCAGAGGATCATGGTAACAAATTTTCAACGTGATGATGATTTGATGTTGCACTCGACCTTGAACAGAAGTACTACTACTGTCTTACAATTTCTTTATCATTATACTTTGCAAGATTTAGCAGATGCGCCAAATTCAGAGATAGATCATGATCATGGTAACAAATTTTCAACGTGATGATGATTTGATGTTGCACTCGAACTTGAATAGAAGTACTAGTACAATCTCACAATTTTTTTATCATTATACTTTGCGAGATTTAGCGGATGCGCCAAATTCAGAGATAGATCGTGATCATGGTAACACACTTTTCAATGTAATGATGATTTGATGTTGCACTCGACCTTGAACATAAGTACTAGTACGGTCTCACAATTTTGTATCATTATACTTTGCAAGTTTTAGCGGATGCGCCCATTTTCAGAGGTAGATCATGATCATGGTAACAAATTTTCAACGTGATGATGATTTAATGTTGCACTCGAACTTGAACAGAAGTACTAGTATGGTCTCACAATTTTTATTACTCGTATAATTATACTTTGAAAGATATAGCGGATGCGCCAATTTCAGAGATAGATCATGATCATGGTAACAAATTTTCAACGTGATGATGATTTGATGTTGCACTCGGCCTAGAATAGAAGTACTAGTACGGTCTCACAATTTTTTTTATCATTATACTTTGATATAGCGGATACGCTAATTTCAGAGATAGATCATGACCATGGTAGTGACCAATATTCAAGATGATGATGATTTGATTTTGCACTCGGCCTTGAACAGAGGTACTAGTACGGTCTCACAATTTTTTATCATTATACTTGGACCTTAGCGAAATTCAAAATCTCATAGCGGCAAAACTTCCCGCCTACAAAATACAAAAATTTCGTACGCTTCCAAATTCCCATTCTACCCCTGTGGAGATGACAGCAAAGTCGGTTGGTGGGGGGGTCTGCCCGTCATTTTTTGGATCACCACCTCCCTAGCCCGGAAACCCTCCCAAAAAAATTCATTTCCCTCAGACCACCCACCGGAACTTCCCAAGTCCCTCTCTCCCACCTCCACGACCACCGCACCGGAACATCCCCGCCGGACTTCCCTGGCCTACCCGAGCCCTCGCGATCCTCGTCATCCGGCTGCCTGCCGGAGCCGCTTCATCGACGCCGTCATCAACCGGACCGGATCATCCCCGCCGAACCTCGAAACCATATGCTCATCCAGCAGTCTACCGCAGTCGCTTCAGCTGCGGTATCGTCCACCCCACCGGAGCCGCTTCGCCGGATCCGTCGTCCACCGCATCGTATCTTGCTCACCGACACCGCTGTGCATGAACCGGATCTGCTTCACCGGCGCCGTGCATGATCTAAACTCTTCTACTGTCGCTTTTCTATTGCTTGCCTGCAAGTTCTTGTTTAATCTTGGGGGAACCTGTTTGTGCTAACGACGCGCCGTTACGTTTTTGCAGATGAGATGAGTAACCATGAAGTGTAATGGCCGTCTCTCCAACCCCAAGTAGCACATGTAGCGTACTTCATCACCGGATCTATCAACCCCAGGAAGATCTGCTGTGACTCCCACAGAGTGCTTGATACGTCTCCAACGTATCGATAATTTCTTATGTTCCATGCTACTTTATTGATGATACCTACATGTTTTATGCACATTATATGTCATATTTATGCATTTTCTGGAACTAACCTATTAACAAGATGCCGAAGAGCCAGTTGCTGTTGCTGTTTTTGGTTTCAGAAATCCTAGTAAAGAAATATTCTCGGAATTGGACGAAACTTTCGCCCAGGGTCCTATTTTTGCACGAAGCTTCCAGAAGACCGAAGAGATAACGAAGTGGGGCCACGAGGCAGCCAGGGGGGTGGCCGGCGCGGCCCAGGCCCTGGCCGCGCCGACCTACCTCCTGGGCCCCTCGTGTGGCCCCCGCGTTGACCCTCCGCCTACTTAAAGCTTCCGTCGCGAAACCCCCAGTACCGAGAGCCACGATACGGAAAACCTTCCAGAGACGCCGCCGCCGCGAATCCCATCTCGGGGGATTCAGGAGATCGCCTCCAGCACCCTGCCGGAGAGGGGATTCATCTCCCGGAGGACTCTACACCGCCATGGTCGCCTCCGGAGTGATGAGTGAGTAGTCCACCCCTGGACCATGGGTCCATAGCAGTAGCTAGATGGTCGTCTTCTCCTTGTTGTGCTTCATTGTTGGATCTTGTGAGCTGCCTAACATGATCAAGATCATCTATATGTAATTCTATATGTTGTGTTTGTCGGGATCCGATGGATAGAGAGTACTATGATTATGGTGATTATCAATCTATTGTTCATGTGTTGTTTATGATCTTGCATGCTCTCCGTTATTAGTAGAGGCTCTGGCCAAGTTTTTGCTCTTAACTCCAAGAGGGGGTATTTATGCTCGATAGTGGGTTCATGCCTCCATTGAATCTGGGACAGTGACAGAAAGTTCTAAGGTTGTGGATGTGTTGCCACTAGGGATAAAACATTGATGCTATGTCTAAGGATGTAGTTGTTGATTACATTACGCACCATACTTAATGCAATTGTCTGTTGCTTTGCAACTTAATACTGGAGGGGTTCGGATGATAACCTGAAGGTGGACTTTTTAGGCATAGATGCAGTTGGATGGCGGTCTATGTACTTTGTCGTAATGCCCAATTAAATCTCACTATATTTATCATATCATGTATATGCATTGTTATGCCTTTCTCTATTTGTCAATTGCCCGACTGTAATTTGTTCACCCAACATGCTTTTATCTTATGGGAGAGACACCTCTAGTGAACTGTGGACCCCGGTCCTATTCTTTACATAGCATACAATCTACTGCAATTGTGTTTTACTATTTTCTTTGCAAACATCTTCCACTCGATACGTTTAATCCTTTGTTACAGCAAGCCGGTGAGATTGACAACCTCACTGTTTCGTTGGGACAAAGTACTTTGGTTGTGTTGTGCAGGTTCCGCGTTGGCGCCGGAATCCCTGGTGTTGCGCCGCATCACATTTCGCGACCATCAACCTTCAACGTGCTTCTTGGCTCCTCCTGGTTCGATTAAACCTTGGTTTCTTTCTGAGGGAAAACTTGCTACTGTGCGCATCATACCTTCCTCTTGGGGTTCCCAACGAACGTGTGAGTTACACGCCATCAAGCTCTTTTTCTGGCGCCGTTGCCGGGGAGATCAAGACACGCTGCAAGGGGAGTCTCCACTTCTCAATCTCTTTACTTTGTTTTTGTCTTGCTTTATTTTATTTACTACTTTGTTTGCTGCACTAAATCAAAACACAAAAAAATTAGTTGCTAGTTTTACTTTATTTATTGTCTTGCTCTCTATATCAAAAACACAAAAAAATTAGTTACTTGCATTTACTTTATCTAGTTTGCTTTATTTACCGTTGCTAAAATGAATACCCCTGAAAATACTAAATTGTGTGACTTCACAAATGCAAATAATAATGATTTCCTATGCACACCTATTGCTCCACCTGCTACTACAGCAGAATTCTTTGAAATTAAACCTGCTTTACTAAACCTTGTCATGAGAGAACAATTTTCTGGTGCTAGTTCTGATGATGCTGCTGCCCATCTCAATAATTTTGTTGAACTTTGTGAAATGCAAAAGTATAAAGATGTAGATGGTGATATTATTAAATTGAAAGTGTTTCCTTTCTCATTAAGAGGAAGAGCTAAAGATTGGTTGCTATCTTTGCCTAAGAATAGTATTGATTCATGGACTAAATGCAAGGATGCTTTTATTGGTAGATATTATCCTCCCGCTAAAATTATATCTTTGAGAAGTAGCATAATGAATTTTAAACAATTAGATACTGAACATGTTGCTCAAGCATGGGAGAGAATGAAAACTTTGGTAAAGAATTGCCCAACCCATGGACTGACTACTTGGATGATTATCCAAACCTTCTATGCAGGACTAAATTTTTCTTCGCGGAATTTATTGGATTCAGCTGCTGGAGGTACCTTTATGTCCATCACATTGGGGGCGGCTACAAAACTTCTTGATGATATGATGATAAATTACTCTGAGTGGCACACGGAAAGAGCTCCACAAGGTAAGAAGGTAAATTCTGTTGAAGAAACCTCTTCCTTGAGTGATAAGATTGATGTGATTATGTCTATGCTTGTGAATGGTAGATCTAATGTTGATCCAAATAATGTTCCTTTAGCTTCATTAGTTGCTCAAAATTCTAGGCCATATCCTGCTAATGGTAATACTTATGGTAGATATGAGGGAAGGATGCTAGATATTGAAAGATCCACTAAAAACTTTATGCAATCGCAATATGAGCAAAATCAATTGTTTACTAAAACTATGAATGAACAATCTACCTTGTTGAAAAATATAGGAAATCAACTTGAAAATTTGAATAGGGAGATTTCTGGTCTGCAAACTAAAATTTCAAATGCTGAAACCCGAATCTCATACATGTCTGCATCACAATCCTCTTTAATTAATAAAATGGCTGCTAAACCTGATGATATTGATAATAAGATTACTACCACAGCAAATGCCATCCAAGTTAGAATTAATGAGAATATAAGATTAATGGCTGAACTGCGTGCTAGGTGGGATAGAGAAGAAAATGAAAAACTAGCTAAAGAGAATAATGTAGCTAAAGTTTGGACTATTACCACCACTAGTAATGCTAATTCTTCACATGTTGCTGCACCTCCTACTATCAATGGTAAAATAATTGGTGTTGGCAATGTTTCTACTCCTAGTGCAAAGCGTACAAAACTGCCTGAAATTGCTAAAACTGCTGAAACTGCTTGTGATAAAACTGCTGAAATTTTTTCCAACCTTGGGAATAATGATCCCATTGCTGTAGCTCATAATGATTTAGATTTTGATGATTGCCACATCTCTGAAGTTATAAAGTTCTTACAAAAACTTGCTAAAAGTCCTAATGCTAGTGCTATAAATTTAGCCTTTACAAAACATATTACAAATGCTCTCATAAAAGCTAGAGAAGAGAAACTAAAACTTGAAACTTCTATTCCTAGAAAGTTAGAGGATGGTTGGGAGCCCATCATTAAAATGAAATTCAATGACTTTGAATGTAATGCTTTATGTGATCTTGGTGCAAGTATTTCTGTTATGCCTAAAAAGATTTATGATATGCTTGACTTGCCACCATTGAAGAATTGTTATTTGGATGTTAATCTTGCCGATAATGTTAAAAAGAAACCTTTGGGGAGGATTGATAATGTGCATATTACGGTTAACAATAACCTTGTCCCCGTTGATTTTGTTGTCTTGGATATCGAATGCAATGCATCTTGTCCAATTGTGTTGGGAAGACCTTTTCTTCGAACTGTTGGTGCTGTTATTGATATGAGGGAAGGTAATATTAAATATCAATTTCCTCTCAAGAAAGGTATGGAACACTTCCCTAGAAAGAGAATGAAGTTGCCTTTTGATTCTATTATTAGAACAAGCTATGATGTTGATGCTTCTACTCTCGATGTTACTTGATTTGCACTTTCTGCGCCTAGCTGAAAGGCGTTAAAGAAAAGCGCTTATGGGAGACAACCCATGTTTTTACCTACAGCAATTTTTTGTTTTGTTGAGTCTTGGAAGTTGTTTACTACTGTAGCAACCTCTCCTTATCAAGTTTTTGTGCCAAGTAAAGTTTCTATGTCAAAGTTGATGTTATATTTGGGATTGCTGCGCAGAAACAGCATTGCTGTCTGTCACGAATCTGGGCACAATTCTCTGTAGAAAATTCGAAAAAATCTGCCAATTTACGAGCGTGATCCTCAGATATGTACGCAACTTTCATTAGTTTTGAGTTTTTCCATTTGAGCAAGTCTGGTGCCATTTCTAAATTCGTCTTTACGGACTGTTCTGTTTTTGACAGATTCTGCCTTTTATTTCGCATTGCCTCTTTTGCTATGTTGGATTTATTTCTTTGATCCACTAATGTCCAGTAGCATTATGCAATGTCCAGAAGTGAAAATAATGATTGTGTCACCTCTGAATGTGTGAATTATTAATCGTGCACTAACCCTCTAATGAGTTTGCTTGAAGTTTGGTGTGAAGGAAGTTTTCAAGGGTCAAGAGAGGAGAATGATATACTATGATCAAGAGGAGTGAAAGCTCTAAGCTTGGGGATGCCCCCGTGGTTCACCCCTGCATATTCTAAGAAGACTCAAGCGTCTAAGCTTGGGGATGCCCAAGGCATCCCCTTCTTCATCGACAACATCATCAGGTTCCTCCCCTGAAACTATATTTTTATTCAGTCACATCTTGTGTTCTTTACTTGGAGCGTCGGTTTGTTTTCGTTTTTGTTTTTGTTTGAATAAGATGGATCCTAGCATTCACTTTGTGGGAGAGAGACACGCTCCGCTGTTGCATATGGACACATGTGTCCTTAGGCTTTACTCATAATGTTCAAGGCGAAGTTTCTTCTTCGTTAATTTGTTATATGGTTGGAATTGGAAAATGCTACATGTAGTAATTCTAAACTGTCTTGGATAATGTGATACTTGGCAATTGTTGTGCTCATGTTTAAGCTCTTGCATTATATGCTTTGCACCCATTAATGAAGAAATACATAGAGCTTGCTAAAATTTGATTTGCATATTTGGTTTCTCTAAGGTCTAGATAATATCTAGTATTGAGTTTTGAACAACAAGGAAGACAGTGTAGAGTCTTATAATGTTTACAATATGTCTTTTATGTGAGTTTTGCTGCACTTGTTCATCCTTGAGTTTGCTTCAAATAACCTTGCTAGCCTAAACCTTGTATCGAGAGGAATACTTCTCATGCATCCAAAATCCTTGAGCCAACTACTATGCCATTTGTGTCCACCATACCTACCTACTACATGGTATTTCTCCGCCATTCCAAAGTAAATTGCTTGAGTGCTACCTTTAAAATTCCATCATTCACCTTTGCAATATATAGCTCATGGGACAAAATAGCCTTAAAAACTATCGTAGTATTGAATATGTACTTATGCACTTTATATTTTATTAAGTTGCCTGTTGTGCGATAACCATGCTTCTGGGGAACGCCATCAACTATTGTTGAATATCATGTGAGTTGCTATGCATGTCCGTCTTGTCTGAAGGTCTATCATTTTAGTGGTTGGAGCATGCAAAATTGTTAGAGAAGAACATTGGGCCGCTAACTAAAGCCATGAATCATGGTGGAAGTTTCAGTTTTGGACATATATCCTCAATCTCATATGAGAATAATAACTTTGCTACATGCTTATGCATTTAAGAGGAGTCCATTATCTGTTGTCCATGTTGTCCCGGTATGGATGTCTAAGTTGAGAATAATCAAAAGCGAGAAATCCGAAATGCGAGCATTCTCCTTAGACCTTTGTACAGGCGGCATGGAGGTACCCCTTTGTGACACTTGGTTGAAACATGGCATGCGAAGACCCGGTAGTCCAAGTTAAGTAGGACGAGGTGCGGGCACTATTAGTATACTATGCGTGAGGCTTGCAACTTGTAAGATATAATTTGCATAACTCATATGCTTTATTACTACCGTTGACAAAATTGTTTCATGTTTTCAAAATAAAAGCTCTAGCACAAATACAGCAATCGATGCTTTCCTCATTGAAGGACCATTCTTTTACTTTTATTGTTGAGTCAGTTTACCTATCTCCTTCCACCTTAAGAAGCAAACACTTGTGTGAACTGTGCATTGATTCCTACATACTTGCATATTGCACTTGTTATATTACTTTATGTTGACAATATCCATGAGATATACATGTTATAAGTTGAAAGCAACCGCTGAAACTTAATCTTCCTTTGTGTTGCTTCAACACCTTTACTTTGATTTATTGCTTTATGAGTTAACTCTTATGCAAGACTTATTGATGCTTGTCTTGAAGTACTATTCATGAAAAGTCTTTGCTATATGATTCAGTTGTTTACTCATGTCATTACCTTTGCTTTGATCGCTGCATTCATTACATATGTTTACAAATAGTATGATCAAGATTATGATGGCATGTCACTTCAGAAATTATCTTTGTTATCGTTTTACCTGCTCGGGACGAGCAGAACTAAGCTTGGGGATGCTGATACGTCTCCAACGTATCGATAATTTCTTATGTTCCATGCTACTTTATTGATGATACCTACATGTTTTATGCACATTATATGTCATATTTATGCATTTTCTGAACTAACCTATTAACAAGATGCCGAAGAGCCTGTCTGTTTTTGGTTTCAGAAATCCTAGTAAAGAAATATTCTCGGAATTGGACGAAACTTTCGCCCAGGGTCCTATTTTTGCATGAAGCTTCCGAAGACCGAAGAGATAACGAAGTGGGGCCACGTGGCCAGGCGGCGCGGCCTGTGCCCCGGCCGCGCCGACCTACCTCCCGGGCCCCTCGTGTGGCCCCCGCGTTGACCCTCCGCCTACTTAAAGCTTCCGTCGCGAAACCCCAGCACGAGAGCCACGATACGGAAAACCTTCCAGACGCCGCCGCGAATCCCATCTCGGGGATTCAGAGATCGCCGGCACCGCCGGAGAGGGGATTCATCTCCCGGAGGACTCTACACCGCCATGGTCGCCTCCGGAGTGATGAGTGAGTAGTCCACCCCTGGACCATGGGTCCATAGCAGTAGCTAGATGGTCGTCTTCTCCTTGTTGTGCTTCATTGTTGGATCTTGTGAGCTGCCTAACATGATCAAGATCATCTATATGTAATTCTATATGTTGTGTTTGTCGGGATCCGATGGATAGAGAGTACTATGATTATGGTGATTATCAATCTATTGTTCATGTGTTGTTTATGATCTTGCATGCTCTCCGTTATTAGTAGAGGCTCTGGCCAAGTTTTTGCTCTTAACTCCAAGAGGGGGTATTTATGCTCGATAGTGGGTTCATGCCTCCATTGAATCTGGGACAGTGACAGAAAGTTCTAAGGTTGTGGATGTGCTGTTGCCACTAGGGATAAAACATTGATGCTATGTCTAAGGATGTAGTTGTTGATTACATTACGCACCATACTTAATTAATTGTCTGTTGCTTTGCAACTTAATACTGGAGGGGGTTCGGATGATAACCTGAAGGTGGACTTTTTAGGCATAGATGCAGTTGGATGGCGGTCTATGTACTTTGTCGTAATGCCCAATTAAATCTCACTATATTTATCATATCATGTATATGCATTGTTATGCCTTTCTCTATTTGTCAATTGCCCGACCGTAATTTGTTCACCCAACATGCTTTTATCTTATGGGAGAGACACCTCTAGTGAACTGTGGACCCCGGTCCTATTCTTTACATAGCATACAATCTACTGCAATTGTGTTTTACTATTTTCTTTGCAAACATCTTCCACTCGATACGTTTAATCCTTTGTTACACAAGCCGGTGAGATTGACAACCTCACTGTTTCGTTGGGACAAAGTACTTGGTTGTGTTGTGCACGTTGGCGCCGGAATCCCTGTGTTGCGCCGCATCACATTTCGCGACCATCAACCTTCAACGTGCTTCTTGGCTCCTCCTGGTTCGATTAAACCTTGGTTTCTTTCTGAGGGAAAACTTGCTACTGTGCGCATCATACCTTCCTCTTGGGGTTCCCAACGAACGTGTGAGTTACACGCCATCATGCTTCTCCTAATGTAAGTCCCTTGTTTTAGCGCCATGTTCTGGGTTCAGATGCTTGTTTGTCTGAAGCTCTTTTAGTTCATTCCTAGCTATGACCGTAACACGTTGCTATTTTCTACTTCATTGCTAACTTTAAGCGATTGAACATTTTGGTTTGCATTCCCTGCTCTGTAGATGTAGCCATCATAACTTCTATCTTGCTCAGTCGTTGTTACAAAAATTATAGGTATTATAGTAACATCCTGCTATTATTTAGTTCATGGCCAATTTTAAGTAATTGCACATGTTGGTTCGCATTCCCTGCTCTATAGCTTTTGGCATCGTAACTTCTATATTTGGTTTACATTCCCTGCTCTGTAGATCTAGCCATCATAACTTTATCTTGCTCAGTCGTTGTTACAAAAATTATGGCCTGCTACTATGTTGTTTGTGCCAATTTTTTACTCCATGAACATGTTGGCTTGCATTCCCTGTACTACAGGTGATGCCATTGTTTTGTATCTAGTTCATTGTAAGCTAACAAAGTAAGGACTTAGTTTGGCATGCTATCACTCTGCTATCTAGCCTGTAGTACAAATAAACTTGTCATACTACTAGATAATAATTTTGCGTGCCATCTTGTTCTTCAAAAGCTGCATTATTGACTTGTTTCTCTGACTTGGCATGACGCTCACATATGGAAAGCTGAACATATTGGTTTGCATTCCCTCTTATACAAGTTCACAGGTGATCCCACTATATTCTGTATCTGGTCCATCCTAAGCTCCAGCATCAACTATCCTCTATGTGTTGCTCATTACAAGTTTATATCCCGAAACATCTTGATTTGCATCCCCTTCACTATAAGTTCAGGAGTATTATTTAGTTCACGGCCAAAATGAAGTAATTGCACTTGGCACATGTTGGTTCACATTCCCTCCTCTTTAGCTTTTGCCATCGTAACTTCTATTTTTTGGTTTACATTCCCTGCTCTGTAGATGTAGCCATCATAACTTCATCTTGCTCAGTCGTTGTTACAAAATTTATAGCCTGCTACTATGTTGTTCATGCCAATTTTGTACTCCCTGAACATGTTGGTTTGCATGGGACTCGACAGTAGTAAGTCTGCTGTTTCATTCTAACATGCTCTGTTATATTGGTTGTTGGTATGCGGCATGCACTCTTTGTTTGCTTATTGTGCGCATTACAATGATCTTGTTATAACGACGAAATGATGAGTTCCAAATTCTTTGGCAAACAATATTGTAGTGTCTTTGCCTTTCCATTGTTGCTGTCTTAACTTGTAATGTCTTTGTTTCAGATATAGGTGCTGCATGGACAACTTAAAAGATTGCCGGATCGCTTCATTGTATTGCTAGGTTTAATTACCATTCAATTTCTCTGGGTTCTGTAATATTTTTTTCAATGCCTTGCAGCTGATGTAATATTTAGTTAGTTTTTATAGTTCTTTCGCGCATTTTTTCTTTGGTGCTTGTGGTAAGTGAGGCTATCCGACAGAAATCAATGCTGCGTAAATATTCTCAGTATCTAAATCACGAATTCCCATCCCTTAAACGGCCCAATTAAGCGAAATCACATATGTGCCTGCCCGCAAAATCCTAAAGCGCATATTATGCCGGCATATAAACAGCAACTAAACGGGCTGGCCGACTAACTTGTCAATGCCTACAGATTGTAGACTAGGTTTTGCTAGAAGTAGAGGGCAAGTAGATCTCGAAGGTTTAGGCGAAAAGTACTCGCGATTATGAAAACTAGGGTTATGTTGACAAGAGATTCGATCCTCTTTTCCTCGACTCCCCCTTATATAGGAGGCGGAGCCGAGGGTTTCGTGATACACAAGTTACAGTTTCGGGAGGATTTCGTATCCAACCCGTAAGATTACAAATCTCTATCTTTCCTAATACAAACTATCTTTCCTAATCATCAAATGGGCTTCCGAGTCTTCTTATTCTTCGAGTTGGGCCTTCATAAACCCCGGGTACCATCTTTGGCAGGCCCATTGGGGATGCCTATGTCAAGAGTCCCCGAGATTTTGCTTGAATCGTAGAGTCGGGAAAATCTCGACTGTTTATTTTTATTCGAGAGCTTTTATTTATACTTCTTCACATAAAATTCTATATTGTACAGGGATAATGGTAGTTGGGGCTAGTTCATCTGACGGATCAGGTACTAGTTAACTGCTCTAGTGGCAATCCGCAAAAACCTACTTCAAGATCACGTCCTCGGACATGATCTCGGGATACTGGTGTAAACTTCGACAGGTGCCGCTTAAGGTCTTACCATTCTGTCGAGTCCCAGTCAAATTTATCGGGTACCTAACGCGTCCGTTAGGATTTTTCTTCGTATCTGTTGATACGGATAAAAGTAGCAGAGCGCAGTCTTTGGCGATGCCACGCCCAGCAGAACGGATCTGGGGTCTTACCTTCGCAAATTTGCGGCATTCAGAAATTGATCGCAACTTTGGCGTTCTGAGAATATATTGTCGAGTGCTTTTCGCCTTTGGAATAGCACATTTTATCGAGTCATATTTGATGACTTATTTTGTCTTCCCGATGGGAGTATATGTAGAGTTATCTGTGTAACTCGAAATATACTCACTTCTATTTCTTTATTTTGATAAAATTCATCGGGCACGCGAACAGCGTTCCCGATGGGAGTAGCCCCCGAGGCTACAGCCAAGAACTTGTGCTTGGGTGTAGGCTCCACAGATTAGTATCCTTTGCCGCTATATTTATAATCCTTCTCGATATTTTTATATTTATCGGGTGCGCGACCAGCGCTCCCGATGGGAGTAGCCCCCGAGGCTATGAACAAATGCTTGGATTTGGTCATAGGCTCTCGCAATTTCTATATTGTCATACTCGAAATTTTCTATTTTTCCAAAGTAGCCCCCGAGCGTTTGGGCAAAAACTTGTATTTGATCAAAGGCTCCCGAGATATCCTTGCGTTGTCGATAAACTCTTGAAAACTTCAGTCGAATTTTTCTTTATCTTGACGACGTCATTGCTGATGATAGCCACGATCTCTATTTTGGAAACTGACCATTATCACTTGTTTCGCTGCCTTGTGGGTCCCAATTCCTGTTCTGTCGGACACGTCGTGCAAGTGGGGGACACATGTTCTCCCCTTTTTCTGGCACACGTTCTGTAACCTCGTTAATGTTAAAATACCATTGTGCCCTTGTATCCATGTGGCGATCATCTGCTGCACTCTTTTCTCATCCAACGGTTCCGTCGGTTCACCGCACCTGTATATAAGGTCTTCTTCTTCTTCCTCGAACACTTCGCTCGCGCCGTCCCCCTCTTTCCTCTCGCAAAATTCCTTCCGCGCTCCTCATCTCTCAAAGCTCTTCCCTTTGTAGCTGCACCCTCCGCCATTGTTGATGCCACCGCGTCGATTAACCAGGCACACACCTGACTCATCAATGGCTGCCGCGGATCTAGGAGCGGCGGAGTGGGAGAGGTCCAAGATCACGAACCAGGACCTCAATCTTGAAGAAGCTGGGGATTACCAAGAAACCCAAAGCGGTTTGCTTCCCCAGTGAAGAAAGCTACCCAACCCCTCCAATGGGGTATCGGGTAAGTTTTGTTGATCATCTCATCCGCGGTCTTTCCGCCCCCATTCACCCTTTTCTTCGTGGGTTACTTTATGTTTATGGTCTCCAACTTCACCACCTCACACCCAACTCTATCCTTCACATTTCTATCTTTATCACCCTCTGCGAAGCCTTCCTTGGTGTCCAGCCTAACTGGGCATTATGGAAGCGCATTTTCTTTTGTCGCCGCAATGGCTCTGCCAATGTCGCCTATAATATAGGCGGCGTTGTTATTTCCGTTCGCTCCTCTGTCAACTACTTCGACGTCAAACTCCCTGACTCCGTTCAAGGATGGCGCAAGAAGTGGTTGTACATCCGTGAAGAAAACGATGGCTGCGCCGAAGACAACATTCCTCCGTTTGACGGTGCCGAGAAAATCCTTCGCCGCCGTTCTTGGGACGCAGAAGCTACCGAGGAAGAAAGAACTTCGACAGAGGCCCTGATGACTCGCATCCATGAGTTGCAAAATACTCGTGGAAAAGAATTATCAGGCATCCAAATTACGGCGTACTTCCTTAGGACTAGGGTGCAGCCTCTTCAGGCTCGCAAAAACCCTTTCTGGAATTACGCTGGCGATGAAGACGCAGATCGCCTGTCGACGAATTTGGAAGTCAAGGATTTGGATAGACTTATCCGTAGGATTTCATCTCTTAAGAAGAAAGACTCCATCCCTTCCACTTGTCGCGTAAAACCATACAGCGCCGCCCATGCGCTTCCCAAGGTAAACATTGTCGTGTTTTTTGTCTATTGCCTTTCTTTTGTGTTGTTATTCATTTCTGACAATCCTTCCCTCTTTTTTTATAGGATCATCCAAATCTTGTTTCACTTCCTCCACTTCCTGAAGGTGGGGATGTCGAGGAAAGGGCCGTTATCTCGATGATAACCCGATGCCCCCTCGTTTGCAAATGAACCCGCAGAGTCTCGAAGATCTGCGGGATCCGACGAAAAGGAGGATGTCTCTGAAGCCACCGCGTCGGCACAATCTCTTCCTCCTGCTGTTTCTCCAAGGAACAAGAGGAAAAGGGATCATGTCGAAGATTCCGGCACCTCCAAAGTCGACGAAGCTGTTCCTTCGCACCAGAAGGCAGGCTATGATCCATACCTCGAGTCTATCATCAGTTCGTAAGTACCCTTTTCCTTGTTTACTTGTACTCAAAAATTCTTGTCTATCTTGCTTTTTACATTGTCGACGCTTTCTTTTAGTGATGATGAAGAAGAAATACCCACGCTGATGTGGCTGCTCGAACGAGCACGTCACATACATTAGTCGCTCGGAGACGCCAGTCGAAGGAGAAGAAACGTCGCCTCCTCGACAAAATGTCGGCGCTGCTACTCCTCCGGCAAGCCCCCTTGTCCCTTCACCAAAAAGGGCAAGGGTTGAAATAAATCCCAGCTCACTCTTCAATCGAGTAGCTCTTCTAACCCTCTCTTGGATGATGTAAGTTGCTAACACTCTTGTCATTGTTTATATTTTCTCTGGTTGCTCTATATGTTGCCATTTTTCTCATGCCAACATTTTCTTTCTTTGTCTCTCTTTAACAGCCGATGATCAAAGAGCTTCTTCGCATCGGTGCCCAATTCGTTGGGTACCGTGATTATGCCAGCAAGACTGAAGGTAATGCTCGACTATTTTTTGCTTCCTTTCTGCATGACTTGTCGGCGTTTATAGCTAATCTTTTCTTCCTTTTTTCAGAGAAATTGATAGAAGCCAACGAACGTGCTGACACGCTTGCTCTAAAGTTAGAGCAATGTGAAGAGGCTCGTAAGAAGGCCGAATCAGATGCAGTTGAAGCTAGGCAAGAAACCGACAAGGCGAAGGCTGATGCTGCTGGTGTCGAAGATCTTCGGAAACGTCTGCATGACGCCGAGACTTCACTAAGCGATCACATAACTGCGCAATCTGCTCGCGAAGCGGCGATCACCAAACGCATTAAAACACAAAGTCGTCGCTTTGTTGGTAAGCATTTGCACCATTGCATACCCTTTGGATTTTCCTTTTTTGCACTTGTTTGTTGACACAAATTTCTATTTTTGTTTTGTCATAGGACCTCGCAAGAATTTGAGCTTGAGGATCCCGACAACGATGCTCTTCTCGACGCCGTTTCATTCCTTGAGTTTCATGGGTCGGAAGCGCGTGAAGGCATGGATGAAGCCAGGGCGGGGTTGTCGAAGCTTTTCCCCTACTTCTTCCCGAAGAAAGAGGAGCCTGCAACTTTCCTTGGCCTTGCCAAGTGCTTCAATCCTCCCGAAGATCTTGGTCTGAAGTTGCGCCATGAGAACATGAAGATTGCCGTGGAAAGCACTGTTGCCCTAGTTTGCTGACAGTCAACAAACTATTGACTGGGCAAAAGTTGGCGACACGGAGCAAATAGAGCAAGCAAAATGGCGATCCTTGATTAAGGCGGCAAAGCTTAACACGAAGAAGATCCTGGCCTATCTCGGGATCAAACCATCTTCGACTCCTAGCTCTTCAAGGCCGGAGGTCTAGTTTTTGCTTTCTTTCTTTCCTTTGCTTTTGTCGCCATTCTGGTCTTGGCGATAAGTTCCCAGCCAGTCCCTTAGGAGAACTTCTTTTGTAATGGCCATGTAAATTTTCTACAATCAATGAAATTCCTTTTGGCGCTATCGTTGATTTGGGGTTTTTCTTTTCCAGTTGATATTTGATAATTATTCAACGAATCCTTCTTCTCCCGATGCTGCTCCCGCTTCTTCCTTGTCGAAGAAAATAGGGATCGATGATAATTTCCTTGAAGGTTCCTCCAACACACCTTTGTCGGAAGATTTACAAGAACTTCGACAACAACTTCAGTCCATGAAGAAACAAACTCTAGCAATGATGGAGCAGTCCCGGAGAGCATCTGAACAAGAACAACTTGCTCGTCGACAAGCCGAAGAAGCTCTGGCTGCTAAGGATGCTGCTATATTGGAAGCGAAAGGAGCTAGTGCCCGGGAAAATAATATGCTCGAGCTGATGTTGGAAGCTAGCACGGATATGCTAGGTATGTATCCCAAACTTTCTGATTCCTTTTCTTTATTTTGCTGTGCCTTCTTCCAAATTTCTTCCTTTGTTTTCCAATAGGCTCAGTTCTTGATGCTGCTGCCGAAGATCTAAGGGTAAATGAAAGGACAAATCTTCTCGTCAATCTTTCTCTGAACCATGGCTCTTTATTTTGGGCCACTCCTGACCGAACCCAGCAGATTGTCAGGTTCCAAGATCGTGCTTGCCAAGTGCGCGAATTTCTAACTTTTTGCACGACGACGTTGACCCTTGTTTTCAAGACTTTGTTTCCTCGGAATGAGGTTCCTGCGACTCTTCCTGAATTGCTAGAGACCTTCAGAGATGCTCCTCGTATTCATAATTTCGTACGAGCCCAACTGACTGCTGGAGCAAGATTTGCCATGATTATGATAAATATTTGCCATCCAAAGTTGGACTTGTCGACGATTGTAGTTAATTGCATGGCAAAGAAGACTCGTCGCAAGAATAATATTGATGCAATCAACGAGATGGTGACTCCTGTGGCCGAGTCGATGATAGACGAGCTTCTTCGGATGGATGAATTCTTCGTCAAAGGGTCTTATGCCGAGCATAGAACGACCAGAGGCTTGTCAATAGATACTATTTTGGGTTCTGATTGATTTGTAAAACTTTGTCGAAAATATTTGTTGTATTCCGTCGAATGCTCTATATTTGTCGGAGCCCCCGAGTATTTTCGGTGGCTATTCGCTGTATTTGTATAATGCGAGGTTTTTAAACCAAGGCAAGATAATATACACTGTATACTATTTTTGTGGGTGTAAGCCCCCGAGTCTTTTGTTGATCACTATTTTGTCTGTATCTCTTTTTATTTTGGCGAGGTATTTTTACCAAGGCAAGATGCTTCTTTTGTCGACACTGTGTTTATATATATATATTGTATCATGTAGAGGAGAACCCCTGATCTTGTCGATAAGGAGATATATAATTCCACTATCTTTATTATATTGCAGCACCGCGAGTCCGCCTCATTAAAAACCTTCTCCGGCCCCACTCGGTGCCCCGAAAAAGGAAAAGAGTGCGTCTGAAAACTCGCGGGCGTTTCAGTACATTGTAGCTTTACAAAGGGGGACTATATTTTCGACATCTAGGCGTAGAAACGCCCGAGCCGTGCCATGTTCCAGGGATTTGGCTCGTCAATCCCTGTCTTCTTGTCTTTGATTCGTATGCTCCTCCTTCTATTACTTCGGTGACGATGTATGGTCCTAGCCACGGTGACTCGAGTTTTTCATGGCTTTTTTGATTGAGTCGTAAAACCAGGTCACCAACTTGGAAAGATCTTGGCCGCAATCGTCGACTGTGATAGTTTTTCAGGTCCTGCTGATATTTGGCGACTCGTGACAGGACTTCGTCTCGAGCTTCATCGAGTGCGTCGACATCATCCTCCAAAGCTTTTCTCGAAGTTTCTTCATTATATTCCGTGACTCTTGGAGAATCATGCTCTATTTCTATCGGCAGGACTGCTTCAGCTCCATGGACCAGAAAAACGGCGTTTCCGTGTCGCCGTATTTGGTGTTGTTCGAATACTCCACAATACACTTGCAGCTCTTCCGGCCAAGTATGCCGAGCTTTTTCCAATGGACCTAGCAGGCGTTTCTTGATGCCATTGCAGATGATGCCATTGGCTTTTTCGACTTGTCCATTGGTTGTGGATGTGCAACAGATGCAAAGCTCAATTTGATGCCCACTTCTGCGCAGTATGCTTTGAACTCTTTTGACGTAAAATTACCCGTTGTCCTGTGACGATGCTGTGAGGGACTCCAAAGCGAAAGACGATGCTCTTCACAAACTTGATTGCGGATGCTGCATCTGGTGAATTTATTGGCTTCGCCTCTATCCACTTGGTAAATTTGTCGACAGCCACCAGCAAATACTCATATCCTCCTGGCGAAGCTTTGTGCAATTTACCTACCATGTCGAGACCCCATTGAGCAAAGGGCCAAGATAGTGGGATTGGCATAAGTTCTGGGCTGGCGAGTGGGGTCTTGCCGCAAATCTTTGACACGCGTCGCAAGTGCGCACTATTTCCTTTGCATCCTCTATTGTTGTGAGCCAATAAAATCCTGCTCTGAAAACCTTAGCCGCGATAGCTCTGCTACTGGCGTGATGCCCACATATTCCTTCATGCACGTCCTTTAGGATGATCCTTCCTTCTTCGGGTGTAACACACCGTTGTAGCACACCCGAGATCTGCGTTTGTACAGCTCCCTTTTACCACAGTAAAAGCTTTTGATCGCCTAATTATTCGTCTTGCTTCGACTGGATCGTCGGGTAGAGTTTTCCTTACGATATATGATATGTAAGCCTGTATCCATGGAATTTGCACCATCATGACTAGCTCTTGCTCTTCTTCTTCTTCTGTTGTTTCTTTCGAGGTTTCTCTTCTTTTCCTTCTTTGTTTTTGCTGGCTTTGTTGATCTCTCGCTAATTTCTTCCCAAACACGCCGGAGGAATCGCGAGACACTGTGACCCGATGTTTGCGAGAACGTCGGCTTCATCGTTGCTCATCCTGCTGATGTGATTTACTTCGCAACCATCGAATAACTTCTCGAGCTCGTTGTACACCTCTTTATATGCTATCATGCTTTCGTTGACTGCATCACATTGGTTCATGACTTGCTGTGCCACCAATTGTGAGTCGCCGAAAATTTTCAATCGGGTGGCACCGCAAGCTTTCGCCATCTTCATCCCGTGTATGAGAGCTTCATATTCTGCTTCATTGTTAGACGCATTTGGGAACGTCATCCGCAGAACATACTTCAACTTGTCGCCTTCAGGTGATACTAATATCACGCTGCTCCAGACCTTCCAATCTTTTGGACCCGTCGAAGTTCATGGTCCAAGTTCTCGATAAATCTGGGTCCCGTGTTTTGTAGCTCCATCCACTCTGCAATGAAATCTGGTAAGACCTGTGATTTTATTGCTTTTCTTTTTTCATACGTGATGTCCCGAGGGGAAAGTTCTATTCCCCAAAGGGAGACACGACCCGTAGCTTCTGGGTTGTTCAGTATATTTGATAAAGGAGCCTCGTTGACCACTATTATCGGGTGCGCCGAAAAATAGTGTCGCAATTTTCTTGCTGTCGTGAATACTCCATATGCTAGCTTTTGATATTGCGGGTACCGCTGTTTTGACGGCGACAGTACTTCGCTGATGAAATATACTGGCCTTTGAACTCCATGAAGCTTGCCTTCTTCTTCTCTCTCCACTAGGGCCGTGCTGACCACCTGAGGTGTAGCTGCGATATACAAGAGGAGAGGTTCTTTCTCTTTTGGCGCCACCAATATCGGTGGTGTCGAAATTGCTCGCTTGAGGTTCTCGAAGGCTCTATCTGCTTCCTCGTTCCATTGAAATTTTTCCCCTTGTTTGATCAATGCATAGAACGGCAACGCCTTTTCTCCTAGCCTGGCGACGAATCTGCTTAAAGCTGCGACTCGCCCCGTTAGCTGTTGTATTTCTTTCAACTTTGTTGGCTTTCTCATAGTAACGATGGCCTGTATTTTTTCGGGATTAGCTTCAATCCCCCTTGCTGATACTAGGAACCCGAGAAGTTCTCCAGCGGAACTCCAAAGGAGCATTTTGTCGGGTTCAGCTTGAGGCAAAACTTGTCGAGGTTGTCGAAGGTTTCCTTCAAGTCTTCGATCAAAGTCGACCCTTTCTTGGATGTTATTACGACATCGTCGATGTAAACTTGCACATTTTTTCCGATCTGTGTTGCTAGGCATTTCTGCATCATCCGCTGATATGTCGCTCCCGCGTTTTTCACCAAAGGGCATTGTTTTGTAGCAAAACACGCCATAAGGTGTGATGAACGCTGTCTTGGCTTCATCTTCTTCTAGTCTGATCTGGTTATAACCAGAATATGCGTCCAGAAAGGAAAGACGTTCGCATCCTGCCGTGGAGTCGATTATTTGATCGATCCTTGGGAGAGGAAAGTGATCCTTGGGACAATGTTTATTGAGACACGTGAAGTCGATGCACATGCGAAGGACTATTGTGTGTTTCTTCGGCACCATCACTGGGTTAGCTACCCATGTGGCTTCTGTAGATATTTCTCTGATGAAACCAGCATCTTTGAGTCGGTCTATTTCAGATAACATGGCTTTGCGGCTAGGTTCAAAAACGCCGCAAAGGTTGCTTTATGGGTCGAGAGGATCCAAATTGAGGTGGTGCTCGGCAAGTTCCCTGGGTACTCCTGGCATGTCAGCTGGACACCATGCGAAGATTCTCCAGTGCTCACGGAGGAACTCGACGAGCGCGCTTTCCTATGCGACATCCATGTTTGCGGCAATGGACGTCGTTTTCTTTGGATCTGGTGGATCTGTACCTCTTTTGAATCCTTGGTTATATTGAAAGTTGGCTCCTTAGAAGATCTTCCTACCTCTGGTAACACATCATCAGTGAACCTTGGCGCCGCATATTCTGCTTGCATCCCGAAAGTTTCTGACAGTCGATGAAAGTCCTTGTCGCATTTATCAGATAACGCGAAACTTCCTTTGATTGTGATAGGTCCCTTAGGCCCAGGCAACCTCCACAACAGATATGTATAATGCGGCACTGCCATGAACCTGGCATACGCTGGTCGTCCCAACAAGGCGTGATATTGCGACGGAAATCCACCACTTCGAACTCCAGATTCTCTATCCTGTAGTTTTCTCGGGTTCCAAACTGAACGTCGAGGTTGATCTTGCCTAATGGGTAACTTGGCTTCTCTGGTGCAATCCCGTGGAAACGTGTGTCAGTTGGTTTCAGATTTGCTAGGGATATGTTCATCTTCCTCAATGTATCCGCATACATGAGGTTTAAGCTGCTGCCGCCATCTATGAAAACTCTCGACACGTCGAAACCAGCGATTACTGCGGGTAAGATGAGTGCTGATTGTCCTGGTCGAGGAACTTGCTGCGGATGATCTGCAATTGTGAAGCCGATGTCTTGCCCCGACCAATTTAAGTACTCGACTGTTGGTGGAGGCATCTTCTGCCATGAACACTTGTCGCGAGATTACCTTCTGCGCCCTGTTTGATGGCCTGGCTTTCTGAATCATCGAGACCGCACCGTTAGAGTTGGGGTCAACATATGGAGGTGGATGTGGTGCTGCCGCAATTCTAAGCTGGTGTCGATTTTCGTCGGTTATTGCGGGAGGAGGTGGAAGGTGGATCTCGCTCCTTGGCTCCCGAGGGTTTCTGTTATTTGCTTGGGCATTTGCAATTCCTGCGGCTCGCAACATTGCCTGGAAATTTCGCAATCTTTTGTAGATGTCCTGACTGCCTCTTTCCATTGTTGTCGAGGTAAAAGTGCATTTGACACGGACCGTTCATCATCTCCTCGGGAGACACATAAGGTCTTTGAATCCTTGGTCCACTATTTTGCCTGTTGCCGCGAAAATCACCTCTATTGTCACCTTGTTGCTCGTTGCTCCTTTGATAATCATCTCGACTATTTCCTCCAGGATTTCCTCGAAAACCAGCCGATATATGGCCAGGAGCATCGTTGTTGTAGAACTGGCGAGAAAATCGCCTTCTATTTTGATAATTTCGACCACGATCCTCTTCTGGCGACCTGTGTCGCTTGTTGTATATTGCGTCTTCTCCATCTGCCCATTTATTGGCTATCTCCATGAGTGCTGATATGGTCTTAGGGTTAGTTCTCCCTAAGTCCTCGACGAAATCTGCTCGTCGGATTCCTGCTACGAACGCATCTATGGCTCTCGTCAGATATATCCTCTGCCGAGTTTTTAATAATGTTCCACCGCTGTATGTACTTCCTCATCGACTCGTCGTGTTTTTGTCGGCATGCCCTCAGCTCTTCCAACGATGCAGGTTTCTTGGGTGGATCGGAAGTTTTTCACGAAGATGTTCTCAAAGTTCTCCCAGCTGTCGATGGAATTTAAGGGGAGTTTCTTTATCCAAGATCTTGCGGCACCACTCAGGTGAACTTGGATACTTTGCATAGCTGTTGCTCTGGTTCCTCCTACCAGCTTTACCATCTCGAGATAGTCCACGAGCCAATCCTCGGGATCTTGCAGACCGTCGAACTTCTTGAAATTCTCGGGTAACTTGAACCCTTTCGGTACTCGAGTTTTTCGAACTCTTCTCGTAAAGCATGGGAGTCCACACATATCTTCGTCGGCAAGCTCTCGCGAGTGCGACGCTCTTTCTTGTCGTGTCTCGTCCACCCTTACTTGACTGTCGTGTCTCTTGCTCCACTTGTTCTTGGTGGGTCTTGAACTGCTGCGGTGGGTCGTGGACTATTTTGTCTAGGATTTTCTTCGGGAGGCGTTGTTGCAAACGCTGTTCCCATAACTCCTACTCCAGCCATTGCCATATTGAACAATGGTTCTCTCGGGTCCCAGGAGGTGGTCTGGATGCAAGGATATACGCTTGTGTTGCCATGTAACCTGCCTCTGGCGTTTTTGGGATGATATTTCCCCTTTCATCGATCGACATAAAGGACATGTCGAGATTTTGGATTATGTTTCCCTCTCTGCTTCGGGTATGTTTTGCAGCCGAGACATTGCTCTCCTCCGAGCTTCTCTCTGTGTCTCCCGAAGTTCTTGATTGTCGACTTAAATCTGCGGCGTCTGCTTGATGTGGAAGATGTCTCTTTTCTTCTATTTAATGATGCTGTCTGTTTTTCCAACTCTCTGCTTACTCGAGCAAGTCTATATTGATATGCTTGAAGTTCTTGTACAGTAGCAGTGGTGGTCATAGGTTCTGAACCATCCATGGCTTTCGCGGCCCTATCCCACGCTTCTTGCGGGAGCTGTACTCTTGCGCGAGTTGAGGATCCAGGATATTTAGTGCCTAAGCCATGTCTGAGATCAGCGGGATCGACGTATGGATTTCCCAACTCGTCGAAAGCCTCTGCTGTTTGCGGGTCTGCTGTGCCTGCCCCTTCTACCACATCGATGATATTTTGTGCATTGATTTTTATCGGGATTGGTGACACCATCATATAGAGTGGTGAAGACCTTTCC
This sequence comes from Lolium multiflorum, assembly GCA_030979885.1. Classification (NCBI taxonomy): domain Eukaryota; kingdom Viridiplantae; phylum Streptophyta; class Magnoliopsida; order Poales; family Poaceae; genus Lolium; species Lolium multiflorum. The sequence goes on along the minus strand of CM061753.1, from coordinate 90,434,553 downwards.
GATGGCAACAGACTTGTCGATGAAGTTGAAGCTGTCGACGCTGTCGGAGTCGCTGCTTATAAAGGAGTCCGCAGACGACTCGAAGGATGTGTTGCTGAAGATCTTGGCGAGCTTTCCGCTTGCCTTGTTGTCGACGAAGTATGGCGACGAAAACTCCTCGTCACTCGACGAAAAGTTAGAATCGATCGCTGAAAATTCCGACGAGATCGGAACTTCGAGACGGTAGGATCCTTCCTTGTTGACGCCAAATCGGAATTCTCCGAACGTCATGATGATGGGCTCCTCCAGATAGGCACATGCATCCATACGGGAGGGCGGGTGAGGAATAAAATTGAATAGATCAGTTTTTCCCTTGTTACCTCGATCCATCGCGTTGCTTGTGTTGATGAAGTCGAAGATCTTGAACGTGCCATCGAGATCAGCTCCTTGCAACCTCTAATTCCCACAGACGGCGCCAATTGACAAAGGATTAACTTGTCAATGCCTACGATTGTAGACTAGGTTTTGCTAGAAGTAGAGGGCAAGTAGATCTCGAAGGTTTAGGCGAAAAGTACTCGGCGATCATGAAAACTAGGGTTATGTTGACAGTAGATTCGATCCTCTCTTTGTTCCTCGACTCCCCCTTATATAGGAGGCGGAGCCGAGGGTTTCGTGATACACAAGTTACAAAGTTTCGGGAGGATTTCGTATCCAACCCGTAAGATTACAAATCTCTATCTTTCCTAATACAAACTATCTTTCCTAATCATCAAATGGGCTTCCGAGTCTTCTTATTCTTCGAGTTCTGGGCCTTCGATAAACCCCGGGTACCATCTTTGGCAGGCCCATTGGGGATGCCTATGTCACTGGCCCACTTACTTTTTGGGCCAGCCCATTTGATTCACGGACCCACACACTAATTGGCCGGCCCACTTTAAGGTGGACCCCACCAACTACCGGGCCGGCCCACTAATTAGTTGGGCCAGCCCATTTGCTTTTTTGGAGGACCCACATAATAAATGGGCCGGCCCTTTAAGAGGAAAGTGGGACCCACCTGTGTTTTTGGCCCGCCCACTATCTTGTTGGGCCGCCCACTTGCTATATGGTGGACCCCACATACTAGTTGGGCGCCCTTTAACAGAAAGGCCCACTGTGCTTATTGGGCCGGCCCACTATCTTGTTGGGCCGGCCCACTTGCTCTATGGTGGTCCCACATGGTAAATGGGCCGGCCCTTTAAGTGGAAGGTGGGACCCACCTGTGTTTTTGGCCCGCCCATTTTGTTGGGCCGGCCCATTTTGTATGGTGGACCCCACATACCAAATGGGCCGGCCCATTAACAGAATGTGGGACCCACCCGTGTTTTTGGCCGTGCCCACTATCTTGGTGGGCCACCCCACTAGCTATATGGTGGGCCCCACATACTAAATGGGCCGGCCCTTTAACAGAAAGTGGGACCCACCTGTGTTTTTGGCCCGGCCCACTATTTTGTTGGGCCGCCCACTTGCTATATGGTGGACCCCACAAACTAAATGGGCCTATCCTTTAACGGAAAGGACCCACTGTGTTTTTGGCCCGGCCCACTAGCTTGTTGGGCCGCCCACTTGCTATACGGTGGACCCCACACACTAAATGGGCCGGCCTTTTAACGGAAAGTGGGACCCACTGTGTTTTTGGCCCGGCCCACTTGCTTCTTGGCCCCATTGCTGTAAGGTGGACCCCACATGTTAAATGGGCCGGCCCATTTAAGTTTTGACCAGTCAACCTTAGAGGTTAGGCCCGGCCCACTTAATTAATGGACCAGCCCAGCTATATAGTTGACCGGTCAAACTATGTCATCTGGCCCGGCCCGCTTAAGACGTGGCAGGCCTCGTGTGGGCCTACCATCTACCACGGGGCAGTTAACGCCGTTAATCGGCAAAAGGCTCGCCACGTGTCGCTTTGCATGACGTCGCAGTCAACGGGCTCCCGGAAACACTTCCGCAACGGTCCGATTTTCCGTGGCGGAAGGGCGCCCAAGCGCGACGGACCGAAAAATCGTCGTTGGACTTTGCCTGACGCAGTTTCGACAACGGAACCCATATCGTCGGGTTAGGCCCATAGGCGACGAAAAATGCCCCTTAGTTGACGATTTTGGGACGTTGTCTATCAGAACTTTTCTTGTAGTGTATGGTGGAGGTTCCATTGCAAGGGTTTATATCCATCTAGGATTAAACAACAAATGTCGTCCAGTGATTCTTGTGCCGTAATACCCGTGTTAACCATAAGATCTGGAGTGGGACGGAGTAGTCAAAAGTGTTTCCACCTCTCGTTCATCAACGGATGCGCTTACCGTAGCAGTTGTATCTGGCGGAACAACCGGAGGGTGGGGAGCCCATTCTAATTCCCCACGGTAAAGCAATGCTTACCGTAGCAGTTGTGTCTTGCGGAACAACCGGAGGGTGGGGATCCCATTCTAATTCCCCACGGTAATGCGGTCTATGATGGGTTGCAGCTACCGGCGTAGGAGTGTATGGTAGAGCCCAGCACTGTTGTCGTGGTCGGGGCCCAGCCTTAATTGGCGTAAGTGAACCGGCGTGGACCCAGGGTCGGGGCATGCAACAAAGGGTGGGTGTTCGAGGTAGCGGAGGAACATGATTGACTAGGACCTTACTCCTGGCCTCACACCAAAGGAAGTGTGGACGAGCTGCAGCTCGGTTGGCAACAAGGATAAGATCTCTTATGGGTAAAGCAACACACCTCTGCGAGTGTAACGAATGTGACCAGTCACTCCCTGTTCCGGGATATGGAACTGCGAACGCGGCCGGAAAGGAACTCCATGAAGTTCTAGTCAACCGGTGAAGGCTGACGGACATAGCTCTTGAGAATAAAAGCAACCTTTTTAAGAAATGATTACAAAAACTTGCATTGCCTATGATTTTCTAGTCTATGGCTGTAGCTAGTGCATTAAACACCTCTTTCCTATAATGAACTTGTTGAGTACGCTCGTACTCATCCCACTCTTAAATCCCCTGCTTAGATATGGAGGCATCAAAGGAGGATCTACAGTGCAACTCGAAGACCGAGGAGTCAACAACTACTTCAAGGGACAGGACCATGTCAGGAGAGTTAGATATCACATTCAACAAGGAGAAAACCTAGATTAGCAATAGAAAGGAACTAGCTTCCTAAACTTAGCTCCTATTTAGCTAGAATCTATTCATCACCTCTATAGCTAGTTAAATACTCTACAAATAGAGTTCGTGATAGGATTAGACTACGAGTCGTTCTCCTGGAGTTTATTTGCAGTTTTACCTCATTGTAAAGTAGGAGGCTGTGTGGATCTTTTGTAAAGAGTCTGTGTGTAATTCTATAGACATGCCTTGGACCCGCATATGTTTCTATTGTACCACTCTGAGCGATATAATACTAGTGGAACGGTGTTTCATTGGTGTTATATCAGACTTGCATACTACACCATGCAGTGGTATGCCAGGTCACCACAGTTGGTATCAGAGCAAATGCTTTGACCTTAGGATTAAAACCCTTTAAAGGAGACCTATAGGATTGGTAGTGTCTATAGGAAGTTGTTTTAGCTAAACCAAATTCTCTTATGACTTGAGATGGATATTCACTTGAGAATAATCCTGACACACTTGAGTCAAACCTTCTTACCTACCTTTCTTAAGTGAAGTTAGGTAGCTAATCCCAAGTATGTAGCACATAATTAAGTCCTTAAAACAATAGATGAGTAGATCACAGTTGGTATACAATACATGGTAGTCCAAAGAGAGGATACAACCATAAGGAAGATATCCTATTGGAAGATGTGTACCAACACATGTTATGGTTAAGAAAAAGTTATCCAGACCTATAATAGGAGTAATATCAAGTAATGGAGATATGTGTGATACCCTATTAGAAGGTGTATACCAGGACAAGTAATGGGTAAGTAAAATCTATCCAAACTTGTGAAACAACTGATAGTAAGTGATAAATATAAGCTATATGAGATAGTATGGACCATGATGAGTCAATCATGGGAGGTAAGGAAGAGGGATAGGAATAAAAATTTGTCTACTTACATGATAGTGATGGTAATCATATATGATTCACCTGAGAATCATTATGTGATGGATTAGAACATCATAAATATTTAGGAGAAGTACCATAAGAAGTCAGGTGTTCAATAATAGTGCAAGAATTGTGTTCCAAAACCATGGGAAGTGTGCCAAGCACATCATGACCATAGTCTTATGGTAGAAACACATGGAAGTATAAGAGCTATATTTCCCTAGTTATGTGTTTAGAGTAGCAATGTTAGAACCTAGACATATCATGTGAGATAGTCTTCAACAAAATAGAAGTGAAGCTAATATTTCCAAAGAACTTTAGGTCAACCACAACTATTCCAGACCATTTTGTTTCAAGTTTATCTCATTGCAATTGTGCAATTAAGGTAAACTTTGAGACAAATAGTAGAATGCCCTATATTCATGCTAAGTATCATGATATAAACCTTTATTATGTGGTGTTATATACTACGCATCAGAGCCTGATGTTTAGAGATGTTTTACTCAACTATTATATTCAGGCTTATGATGGTGTGTAATATAAGCACAAAGCTGAATCTTCTTGGATTTTTATTGGATTTCCATTGATTGACTAGATCCATACATGAAGTTTGACTTTGATATGCAAATGCATGTTGCAATATCAAGTTCTTACTTGATGCTATAGATCTAGAGGGTAAGGGTATTCGTGTGAGGAAGTGACGAATTCTGAAAATCTTGAAGACAAGATGAAGGTACATCACACAAAAGGAAGAAAAGTTGTGGGAAGTAACCACAATACTCTGAAGGAAGTATCAATCTAAAAATCATGCTTTACCTCAACAGAGGAGTACTTTAGTACATAAGAAGCATGAAGGTCAGAAATATGATGATTATGGTGAAGCTGAAGCAGATCCATAGTCAATATAAAAGAGGGAATGCATGGGAAATCACTTAAGATACTATATTCATAGTGTCAGCTAGTGGTTTTCTTGCAAAATAAACCCTGAAGGAAGAAAGATGACTTATGAAACCATAGCAGATATAAGAAGACCCCAGTTGGTATCAGAAGAACACAGTTGGTATAGGATCAATACTGCGAAATAAAGTAGAAGATGTTCCGACCAATTGGTCAAAACCAATAATAGAATCCATTTCTAGATAACAAATAGCCACAATTGTTATCAAGTAGTCCACAATTGGATTATTTGTACCAAGAAGTTATGAACAAATACCATTTTGTCAGCCAAATAATTAGGATTTAAAAACATTCAGTCGAAGGATTCACATTGGATATCCACAATTGAGTGGATACACCACAAATATTCTTCGCAAGACCTTAGAAGAATACAACCCATAAACTAGACCTAGACCAATCTTCTAACCATAAGTCCAATGGTTGGAAGAAAAAGGAGTTGAAGACCATAAGAAAACTCCAAGGGGTAGAGTAAAGATTGAGTTGGATGTACAAGGACTCAATGCTTTGAGCAAAATAGAAGAAGGTCTGAACTGAGAGGAAGTTTGATCTTATTTTCATAAGATTATCGAACACTACTTTCAGAAGAATGTCAGACAAGAAGCCGAGATTCATACCTCGAGGAAACAAGAATTGGACTGTAACTCGAGAAAGTGAGTAGTATTTACTCAGAAGTACGAAAGCTCAAGTAAGCTAAGTTTAATAGTTGGACGAAAGAAATATCAGAGACCAAATAAAGCTCAAAGACCGAAGAAGATGGAACATACCAAAACCAAAGACTAGTTGAAAGATTCCTTCCATGGAACCTAATGAACCTAAAATAGTTATAGATATCAACTATAATCCGTGATTGGATAGACTAATTGAGTCTAATCCATTCTTAGGGAAATAAACCATCACGACCATTCCATGTTAAGTACCTTACTTAGTACCATAATTGCAGTTTTGGTAGTAAGGGAAAACAAAGACCTATTTACCAATTAGGAGTTTATTATCAAATTAGCCTTCAAATAAGACCAGCAGTACCAAAAGAAGCTTATAGAGTTGGAAGAAATCAAAGAATCAAAGTAAGAACCATGGTTCAGAGACAGATATTAATGGATTCCAGGAAGAATCTGGACAAGGGATATATTCAAATATATCCAACAAGATCAATACGGAGTTCGAGAAAAGATATAGTCTGCACAAGTCAGATCCACACTCCGGAAACGTGAGAGAGATCAAACTTCGAGGACGAAGTTTAGTTTAAGGGGTAGAGACTGTAATATCCCAGATTTGGGGTTACAAAAATAGAGGAAACAGTGTGCATTGCATTCATGCATAGAAAATCTGGGAATTTTCGCGCTTTAAAGTAAAACAGTCACAGTAACTGAAGTTTCACTTGACCTTGGTGGAATTGAAGTAGCTCATCAAGTCAAGCGCTAGAAACCTCAATGTGACTTTGCTAAAACTTTGTTTTGGGTAGAGAAAAATTGATCTAAGGGGTTATATCAAATGGAATTAAATTCAACAAAAGAACTTATTAATTAAGGATCAACTACTTGATCTTATTAAAGATCACAACATGATATTCCTTGCCATAACATATGAACATCCATTTAATTGGAAATCAAGTAACAATAATTAGAGAAACTATTCTTCACTCATCTTCTCCATGTCTTAAACTAATTTATGCTCCTATCATAAACCCTATGATATCTATTCTACTTTAATCTTGGAAACAAGACAAGGAGATCCAACTAAGGAATATAATTCTTCTCTATTCCAAATTATTATGAATCAAACCTAGAGAGGTGAGAGTTCTATTATAATTATTAGAGAAGCAATGACAAACCTTGGAGATAAATATCCATATGATCACAACATCATTTTCAAGAGGAACCCTAGAGTATTTTTCAAGTCATTCCCAAATGAGAGAGAGACCACTCATACCAATCCTAGCTTTACCTATTTAAGAATAAGTGACAACCATTGAACTAAAGTATTAGATTGTATATCATTTCATCTTGGAGGGGTGAGATAACCAAATATCCAATTGGATAAGATAATATCCATGAGTTGATGAAATAGGGAGGAGACTAATCCAACTAATTTAACCAAGTGGAATCTTAGCCTAGATACCTAAGTAAATATTAGGAGTACACCATAAACCTTAGAATAATCATTCCTTTATAAGAGAGCCCAAGATATGGTGTTACACTCAAGTAGTTGAGGCAACACTTGAATGAGAGGGAGAGAACTATCCATATACCAGAAGATTATATCATCATTCCCTGGAAAGAACCCTAAGTAATATCTCAGGCATTCTCCTGGGATATAAATTATTGAGACAACCATAGCCATGTCCACCCAAGAAACTATAGAGAGATATTATACTTTAGTTGATCAAGACAAAGCTTAATCTTGGGAGTGAGAAACCTAATTCTTGAGAGATAACTTAGGAAGCCAAACCTTGATCATTATAAATTGAGTGATGATCATAAACCCTAAGATCTTGAGGTAGAGAGATTAAGAACAAGTTGATTATGCCTAATCCATGATCATGCTCTTGAGGTATGTGAGGATAAGTTAAACCCTAATAGGATAAGTAGATATCATTCACCACATGAAATCAAAAGGAGGTAACTAGTAAGCAACCCTAAGCTTATATCCCAACCTCAACTTGTGATTCACTTGGTGATCATAAGTAGAATCCTACCACATTTATATTCCAATTGTCCCTCAATTAAAGAACATAAGAAAACCTTAGAGTCAAACTCTATACTTAATATGGTGAGAAATCATCCATCCATATGACCAAAGTTAACTATAAAAAGAACTATAACCATTGTAGTTACTTTAATGATTAATTGAGGATAATAATAGAAATTAATTGGTAGAAGATAAAACCAATTCTCAAACCCTTAGCAATTAGAGAAGCACATGAAATATTAAGCAAGTAACCATTTTATCTTGGTTAGGGGAGATTAAACCTAGCACATGTAATATGATGTCCTTCCAATTCTATAAATTAGAATTGTATCTCAACCCTAGTTTACACACCACTATGGAGATTGCAATATAAACCTAGACCCTAATTGAGATTCAAACCAATTGCCATTAGGTGAATATGATGTGAATCCTAGAAGTGTTCATTAATTAAAACTCATGCTTCATTATGGAACTTAAGAAAAACCCAGTGCTCAACCATTTGATTTGAACCATGGTGGTGATCAACCACTTAGCTTTATAATTCAGACCAATCCATAATGAGAGAAGTATTTACCTTAGGTATTTCTTGGTGTTATTAAAATATAACACTAGTGCCAACTTTGAAATAGGATTATAATAATGCTTACATGGCATTAACAAAAAGGTGCTCACATAAAATATTATGCAAGTAATCAAATTATCAAATAAGAGGACATATCCTAATGATTCTTTCTAATACACTTGGAATAGAAATTATCAACTCAAATAATTCAAAACAGAATTGATTCCACAAGAAGAGGAAATTAAAAGAGTACATAAAATCATGAATAATTGAAATTTCAATAAAGCTCACATATATCTAATAAATGTTCAGAACAACAAAACAATGCAGTGAATTTTTTATTAAGTCCTAAATAGAAATATAAAGAAACATCTGCAAAGCTTGATTGAATTCAAATTTGAATTCAACAAATGGAATTGAAAACAGAAAATAAAACAGAAAAGAAAAGAAAGGAAGAAAAACCTACCTGGACTTACCTGGTCGAGCCAGCCCAGCACAAGCCCACCATCACGGCCCAGTCCACCACCAGAAACCGACCCACGTACCCCTTCACCAAAATATCGAGGACGAGTTCATCCTCATCCTCTCCATCGTGCTGGAGGCCACGGCGACGCCGTGATCGTCTTCCCCTTCGTGCTGGCGCCCTCTCCGCGACCAACGACGTGACGAGGATCGTCCGAGCGCCGTATAAAAGCCCCGGGTCGAGCCCTAGCTTCGGGATTTCTTCCTCCTCTGCAATTTTTCCCCAACCTTCGAAACCCTAGCCGCAGACCTCCGCTCGCCGCCGGCGATAGAGGCATCCCCGTGCCACGCCATGACCACTAACCTCATCGCCATGCTCGACTTGATCATCTGGCCAAAGGAATTGAGGCGGGGTGAGCCGTAGCGTCGCCGTCGACATCGTCTTCCCGGACACCGGCGCCGATGATTACCGGCGATGCCGACCACCATTGACCTCGCCGTCAAGCCCGGCGTGTTCCTGGTGAGTCCCTCGAGCTCCTGGCAAGCTCGCCTTGCTCAATAGCCTCCTGTAGCATGCTCAGCATCGCAGTCCCGTGGCCGCCGCCGCGGTACCTCGCCGCCGGTCACGCTCCGGTGACCTATTCGGAGCGGCGCCGCCACCAAACTGCTCACCATGTCGCCCTGAGTCGAACCCGCCTAGTTCCCTGTCCGCGCGAGCCCCGAATCGCCGCCGTCGTCGGCAACTGGCCACCGGCCAGGAGCTCCTCTGGCCACGTCGGTGATTTTGACCCAGTCAAAGCCACCGTGGCTGGTGACATAGTCAGGACCCCACCAGTCATTGACTGTGGGTGTGTTCTGCCCGGGTACATTTAGTAATTCCGTTTTAAATTTAAAACTCAGAATATTATTGTAACTTCACATGAATTTATAAAATTCATTTAAACCCAGAAAAATATAAATAAGATATCAAAATTCTTAGAAAAGTAAAATCTATCCAATAAAATTATAATATGAAAATTTTATTTTTTTTAATAAAATTTAATTATTTAATATTTATTAATTAAGCCTTTTCTTTTAATCTTAAATGAATTAAAAATTCAATAATTAGGAAAACTTTTCAAATTAAATAAAAACTAGTAAATAAATAAAGAAAACATTAAAATTAATTTTCTTTATTTAATATCTTATTAAATCCTTTTTAGAAGGATTTAAACCCTGATTAATAATTACCTTAATTATTAAAATCCTTAAAAATAATAAAATTCTAAATCCAATATTATTTTTATTTTAAAGTTATTAATAACTTCAACTTTATAATGAAGTCATTAACTTAATAACTATATGGTAGATTAGGAAACCCTAATTACATGTTGAATAAAGATTACAACCTCACTATTTCATGTGAAACCCTAAAACCCTAATTCACTTAGAACCCTAGCTCCATTACTTCATATGAACCCTAAATGGTTTTCCTAAACCTAAAACCCAAGTTAACATGTGATCATGATACTCTCTTTTCATTCATAGAACTATAATTGCAACTAGATACTTGTCATGTTTTCATAAAATAATAGAGACCTGCCACTAATAAAATGGTATCCCATATGTTCATCTTCATTAAACCTAGATGATCTAATGGGAACACTTAAGTCTAAACCCTAGTTCCTAGCATCAAGATTATTAACCTTACTCATACCTATATAGCATCACACCATTGTGATGAACTCCAATAGCAACCATGCCAACATTGTGCATCCTAATCTATACACACTCAACCCTTTTAGTGTGAGATAATTATTAAACATCCTACTTTGGAAACCACCATTCCTTACTTAGTGGATCAGATAGCAAACCCTAGACAACCTCAACCTTAATTGTTATACTTCTTATTACTTAAGAAGTATGTTCTTCAAAAGTTATTCTTTTGAAGTAAATAAAGAATCATCATCAACCCTACTTATAAGGACCTATAAACCCTAGCTAGCTATCACCAGCTAGATGAACCAACCTTGATAGCAGCCATGTATAAACAATTGCTTAGAATGCCTAGGCTTAACTCAACCTTACAAGCCCTAGGTATTAATGAATCCAACATTGTTGTGATCCATCTAATACTTACTCCAGCAACCAATTGGAACCATAGAAAACCATAGAACCCCACAACCCTAATTATCATACTTGTTCTTTATTAAAGTATATGTTCTTCAAAAGTTATTCTTTTGAGATATATAATAAGTAAACATCAACCATACACTATAGGACTTAAAATTGACAACTGCTCTTTACTTATTATACAACCACTATTTCTTGATGTGTATGATTGTTACTATACATTTTAACACTTGCTTATGATTCTAAACCAACACAAACCTGAATAAGAACCTTGTTTGTGGATCACTCTAAAAGTGCAACACACCCTGGACTAATCATTACCACTCACTAATCCTAAATCATCGGGGTTAGGTCACGTTTAGAGCGATTGCATCTCATACTTAAGCATTGTTGCATCCTTGCCAATCTTTAAACATCGTCCTTACGGACGATGATGCTATTTCAAAATTTGGAGTTATTGCGATCGAAGACCTTGTCCTGCATAATCTTGCAGTCAAGAAAGGCAAGTTCATCGCTTGCTCATGTCATTTGAGTATTTTTACCAAATTACTTGCAAAGTACTATATTTATCACTATTGCATAAAAAGCAAAACCACTATTTTCATAACTATGAATATGACTATGTGGTGGGCAATGGAACCATGGATTGTGTTGATATGGTGGAGGTTCCATTGCAAGGGTTTATATCCATCTAGGATTAAACAACAAATGTCGTCCAATGATTCTTGTGCCGTAATACCCGTGTTAACCATAAGATCCGAGTGGGACGGAGTAGTCAAAAGTGTTTCCACCTCTCGTTCATCAACGGATGCGCTACCGTAGCTTGTATCTGCGGAACAACCGGAGGGTGGGGAGCCCATTCTAATTCCCCACGGTAAAGCAATGCTTACCGTAGCAGTTGTGTCTGCGAAACAACCGGAGTGGGGATCCCATTCTAATTCCCACGTAATGCGGTCTATGATGGGTTGCAGCTACCGGCGTAGGAGTGTATGGTAGAGCCCAAGACTGTTGTCGTGGTCGGGGCCCAGCCTTAATTGGCGTAAGTGAACCGGCGTGGACCCAGGGTCGGGGCATGCAACAAAGGGTGGGTGTTCGAGGTAGCGGAGGAACATGATTGACTAGGACCTTACTCCTGGCCTCACACCAAAGGAAATGTGGACGAGCCTGCAACTCGGTTGGCAACAAGGATAAGATCTCTTATGGGTAAAGCAACACACCTCTGCAGAGTGTAACGAATCGTGACCAGTCACTCCCTGTTCCGGTATATGGAACTGCGAACGCGCCGGAAAGGAACTCCATGAAGTTCTAGTCAACCGGTGAAGGCTGACGGACATAGCTCTTCAGAATAAAAGCAACCTTTTTAAGAAATGATTACAAAAACTTGCATTGCCTATGACTTTCTAGTCTATGGCTGTAGCTAGTGCATTAAACACCTCTTTCCTATAATGAACTTGTTGAGTACGCTCGTACTCATCCCACTCTTAAATCCCCTGCTTAGATATGGAGGCATCAAAGGAGGATCTACAGTGCAACTCGAAGACCGAGGAGTCAACAACTACTTCAAGGGACAGGACCATGTCAGGAGAGTCAGATATCACATTCAACAAGGAGAAAACCTAGATTAGCAATAGAAAGGAACTAGCTTCCTAAACTTAGCTCCTATTTAGCTAGAATCTATTCATCACCTCTATAGCTAGTTAAATACTCTACAAATAGAGTTCGTGATAGGATTAGACCACGAGTCGTTCTGGAGTTTATTTGCAGTTTTACCTCATTGTAAAGTAGGAGGCTGTGTGGATCTTTTGTAAAGAGTCTCTGTGTAATTCTATAGACATGCCTTGGACCCGCATATGTTTTCGTTGTACCACTGAGCGATATAATACTAGGAAACGTGTGTTTCGGTTGCATACTACACCATGCATGCTGGTCACCACACCCCTGCCCCGTCCCCGGGGCGCCCAGGCCGCAGCCTCGACCGCCTCGTCGGCCACCAAGACCCACCATGGACTTCCTCGCGGGCCTGGCTCCGTCGCAGGAACACCTAGGCGGCGCTACGGTGGAGCTTTGTGGCGGCTAGGGTTTCTTTGGAGGAGTGAGTGAGGAAGAAGAACACTCGCCCCCTTTGTATAGGCCCGGAGGCATGCGGTGGCCGCGGGACGCGTGGCAACGCCATTAACGTGGTTGGCGGAGGTGGGCTGCCGCCGCTCGGCAGCCGAGGCATCGCCATTAACGTGGCGCAGACTGCAGAAGCGACGCAGCGGCACCAGTCGCTGGCGCGTTTGAGAAGACGCATCGGCGTAGGGTCGCTGTCAGACGGGCCCGACGAAACGTCCGCCAGACGCGAGCGGACACTTTGCGCATCCGCACAGTGTCCGCATAAACGCATCTGAGGCGCATATTTGGGCCAGGTTTGCGTCTCCGCGGATGATCCGGTCACTTTCCGTCGCCCCGCTGAAGGTGATGGCAGATGCATTTCTGATCACGGTGGACGAAAACGGTCGCGCAGCGTCCGTTTGCATCGCGCCGTTGGATGCCCTAACCCAGAAGAAGAAAAAAAACGCTTCCCGGACACGTTTCGTGGGCATCCATGTGCGCACCTGCGAGACTGCTAGGTAAGCGCGCACTCGCCAGTCGCCACACTCACCTCGCGGCAGTGATCACGTCAGACCCAACAGGGAGAATCCCCTCACCTAGACCTCGCCATGCTCTCGCAGGACGCGCCGCTCGCTGAATGGCAGACGAGAGAATCCACCGAAACGCGAGCACCCCTAGAACGGCAATCGATCGAGACAGAGCGCGCCCTCGTCTGGTCACACCAAATGTGCACGCTGATTACCACTTCGATCCATGCTAGTACTGCTGCACATGGGTGGCCCATGCCGGAGCTGGAAAGGGCAGCCGGACAGCCGGCCGTCTGATCCACCGTCGCGTCGCTCCTGCAACAAGCCGACGGGCGACACGGTGGCTGGCTGGGGTGCCGGAATCATTGCCTCTACCTACCGTGCTATCAGCAGATGCGGCGTGTGCGCTTCACGGACCAGGCCACACACGGTACTAGGTTCCAACAGTACAACGTTTTCTTTTTCTGAATGGAGAAAAAAAGTAGGCCATCTTTTCCATCTGCTGAAGAATAGTGTAGGGGTCAGTACACCACGCACGTTCTACAGGATCCAGCAACAGGTTTTCTTTTCTTTTTCCCTGACGGGAAAGTGTACCAAGGAAGATTGACCAAGGTACTACTGCGCTTGTGCCGGTCAAAAAAACCCATCACAGTTTAATCGTCGGTAGAAGAAAAATCGTCTCAACTTGAACTGCCTGCTGACAGGGTGAGGACCGAGGAGCATTGACGAACCGACATGAGCACATGAACATCCACAGTTCCACACGCACAAGTAAAAAAACATGAGCAGTGCTCCGTGCTAGTAATGCCCATGGCCGATGTGGGACACCGTTTGCCTCCTCCTTGCTCGAAAGGTAAATGATTCCAACCATCGCGTAAAGCTAGATCTGATCGCCACCAAACACTTTGTACCGGGGAGTACACTCCTCTGGACGATCATCAAAGTTGTGAACATGCCGACTGCACTAATCAGTAATCAGCTCAATAACTAGCACACCAAACATCTTTTATTTCGAAAGAAAATACGAACAAAATTAGAACTACGTACTAGGCAGCAAGATCATCGACCGGTCGACAAAAAATGGAACAATAAACATTGTTCAAGAAATGCTTCCCTCCTGCGCATGCGCCTCCACTAATTATGGTACTCAATCGTGCTATCACCGCGAGATGCTATCATAGTACGGCCAAGAAACCCATCAACGCGAGCGCGACGCCTGCGACCGACGACACGCCGACCGTGGCCGCCGCATTGGCGGACTTCCCAGCAGCCGGCGTCGTGGCAGCTCCAGCGCCGCCCACGCTACCGGCGGGCCCGGCCGGGCCACCGGCCATCGCCGCGGGCGCGGGCGCCGGGGCGGTCGCCTTGCCGGAGAGCACGAGCTTGGCCTTGGCGGCGAGGTTGCCGGCGGCGAATGCGTGCTTGTCCGGTGCCCCGCCGGTGACGGAGGTGCCCACCTGCCACACCTGGTTAACCGCCTTCATCCCCTTCTTCAGCTGCAGCTTCCCGTACAGCCGGATCTTGCCGCCGCTCCCGGCGTCCGCGGCCAGCTCCGTGGCCGGGAACGCGATGGGCGTCGACGCACCGCCCAGCGGCACGTAGCCGGTGATGTTGTACGTCTTGACGGCCGGCGCGGAGGACGAGCCCTTGAGGGCCACCAGCGCCTGCGCGCCGGCCATGCCCTCGCCGGTGGGGTTCAGCGCCCACGCCACCCACCCGTTGGGCCCCGCCGGCGCCGCCACGAACGCCACCGATAGGGACGACTTGGCCTCGTCGTACGTCCAGTGCAGCGCCGCGCCCAGCTGCGGCAGGTCCGAGCACGTCGCGTACGTCTTCCCCGCCGGGAACTTCTCCGCCGCGCACGCGCCGGCCGCAGAGGCCAGGCGCGCCGAGGCCGCCGCCAGGACGAGCACCAGCAGCGCCATGTGGCGCGGCACTGTGGCTGTGGGGGAGGCCATTACTCTGGGTTTGGAGCTCGTTTCTTCGCTCTTCTTGAGTGGTGGTGGTGCAGTGGAAGTAGCGAGCGAGGGGTGAGCACCGGGAAGGGTGAGAGGGTGAGGTTTTATAACGGTAGGAGCGGGGTTTGTGGTGTTTCCCGTTGCTAAGTCGGGATTTAGGTAGGTGTAAATTGTAATAACGCTTTTTTCTAGGTTAGTGGAAATGTGTAATGACACGGCGGCGACAAAAAAAGAATGTTATTTCTGAGTCATGTGGGTGTTGCGTGTGCTGGCCACAGGGGTTGTGGGGTTTCAAATTTGAGATACAGTTAGCTAGGAGTGGTCATGATCTCCTATCATATAGATATAGATATAGGGATTTGTTAGTTCTCAACTTCGTGTTCAGTTAAATTTACATTATTTGATTTGCATCTTGATTTGTGTTAGTCGTGAGTTATAAAATAAGCTGCAACTAAAATTAGATAACATCATCTAACTGAAAATAAAATTAACTTTTAGTCGACTCAGAAATAGTTACACCTATAGATTAAACTCTTATGAGTTGGTGAGTGTTCTAGCCACGGTTCGTGTTGGAAAATAGATAGGAGTACTATACCTAGATCATCAATTTAACCAACATAACGTAAAACACATAAAATAAAAATTATATTATTACAAAGAAGAACATCTAAAAAATAATAATAATATATATTTTAAAATGTATACCTTCTATTATATTGGTTAGATTCACGATCTAAGGATACGTGTGGGGCTTATAGTCCCGAACAGAGGGAGTACTTTATTATTTTCTTAAGATAAAATACATCGTTGCCTGAATTTAAAATAAAAAATCTCACAAGTTCACAAGGTTCACAAGCACAAGCACTGCTGGGGAAATCAGTTTAAACCTTGCAGACTTGCCCGTATGCACACAAATATATGATATCACTTGTCAAAAGTTGCATCGTCGATGAAGGTGGAGACTAGGTGTCTTGGTAGAGCTTCTGCGGCAACTTCAGTTATAAATCCATAGTTGCCATATCATTACTTCTGAATAGTGTTCGCCACATGAATATCATCGAAACATGTGAGGTTCCACAAAGTAAGTAGTTTCCTAACTGCACTCCACATGAATTTATCAAGGGAGCACGTGAAGAAGATATGGTTAGTATCCTCAAATTCTCCACAGAGAGAGCACAATGACGGTTAGAAGGTCCATGCCTTTGGTGAAGTTTACCATTGAAATGTAACCACTTATGAACCAGTTGCCAAAGGAACACTTAGCGGTAGAACAATCTACCATAGATCACAAAAGTGTTTCCTCGCGGTCACCTTACGCATTTTGTGGTGGAGGGATCGCACCAAGAACTTGCATGAAGGTTCAGTTGCCTAGGTAATCCGATATAGGATCTGAAAGAGGCTCTGAAGCCTCTGAAGCAGTAGAAATGGAGAAGATGGAGGGAAACATGTCCCTGAGGGGCCCTGACTCCATCCACCAGTCCATCCTCAAACGTGTGCATGAACTGTTGTGGCCGAACTTGACCTTGCTCCACGGCATACAACTTCCAGATCCATTTAGCCATGAGGCATATGTTCACGACCTTGGTCTCCATGATGCCTAATCCACCCATGGTGTTCAACATGCACATGCCGTCCCACCGTACCCCATGGTACTTGCGTCTTGGGTAATTTACCTCCCAATGGTACAAAACATCTCTTTTTGGAGTGTCGTTTTTTCATTTTACCCAATTTATGCAGGCTAATGCAACAATAATAAGTTTGTCACATCCCAAAATATACCACAATCACAACACATGGTGAGATCACCCAAAAAATCAACATTTTATGTGATAAGCGACTCAAACTCCAAATTCCATGTGGGCAACTTCAGCATTCGGAATTTTCTTTGAGTTATTTGTATCGTTCTAATTTATCGGATGGTCGAAGGGGTGTTTTAATTGAATTCTTTGGGCATCTCGTGCTCGTCTCAGCCAGCGAAGTTTCTCTTCCTCCATAGTCACCCCTTCCACCTTTTGGGAGGCCGAAAAGGCTTAAGCCACAAGACTAGTATCCCCAGTCATGATGTTTTGCAAAAATGCATATGACGAATCTTGCAAATAAATATAGATCTTTTTATTTACCTGTCTCAAAGAAAGGTGCCTTTCTACATATCCAAACAGTTGGATAAATCTAGCCACCAGTCTTACGACGGCATAGTAAGACAGTTTTAGGTTTCAATAAGTAGAACTATTTTGTTTGTTCGCCTTCTTTCCAAATGTTGTGTTGAGTATCTCAAGGATTTCATCAATCATTCAAGACTTCAGACAACATCTTTTTAGAACGCTAAACAATCATCCACAAATAATAAGTGAGTGATCCATGGCTCTTGAAAACTAACCTTAATTCCTCTATCAAACCAACCATCATGATAGTTCTTTAGTAGACAAGAGAGTTCCTCTCCAAGAATCAAGAAGAGGTACTGTGATATGGGAACTCGTGATGAATGCCTCTTTTTTTTAGTTTTCTATGGTGCAAAAATATCGTAAAGTAATTAATAGGCAAAATGTTTAGTTCACAACTAAGAGATTGAGCTACTTCTTGGATATCCTCCTTTTCAATGTTAACTGGATCGAGATCACACTTGTCAATGTTAATACGCATCCTAGATATTTGTTAAAAAAGAGGCTGGAATTATTTTATATTCACCACATTTTCTACACCATTTTGAAGGAAGAGTAGGGTTTCATCTTCATCTCGAGGACTAATGAGTAATGGCTCATCCTCTTCTATTGTTCACCAAGCAAGCAAGCCCCTATTCAGCAAGCAATCCATTTATCACGCTTGTGTGACGACCTTTAAAGAGCATATTATTGTAGAAGAAATCAACAACCAGATTAAATGAGAGGAAAGACAAAGGACCTACATGTCTCGCATTTTCTTGTTTCAAAATTTTTGCTCTATTATTCATTTATGTCCTAACACCTGCATATCCTTTGTGGACTAACAGCCTCATCCAGGTTCTTTAGATGTACCCAAAACCTCTCTACTTTAGCATCAGTTCAAAAAAATTCCTAGTTAAATATGTCATATGCATTTTCATAATCTAGCTTTGAAAGTAAGCCCTATATTTTTGGTGCACCTTGTGAATACTTTCATGAACGGAAAACACAATTTCTAAAATAAAAAGTCCCTTAGTGAAAGCAGTTTTGTTGGCACACATGTCCAAAATGTTAGTGCTTTTTCAAAGATTTTGAAACCACGATTTTGTAAAGCAATAGGACTATGATATCTCCTAAGGGAAGTAGCATGAAATTCTTTCGAAATAAGTTTTATCAGAGCAAAGTTTAATCGGAATGGTAAAGGTTTTGCTCTCAAGGTCATGAGATGGAATCATAGATAAATGAGAAGCCATCAGGTTAAGGGCTCCTTGAGCATAAGATTCAAAATCATCGGATTTAATTCCATCTTCACAAAGAGGATTTTGAGGGTGATAATTTCTTCATTTGTTACTATGAATATATTCTAACAAAATCATCTTCTAATTTAATATCTAGCTTTAGCTTGTTGCCAAACTATCTTCTTTTACCAAATACAAGCAAGCGCTAGTAAATCCATGTTTTCAGCTACCATGCCATCTGTTACTTCCAACATGTAATTCTCTTATTTTTGTTTTTTTTCCTCTTAGATGTTATTTATGTTTCTCTGATTAGCCATAGCTTGGAAGTAAGACGTGTTCCTGTCTCCCTCCAGAATATCTCCTTTTCTTGTTGTTTGTCTAGTTTGACATCTTCGTCTATTCAAATGTTGTTGAGTTCAGAAACGGTCAGTCTCATCCTTTGTTTTCCCGCTCGTAATATTTGGTGCGCTTCAGAAGAAATGTCCAAAGCAGTTATATTCAGGCCCAGGCTAATATGTCTAGCTCGATAATTTCCGAAATTGACTCTACGGACACATGATACTACGACTTGCACTGAGTATACGCCACAATTTGCCGGTGCCAAGCTAAACGATGTCCTCAGAACACGCCACGCAGGCGGACGTGACTAATAGTTTGTTTACTTCTAGTGTAATCCAGGGAATCCCAAGGGATTATCTTGAATCCTAGAAAGTCTTGGGTAGTCCAGCAAATTCCTTTGTTTTATCTAGATTAAAAATCTTCATCATACTAATGTATTTTTTGGAGAAAGTAAAAAGAATTGAAGAAATTGAAAGCGATTAATAGGTGAACACCAAATTCTCAAACTCATCAAGGATAGAAATACGAGAGAAGTAAACAAACCCTAACGGGGAAGGACACAACGGAGGAGAACCGTGAGAGATCAGTGCGGTCAATGGCACGCCGACTTCCAAGGAGAAACCATGCACTTGGCACTCTAACAGCATTAGGTACTAAGAAGTTTCTAAGTACGATCAGGCAATAATAATAGTGATGGTACCGTCCTTGTGGAAGCTGACCGAATTTCCCAAGAAGCATAGACAAGCTCACAGTGGGATGGGCTCATTTCGTCGCAAGATCGCCTTGCCTGTGGTACATCAATGCGTGTCAAAATTAGTTCGGACGTATACCCAACGGCAGAGGTAAGAACGGAAAAGACGGATTAGTAGTTTTGTTTTTTGAAATCGATTTCGAAAAACAATAGATTTGTAGTGACGGATTGGAAGCCGGTGGCAGTCGCTGTGTGGCCTAGTGACCGTGCCCTCTTTTTTTCTTTTCTCTTTGATGAATAGTGACCGTCCCTTAAGAGAAGTTTCAGGGCAGCTAACATGCAAGGGTCACTGGACTTGGTCTACGTAGTTACCATCGTTGACTGAACTGAGGCCTGGTCAGTGGTCACGCATGATCATGTGGATATCGTTCATATATTCATACCTCACATGTCTCGGTGTTGCAGGCCGGGGCAGCGGCACATGCATCCATGTACGCGTGCGTGACACCAGACACATTTAGACTTTGAACATTGGTTGACCCGTTAATCACGATGAGGATTGATGACGAATGCTGTGACAGTTACCTGATGACATTATACAGCGATAATTACCGTCCTTAACTGCAATGATGACGAATGCTGTGACAGTTTAGAGCTTCAGACGGTGCAGATCCTTCACGATGGCAAACGCTGTGACAGTTTAGAGGATGATGATGCAATAATACGATCCACATGCGCGCAGACTGGGTGCAGTGCATGCTCCATTGCTCCTCACTCCGTTTCCATTAAGTTGACGCTGATTTAGGAGTAGGTGGTTTGAATTTATCGAGTAAATCTAGACGCGTTTTAACGTATTGATAGCTGCGAATTTAGACAAATCTAGTACTAAATCATTTAGAACGAAGGAAGTACTTGCTATGCATACATTATTCCTGATTTGAATTAGTCAGCACACATGCCGCTGTATGAGTTCAAAATGTCCTCTAGCAGATTATTCCTAACAACAACACAATCAGGTAACAGAATGGAGCAAAGTGGAGCTGCATGTTGAGATTTGATTGAGTAGGTAGAATGTGAGGGCAATTGGTTAGTGATAACTTGTTACCATAGATCTTTTCTCACACCTTCACGCGGGAAAACTTTTATTGGCTATGTTAGGGTATTTTCAAAGGGACGACACAAATCGGACGCCTAAAGTGATCGCGCGTGTCCGTTTGCGTCGGTCCGCATACACGAAAGTAGTCGTTTTTAACTGTGCTCCGTTTGCATCTATGGCGTCCCTGCGGGCCGACACATTTGGCCGGAGACACGAATTTGGGTGTTCAAACAATAAAATAAGCATGCTCATAGTACTTATTTATTTTACATCCAAATATTTTAAAGTCTGCATGAAAATGAGATGATATTGACGACTACACAATCCTTCTATAGGCGTTTGAACATGTTGTCGTCAGTGATTTCAATATTCATATGTAGATACTATTGCCAGGTTGATGACCTAGGGATTGGCTCAACCAACTCACTCTGGAAATCTCATATGTGCTCATTGCGGCCATCAGGACGCTCATCCTCAACGATCATGTTGTGCATCATCACGCAACATGTCATCACCTCATGCATGATCTTCAGCGACCATGTTCTTGCCGGGTGACGGACAATTGCCATCGAGCTTGGAACACACTAAATTTCCGCTCCGCATCTTTCCTGGTAGCTTCTTGCATCGTGGCCTTGTTCACCAGTGTGGCCCAATCAGGATAGAGCCACAGGTGCCCACCCACTCTGTCAAGAGGCAGGTTTTTTGAGCGGTCCATCATAGAGCCCCGGTGCGCCGACGTCATGTTCTCCGGCGCGACGAGGACCGAGCAAACGTCGGGTACTACGGCGGTGCGGCGGAGTGGGGTTGGGGTGGCGGCGTCGCCCTAGGGCAGCAAAGAAGGGGAGGAGGAAGCAAATCCGCGTGGTCGATTTCGCTGTCCCTGACGTGCGGGGCCGGGTTAGAATACGAGGATACTCGGCGTGACCGTGCAGCGTCCGCCGAGACGCATCCAAGGCGCATATTTGGGCCGCGTTTGCGTCTCCACGGACAACCCGATCACTATGCATCGAGCTGTTGGGCCATTGTGCAGGCGCATTTTTTTGACCGCACGGTTGCAAACGGTCGCTCCACGTCCTTTACGTCGGGCCATTGGAGATCCCCTTAGCCCAAAAGAAGGAGGGAGCAAAGGAAAACGTCAATGTGTTAACCGTTGATTGCATTATTGAGTTTGTGGACCTTTGGACCCAACGGCAAGATGTTACCTAGTGGATGGGGGTGGATGATGAAATTGCTTGGATGCTCGTGGAATCTGGAGTATACAGTCGGCCTACAAGATGCAATTCTGTGAGCCAACCTCTTCGTTTGTTAATGAAGCCATGCGTTTGGGGACCCCCTCACACACACACACAAAAGTTCTTCGCTTGGCTAATTATCCAAAATTGGGTTTGTACCATGCATGGATCACATTGAGTATCGCGGTCCACTTTACAAGAGGGAGCTGGTGACGACCGTGCACATTTTGTTCCATTGCCGCTACTTCGTGCACATTTGAGAGAGCGTCAAGCAATGGTTTGGAGCACCCGAGATTCGACCATCTCAATGGACAACCATGGACAATGTAGAAGATTGCTGACATCACCTCGTCATGCAAGCCGCGCACAACCCGAGGCAATGACATCCCTTGATATGTTGGTGGCATGGGAAATCTAGAACGAAAGGAACATTAGGGTTTTTCGACACACCTCCACCTTGCCATCGATAGTTCTAGCTAAAAATTTATGTGGAGGCATGCAAATGGGTTACGGGGGCAATGCATTTTATTTGTATCTTTCCACGAGAATAGGCGTGTGTTGTCTTGTAAAATGGTCCAGGCTGCCCAAATTTCTCTAAAACTTTTTCTTTACTAGGATGAGCTAAAGCTTTTGCTTCTGTTTCGAAGAAAAAATTCTTACGACAAACTAACTTGTTTCATCATCTCTACGACATGAAAATGTGATAATATTCGAATATTCTTAGAAAAAAATGATCCAAATATTCTGGAGCCATTTCAGGCAACTTGCGGATTTTTCAAATGGATCTATCAACGACGGCAGTGACTCTTACGGCATCTCCAACCGGACGACCCAAACAGACGCGTGGGGTCGTCTGTTTTGGGCCGTTTGGGTGGCCGCCCGGACACGCGGACAGCGGCCCGCGTCCGCGTGTTCGTTTGGGTCGCGCGCTGCGCCCAACGCGCGGACGCAGTGCATAATCGGAGAAACACGAAAACAAAAGAAAAATGGCAAATTTAAACGAAATTTGATTAAACATATGCCCTATTTTGGGCAAATTTGTACATAGCCCTATTTTGGGCAAAAAACTAACAAAAGAAGCCCCTATATGGGCTTTAAATTTTAATGGAAAAAACCTCTATTAGGGTTTGGTCGGCGACGCGGTGGCCGCCGGTGCGCCGCCTAGCTCGTGGGCAAAGTCGGCGCTGCCGTTGCCGTCGACGACGTCCCCGGCGGCGGCACCGTGTGGCTCGACCGCGCGGGGACTCCGGCCACGGAGACCACAGGCCTCCTCCGGCCGAGTGGGGGTCCGGAGCGACCCGACGATGCGGCGGCGCACGGAGCAGCGCCTCCTCCCGAGGTGCCGCCGCCTCGTGCGCGGCGCCGCCGCTTCCTCCGCCGCGCCGCCCCGCCGCCGTCGCGTGGCGCTCCTCGTCCGCGCGCGCCTCCTCCCGCCGCGCCGCCTCCTCTCGTCTCCGTCGCGCCGGCGGGCTGGCGTAGAGCTCCCGAGCTCGGCTTCCCTCCGCGCCCGCGCCGTCCTCCATCTCGGAGGTATGGCCGCACGGAGGTGCGGCCGTCGCCTCCTCCGCCGCCGAGATGACGAGCGCGACGCGGATGTCCGGTCCTCCTAGAACCGGGCTTGGGCTCGAGCGAGCGGCGGCGGTTGCGGCAATGCCGCGCCGCCGCGGCCTCTCCGATTTTCGTGCCGCCGGTTTCCTCCCCGATGCCCGCCGGAGGACGGCGCCGCCGCCTCGTCGTCGTTGGCTCCGGAGCGAAACTCGCTCGGGGCCATGGCGGCGGTTTTGGGAGGGAGGGTCAACGGTGGGCCTAAAGGAGACGAGGCGACGGACAGGTGGGCCTAAAGGAGACGAGGCGACGGATGCCGGACGCGAGCGGACGGCACGTGCCATCCGCGGCCACGCAAACCTAGCCCAGATTTGGACCGGGTTTGCGTCGTTCCGGACGCCGTGGCCGTCCGCTTTTGCGGTGCGTCCCCGCGTTAGGCCGGGATTTTGTCCGGATCGACCCATCCGGACGCACGGACGCGGGATGGGTCGCCCCGTTGGAAATGCCCTTAAGCCCTATATGGTGTGTGCTCTGTCTGCTTCACCTGTGATCGATCGAATCGATTATGTCACCGTCCTCGCAAATTGCAACGGCTGGAAAATTCAAATGCAGTCCGGCTCAATTTAGTACTACTAGCACTGCCCAATTGCCCAGTCGGATTCCCTATATGGAGCAATCAATCAGAGACGGTCACTCACGTCCGTCATGGAGCATATTATACCTCTGAGTCAGGACTGCTCTGAGTGTTCTGCCAAATGGCCGGCATCCATAACTGGAAAGAGAAGGCGACATGCATGGCATTTGATTACTGCAACTTGGTTAATTAACATAATATAACATAACATAACCCATACCCGTGGGAGAAACTGACAAAAACAAAAAAAAAATATTCAGATCAAAAGAATATACATAACTCACACCCGCAGGAGGCTCATCGTTTATAATATATACTCCCTCTCTCCCGAATTAGGATATATATTAGTTTTGGTAACGTCAAACTTTGTAAATTTTTACTAAATATATAAAAGATTATAGCAACATCTACAACATTATCTCAATATTATTAGAATCATCATGAAATATATTTTCATATTATATTCGTTTGATATTATAAAAGTTAATATATTTTTATATATAGTGGGACTAACTTTATAAAGTTTGACTTTGATCAAACCTAATATACATCCTAAATTGGGCTGGAGGGAGTACATCGACCAGGTTTGGAGTTGTCACATAAGCGATTAGATGGTATAGTAAATGTGTACACATTTTGGTCATGGTTGTGCCGGCTGCAGGGTCTTGTTTGAGGAACTGCCGATGTTTTTGAAGTTCACCATCTTCTACACTTGTTACCCCTGTTACCCCGTCATTATGTTCTCTAAGGCTACCTTCTAATTTTATTTCTAGCTTTGCTACTTCCCAAACAGTTATGTATAAAATTGCAAGCAAGGCCACGTAAATTACTATTGTTTGAAGTTACCATGCTATTAAAATTCAAAAAAAGTTACCATGCTATTAGGAAACCGAGAAGAAACGGGAGAGTTTGGTGCAGTCGACGGCACGTCGACTTCTAAGGAGAAACCATGCACGTGACGCGCTGAGAGCGTTAGGAAAGAAGACAACAAGTGGTATAATAACAATACTACTACCTGGGAAGTGCTTTTGGCTCCGAAGCTACCGTGCTCTCGTTATTTAAAAATAAAAGAAAGATATTTTTACAAGTTAAAAAATCTGAAAATAATTCTGGAGGTTGTTAATGATACATCTCCCAATCATGCAAAATCTCAACCTGATATTCGTTTTATTTTGTTCTAGACAAAAAATGATAAATTTTGATAGGTTTTGGAGATTTGAAAATACACTATTTAGATCTACACTTTTATTATTTTTGTGTAGGTCAGAACATAAAGTATTTGAGATTAGTATCCTGCACCTTTTTGAGATACATCATTAACTATAGGCAAATTTATTTTCAGAATATGTTAAAACTTAAAAATAGAATTTTTTGATTCTTTTTAGGAAAACGAGATCACTGGTGCCCACGTGCACGAAATCTCTATTCCTACTGCTACACTGCTACCGCCCGTTGTCCTTCATAGGGACAGCAAGTTTGCATTACACGTGGAAGACTGATTGTTTCTTTTGAGAAAAATGCGTGTCAAAATTAATTCGGGCGTGTACCCAAGGGCAGGGTACGAACTAAAAAGACACGATTGACGATGTTCAAGAAAATAAAAGCAAGACCTATTTGGCCTGATGAACGTTATTAGTGACCTTGCCCACACGAGACGGCATTAGTAAATGAAGATTCAGGACAGCCTAAGACTGCTCATAGTTGGAGTAACATAGCTAGTAACATCACACATCTCAATGCATTTTGGTGACATAGCATGCCAATAAATGAAGAAAGAGAGCGAGGTGGTAACTAGCTATGTTACCATAACATCACACACCCCAAGACAAAATGAGTCTACAACATAATAAATGAAACAATGCATGATATCATATACTCCCTCCTTGCCAAGGCTTAAGGCGTAAATATTTCTGCACAACGATTAAGGAGAAATTAAGTCGTGCATGTGAGACAATTTTACCCCTCCTAAATCTCTTCAATCGGCATAATTAGCGGGTCTTCCAGAGTTAAGTGCCCCCTTGTTATTGGCTAGCATTAATGCACCTGAGCTGTTGAGCCTTGCATGCGCATGCACCAGGGCTGGCTGTTGCTGCATGCAACGGAAAGAGAAACTGATCGCCTTAATTGCAGCCCGAATAAAAAGGAAGAAGCTAAAAGGACGGAGGGCATGCTCGGGAAGTTAGCGAGTAGTCCCGCACCTGCAGTCTTACGCGCCTTAAGCCTTGAGTAAAAACTGAAAAAAAATCACGCCTTAAGCCTTGGTAAGGAGGGAGTATAAGTTACTACCCACTATGAAGGTAGTAACCTAGACTAGTAACATGACATATGTTACTAGTCTAAGTTACTCCCCACTATGACCAGCCTAACATGCATGAAAGGCCACTGGAATTGGTCCCAAGTGCTCAATCGGGCGGTTTTTTTTTGCCACACGAAGAGGGGTCTGGAAGATCCCAGATAACTTTGGTTAAAGTGGCAGGTTTGTATTCATGTGTGCTTACCACACAAGAGATAGTTGTAGCTACTCACTCCGATTCATATTAATTGACTCCAATATGGATGTATCTAGCACTAAAATGTGTCTAGATACATCTATATTAGAGTCAATTAATATGAACCGGAGGGAGTAACACATTGGACTTTGAGGCTAGGTTGACCCGTTAATCACGACGAAGGATTGATGAGGTATGTTGTGACACTTGCATGATGACAGTATTACACGATAGTATTAGCCTTAATTAGTAGAACGATGATGGCAGTCATCGTTGCAACTTGCAAGGACCAAGAGCTAGCCTAACCATGTTAATGACACTTGGAAAATCTTCGTGCACATGTCTCTGAAGACCAGCGCACCAAAGTTGAAGTCGTCGTTACTGAAGCCTTTGAATTGCTCGAGTTTTCTAACACCAAACATATAACACACATAGATTGGACGAGATCCATCACTCTAGGCCAGCACAGTGGCGGAGCCAGGACATTAATGTTGTGTAGTTATTTTAAAGTTGTGTAGTCAAATATATCTATTTATATGATTTTTTGTAATTTTTTTACATAATTTCTACCTATGTTCTAAAAAACTGTGTAGTCAAATGACTACACAGCTACAACATGGCTCCGCCACTGGGTCAGCAGTGACCAAACGACCGCCCTCCTCAATGTCACCGACGAGGTGGAACGAGGAGACAGATATGCCTTATTCTTATCCTACACAATATCGACATAACAACGAAACTGCGTGACCAAACACCAACTTTAGAGACCCTTCTGTAACGCCGAGCGCATGTCCGAGGCCTCCCCCTCTTGCCGCTGGGGATGGGCTAGCAAAGGAGACGGGAACCTGATTATTGACAGCGGGAACGAGGAACGACTGTATGAGCTTAATTATATGTTTCAACAGATTCTTCCAAACAGCAACACAATCAACAGAATACTGTAAGCTGTAGACAAGATTGATTGCTTAATTGGACGGAATGTGCGTGAGAGCAATTGGGTTAGTGGTAATCGTGTGTGAACAGAATCGGCACACCATGATTTCCTTACAAGAAGGAAGGGAGAAACAAACTTGTTTCATCGTCTCCACGGTACGAAAATATGAGATCATCTATCTGTTTCAGGCATCTTGCCGATTTTTTGGAACAGATCTACCGCCCCTGCTGCCATCGGAGTCACAGCAGTGACTCTTATTAGAGCAAGAACAATAGTATAGCCGGCAGTCGGCTTTATCAATTTGCCACATCATCTATAGTTAACTTATAGCTAGCATGTACAATAGTAAGCTATAAAAGTATAGTACTTTTACAATATATGGCCCACCTTTTAGTCTCACATAGTGCCTAGGAGCACGTGCTAGATATTAGATAGCATCTCTCTCTCTCCTAATCTCTCTCCTCCAACTAAGCAAACTTATAATATTTTATCTCTTATAGCCAGCTGACTGTACCTTATTGTACTTGCTCTTAACTCCCGTGCTGAATGCTGTCTGTTTCACCTGTGATCGACGCAATTATGTCACCGTATACCCTGCGCAATTTGCAACGGCTGGAAATTTGAAATGCAGGCCAACGAAATTTAGTACTCCACTGCTGCTACCAGCACTGACAAACTGGGTTGTACATATGGATTAATCAATCGGAGACGCCTGCTCGCTCCCGTGATGAAGTGAGTGATTAACTGATGATACCCCTGGAGGAGGTGCTGCCAAATGGACACCTAGTTACACGCGACGCCATCCAGAACTGGAAAGAGAAGGCGACATTCAGCCATTAGATTACTGCAACTTTGGTTAGTAAGATATCGTAACCCACACCCCGTGGGAGAAAGAAGCTGCCAAAACCAAACACGATTAGCGAGGCTCGTCGTTTACACACCTCACAGATCGAAGCGACTCGATGATCTAGTAGGTGTGGACGCCTTTTGGTCGTGATCGTGCCGGCCCGGATACGCCTTATATTATTCGACATTTCCTAGTCTTTTACAGGGTGTGAGCCTGTGAGGACGAGCGACCCCAACTCTTCTGGCTGGGGATGTGATGCGTGCAGATTTAGGTAACGGCCCAGTGCACGCGCATCATTTTCTTACATGATCCGTGTCTGGTCGGTCACTCCGGTCTGTTTGGAAGATTCGTGGTGGCTTTCATGTTTGAACTGAATCACGCAGCTCCATAATCCCGATCTCCCTAACTACTCCGTATACTGGAAGAGAAGTTACTCGAGGGCAACAGAGATAATAATTTCTCTTCTTTTTTTTCCTTCAGAAAGCAAGCATTCCGGTCTTGTTCGGTTGCTAGGGTTGGCATTAGCAGAAGGCGCGCTCAAGTGATTCACCTTCACATTCTGCTTTGCAATGGATTGCGCCCCGGTTTGCTGGCATCTGCTCGACGTCTTGCATTTCAGGTTTCAGGCTTCAGCGCTAGCGCCTTCGATTGGCAGTGGCACTAGTCGTTATGCAATCGGTGAACAACTCAAAGGATTCATATAATTCATTGTTCTTTCAGTGAAAAAAACTAGTACAGTAGTTGAACTAATAGTATTAGCTTAGGAAGAAACATACTTGGGTCTTGGGACACCTTTTTGTTCTTGGGACACCTTTTTGTCTTGGGACACCTTTTAAAGTGAGGGCTTTGGTGATCCAGGAAAACACCTTTTTGTTAAAGAAGCTATTAGAGAACATCGGTTAGACTATATAGCACTTTTGGAAACAGGAAAATCAAATTTTACTGTTCCTTTCCTTAGAGACTTATCTTGCGGAAAGGAGTTTAGTTGGTTTTGCTTGCCACCTCAGGGGCGATCGGGAGGTATTTTGGTTGGCATTAATACTAACACTTTAAAAGTTAATACTGTAGTTAATGGTGAATTTTGTGTCAAATTATCTTTAAAATCAAAAATTGATGGTTTTGAGTGGGTATTGGTACCAGTATATGGAGCTGCTCAGGATTCTCTTAAACACGTGTTCTTGTCCGAGTTGGTGCGTCTCTGTGAGGTCGAGTCCTTACCTTTGCTTATTGCCGGAGATTTTAATATACTTCGAAAACCTGAGGATAAAAGTAATGATAATTATAATCCTCGATGGCCCTTCATTTTTAATGCCATTATTGAAAGTTTAAATTTGAAGGAAATTGCTCTCTCGGGTCGTCAATATACTTGGGCTGGTAGGCGAGTGACCCCTACTTATGAAAAGCTGGATCGTGTGCTCGCTAGTGTGGAGTGGGAACAAAAATTTCCACTGGTGTCGGTAAGGGCTTTATCTAGGTCGGGGTCTGATCACACACCTCTTCTTATTGATTCGGGAAACCACGCTCACTTAGGAAACAAAGCCCGATTCTCTTTTGAGTTGTCTTGGTTGCAACAGGACGGTTTCTATGATTTGGTGGCAGCTGAGTGGGCTGCAACTCCAATGGGGGTCTCACCAATCGATACTTGGCAAAAAAAGATTAGGCACTTACGCAGATTTTTAAGGGGATGGGCGAAAAATCTTAGTGGAAAATATAAACTAGAAAAGGAGAGGTTACTGCAAATTATTGATTTCCTCGATATTAAGGCGGAGACTTGCCCTTTATCTAATGTTGAGAGGGACGAGTTAAAAATGGCCAATGATAAGTTGAATAAGCTTAGAAGGTCGGAAGAAACAAAATGGGCACAGAGAGCAAATGTTAAGTATGTACAAGAAGGGGGAGATAATACAAAATATTTCCACCTAATTGCTAATGGGAAGCATAGGAAGAAGAAAAATTTTCAACTCGAACAAGAGGAGGGTACGATTGTTGGGGACGACAATCTAAAAACTTACATCACTGAATACTACAAAAAATTGTTTGGTGAGCCGCAATATAGTTCAATACTAATGATGGAGGATAGAGTTGATGATATTCCTCAAGTTTCGGTGGCTGAAAATGAGCTTTTGATCAAAGATTACTCTCTTGAGGAAGTTTATGAGGCGATCTCACAGATGAAACATAATAAAGCGCCGGGGCCAGATGGGTTCCCGGCAGAATTTTACCAAACCTTTTGGGAAGTAATAAAAGTGGATTTAATGGCGCTTTTTATTTCCTTCCAAAGAGGAGAATTACCTTTACATAGGCTTAATTTTGGGGTTATTACTCTGATTCCAAAAAAAGATAATGCGACACAAATACAACAGTACCGCCCTATTTGTTTACTTAATGTGATTTTCAAAATCTTTACTAAAGTGGCTACTATTCAAATTTCGGAGGTAGCTCATAATGTAATCAAACCTACTCAAACTGCATTCATGCCAGGCAGACATATTTTAGAGGGAGTGGTTGTGCTTCATGAATCCATTCATGAACTGCATAGGAAAAAGTTAGATGGTGTTCTTTTCAAAATTGACTTTGAGAAGGCGTATGATAAAGTTAAATGGCCGTTTTTACAACAAGTATTGCGTATGAAGGGTTTCGATGAGATCTGGTGTGATTGAATTAAACAGTATGTACAAGGAGGGAGTGTGGGGATTAGGGTTAATGATGATATTGGCCATAATTTCCAAACTAGGAAAGGTTTGAGACAGGGTGATCCTTTATCTCCGATTCTTTTTAACATTGTGGCGGATATGCTAGCCATTATTATTGCACGGGCTAAGGAAGAGGGCCAGATTGGGGGGCTTCTACCTCATCTAGTCGAAGGGGGAATTTCTATCCTACAATATGCTGATGATACAATTTTATTTATGGAACATGATATTGATAAAGCACTGAATATGAAATTAATTCTATGTATATTTGAGCAGCTCTCTGGTCTAAAAATTAATTTTCATAAAAGTGAGATATTTTGTTTTGGTAAAGCAAAGGATAATGAA
Source organism: Lolium multiflorum (assembly GCA_030979885.1). Lineage (NCBI taxonomy): Eukaryota > Viridiplantae > Streptophyta > Magnoliopsida > Poales > Poaceae > Lolium > Lolium multiflorum. The sequence goes on along the minus strand of CM061753.1, from coordinate 90,402,942 downwards.
CAACAATATATGCAGATTTTTGGTTGTGAAGCGGGTGCTTTACCTTTTAAATATTTGGGTATACCGATCCATCACCGAATCTTGAGAAATGCTGAATGGAATCCGGTTGAAAGCCGTTTTGCTTCAAAACTAGGGTGCTGGCGTAGTAAAATGCTTTCTTATGGCGATAGGTTGGTTCTCATTAATTCGGTGTTAACAAGTCTATCAATGTTTATGTTATCATTCATGGAGATACCTGTGGGGGTTAGGAAAAGACTAGACTATTATAGATCTAACTTCTTTTGGCAATCGGATGGAAAAAAGAAAAGATATAGGCTCTCTAAATGGAACATAATATGTAGACCGAAAGACCAGGGGGGTTTGGGTATTGAAGTTCTGGAATTAAAAAACAAATGCTTACTGAGTAAATGGCTATACAAACTTCTTACTGAAGAGGGTATGTGGCAACAGATCTTACATAACAAATACCTACACTCTAAGACTTTACCGCAAGTTGAGGCAAAGCCTACTGATTCGCCTTTTTGGAAAGGTCTTATGAAAGTTAAATCTGACTTCTTTAGTAAAGGATTTTTCAAAATCGGAGATGGTACTTCGGTTCGCTTTTGGGAAGATGTCTGGTTAGGGGATGTTCCTCTATCACAACAATATCCCTCTCTGTATAATATTACACAACATAGAGATGTTCTGGTTTCCACAGTTTTGGCTCAAAATCCGTTGAATATTACTTTCAGGAGAGGTCTTAATGATCATAAATATACCGAATGGTTGCATTTGTGTCAACGACTTATAACCATTAATCTCACTAATGAACCTGATAAGTTTGTATGGAAGCTTACAGATTCAGGAATGTTCACTGTTAAGTCTATGTATAATGATTATATGAATGGCCATACTAGATTCCTGCGCAAATACTTGTGGAAACTCAAAATCCCCTTAAAAATAAAAAAATTTATGTGGTTTCTTAACAATAAGGTCTTACTTACTAAAGATAATTTGGCAAAACGTAGATGGACAGGATCTCAAAAGTGTTGTTTCTGTAATACAAATGAAACTGTGCATCACTTGTTCCTTGCATGTCCCTTTGCTACTATCATTTGGCGGATGATTTACTTTGCCTATAATATCCCGCCACCTACGAGCATTAATAATATGTTTGGGAACTGGTTGTATGGAGTTCCGAAGAAAGATAAATTGAAAATTAGGATTGGTATATCTGCTATATGCTGGACAATATGGAACACTAGAAATGATATGATTTTTAATAATCAAAAGGGTACTAACTTTTTGCAGGTTATTCTTCGAGCTGTGCACTGGATACGGTTATGGGCTTTCCTGCTACCGGAGGATCAGCGCAAGGATATGGATACTGGATGCAACAGACTGCTGGTGCTTACTCAGGATTTCTACTACCGGGCTACTGGGTGGCGACACAATAATAGGATAGAGTATGGCTAGCCTATTTAGATGTTTGATGTTCCGCTGGTTGATTTATGTTGCAACCAGATCGGATCCATATTTGTTTTTCCCGATGCTTTGTATACTTGTTTTTTGATACTTGACACTTGTGACGTTTCAATAAAAAGCCGTGTGCATCGATTGATGCAGAGGCTGGGGCTGCTGCTCCTTTATCGAAAAAACTTGGGTCTTGGGACATGTCAACACACAGTATTCTCTGTCTATCCATAAAAGAATGATCTAGATTTGTCTAAATTTGGATTTTTTCCCAAGCGATCCACAAGGAAGCGATTTTCATTACCCATTAAGATAACGAAAACACGGGCACGAAGGCCACCAACATCCAAAAGATTCCAAGTTCAAAGTAAAAGAGAGACGCTACCTACTACTAGCGTTCAGGGATTGCAAGGATAAAAAGACAACCAGCAAATTCATCCTACAAATTTTCACACAAAAGCCAACACGAGCCATTCTTGCATCAGCGTTCTAATCCATCTCCATCCTGTCATCCACATTGTTTGTATATGGTGTTTCCAAGAAACGAACATTACTTCCACTGGTCGATCCATCTCTATTTGCTCCAGTAGCTAGCGTTGCAAGACGAAGAACGTTACTGCTCCAAACCTAATAGCTGCTACATTAGAGGGGTTATGAAGACCTACCCAATATTTCATAAAACAACAGAGAACCTAATTTGTTCAATAAGATTTTTGATCATTTTCTTCTCAAAGCATGCTTTGTTCCTTAATTTCCAGATTGCCCAACAGCTCGCTAGCCCCGCAATTTGTGTGTTTCTGCTAGCTGCAACAAACTGAGGAAACCACCAAAAAATGGGTGAAATTACTGGGTCTATTTGGCGCCCTAATGGCCATACCCACCGTGCTTCAGACATACTTTGTAGCCGCACAATCAAAGAAAAGATGAAGGATGGATTCATTTTCAGCGTATAACTTGTTGGGATGTGATGACATCCCAATTGAATTTTACCAGGCTTGTTAGCATGTGATTAAATATGATTTGATGGAAATATTTGATGATTTCCATCAGCATAAAATTAACATTGACACAATTATTATGGGGTAATTACCCTCCTGCCTAAGGGAGATGATGTTGATACGATACATAAATACATGCCTATTTGTCCGCTGTAGGTTCTTTTCAAAATCTTCACAAAATCTCTCATTGTTAGGACTGAGCCTGTTATGCAGAAACTTATCCATTCTTGTCAAACTGCTTTTATTAAAGGAGGATATATCACTAATGGGGTGATGTTGTTGCAACAAATCCCGAGGAACTCCAAATTCAGAAATCAACAGGGTGTGATTCTGAAGATTGACTTTGAAAAGGCTTATGATAAAGTTAATTGGGATTTTGTTTTCAGTTGTTGTGAACAAAAAGGTTTTAGTCCTTGCTTTATGCAGTGTACCAGGAAAGCTGTGACACATCGCACTTTGAGTATGAAGATGAATGATTGGGTGGGGCCATATTTTAGCAGCTATAAGGGTGTCAGATAAGAGGATCCACTAGCTCCCTCTCCGTTCAATCTTGCTGTCAATATTTTGTCTATGATGATGAAGAAAGCATAAGAGAGTGGTTTGGTTAGTGGCCTAGCTGACAACATTGTCAATGATGGCAATCCATCCTATGGTATGCAGATGACATTGTCAATGAGGTGGCTAGAAACTTGAAGCATCTCATGTACATTTTTGAGGCCATGTCAGGCTTGAAAATGAATTTTGAAAAAGTGAGATCTTGTTGGTTCTTGCTGATAATGAAAAGCAAAATATTTACGCAGATATGTTTAATTGTGAGGCTGGTTGCTAGCCCATTAAGTATCTCGGTACACCTGTTTGTGATAGAAGGGCCACTGTTGCTGAGATGAATTTTGTTGCTGATAAGGCCAAAAAATCCATGGATGGTTGGATGGGAGGACCACTATCTATTAGTGGGAGATTTATTAATATTAATGCCTGCTTAGCCAATCCTGTTGTTTACCGGATGTTTTTGAGGTTCTTTCACAAAACTAATATTGAAAAGTTGAAGAAACCCATCAGAACCTTCCCGTGGGCCGGTAACAGTGGAAAGATGAAATACCATTTGGTAAAATGAAAACTAATTTATAAGCCTAGGAGCAAAGATGATCTTCGTATTAAATATTTGGTTAAATTAATATCAGCCTTATGTGCAAGTGGTGTTGGAAATTGGAAAATGATAGTGGCCCCTGGCAAGATTTTATGAGGTGTAAATATATAGGTGATGGTGGAATTTATAACTCCAAACATAGGCCACATGATTCTGCCATTTGGGCTGATATGTTGCACATGAAATCACTTTATCTATCTGCCATAGGCCACATGACTCCTGGTTTGGATTCACTCACTTGAAAGAGAAATTCCCTGAATTATTCTATATCTGCAATGAGCAAAGGATTTATGTTGCTACAGCTGCCTAAAGTGGAAGGAGATTCACTTTCAGACGTTGGTTGCTTGTTAATTTGCAAATGCAGATGGGTGGGCTTGGTAGAATCCTGGGCAGGGTGCAATTGGTTGAGGCTATTGACATGCCGGTGTGGAAATGGACCAAAAATCGTCAATCCAACATGCAATCCATGTACAGGAACTTGTGCAGCAATGGTGTTGATAGATCCTTCAGGCATCTATGGAAATCTAAGATCCCTCCAAAAATTATAATCCGGCTGTGGTTAATCTGGCATAATTCCATTGCTTCCAAAGAAAACATGGTGAGAAGAAACTGGGTGGGCAACACTAGGTGTCAGCTGTGATGATTTTGGAACAATTCACCATCTTTTCTTTGAATGTCATGTTGCTAAGTTTATCTGAAGTTGTGGAGGCAAGGCCCTTGGTGCACCAAATAGACCTGGGGGTTCACATAGTTCTTCTGGTGGTTCTCCTAGTTCGTTCCCGTTTCTCGAAATGTCCAGATTGCCTGCGTGGAAGCCATATGCTGGGAAATTTGGAAACTTCGGAACAAGGCCTGTTTTGAGGGCAAAATCATTAATTCACCCCTTGATGTTATCTGTTACTCATCTGTGTTCATGAATTACTGGGCATGTTTGAGTAATCCTGCAGATCAATCCTCTCTCCATGCTGGAGCCAATGTTGTGTTTAATGCAACGATGAATGGCATGTGATCTGCACTATCCTCGTCTGGAGTTCCATGTCTGGAAGATAAAACTCAGGATGATCCTCGAAGAGACTGATTTCTTCTACTATAGATATGTGCTCACTCCTGGAGCAGGTCTTTGCGTTGGCTGGAGTCTTCTTATGATGTTTAAAGTCGTGTCAGATATGGTCGAATGTTGGATGTGGTGTCCTTTTGAGCTCCTCATGTTGTTTAGCTTTATTTTCAGACTCCTAGTAATGTACACTAACCGTAGGCGGTGCTTTCTTTTGTACTCTGCTTGTAACTGTGCGTTGGCACGCTGTTTTCGTTGTGCTTCATAATGGAAAATCGATCGCTTGGAAAAAAAATCAGCGCAAAACTGACAACTGGGGCTGCCTACCCAGTTGCGCTTCAAAAGATTATCTTTTGTGCCATATGAGCCACAACCAAATCTTCATTTTGAGAGGGATCTTGCTTTTTTAAGATGTCGAAAGAATGTGTCAACGCTATGTCTAAGTTTGGAAGTATCTGCACATTAAATAATGTCTACATACATTTAATTTTAGACAAATCTAATTCAACTTCTTATAAACAAAGGTAGTATTTATTACCATTTGATTCCTCTAGTTTTTGCAACCATTTTTTTCTGAAAGTGATGTGTGTCAAACACTGATACAATACATGCAATCCCTTTCGCTCATCTGAATTTTGGTTTGCGTCCTGAAAGGACAAGCGAGCGAAAAGGAAAACGCAACGGGATATTACAATCTTGGTAATGGGCCAACTCCACTTGCCGTCTCGTCACTCCCGTTGGATTTGGGCCTACTACCAAGGTCAATTGACCGCGGTCCAAGGGGTGTCATGCTCAACGCAGCAAACAAACGAAAACGTTGGTTTCTCGGAAGGAATTTTCTTTTCTTCAAGTGGCTGCTCTACCTCTGAAAACCCTTTCTGGTCCATAACGTTTTGAAGTTCACACTTGCCTTGATTCATTTTCCTAGCCGCTAAGCCAAGGGTATCCTCAGAAATCTAAGTTGCTAAGCTAGGCAAAGTTCCACTTTGTCATCTGCTGGGGTGCCGGCCAACTGCTGGTATGAATCCGTGACCATGCGTACATATATGAGGTGCCGCTTCTTCTCCGATCCGGTGATGTACAAGCTGATGTCTGGCGTGATATGTTTGACCAGTGCGTGTGAGAGTGAACGTCAATTGTCAGCGGACCAAATTTCCTTGACACCAACGTCTACCCTTGGCTCCCACACTCTGAAATCTGAAGCTGAGACCCCAGGCACCAGTAGTCTATGTACTTCACACACGTCGTGGAATAGACCGGAGCTCATAAATTTTGTATGGAAGAGGGAAACTTGATTTGGTCAGATCAGTTGGCACGTGTTAACTTTTCTCTACAGGAAAATGCTTACCTGAATTTTTGTCGCAGGGGGAGAATTGTTTGGCCAAATTGGGCAGGGTACGGCCGCAAGCGCTACGGGCAGAAATCCATGAACAGCAGGGACGTTCGTGTCAATGGCTGTGCTACATTTCACAGTACACGTCCGAGCTGTTGACGGGAGTGAATCGGGGATTCTTCGCCAGAGGTCTTTCTATTTGGAATCTGTAGCCAGTGATTTGGAGTATATACGTGCCAGGCAATTCTTTTGGTAGGTCGTACGGCTTGTCCTGTGCACCACGCGTTTGCTATTTTCCAAGCTCGCCGAATTTTCTTATATGACTTCAAACCCAGGTTGGTTTACAATTGTGTGTTTTACGAAGATCGAATATTTTCTCAATGAGAGGCGATATTTTTATTGATAGCGAGACGATTGTAGTTACTTCGTTAATATCAAGATCTTACCCGCCGACTCAGTTTTTAAAAAATGCTTGCATCTTACCATTCTTGGAAACAGAGGGGAAAGTTTACAAATAATCACATCTTTTTTCAATGGAATGCGGCAGGAAAACCCTTACAACCATTCTTTTCAAAGACTCATTTAATTTATCGAATAGGAAAATCAGAGAAATAGAAAAAACATAGGGTTAAGATGTCATGGTTAGTTGAATCCTATAGGAAGATGAGTTGTGTTTGATTGTGCCAAATTTTTTTCATGAGGTATGACGTAATGTTTTATTTCTATAGAATTTGCACTACAGGATTCCTATAGGATTGGTTCCTATGAATCAAACAATTAGTGTAGAAAAAATTATCATAGGATCTAAATCCTACACAATTCCTATACGTATCCTATGAACCAAAGAAGCCGTAAAAATAATAAGAATTCATATCTGTGTCTGTGAGAACTTAAATATGCATTGTTGGATTCTGACGCTCTACCTTTCAGATAAAAAAGAGCTGTTAAGTTATTGCTTTGATTATGCTCTTGCAAAATACGAACGAATCCGTAATTTACTAGCTCCTTTGACCGTTACCGATCCTTGCTCTACTGGCCTGGTAAGCTAATGAAATTAGGTTGGGTTGCATGTGTTAGAGCTCCACGTGTAAGGACACATGTCATCATAAACAAGGAGTGGTATTTTTTTCCTTCCACGGGACTTCTCGTGCACAAAATCATTAAGTTTTGTTGCATGCCGACCTGTTTCAGATTCCTAAAACGCGATGAAACATAATGAAACCTGGCAGCACGGATCTTAAATCATTAAGCATGATCAATCTGATGGCATAAACATGCACGGGATGACATGTGCATTTCTTGTCTAAACGTGTACGGTATGTATGCCCATGGTATAAGGTTATATTTGTGCACTATCCATAGTTTAACAGGGCATGAGTACTGCCCACGGGAGTGCTCCTATCCACCGCAGAGTTATAGTATCCGCGTATATCCATATGTATGGGTAAAATTATCATCCTTAGCGATGGGTTGAAAGCTGAAGAATGTTATGCGACATTACCCTATTTGCAAAATAAGAATTGGTCCAAATGCTTGGGCGATGTCAAGTTATCATCGTTGACTGAACGTGGATGTCTTTTTTTTAGAGCACATAAAATGCGTGCCATATTTTTTTATAGAGCAAGAGCAATCAAATTACAAGATCAGGCTTAAACGAACTACCAACAATCAGCTTAGCTTACCCAATGCCACACCTATCCTAAGCCTCCTAGTGTTACCAACCAGTTGAGCTAGGCTCACTTCCCAATACTCGTGCAATTTATCTTGAGAATTATGTTTTAGTCCTAACCAAGATTAAAAAATGTTAGTACTAATGCCAAATGGTTGTGTGCATCCCTAGTTGGTGAAGACGCCGGGAAGTGAAATTCTCCCTATTTTATAGGCGAAAATACAGCAGATGCAGAACAAGTCACCTGGATCGGAAGGCAGAACGTAAAACCTTCCAATATCATTTCGAATAGCTTGACCTAGCCGCCGCCCTCCTCCTCTCCCGCCCCCTCCTGGGCAGCGGCGGAGGATCCGCCCGCTCTGCCCCGAGCAGCCGCCCCCGAACCGCCGCCCCTCAGCCGCCGCTACTGCTGGCCCCGGCCCCGGCCACGGCCACGACGGCGGTGGCGACGCCCCTTCCGTCGAATGACGAGGGGGGAGAGGGTTTCCGCGATGATGTTCCATGGGAGGTGATGAAGAGCTGGTGGAGGAAACCGGGCGGCACGACTACTTGGTCGGGGCCTAATGCTCTCCGTCGGTAGCCATGGAGGATTCGGTGGAGCGGTGGCAGCCTCCGCCCTCGGGGACGGTTAGGCAGTGGTACGCATGATCCGCACCGCCGTCCTCTTCCAAAGTGATCCAGCAGGAGGGACTAGCGGCGTGGGGGCTGCTGGTCTTGCTTTTTTTTTTGGTGGCGGTCCTCGGGTTTCTCGCCAGCGAAGATGAACATCTACCGGAGGTCAGTTTGCCTTGATCTGGCTGGAGAGATGAGTTCCGGAAAGCTCCACCGGCGAATGGAACAGTGCATCTTTTGTCTGGAGTTTGCTGGATCAGGTGGTATTCGGTCGTGCGCACCCATGTTTTTATTTCGACCGTTGGGCTTCGGAGGGAGCGGCGCGAAGCTCTATTCTGTGTTGACATCAGGTTACTTTTTGGTCCATGGTGAAGTCAGAAGAAAGAATATCATGAATGCCGGATTGGTGGACTGGCTAAAGGAGGTTCGAGTCTCTGTGATGCTGAGGGATTTGCTTGGCGTTCCGGGCTCCGTAGCAGTGGTATGCATGTGGGGCGACAGCACAGGTGAAGTTCAGAGTCTTACCTCTTAGGGTGAAAACCCAATGTTTGGCCTTAATTGGTTGTGCCTGCCAATGACTTTGTTGGAGGCATTGTTTTGAGAGTGGGGACTATCTTCAGGGTGAAAACCTAAAACCTTTGGTCGGGCGACGACAGCGCTGGTGCACTGTTCCCTTCTTGGAGATGTCTCTTTTAGAGAATCTGTATTTCAGGTGTTGTCACGGTGGTGGTTGTATTGCTGTTGCTAGGTCTGGAAGGCTATAGTGGGACTTTTATCATCCGTACCGCCGCTAGGGTAGAACGTTGTTACAAAGACTATGTGTAATTGGTAATTTTTAATATTATAATATATTCCCTTTATCGATAAAATACATGAGTATTTCTCTGTTTCCAGAGCATTCCGGCAGTCAAGATTATCTTTTGAGAATTCGGCAGGTGAGCTGCTCGATATATTAATAGAAGAAGATTTGGCTCAGTTAATGAGGGAAACCGGGCCCAAAAACCATACAGAGTGGCCGAGTTTATGAGGGAAACCGGCCGAAAAAACCGCACAAAAGTCGGGGCCTCATCGCCCACACGAAACGAGACCACCGACGACCAAACACACACCACCAAACCCGGAGCCGCTGCTCCGACGTCCCCTGCTCGGAGGCGAGCCGCAACGCCGCACGGCGTGGACGACCTGTAGCCCAAGCTACCAAGGCGACCACCCGCAGACCACGAACGCCGCGCCAAAAGATCCGGGGCCGCCGCCCCGACTTGCCAGCCACACCGACCACCCCGTCGCGTAGGCCGGGCCGACGAGCTCGCTACCCACGCAGCACGAACACGCCACCCATGCCTTGCAAGACCATGACCACACCCCATGGAGTCATCGCTGCAAGACCGTCCGAGGCCGCCGCCTCGGCGTACGTCAACCGTCCGGGGCCGCCGCCCCGGCATCCACCACTGATGACCCACAAGTATAGGGGATCGCAACAGTCTTCGAGGGAAGTATTACCCAATTTATTGATTCGACACAAGGGGAGACAAAGAATACTTGTAAGCCTTAACAGCGGAGTTGTCAATTCAGCCGCACTGAAACAGACTTGCTCGCAAGAGTTTATCAAAGGTTTTATGGCAAGTGGAAATAGTGAAATAACAGCAGCGGCGAAATAAGGACAGCAGTAGTGATTATAGTAAACAGCAGGATTAAAATACTGTAGGCACAGGGACGGATTTAACGGGCGTTGCATGGATGAGAGAAACTCATGTAACAATCAAAGCATGGGCATTTGCAGATAATAATAAAACGGTATCCAAGTACTAATCAATCAATAGGCATGTGTTCCATATTTAGTCGTACGTGCTCGCAATGAGAAACTTGCACAACATCTTCTGTCCTACCAGCCGGTGGCAGCCGGGCCTCTAGGGAAACTACTGGATATTAAGGTACTCCTTTTAATAGAGTACCGGAGCAAAGCATTAACACTCGTGAACACATGTGATCCTCACATCACTACCATCCCCTCCGGTTGTCCCGATTTCTCACTTCGGGGCCATTGGTTCCGGACGACATGTGTATACAACTTGGGTAAGATCATAAACAACGAATATCTTCATGAATAAATAACATGTTCAGATCTGAGATCATGGCACTCGGGCCCTAGTGACAAGCATTAAGCATAACAAGTTGCAACAATATCATAAAAGTGACATCTACGGATACTAGGCACTATGCCCTAACAATCTTATGACTATTACATGACCAATCTCATCCAATCCCTACCATCCCCTTCAGCCTACAGCGGGGAATTACTCACACATGGATGGGGAAACATTGCTGGTTGATGGAGAGGCGTTGGCGGTGAAGATCTCCTCCAATTCCCCGTCCGGCGGAGTGCCGAACGGAGACTTCTGGCTCCCGCGACGGAGTTTCGCGATGTGGCGGCTCTCGGAGGTTTTCGCGATGTCGACTTCTCCCGTGCATTTTAGGTCGAACCCGATAAGTAGTCCAGGGCGTCGGAGGCCGGCCGAGGGGCCACACCATAGGGCCGCGCGGCCCCCCCGGGCCGCGCCGCCTTATGGTGTGGGGCCCCGGGCCTCCACCTCCTTCGCCCTTCTGGCTCCGTCAATATTTTGGTAAAATAGGGCCATCTGAAGAAATTCCGAGGATTTTCCCGAAAGTTGGATTTCTGCACAAAAACGAGACACCAGAGCAGTTCTGCTGAAAACAGCGTTAGTCCGTGTTAGTTGTATCCAAAATACACAAATTAGAGGCAAAACAATAGCAAAAGTGTTCGGGAAAGTAGATACGTTTTGGACGTATCAACTCCCCCAAGCTTAGCTTATTGCTTGTCCTCAAGCAATTCAGTTAACAACTGAGCGATAAAAGAACTTTCACGAACACATTTGCTCATATGATGTATATATTCTCATGCTATGGCTAATTGATGTCTACGTTCCCCCTCCTTTCCTGTAGACAGTGTTGGGCCTCCAAGAGCAGAGGTTTGTAGAACAGCAGCAAGTTTTCCCTTAAGTGGATCACCCAAGGTTTATCGAACTCAGGGAGGAAGAGGTCAAAGATATCCCTCTCATGCAACCCTGCAACCACAAAACAAGAAGTCTCTTGTGTCCCCAACACACCTAATAGGTGCACTAGTTCGGCGAAGAGATAGTGAAATACAGGTGGTATGAATATATATGAGCAGTAGCAATGGTGAAAATAGCTTGCTGGCGTGTAGTTGATGGTGGTAGTATTGCAGCAGTAGTAACACAGTAAAACAGTAAACAAGCAGTAGTAACTCAGTATTTAGGAACAAGGCCTAGGGATTACACTTTCACTAGTGGACACTCTCAACATTGATCACATAACAGAATAGATAAATGCATACTCTACACTTTTGTTGGATGATGAACACATTGCGTAGGATTACACGAACCCTCAATGCCGGAGTTAACAAGCTCCACAATAATGCTCATGTTTAAGTAACCTTAAGTGTAAGATAGATCAAAACGACTAAACCAAGTACTAGCATAGCATGCACACTGTCACCTTCATGCATATGTAGGAGGAATAGATCACATCAATATTATCATAGCAATAGTTAACTTCGCAATCTACAAGAGATCATGATCATAGCATAAACCAAGTACTAACACGGTGCACACACTGTCACCTTTGCACACATGCAGGAGGAATAAAACTACTTTAATAACACATCACTAGAGTAGCACATAGATAGTAGTGATACAAAACTCATATGAATCTCAATCATGTAAAGCAGCTCATGAGATCATTGTATTGAGGTACATAGGAGAGAGATTAACCACATAGCTACCGGTACAGCCCCGAGCCTCGATGGAGAACTACTCCCTCTTCATGGGAGCAGAGCGGTGATGAAGATGGCGGTGGAGATGGCAGCGGTGTCGATGGAGAAGCCTTCCGGGCACTTCCCCGCTGGCGGGGTGCCGGAACAGAGACTCCTGTCCCCGATCTTGGCTTCGCGATGGCGGCGGCTCTGGAAGGTTTTGCGTACCGTGGCTTCCTCCGTAAGGGTTTTCGATGGGGGCTTTATATAGGCGAAGAGGCGGCGTCGAAGGTCGAAGAGGCGGCCAGGTAAGGCGGCGCGGGCCAACCCTAGGCCGCGCCGGCCACCCTCCTGGTGGGCCTGTGGCCCCCTCTGGTCCTTCCCGGGTGTTCTGGAAGCTTCGTGGAAAAATAGGAACTGGGCGTTGATTTCGTCGAGAATATTTCGTTACTAGGATTTCGAAACCAAAAACAGCAGAACAGAACTGGCACTTCGGCATCTTGTTAATAGGTTAGTTCCGAAAATGCATGAATATGACATAAAATGTATATAAAACATGTAGGTATCATCAATAAAGTAGCATGGAACATAAGAAATTATCGATACGTTGGAGACGTATCAGCATCCCCAAGCTTAGTTCTGCTCGTCCCGAGCAGGTAAAACGATAACAAAGATAATTTCTTAAGTGACATGCCATCATAACCTTGATCATACTATAAACACATGTAATGAATGCAGCGATTAAAACAATGGTAATGACATGAGTAAACAAGTGAATCATAAAGCAAAGACTTTTCATGAATAGTACTTCAAGACAAGCATCAATAAGTCTTGCATAAGAGTTAACTCATAAAGCAATAAATCAAAGTAAAGGTGTTGAAGCAACACAAAGGAAGATTAAGTTTCAGCGGTTGCTTTCAACTTATAACATGTATATCTCATGGATATTGTCAACATAGAGTAATATAACAAGTGCAATATGCAAGTATGTAGGAATCAATGCACAGTTCACACAAGTGTTTGCTTCTTAAGGTGGAAGGAGATAGGTAAACTGACTCAACATAAAAAGTAAAAGAATGGCCCTTCAAAGAGGAAAGCATCGATTGCTATATTTGTGCTAGAGCTTTGGTTTTGAAAACATAAAGAGATCATAAAAGTAAAATTTTGAGAAGTGTTTGTTGTTGTCAACGAATGGTAGTGGGCACTCTAACTACCTCATCAACCAGACTTTCAAGAGCGGCTCCCATGAAGGACGTTATCTCTACCAGCAAGGTAGATCATCCCTCTTCTCTTTTGTTTACACATGTACTTTAGTTTAGTTTTTCTTTATTTATGGATGACACTCCTCCCAACCTTTTGCTTACACAAGCCATGGCTAACCGAATCCTCGGGTGCCTTCCAACATTCACATACCATGGAGGAGTGTCTATTTGCAAAATTAAGTTGCTTACTGATGAATCAGAGCAAAACATGTGAAGAGAATTATTAATGCAAGTTAATTAATTGAGGCTGGGAACCTCATTGCCAGCTCTTTTTGCAAAATTATTGGATAAGCGGATGAAGCCACTAGTCCATTGTGAAAGTCTGAAGTAAATGACAAGATTGAAAGATAAAACACCACATACTTCCTCATGAGCTATAAAACATTAACACAAATCAGAGGTGATAAATTTTGAATGGTTTAAAGGTAGCACTCAAGCAATTTACTTTGGAATGGCGGAGAAATACCATGTAGTAGGTAGGTATGGTGGACACAAATGGCATGAATATTGGCTCAAGTATTTGGATGCATGAGAAGTATTCCCTCTCGATACAAGGCTTAGGCTAGCAAGGTTATTTGAAGCAAACTCAAGGATGAACCGGTGCAGCAAAACTCACATAAAAGACATATTGTAAACATTATAAGACTCTACACCGTCTTCCTTGTTGTTCAAAACTCAATACTAGATATTATCTAGACCTTAGAGAGACCAAATATGCAAATCAAATTTTAGCAAGCTCTATGTATTTCTTCATTAATGGGTGCAAAGCATATGATGCAAGAGCTTAAACATGAGCACAACAATTGCCAAGTATCACATTATCCAAGACATTTTTAGAATTACTACATGTAGCATTTTCCAATTCCAACCATATAACAAATTAACGAAGAAGAAACTTCGCCTTGAACATTATGAGTAAAGCCTAAGGACACATGTGTCCATATGCAACAGCGGAGCGTGTCTCTCTCCCACAAAGTGAATGCTAGGATCCATCTTATTCAAACAAAAACAAAAACAAAAACAAACCGACGCTCCAAGTAAAGACACAGATGTGACTGAATAAAAATATAGTTTCAGGGGAGGAACCGATGATGTTGTCGATGAAGAAGGGGATGCCTTGGGCATCCCCAAGCTTAGATGCTTGAGTCTTCTTAAAATATGCAGGGATGAACCACGGGGCATCCCCAAGCTTAGAGCTTTCACTCCTCTTGATCTTAGTATATCATTCTCCTCTCTTGACCCTTGAAAACTTCCTTCACACCAAACTTCAAGCAAACTCATTAGAGGGTTAGTGCATCATTAATAATTCACTCATTCAGAGGTGACACAATCATTATTTTCACTTCTGGACATTGCATAATGCTACTGGACATTAATGGATCAAAGAAATAAATCCAACATAGCAAAAGAGGCAATGCGAAATAAAAGGCAGAATCTGTCAAAAACAGAACAGTCCGTAAAGACGAATTTATAAATGGCACCAGACTTACTCAAATGGAAAAACTCAAAACTAATGAAAGTTGCGTACATATCTGAGGATCACGCTCGTAAATTGGCAGATTTTTTCGAATTTTCTACAGAGAATTGAGCCCAGATTCGTGACAGACAGCAATGCTGTTTCTGCGCAGCGATCCCAAATATAACATCAACTTTGACATAGAAACTTTACTTGGCACAAAAACATGATAAGGAGAGGTTGCTACAGTAGTAAACAACTTCCAAGACTCAACAAAACAAAAATTGCTGTAGTAAAATAAACACATGGGTTATCTCCCAAGAAGTTCTTTCTTTATAGCCATTAAGATGGGCTCAGCAGTTTTAATGATGCACTCGCAAGAAATAGTATTTGAGGCAAAAGAGAGCATCAAGAGGCAAATTCAAAACACATTTAAGTCTAACATGCTTCCTATGCATAGGAATCTTGTAAATAAACAAGTTCATAAAGAGCAAAGTAACAAGCATAGGAAGATAAAACAAGTGTAACTTCAAAAATTTCAGCACATAGAGAGGTGTTTTAGTAACATGAAAATTTCTACAACCATATTTTCCTCTCTCATAATAACTTTCAGTAGCATCATGAGCAAACTCAACAATATAACTATCACATAAAGCATTCTTATCATGAGTCTCATGCATAAAATAATTACTACTCCCAACATAAGCATAGTCATTCTTATTAATTGTAGTGGGAGCAAATTCAACAAAGTAGCTATCAAATATAGGAGGTATATTGTAATCATAATCAAATTTATCCTCCATAACAGGTGGTAACAAAAGACTACTATCATTATAATCATCATAAATGGGAGGCAAAGTATCATCAAAGTAAATTTTCTCCTCAATGCTTGGGGGACTAAAAATATCATGCTCATCAAAGCCAGCTTCCCCAAGCTTAGAATTTTCCATAGCATTAGCAACAATGGTGTTCAAAGCATTCATACTAATAACATTCCCATTATCATGCATATAAAGTTCCATGGGTTTGTTAATTCTTTCTTCAAACACATCATGTCCTAATTCAAGATAAAGTTCATAAAGATCTCTCATATTTTTGTTGTTTTCCATTATGCCTAACTAGTGTAAACAAGAAACCAAATGTCGCAATTGCAGAGTCTAAAGGAAATAGCTTCGAGTACTTACAATGGCGCCGGAAAATAGCTTAGTAGCCGAGATCCGGAGTGTGAGTACCTTTTACCTTTCCTCCACGGCAACGGCGCCAGAAAAGTGCTTGATGTCTACGTTCCCCTCCTTTCCTGTAGACAGTGTTGGGCCTCCAAGAGCAGAGGTTTGTAGAACAGCAGCAAGTTTTCCCTTAAGTGGATCACCCAAGGTTTATCGAACTCAGGGAGGAAGAGGTCAAAGATATCCCTCTCATGCAACCCTGCAACCACAAAACAAGAAGTCTCTTGTGTCCCCAACACACCTAATAGGTGCACTAGTTCGGCGAAGAGATAGTGAAATACAGGTGGTATGAATATATATGAACAGTAGCAATGGTGCCAGAAAATAGCTTGCTGGCGTGTAGTTGATGGTGGTAGTATTGCAGCAGTAGTAACACAGAAACAGTAAACAAGCGTAGTAACTCAGCAGTATTTAGGAACAAGGCCTAGGGATTACACTTTCACTAGTGGACACTCTCAACATTGATCACATAACAGAATAGATAAATGCATACTCTACACTTTTGTTGGATGATGAACACATTGCGTAGGATTACACGAACCCTCAATGCCGGAGTTAACAAGCTCCACAATAATGCTCATGTTTAAGTAACCTTAAGTGTAAGATAGATCAAAACGACTAAACCAAGTACTAGCATAGCATGCACACTGTCACCTTCATGCATATGTAGGAGGAATAGATCACATCAATATTATCATAGCAATAGTTAACTTCGCAATCTACAAGAGATCATGATCATAGCATAAACCAAGTACTAACACGGTGCACGCACTGTCACCTTTGCACACATGCAGGAGGAATAAAACTACTTTAATAACACATCACTAGAGTAGCACATAGATAGTAGTGATACAAAACTCATATGAATCTCAATCATGTAAAGCAGCTCATGAGATCATTGTATTGAGGTACATAGGAGAGAGATTAACCACATAGCTACCGGTACAGCCCCGAGCCTCGATGGAGAACTACTCCTCTTCATGGGAGCAGCAGTGATGAAGATGGCGGTGGAGATGGCAGCGGTGTCGATGGAGAAGCCTTCCGGGGCACTTCCCCGCTCCGGCAGGGTGCCGGAACAGACTCCTGTCCCCGGATCTTGGCTTCGCGATGGCGGCGGCTCGGAAGGTTTTGCGTACCGTGGCTTCCTCCGTAAGGGTTTTCGATGCAGGGGCTTTATATAGGCGAAGAGGCGGCGCGGGAAGGTCGAAGAGGCGGCGGGGGAAGGCGCGGGCCAACCCTAGGCCGCGCCACCCTCCCTCGTGGGCCTGGCCCCCTCTGGTCCTTCCGGGTGTTCTGGAAGCTTCGTGGAAAAATAGGAACCTGGGCGTTGATTTCGTCCAATTCCGAGAATATTTCGTTACTAGGATTTCTGAAACCAAAAACAAGCAGAAAACAGAACTGCACTTCGGCATCTTGTTAATAGGTTAGTTCCAGAAAATGCATGAATATGACATAAAATGTATATAAAACATGTAGGTATCATCAATAAAGTAGCATGGAACATAAGAAATTATCGATACGTTGGAGACGTATCACTAATACTTAAGCAGTTCATAATGAGATACATGCAAATAAGATCATCCAACAGCTATGTCAATCATGGAGAGGTACCAACAATTAATAATAAGCATCATGAATCATGTATGTAAGCAAGATTGCAATGTTCATAAGAGAATATGATAAAGTGGTATCTCGCTTGCCCGTATTTGATCGGCAAAACATAAATGCCGAGGCACCTCTTGAGTTCATAGTAAGACTAGAAGTAGTAATTGTC
Source organism: Lolium multiflorum (assembly GCA_030979885.1). NCBI lineage: Eukaryota > Viridiplantae > Streptophyta > Magnoliopsida > Poales > Poaceae > Lolium > Lolium multiflorum. The sequence continues at coordinate 90,385,169 of CM061753.1, read as the reverse complement.
AAAGATAAAAGCATCAAAGTTATACCACAATCAATCATATTTTGAGACAAGCATATTATACTAAGAATGACAGTCGTGCTCTCAAGATAGTGCTCAAAGAAAGAATGAAGACACAACATAAAAGTAAAAGATTGACCCTTCGCAGAGGGAAGCAGGGATTAACATGCGCTAGAGCTTTTCATTTGTAAAGCAGGAGTAAAATTATTTTTGAGAGGTGTTTGTTGTTGTCAACGAATGGTAATGGGTACACTAACTACCTCATCAACCGGACTCACAAGAGCGGCTCCCATTTATTTATTTTTGGTTGGCACTCCTTCCAACCTTTCTTTCACAAACCATGGCTAACCGAATCCTCGGGTGCCTGCCATCAATCACATACCATGAAGGAGTGCCTTTTTATTTAAGTTTTATTATGATGATGACACTCCCCCAACCTTTGCTTACACAAGCCATGGCTAACCGAATCCTTCGGGTGCCGTCCAACAATCACAAACCATGGAGGAGTGTCTATTTAAGTTAATTAATTCGGGACTGGGAATCCCATTGCCAGCTCTTTTTGCAAAATTATTGGATAAGCGGATGTGCCACTAGTCCATATGAGAGTCCGTCAAAAGTAAATGACAAGGTCGAAAGCTAAACACCACATACTTCCTCATGAGCTATGAAACATTAACACAAATTGAGAAGCATTTTGAAGGTTTTAAAGGTAGCGCATGAGAATTTACTTGGAATGGTTTGAAATGCCATGCATAGGTATTTATGGTGGACACTTATGGAACAACTTGGTTTTCAGGTGTTTGGAAGCACGAGCGGCGTTCCCGCTCAGTACAAGTGAAGGCTAGCAAAAGACTAGGGAGCGACAAATCAAGAGAGCAATAACTGTCATAATTATGCTTGCGGCAAAATAAATTAACGGAGGCATAAAAGTGATACAAGAACTCTGAAGCAATATAAATCATCGAGGCTTAATTGACTTTTTGTTCAGTCATATGCATGCGTGAGCATGTGCCAAGTCGATATAAATGAATTATTCAGAGGAGGATACCACAATGCCATATTTACTTATGAATAAAACAATGCAAGCAAACATCCATGACATGCTACTCATATTAATAAATTGGAACTAAACATGAGAGACCATGAACTACTAGACTTTCTCAAATAACATATACCTCACATGAACCAACTAAGCATGCTCATATGGATGAGTATATGTACAAAAATGAAAGCAAATAGAGTTCATACCAGCCTCTCACCACAATCAGATTGTCGTAGATCGTCATTATTGCCTTTTCACTTGTGTAGCTTGGATAATATGAAATGAAAACCACGCTCCAGCCACCGAAGACCATTGAACTCATGATGAACTTTACAAACCAAAGAAGAACAGCAAATATTTTTGGTGTTTTCGAATTAGAAACAAGAACGAAAGAAAACAAGCAAACAAAGCAAAATCTTTTTGGGTTTTCTCATAGCAAACTAACGATAGCAAATAAAGCAAACTAAGAGCAAGGAACCAAATAAACAAATGGTAAAGAGAAACAACAGAAATATTTTTGGTCTTTTTGTGTTTTAGGAAAGAAACAAAGCGAAAACAAAAGAATGCAAACAAACAGAAACACAGAAAAGCAGGATGACAGAAATCTGCCAAATCCTGACAGCAGTACAGAAATCGAAATTAACAAAAATCTTCCATTGCTCAGACCAAAAAGTTTTCAACTAATGAAAGTTAGATAACAACCTGGGGGACATGCTCAAAAATTGGCAACTCAAAATAACGTTCTGGCTGTGCGTACGAATTTTTTTGGTGACAGCACAGAATCTGTTTTTGGACAGCACTTCCCCAAATATCATCTCCCTCTCATTAGAAAACCACTCTAAGGACTAAACAAGTATGTACAAGTATCCAACAACCATAATATGCAAAGAATGAGTGATGCCGGTATACCTCCCCCAAGCTTAGGCTTTTGGCTCTTCTTGATCATATATCATCCTCCTCTCTTGACCCTTGAAAACTTCCTTCACACCAAACTTCTCATAAACTTCATTAGAGGGGTTAGTACTCAAAAAACTTTAATCCACCTTGGCCCTGTAGTGACACATTGCAAGAACTCAATAAAACATTAGCTACAGCTCTCCACGTCTAGAAAGCCTCACTTAAAGTCCACAAGAGACAATGCAAAAAACAGAGACAGAATCTGCCAAAACAGAACAGCCAGTAAAGACGAATTTTAAAATGATACTTCCGTTGCTCAAATCAGAAAACTCAAAACTAATGAAAGTTGCGTACATATCTGGGATCACGCACGTAAATTGGCAGATTTTTCTGAGTTACCTACAGAGAAATATGCCCAGATTCGTGACAGATAGAAATCTGTTTCTGCGCAGAAATCCAAATCTACCATCAACCTTCTACTAGAGACTTTACTTGGCACAACAATGCAATAAAATAAAGATAAGGAGAGGTTGCTACAGTAGTAAAACAAATGGAGGGAGAAAGAAAGAAAGAAATGTTGTTTAGCTCTCTTATGCATTAAAATATACTTGTTAACAAGGTTGATCAAGTCTTGCTACCAAATAAATTTTATATGACATAAAAAGAAATAAACCTCAAATCAATCATGTTACCTTATATTGAATTGATATAGATCCAATCACAAGAGTTTGATATTCTTCTTTAGGCTCATATATAGGACAATCAATGGATCCCACTTTGATAGTTTTCACATTAAAAATTGTATTAACTCCACATACTTTATCAATCCTCTTGGGAAAATAGACAGTGTGTTCCTTATCATCAACATTGAAAGTAACCATGCCTTTATTGCAATCAATAACAGCCCCTGCAGTATTAAGAAAGGGTCTTCCAAGAATAATGGACATATTATCATCTTCAGGCATTTCCAACACAACGAAATCAGTTAATATCAAGCAATGCTGAGTAACTTGCACAGGAACATTTTCACATAAACCAACAGGAATAGCAGTAGATTTATCAGCCATTTGCAAAGATATATCAGTTGGTATCAACTTATCTAAATCAAGTCTCTTATAAAGAGAAAAAGGCATTACACTAACTCCTGCTCCTAAATCACATAGAGCAGTTCTAACATAATTATTCTTGATGGAACAAGGAATAGTCGGTATACCTGGGTCGCCCAACTTCTTTGGAATCTTACCATTGAAGGAGTAATTAGCGAGCATAGTAGAAATCTCCTCATTGGGGACTTTCCTTTTGTTAGTAACAATATCTTTCATATACTTTGAATAAGGAGGCAATTTAATAGCATCAGTCAAAGGGATTTGCAAAAATAAAGGTTTCATCCAATCACAAAATTTATTATAATGTTCCTCTTCCTTTGATTTTAGTTTCTTAGCAGGAAAAGGCATTTGCTTTTGAACCCAAGGTTCTCTTTCATTACCATGCTTCTCAGTAATAAAATCTTCTTTAGTATACTTTTTATTTTTAGCATGCTTTTCAGGTTCTTTTTCAATTTCTTCTTTATCGAGTATCATTCTTATCATTATCTTCCTCATGTTCATTACCACTTTCAGTTTCAGCATCGAAATAGAAATACTATTAGGATCATTAACAGGTTCAGAGGATTCTACAACATTCTTATGTTTCTTTTTTTTTTCTTAGATGGAGCACTAGTTTTAATTAGTTGAGAATCTTGTTCAACTCTTTTGGGATGCCCTTCAGGATATAGAGGATCCTGGGTAGAAGCACCACCTCTAGTTGTTACTTCACAAGCATGTTTTTCTTTAGAATTATTTCCCAACAAGTCATTTTGCACTTTAGTAAGTTGATCAATTTGAGTTTGAACCATTTGAAAATGTTTAACAAGTATCTTAACATCATTGGAGGTTCTCTCCACAATACCATGCAATTCACTAATAGCTCGGAATTTTCCATTAAATGATTCTCTACTCTCATATTAAAGTTTTCTTGCTTAACAATATAATTATCAAATTCATCTAAACATTGAGCGGAGATTTTGAATACGGAATATCTTCCCTAGTAAAGTGTTGAAGCGAGTGTACCTCAATCATGGATGAAGGGGGAATTGTCTCACATATATCTTCTATAGGAGGTAAATTCTTCACATCTTCAGGTTTAATACCCTTCTCCTTAAGAGACTTCTTGGCTTCCCTCATATCTTCATCATTCAATTTAATCATACCCCTCTTCTTCACTATCGGTGTCGGGGTTGGTTCAGGTGTAGACCAATCATCATGATTCCGGCCTATTTTAGCCAATAATTCTTTCAGCGTCTTCTGGAGTTCTTTTCCTGAAAACACAACCAGCACAACTATCCAGGTATGCCCTAGACTCAATAGTTAGTCCACTATAAAATATATCAAGTAAATCATGCTTTTCCAAATCATGGTCAGGCTGAGCTCTAATAAGAGAGCAAAATCTCGCCCAAGCCTCAGGCAATTTCTCTCCATCTTCCTGGTCAAAATTATAAATTCTCTGCAAAGCAGCATGTTGAGCACTAGCAGGAAAGTATTTACGGAAGAAAACATCAAGCAATTCTTTTGGACTTTTAATAGAACCAGGAGGCAAATTATTATACCAAGTTTTAGCATCATCCTTTAATGAGAAAGGAAAAATTTTAGCGACAAAATAAGTACGCATCTTAATATCATCAGAAAACAAGCCACTAAGAGTAGATAACTCAGTCATGTGTTCAACAGCACTTTCTTTTTCAGTACCACAAAAGGGTGTTTTCTCAACAATAGCTATATGAGATAGATCAAGAGAAAAATCATAATCTTTATCCCTAATGTTTATGGGAGATGTGGCAAATTTAGGATCAAGAGATAGTTTATATCTAACAGCATGTTCTGCAAGCAACTTTTTAATTTTTCTTGCATCAGTAGTAGCATTGCATTTTTCAATAAAATCATCATCAAGCTCTACATAATCCTCATCAAGATCATCACTAGAATATTCAACAGACTCAGGTGAATTAACAGGTGTAGCAGCATTAGGAGTTTCAGTATTTTCAATTTGTCTAGACTTAGCAATTGTAGCATCTAGAAAAGATCCCAATGAACCACTATCATCAAGCACAGCAGAAACATTATCAATATTATGAGAATTTTCAGATTCAGCAGAAGTACCAGCACGCGAAGCATGTGGCGGTGAAACAAGTTTATCAATCACAGATGGTGAATCAAGAGCAGCAGAGGTACTCAGAGTTGTACCTTTTCTTGTAGTGGATGGTAATATGGCGATCTTAGTATCGCGAGGTTTACCCATAATGGAGAATTTGCAGCGAACAATATCAATCCAAGTGAACTTCCAAATAAAGCTATGCTCCCCGGCAACGGCGCCAGAAAATAGTCTTGATGACCCACAAGTATAGGGGATCGCAACAGTCTTCGAGGGAGGTATTACCCAATTTATTGATTCGACACAAGGGGAGACAAAGAATACTTGTAAGCCTTAACAGCGGAGTTGTCAATTCAGCTGCACCTGGAAACAGACTTGCTCGCAAGAGTTTATCAGTAGTAACAGTTTTATGGCAGTGGAAATAGTGAAATAACAAAGGCGAAATAAGGACAGCAGTAGTGATTATAGTAAACAGCAGATTAAAATATGTAGGCACAGGGACGGATTTAACGGGCGTTGCATGGATGAGAGAAACTCATGTAACAATCAAAGCATGGGCATTTGCAGATAATAATAAAACGGTATCCAAGTACTAATCAATCAATAGGCATGTGTTCCATATTTAGTCGTACGTGCTCGCAATGAGAAACTTGCACAACATCTTCTGTCCTACCAGCCGGTGGCAGCCGGGCCTCTAGGGAAACTACTGGATATTAAGGTACTCCTTTTAATAGAGTACCCGAGCAAAGCATTAACACTCCGTGAACACATGTGATCCTCACATCACTACCATCCCCTCCGGTTGTCCCGATTTCTGTCACTTCGGGGCCATTGGTTCCGGACAGCGACATGTGTATACAACTTGCAGGTAAGATCATAAACAACGAATATCTTCATGAATAAATAACATGTTCAGATATGAGATCATGGCACTCGGGCCCTAGTGACAAGCATTAAGCATAACAAGTTGCAACAATATCATAAAAGTGACATCTACGGATACTAGGCACTATGCCCTAACAATCTTATGACTATTACATGACCAATCTCATCCAATCTCTACCATCCCCTTCAGCCTACAGCGGGGGAATTACTCACACATGGATGGGGGAAACATTGCTGGTTGATGGAGAGGCGTTGGCGGTGATGGCGGTGAAGATCTCCTCCAATTCCCCGTCCCTGGAGTGCCGAACGGAGACTTCGGCTCCCGCGACGGAGTTTCGCGATGTGGCGGCTCTCTGGAGGGTCTGGCGATGTCGACTTCTCCCCGTGCGTTTTAGGTCGAACCCGATAAGTAGTAGTCCAAGGGGGCGTCGGAGGCCGGCCGAGGGGCCACACCATAGGGCCGCGCGGCCCCCCCCCGGCCGCGCCGCCTATGGTGTGGGGCCCTCTCCACCTCCTTCGCCCTTCTGGCTCCGTCAATATTTTGGTAAAATAGGGCCATCTGAAGAAATTCCGAGGATTTTCCGAAAGTTGGATTTCTGCACAAAAACGAGACACCAGAGCAGTTCTGCTGAAAACAGCGTTAGTCCGTGTTAGTTGTATCCAAAATACACAAATTAGAGGCAAAACAATAGCAAAAGTGTTCGGGAAAGTAGATACGTTTTGGACGTATCAACCACCCTCGACGACAAGGCAACCAAGCACAACTACCACCCATCTACCGCACCACGAGGACTACGGACTCCAAAAGCGACGCCTTCAAGAAGGTAACGGCACAGTGTGTCGCCGCCGCCCGCTCCAAGGAGCAGAGGTTTTCACCCGGAGAACGCAAGAACTCGCGGCAGGAGACCAAGCTCCCCGATGAAGCCCTCAACAGGGAAAACGGTACCCAAGGGCACCGCCAACATCGGCACCAATGGTGCGAAGCTTTCGCCTGGAGTGTCAACGCTGTCGACTGTCGTCAGGCCCATCGTATGCCCTGGCAGAAGAGGTGTCCCGCCGAGCAGGGTGCCTTGTTGCCGTCCACCAAGCAGAAAACGGAGCTGGGAGGCGCCCATCGGGGCCCGCAGGTGCCCATCTGAGCTCGCATGAGCCCATCTGAGCCCGCAGGGGCCCATCTGAGCCCGCAGGAGCCCGCCCTACAGATCCCCGCGCGCGACCGCCGGTGGCGCACTAGGCAGCGCCGTGCCTGGCGGAAACCGCGGCCACCCCAAGCTGCAGGTGCCGCGCAGGCCGGCACGAACGCAGACGAGACGGCCGGGTCCCGCCACGCGCAGGACCACGGCGACGCGGCCGCTCCGGCGGCGGCGCCACTTCCCTCCGGCGACCGGCGACCTCCGGACCATGGCGGCTTCCCTAGACCTGCGGGGGCCCCGAGAGGCATAGATCCTCGCCGCCCCGTCCTTGGCCGCCCACGGCCTTAGCCGGCGGCGGCCTCGGCGAGAGGGCGGGCAGAGGTGGCGGCGGGAGGCTAGGTTGCGCGCTCGCCTGTCGCCTGGAGGGGGCGACAGGAGAGCGAAGAGTATGCGGCTGCCACTTGCAGTCAAGATTATCATCTTGTCGAATTCTCCTATCGTGACGCTCATGTGGATATCACTCATATCTCACATGTCTCGGTGTGGCAGGGCGCGGTGACATATGGATCCATGTATTCGTGCATGCTGTGTGCTGTGCGTGTACAGTAAAGATAGTTAGTACTGATGACGGATGACAGTTGCATGATGCATTATACGCATCCTGCCATCCTTAATTACGATGGTGACGAAAGCTGTGAGAGTTCATAGCTTCAAACGATGCGGCTATATATGGTAATCACATCCTACATTACTCCACGATGACGAACTCCGTGACAATTTGGAAGACGATGCAATAATAATACCGTCCACATGCGCTGCAGAGTTAAGCGCGGGCGCTACATTGCAAGTACGTAGGGTTTGCGAGGAGTACAATAAAATTTCATCAGAATCTTTGAAACATCGAGTCAATCAGGTAAACAGAATGGAGTAGCGTGGAGCTGCACACGAGATTGATGGCTTAATTGGATGGAACGTGAGAGCAAATGTTTATTGATAATCGGCCGGGCGTGAACAGAATCGGCGCAGACGGAAACAGATTTAGTGCACATGAGTACCAGCGCTTCTTGTTTTCAAAATATTTTAAAGCTGCACATCTGTGTTTAAAAAGCCGTCACATTTATTCCATAAATACATATATATGTCTTAAATATTCGTGTGAAGTTTAGTTAAAAATTGCACTGTATTTTAAGGCTACAGGAAAAATAAATTTGTGGCTACGTAATATTTATCAGAAATTTGTCTTATTATATAGCTTAAAATACAACATATTTTTCTCCAAAATTTCTACCGTACCTTCAGAATGTTTATATGTATGTGAATATTTAACTTTAATTTTTTAGAATCCGAAACATATAATTTTAAAAATCAAGAGCACCGGTGCTCATGTGCCAAATACACTTTTTGGAAACAAACTTGCTTGGTCGTTTCTACGGTATGAAAATGTGATCAAACTGTTCTGGGACAACTTGCGGATTTTTTTTTCAAATATATCTATCGATTCTGCTGTTGCATTCATGTGCAATGCAAACAACCGTGACTCTTAGAGCATCTCCACTGGCGTCCTCCAAATAGTCGCTGGCAGGGCCGCTGGTATTGTCGTATGGGGAACGCCGGCACATCATTCTCCATTTGGGGGAGCTGCTCCCACATCGGCACGCCTCATACAACAGCCCAATAGATAATTTGAATTTGAAAACTCAAACACAAGCATATAAATTTGAATAAGTTTACGAATATGAAGTTTGGGTCAACACACGGCCACCAAATTCGATTAGGTTTTCGAATTTGAAGTTTGGGCCAACACACGTCCACCAGATCGCCGTCTCCGGCGCAAAAAAACGGTTTCCAAGCCAGATGATCAGATGAACAAGGTCATGGGCGGCTCAACCTCGACGACTTCCTCATCGGCGGTGAGCCCCGGCGGCAGCTCCGTCGCTGCAACAGGATCCACGGTCGCCGGGGGAGGCATGAACGTCGATGGTGCAGGGGGAGGCATGAACGTCAACAGGAGCGGCGTTCCATTCCCTTATCCCACTCCTCCTGCGACATGGTTGTCGGCTTCACCTTCGGCGCGACGGTGTGCGTCTTCAGCGGTGCCTTCATCGGCGGCTTCGCTGCCTTCATCGGAGCCTTTCTCTTTGGTGGCATGGCGCGGCGGCGAGGGTTTTTCGGGTTGGAGGCTGGATGGGAGATGGAACGGCTGGCGGGAGAAATGAGCGGCGGAGGGGACAGGGTTTTGGGGAAGAAGATATATATTTTGTCGTTGTGGCTGACAGGCGGCTCCCACGCCCAAAATTTTCAGCAAGGCGCCGGCGCGCCCGATTCGCACCCTTGGCCAAGGGGACAACACGGAGTTGCCGGCGCTTCTATTGGACTCGAAAAATCGTCGGCGCCATTTGAAACGCGCCGGTGCGAGTCCATTTTCGCTCCTGGCTCCAAATCGCTATCGGGGCCGCCATCGGAGGCGCCGGTGGAGATGCTCTTAACTCCAATGCTGAATGTGTTGGAATCTGTTAGGCTCTGTCTCTTCTCTGTCACGTGTGAGCGTAGTACTCAGATTAAGTACTACTGCTCAATTATGCACAGTGCAATTTGCAACGGCTGGAAATTTTTCAAATGCAGGCCAACCCAATATAGTACTACTTTACTGCTTTTTTAGGTGACTACTTCACTGCTAGCACTGCCAAACTGCCTAATTCACTACAGGAATGGACGCATACACCGACGGCCAGCTGCCCTCGGCGTAGCCACGCCTGGCCCTCGGCGTAGGTTACACCGACGGCAGCCCTCGGCGTATGGCGTCGGCGTTTAGGTCCCTCGGCATAGACAATATTGCCGTCGGCGTAGCCCGGCCCTCGGCGTAGCACGCTACGCCGACGGCAAAACCATCGGCATACAAATTTTAAAAATTTGAATTTTCATTTTTCCAAAAAATTAAAAAATTTGAAAAAAAATAATTTTTTATATGCCGAGGGCTTTGCCGTCAGCATAGAGTTTTAAAATTTTTAAAATTTTAATTTTTTTACATCATTTTTTTTTTTTTTACTTGTTTATCTTTCACCCATACACTTTTAACTCTAAGTACATTTAATCCTAGGTCAAATTACAATCATGGTTAAACTTCCCAGCCGGTCACCCATCCTCACACTACTCCAATATCAGCACGCTTACTTCTTGGTTCCATTCGGATGAGCTTCCCTTAAAGAATTGACACCTTACTGATAATAATAGCCTATCAACCCTATTAACACTTGGACCGTGATGTCACAACTCTTTATTTTTGAATTCCAAAAAATTACTTAAGTAAATAACAATGAATATATAAGTAACAATGAATAATAATATTGAATTCAAATAACAATAAAATGATTTTATTTTTTGGTTTTTTCTATTAAATATGGAATAATTAATATCTTTAAAGCGAAAAATGGAAATTCCACAAATAATATGTCTAAATCGATCATAAAAATGAGAGGAATCTAAATATAACATCCATATCATCATTTGAACCTAAAAATTAGAGTAATCCAAATATGACGTCCAGCTTGCCATCTGGCCAAAACGGCCCCCTGAGATGCGAAATGGCCGCATCGGACGCGCTGGTGCACCGCCAACATGCTAAACGGAAAAAATTAGCACATAAAGTGATGTGTTATAGACCTAAAAACATTTTTGGAATTTATTGAGCGACGGAAAGTGTACCCCTAGTTCAAATCCTCATTTATTCTGGACACCGCAGAAGCCAGGGATTTCAGATAGCTAGCACGCACATATGACATGTGATATGTGGTGCGGAGGCGGTGTCCTACTAGTACGCGGAGGTCTCGCGCAATACAAAAATACGCCCATGTAGCTGCTTCACAAAAAAAAAACACGTTTTGGCACTCCGAAAATGAAAAAACCATCGCCCATGCTTCGGATTGGAAATCCTCTCCCGGGGCCTTGCTTCCCATCCCAGGTACCACACATGTGCCAAATATGGCGTCGTTCCGACAAACTATGCGGTGTCACAGGCCGTTTCCTACTCATTTGCCCTAAAAGCCATAGAACTCCAGACGTGATAGCTCTTTGTGAAGGGTTTTCCAAAATAATTGCCGTATCCTAATTCTAATTTTTGGAGTGGTTACTAGGACACATAAAATGACGCCATGCGGCTCCAAGGGATTTTCTAACTTAGTTTAAATTGTCATCCAGCCAAAACAGGCCCCGACGGAGATGCGGTATGGCCGTATCGGGCGCGCTGGTGCACCCGTTCACCATCGCGCTAAACGGAAAAAATTTAGCACATAAAGTGATGTGTTGTAGACCTAAAAACATTTTTCCCGGAATTTATTGAGCGATGGAAAGTGTACACCTAGTTCAAATCCGGTCACTTTGCAGCGGATTCGGCGGGACACAGCAGGAAGCCGCAGGGATTTCCAGATTGCTAGCACGCACATATGGCATGTGATATGTGGTGCGGAGGCGGTGTCCTACTAGTACGCGGAGGTCTCGCGCAATACAAAAATACGCTCCATGTAGCTGCTTCACAAAAAAAACCGTTTTGGCACCCGAAAATGAAAAAACCATCGCCCATGGGTCGGATTGGAAATCCGCTCCCTGGGCCTTGCTTCCCATCCCAGGTACCACACATGTGCCAAATATGGCCTCGGTCCGACAAACTATGCGGTGTCACATGCCGTTTCACTACAACAGGACAGAGCTTTGGTAACACAGTCTTGTGTTACTACAGATCGAAAATAGTGTTACTAGGTCATGTAGTAACAGATTTTGGAATGTGTTCCATTAGGCCGTGTTACTAAGTGGCGTTCCCAGTCACACATAATAATTCTTACGATATGTTTAAAATAGTGTTACAATTTGTGTTGTAGTAACATGCCTGATACACGAGTAAGACGTTTTTGTAACTATAGTAACACCGTGGTAACATATTTTCGCAGATATAGAATATTAGTGGTAACATATTTTTGTACCTATAGTAACATAATTAGTAACATCTTTTCTAGTTTCACAACACAACTAGTAACATAATATCAAAATATTGTAACACTGTAATTTGGAGTTATAAACTACTAGTAACACATTTGTTAACTATGGTGACACCATCAGTAGAAAACTAACATAATTAATGAATTATTTATTACTATTATTAAACATACAACTAGTTGCCAAAATTTTGAAATAAACATTTATTTATTAAAATCATTAAAATGGCAAGTTAATTTATTATTGTTTATGATGCTTGGCACCATTAAAATATGAGAGAAATTGAAGCATGACACATCAACAAATATCATATTCGTAATAATTATCTTATTATAAAAGACTGTAGGATACATGTATGTTACAACAAATAAATACCAATATTGTTGGTGCAAAATTTGCACATTAAAAAAAAGCAACAAAGTGTGCATTATTGACAATAGAACCAAATCTGAATGAAAATTTACATAAACATGTTTTCAATCTTTGTATACATCATCTTGCATATGTGATCTTCTACGTATACATCAGTGTCTTCCACACTTCTTAACGGACACGAGCCCACATAATTCATTTGAATACTGGTACTATAACCATGACCCTCGCCGCCTCTTGAAAATTGCCATCAAACTGTCAATCCGTCACATCACTATAATATGTTCTATCAGAGCAACCCAAATACACAACTGAAACACTGAAAACATGTTAGAAAAGCTGAAGTACCATAATCTAGAAGGATGAACCATGTTTTTCTTGGAATACTCATGACAGTAACAAGTTCATGTGCACGAAAATGGAGAAAAAAGCATAGACAAGTTTCATCTATAAAACCATCAAGTTTATCTTACTGATTAAGATTCACATAAGTAACGAATTTAATTAAGAGCATTTTTTATTGATGCCGACATGATGATGGTGGTGAACTTTATTTACTACTAACATAACAGAAGAAATGAAAGGAGGGAAACACAACGTTATTGAGCATCTATGTCCAAACTGAAGAGGATTGCAGAGCTAATAACACAAAATGGTAGATAAGTTAACTAAGCAATTGCTAATCCATATAATATTTAAAGATCAAGTTAATTTATGTTAGGCACCAAATAGAAAGAACTTGTGTGTTAAATTAGCAGAACATGCATAACAGGAGCTACGGGGACAACCAGCAGTTATAAAAGGATTATATGTACATACCTTTTCAGCAATTGGCCTTTTAGACTGAACCATAAGTGGTTGATGGTCGAATTTGCTTCTAACAGTCATGCAGAATTTGTGAGTTCCATTGGAATTGTTCCTAACTAGTCATCAGCCTGTTCCCATGCACGTGCTAGCTTCTAAAAACATATATGTCAAAATCAAATTTATTACGTATGATTTTAAGTATGGGTCGGATTTTCTTGGCTCCTGACAAGGCAACAACTTGTCACTGCTTTCAGTTGGTTCAAGTTTAGATGGTACACTGTTTCTTAATTACGCACTTACCGTGCCTACAAGATTAGATGTTCTGTTTCCTTGTGAATTCTTAACTATCTTAATAGCATGCTGCATTCCATTCCATACATAATCGCGCTCCAGGAATGCGAAGTTGAAAGTGCACAATCATTGTAAGTATTAACTTATTAAGTGGAAGGTGCTCTTTTTAGCATAGTGTTTGTTTTTCTGATTGAAATTTCCAAATCCAATCCCCCATCAGTACATCGCGAACATGACACTAGGCGTGAAATAAATCTTCATTTTTTTTTAAAAAAAGAGCATAACATCGGACACTACATGTTTTAAGTTTAAACTTACCTGAAAATACCAAAATGCACATTTACAATGTCATGAATTTCCAAATATTACATTGTACAATAGAGTTCTGACAATGCGCCCCGTGCCAGGAAAATAACTTTTAGTACTCTGTAAAATAGCACAATGCATAGAGAGCTTCCAGTAATATAAATCTCACTATTATTGCAGTCACTGTATATAAATTTTCATCCCTCCTACATTCAGACTACATTGCCATATACCCATCTTGACCAATTCTAAGATGTACATGCCTACTTAGCTCAAAGCAATGCAAGCAGATGACAACATCAGAGTTAGTTTTAGTCAGGACGTGAGGAGTTGGCGATTAGTAGAAAAAATCTAAGGAAGAATACCTAATGTCAGAAAATAGAGAAATCAAACATCTATGCATTATTGGTTAATATTTTGTCGAACTAAACGACATATACAGAGAACAGTTATTTGAGCTGATCCATGCCAAGTGTGTTACCTCGAATGATTTCCCAGATCTCTCATCCGCCGTCAAGACTTCACAAATACCCTGTTCCTTGAAAAAATGAGGCCAAACAATAGTTAGAAACCATCTCCTATTAAATTAAGCGTTAACACTAATAGACTACCAAGAAACATTACCACTTCATAAAGACAAAATTTCTTATATAGGTAACAATGAATTTTGATGACCTCGTCTCTTAATCAAAAGAATCTCTATAGAGATGATTAATACATTTTGATGCAGGCTACTGCAAATAAATCTATCCTGATTGGAAGTCCTAGTGCCACAGATGTATGCCTGGGAGTGGGGAAGTAGCACAGAAACTAGTCATCGGCAGTGTTTTGGTGCTTGGACCTACACGATAGTTACTAGAATCAATGATTTGTCTGAAACACGTCAGGAACTTCCAGTGGCAAATGATAACCTGTTGGTTAATGTAACAATGTCAATAAAAAAAAAAATCCACCCACATATATTCACTAGAATTGAATCGGTTAAACCTTTGTTCTAAAGAATCAGATTGAGCCAAAAGAATATAAAACAGCTGAGAAATTCATGTCATAAGTTAACAACTCAGATTGTAAATTCGGCAATGCCATATTCCAATTGACAGTGTACAACATAGCCAAGATGGACAAATTTGGGAACCTGAGCGTTGGGTATCTAGAGTTGAGACAAAAGAGAAGGACGAGAGAGTAAGATACCAGCAATTTCAAGATTACCAAGCACACCATCGGGAACATGAACACGCGAGAAAGCATCCAATGAGGCAGATTTGACCACTCACGTACATCAAATATCAAACCTGCAACAAAGGAGTCCCAATTTTAGCGCAGAATAACCACAGATCCACTCATGTCTTCACCACCTCTGGCCACTGTCCTTCTCACCACCGTGTATGGCAGCCATGACGCCGATGGCGTAATCCGGGAAGAAGGTAAATAAAGTCGGCAGAGGCGTGGGTGTGCGCCGACGTCCACCGGCAGGCCATGCTGCTCCCCATGTATGCGCTCAACAAGAGCGTCCGCGCCAAGCGCCCCGACGCCCTAGCCTAGGCACACTCCTGTGCAGGGCCATGCCTTATGCGTGGTCTCCCACATCGGGCACACCGCCAGGAGAAATAGTGGGAGGGGTGGGTGGAGTGGGCTACTCGAGATCGGATCTGTGTAGAAAAGCGGAAGAGGCCATCGATGCTGGCAGATCAGAGCGGCACCGGGCGAGGCGACGAGATGATGGGGGACTGCGGTTTTTGGGGGAACGCAGCGATTTTATAGGCGTCGGTAGGTACAACAGTGATGATGTCATGCTGATGTCACCCATATGTTGATATAGTTTCTGAAAATTTGTGAAATTTGTATGAAATTTGTGAAACATGTCTGAAACTTGTGAAAATTTATTTACTGTTCAAAGTATGTTTCACAAAGTTTCACATATGTTGCTCACGTGTTTATGAAACTTGTGAAACATTTTCTACTGTTTAAATTTGTTTCAATTATGTTTCAGTTTTGTAAAAAAAGGACAAATAGTCTCAACAAACTCAAAACATAATCTGTGGTAGATGGCACTCCTACACATACAGTTGCCTTTAAAACCGAGTTTTCGGGTTTTTGGGAACGATAGATAAGGAAGAACATGGTAGTCGGTAGAGGCATAACTGATCCACCTGTCAGTGGGCTGGGTTTGTACAAAATTCAGGGCCGCTCTCGCGCGCAGTGCAAAATAAGTCCGCGCGCATCTATTGTTGTTTGACTTTCTACTCCGCGCCCATTAATCACTTTTTTTCCAGCTCTGGTTTTCTTGCTCACCGTGGCTTGAGAAGGCCCCCCTCTGACGCTGGCCCCATGGTGCAGTTTGCTATGCATGATGGATCTTACTAATCTGAAAACATAGTATAGTAGGAAATTCAGAGTAAAATTTGAATATGACGAAAAAATGGCAAATCTCCATTCATGAATCCAAAATACGAGGCCATGATGTTTCTAAACATATTCAACAAAACTTAGGTCCTATTAGTATTTATATTAAAACAAAATCACTCAAAATAAGTTCAACCGTCTTGATTTCCAAGACCGGAAACTTATTCTTGACATTCACACGATATCCCCATTCGGCGCTGAAAACTGATAACGAACTTGGTGATCGTGGTGATGTTTGTAGTTCATCTCACGACGGTTTACTTTGGATCTTCATGATTGTGGTTTATTTTGGAGTTAACTTTGATTTACTTTGATTGAAAAAATATATTAGAAATAAGTATCTACAAATATATTAATAAGAATTGAGTATAACCAACTGGTAAATACACCGACACACGTGTGGTTGGTTAGTGTTAAGATATTGAATTATTTCCTATTTTCTCTAGAGTTATAAAGCTTGTAACATATACACCAACACATGACTACCATATTTGTAGGTTGTAACACATCCAGAGTAACATAAAAATATATATTACTACCTCAGTGTGCTAGTATCACATTTTCCCATTTCGTCCACAATGTGTTACTTCCCACCTTGCAACACACATGATGTGTTACTTTGAATTTACTCTGTAACCTATTTCTCTATGTGTTACATGCTTGTGTTACCAAAGCTCTGTCCTACTGTAGTGTTTCTACTCATTTGCCCTAAAAGCCATAGAACACCGGACGTGATAGATTTGTTTTTTGAAGGGTTTTCCAAAATAATAGTTGTATCCTAATTCCAATTTTTGGAGTGGTTACTAGGACACATAAAATGACGCCATGCGGCTCCAAGGGATTTTCTAACTTAGTTTAAATTGCCATCCGGCCAAAACGGGCCCCCACAGAGATGCGGTATGGCCGTACCGGGCGCGCTGGTGCACCCGTTCACCATCGCGCTAAACGAAAAAAATTTAGCACATAAAGTGATGAGTTGTAGACCTAAACAAATTTTTCCCGAAATTTATTGAGCGACGGAAAGTGTACCCCTATTTCAAATCATGTCACTTTTCAGCGGATTCAGCGGGAAGAGCGGAGGATTCGAGATAGCTAGCACGCACATATAACATATGATATGTGGTGCGGAGGCGGTGTCCTACTACTACGCGGAGGTCTCGCGCAATACAAAAATACGCCCCATGTAGCTGCTTCACAAAAAAATATGTTTTAGCACCCCGAAAATGAAAAAACCATCGGCCATGGGTCGGATTGGAAATCGCTCCGGGGCATTGCTTCCCATCCCGGGGACCACGCACGTGCCAAATATGGCCTCGTTCGACAAACTATGCGGTGTCACGGACCGTTTCCTCTTTTTCCTAAAAGTCATAGAACTCCGGACTTGATAGCACTGTTTGTGAAGGGTGTTCCAAAATAACTGTCGTATCTTAATTCCGTCTTTTGGAGTGGTTACTAGGACACATAAAATGACGCTATTCGGCTCCGCGGGATTTTCTAACTTCGTTTAAATCGCCATCTGGGCAAAACGGGAACCCAATGACATATAAGAAAGTGTTTGAATTGTTACTATATTAACATGATATACATGATTCAAATATGCTTGATTTTGACATAAACGGATAGAGGATGTTTTTCTGAACATTTTGATACCTTATACGCATTTTTCTGACATTATATGAATTAGTTATGATTTTTACAAAATTAGACAAATTTGACAAATAGTCAGGGTGGCCGTCGCGTACTGTCTACGCCTAGGGCCAAACATATGCCGAGGGCTGCCCTCGGCGTAGACTTCGCTACGCTGACGGCAACGATACGCCGAGGGTGAGACTCGCTGGCTGGCCGTGCCGGGCCATACGCCGACGGCCCCGACATTTGGCCGTAGGCGTATGCCACGGCCCTCGGCGTACGTCACCATTCCTGTAGTGATTGCTCAATTAGGTTCTACGACATATGGAGTAATCACTTAGAGACGGTTACTCAAGTCCGTGATGTTGCGATGACACCTCTCGACGTGCTGCCAAATGGTCACCTACACTACACAGACTTCACGCGACGCCATCTAGAATTTTGAAGAGAAGGCGACATGCGGGCATTTGATTACAGCAACTCTAGTGTGGAGTAGTTAATTAACTATGATGATCCAACTACACTCGTGGGAGAAACTGCCAAAAACGAACATGATTAGCGAGGCTCGTCGGAGAGTGGACTAATGGAACTCGGCGGCATGTGATCCTGGGGCAACTTGGCCTTTCATTGGTCCAGGAGCTTGTGGCGGGTCCGCTACTTGCAGTGAGTTTTGGCGTATAGCAGCAAAAAGTTGATAGAATACATGTGTGGGCCAAAGGCAGTTAATGAAGTAAATGGCGCCGGAGCTCGCTGCCGTCTGGGATGTCGTACGGAGCGCTGGAGCGCCCCGCGACGGAAGCTCCGGTCGCCACCGTGGCCAGCCCGACGGGCCAGCCGTACGGCGCGTGGGAGGGCCGCTGCAGATGGCCGCGCAGCAGCAGTGGAGCAGTGGAGCAGCGCAACTCGCGGCGGTGGCAACTCGGATGTCAGCGCACGAGCGCAGACCCGACACCATCGTCTACGTCGGCCACGGCAACACCATCGTCCACGTCGGCCCGGCAAGACCACCATCACTCCACGAGCTCCACTGCCACCGCGGTGAGCGCGGAGGCGACGTGGGGGCTTCGACCGCTTAGATGGCTCCTCGTCGAGCGGCGCCGGTGAGCACGGAGGCGACGTGGAGGCCATGGCGGCTGAGCTGGCTGCTCGTCGAGCTCTGCTGCCACCGCGGTGAGCGCGGCGGCGACGTGGGGGTTTGGTCCGCTGAGATGGCTGCTCCTCGAGCGGCGCCGGTGAGCGCGGCGGCGACGTGGGAGGCCATGGCGGCTGAGCTGGCTGCTCGTCAAGCTCCGCTGCCACCGCCCCGCCGAACTCGCCCCGCCCCCGAGCCGAACTAACCGGCTTTGCCCCGACCTTGCCGAGCTCCGCCCCGGCGCCACCTGGCCTCACCCAAACCTGAAAGTGCATGGAGCCCCCATGTGTGGTTTTGGTAATTAATGACAATCCCTATGGACTAATGTTTGCATTGAGTTATATTTGTAGGAGTTGTCCATAGGCAATGCTTGAACCATATGTTGGCTTCAAGGTTGCAATAAGAAGAAATTGATGAAGGATATCAAGTGTCAAGTATGTCTTGAAGATGAAGATGAAGTGAGCCCTCAAGTTATCTCAAGACATCAACATGATGAAGAATGAAGAAATGAAGTGCAAGTTCAAGATGAGCCAACCCGAAGAGATCATATGCTTAAAGCTTGCCATCCATATGGTGTTCATGGATTTGTGAAGATGTGAAGAAGAAGCTCTCCCATGGTGGATTATGGGGGAGCAATCCACAAGACTTCATCAAGCAAGCACAATCAAGAAAGGCGTTCCATCTTGTTGAGGTCAAGATCGTCATCATCGAGCTCAAGTGGAATGCGCAAGTATAAGGTTTGCTCTTGATAGGGTTTCTTTCTCACCGGTCTCATAATGTAGTTGGAGACCGGTTTATAGTTTAGTTGCCGTACTATCAAGAGGGCTCTCGAGTGAGTAACTCGATCGTATCGTTGGAGAGAGCTCAAACCTTTGCATCCTTGCATCACCTTCCTTGGTTGTTATTTGGATCTTATCCATGTGATGTTTTAGAGCTTGTGCGTATTCTCATGACAAGCTCTAGATCATCAAGAATGGTTTTTGCTTGGGCAACTTGTTGCATTTTCGAGGTTGGAGGTTTTACCGGTATGTCTTTCTTAGATAGGTCAAACCTTTCATCATTTGTTTCTATACTACTTTGCTGGACTATGATGTTTCTATGCATATTGTTGTAGAGCTCGTTGTTGTGATTTCAACGAGCCCAAGATCATCGAAATCGGAGTCCGGATGCAAAAGTTCTTAAGGTTTTCTTATGGGTGTTTAAGCAAAAACGTTTGGTGAGGATGGTCCTGGCCGGAGCCTCCACCCTGCCCTGGCTGGAGCCTCCACCCAGCCCACGGCTGGAGCCTCCAGCAAGGTACCGCTCGCGGTACCCAGCCCACGGCTGGAGCCTCCAGGTACCGAGGTACCGGAAGTGGCTGTGTGCCATGGTTGCCGGGGAGTTTGGAGCCCGGCGGTACCTCGGCCGGTACCACGGCCGGAGGCTCCGGCCTCCCTCCCAGCCCGCGGCTCACCACCTCCGCCGCCTCCACCAACACTGGCCGGTAGTACCGGCCCAACCTGGCCGGTACTCGGTCCCTCCTTCCTCGCGCGCACCCTCCAACGGGCAGAAAAATTGTGCCTCCTTTTAAGCCCCCTCTCTCTCACCTTTTGCATTGCTTCTTCCTCCTCTCTCTCAAGCCTCTCTCCTCCATTGTTGTTGACATTTTGAAGCTTGAGATATCTCTCCCCTTCCCATGATTCTTGCATCTATTTGAGAGAAAGATTGAGGGATCTAGATCCACACTTTGACCAAACCAAATCATCTCTTTGTGAGTGAATCTTTGGGATCTAGATCTTGGAGTTTGTGTTCTCCTCTTTGTTCTTCCTCTCTTATTCCCCCAATAGCTTTTGTAGCTTTGTTGGAATTTGAGAGAGAAGGACTTGAGCATCTTTGTGGTGTTCTTGCCATTGCATTTGGTGCATCGGTTTGAGTTCTCCACGGTGATTCGTGGTGGTGAAAGCAAGAAGGTTGTTACTCTTGGGTTCTTGGAACCCTAGGATTCTACACCTTTGTGGTGATTTGTTGGGAGCCTCCGATTAAGTTGTGGATGTGTGCCCCAACCTTTGTGTAAGGCCCGGTTTCCGCCTCGAAGGAAATCCCTTAGTGGAACCGTGACCTAGGCCTTTGTGGCGAGGGTCACCGGAGATTTAGGTGAGGCGCCTTCGTGGCGTTCGGTGTGTGGTGTGAGTACCGCATCTTGGGGTGAGGCCTTTGTGGCGTTGGTGTGCATCGAGCAACCACACCTCAAGGTGAACCTCTTGTGGCGTTCGGGAGCACTAAGCAACCGCACCTCTCCACCGGAGATTAGCACTCGCAAGAGTGTGAACTCCGGGATAAATCATCGTCTCCCGCGTGCCTCGGTTATCTCTATACCCGAGCTCTTTACTTATGCACTTTACCTTGTGATAGCTATCGTGCTTGAAGTTATATATATCTTGCTATCACATACTTGCTTGTATTGCTTAGCATAAGTTGTTGGTGCACATAGGTGAACCATTGCTTAGAATAAGTTGTTGGTGCTCATAGGTGAACAATAGTATATAGGCTTTGGGCTTGACAAAGTAAACGCTAGTTTTATTCCGCATTTGTTAAGCCCATCTCGTAAAAGTTTTAAATCGCCTATTCACCCCCCCTCTAGGCGACATCCGTGTCCTTTCAATTGGTATCAGAGCAAGGTCTCTCATTCTTAGGCTTCACCGCCTTGAGAGTAAAGATGTCGGCTAGGGGATTAGCGCACAATAACTTGTTTATATTTGATGGCACAAATTATGATCTATGGAAAATTTATGTGCTTAATATTTTGCGGCGTATGTCCCCGGACATGGAGCGATTTCTTGACATGGTTTTTTCTTCTCCTAAGGATCCTCAAAATTTATCTCTTGAGGAGGAGAAAAACTCTTGTCTCGATGCTCTTGCTTCTCATGTGTTTTCCATTGTTGTGAGCAATGTAGTTACTTCTTCAATCATGCCTTTTGGGAGCGCTCATGAATTATGGACAAAGCTTCAAGATAAATATGATGTGTCCAAGATTATTGAGGATGATTGTATTGCTTCCACTTCCGGCCGTGATGAGTTCTCATCTTCTTCCACTTCACCAAAGTGTGGTAAGACACAAGGTAATGATATGGTGAGTGGTGATGAAAATTTCAATGTTGATATTGAGCTTACTATTGATGATTCGTCATCTCTATCTCATTGCAATGCTTCATCTTCGGACTTAAACACATCTAGCACTAGAAATGATTTACATGCTTGTGTTGATAGTCCTTGCATATCATGTGTAAGTTGCTTGAATAAATCTAATGATGATATGCTTGCATTGTCTTGTGGCCATGATAAAAATGCTTCTATTTCCTCTAGTTGTTGTGTGTCTAACAATGTAGAGGAAACCAGAGATTCTATTGGTCAAGACAAGATCTTGAAAGGAGCCTCAAGTAACTCCTATTTTTTATCTCACGGTCCTCATATATGCCTTATGGCCAAGGGTTCCACGGTACCTCCTACCATGGAACCCAATATGTCTCGTGGTGATAAGGATGAGGATGAATATGAAGAAGAGGATTGGGTTGTCTCTCTACGTGATAAGGGTAAGAGCATATTCAAGGTTATTTGCAAAGATAAAATTGCTAGCACTCACTTCTTTGAAATCTTGACTACCGCTATTGAGAGCCAAAAACTTATTTGGATGCATGAGAACACCATTGATAAAAAGGGTGCTCTTGAACGAGAGTATGCCGATGATGTAGCATCATTAAAAAATGAACTTGAAGAAGAACAAACCATCAAGGAAGCTCTTGAGGAGACCTTTGCTCTAGAATTGTCTAGAGAAAAGGAAAACCATGATAGAGCTCTTGAGATGGCAAATGAACTAAAGCTAAAAAATGATAAGCTTGTGTTTGTTAATGCTAAACTCCTTGAGGATTTTGAGCAACTCAAAAAGGGCTCAAGGGTCATTGAGAGTGCGCTCGCCAAACTCACCGAGTCGCATGAGCAACTTAAAGCTTCTTATCTAAAAGAGCATGCCAACTTGCCTTCTCCTATTACTACTAATATTGATGCTTGTGCTACTAACTCTACTTCTTGTGAAGCATCTATCTTGAAGGAGAATGTTGAGCTAAGGGCTCAACTTGAGTTTCTAACTTGCAATTATGGGAAATTGGAAGAAAGTCATGGAAAGCTTTCTCGCTCCCATGAGGATCTTCTAGCCTCTCATGATAGGCTAAAGTTGGCTCATGAGGCTATCATATTTAAGGCAACACCTTGTGAGCCTCATGTGGATACTAGCACTACTACTCAAAATGCTATATTTCCATGTGCTAGTCCTAGTAATTCATCCACTCATAATATTGCTAAATCTTTTGATGAATTATCTTCCTTGCTTTGTTGCTCTAACAATGAAGATTCTACTTCCTCTAGTGCTTGTGTTGTTACTAACCATGTAGAGGAAATCAAAGAGCTCAAGGCCCAAGTCACTTCTTTGAAGAATGACTTGGTAAAGGGTCATGAAGGGAAATGCAAACTTGACACGATGTTGAGTATGCAACAATCCCCCAATGACAAGAGTGGACTTGGTTTCAAATCCAACAACAAGAACAAGTCCATGAACAACAACAAGAAGAAGGGCCAAGTACAAGTCAAAGACCCGGCCAAGATTGTTTGCTTCAAGTGCAATATTGAAGGGCACCATGTTAGATCTTGCCCTTTGAAGAAGAAGCAAAAAGGGAAGCGGCCCCAAGCTCAAACTCATATTCAACCTCAAGTTGAAGAAATGCCACTTCCCAAGAAGAAACAAGCCAATGCTCCCACTGTGGAGAAACCTAGTGACAAGAAGGAGAAGAAAAGAACTTGCTACATATGCCGTGAGAAGGGCCACATCTCCTCCTTGTGCACTATTGGTACCTCATCCAACTCTATCACCATTGATGATGTTTATTCTCTTCGTAAGGATGAGGGTGGCAATGTGTTTGCCAAATTTGTTGGTGCTCAAAGTGGTGTCAAGAAAAGAACCATTTGGGTTGCCAAGCCTATTGTGACTAACCTCTTAGGACCCAACTTAGTTGGGGACCAACAATCCAAAATTTGATCAATAGGTGCTTGTTGGAGGGCATTGGAGACTTGGCTACATCATGAAGAATTAAGGGATCTTCATCATTTATATTATATCAAGCCAAGTCTTTTGATTATCTTGCTACTATCATATATCCAATGTTCCTCCTTGCGGTAACATGTTCTCAACTCATTTATATTGAATGTTACTCGCCCCTTTGCATGTGTTAGTTTCGTTCCTAACATGTGTTTGTATATGTTGTGCTTCCTAATAGTTTTGCTTGAGAAATCAAGTCTATGCATGTTGGGTTGCACACCATGTATTTGTGTTTGTGTTGGAGCCTCTTTGCATCTTGTTGTATCTTATATGGCTCTTATGAGCGATTAATGGACTATCCCATTTTGGGGGAGTGATATTCCTTTGGGAATTTCATGATCCTAACAATGTGTGTACATGAGGAATATCACTTAGAATTGATATTGCAAGATTATCTAGTCTCTATGTGGTATGTCATCTTCATGAGAAATTCAAATTCCAATGTCCATTAATATCTCTAGTTGGATCTTATTTGCCTCTTGTGAAAATAAATTCCTTATCACATTATGGGGGAGTAATAAGCTTTGTGCATATTACAAGCCTAGAAAATGTGAACATTTGAGGTTGTGTCACATAGATTTGATACCGTAAATTATCTCTCTCCTATGTGGCATGTTTGCTCAAACAAGCTCCAATTTGCTTAAATGGCTTCATTGCTAATATCTTTGTGGATCTTATTTGTGAAAGTTCTTCTTGGCATGGTTTTTCACAACGTGTCCCTCAATACATTTTTGGAAAACCATGTGCTTCAAGTCATACTATTAATTGCTTTGCATGTTGGTATGAATACTATTAATTGCTTTGCATGTTGGTATGAATACTATTAATTGCTTTGCATGTTGGTATGAATACTATTAATTGCCTTGCATGTTGGTATGACTAAATGAAGCTATCAAGAAACTATCTTTGCATGATGGTTAACTCTTATCTTTTACCATATGCTTTGTTCGTTGTAAATATGATCTTATGTATACTTACAAACTACCACCGGAAATATTTCCTAATACCTCTTGTCCTAGGACAATTGGTAATCAATTATGAGGTAGATATTTACTGATCATATCTACATTGGCTCTTGTATTTATTTTGCCTTATTTATTGCCATGAATTTGTTGTGCTTTGACTCCCATGTGTCTTCCTTGCATCTTATGGATCTAAGTTGTCTATTCAAACTTTCTTAGCATTGTTAGAAGATATAGGTAGCGTGATGATCCTAGTTTTGTGCATTTTGTATTCATATAAAAAATCCTTGATAATGCACCAAACTTGGGGAGCTCTTCTATATTATTAGAATGCTTAACATCTCTTGATCTTTATCAAAAATTGGGTTTTGGGAGACATAAAATTTTCTTTTTGGTACTTTGTGCCATCATAAAAAATGTCGAGGGTTTGGTTTATTTGTTGGAACCTTGCTCTCTTGGGAGTTGGTTATCTCATTCCTTTGTGCTTAGGTTTAATTAGCTTCTTATAATGAGATAAGTCTTTGGAGTCAATCTTGTGTTGATTTGATTCTTTGATATAATTTGGACAACCATTGTCTCTTGGTTTATTTGGTGTTTTGTCCAAATTGTATCTTCCTTTGGTTCTTGAAAGTATTGTGCATGCATATTTAATATATGTATATCTTATGGCATGTGTCACTTTCTTTGATCCAATATATAGGGTAAACTCCATCAAATCCTAATTTGACTAAGATGTGCATGAAATTCAATTTCATATCTATATGCACATAGAATTGTGGAGTTTGTCCTATATGTTGTAGTGTGTCTAACTACTTCGGACCCAATTAGTTTGGGGACCATTTTGTACTTACCTTTGTGTTAGGTACAATGGATATGCATTGAATGCTTGTCTCACTCTTGGAAAGAAGTGGTGACTCAATGGTAACGTGAGGCAAGATAGGATGATCAACGAACACATATCTACTACATCCACACCAATGCTATCTTGGTAACAAGTATCTTATCATGCATACTTTTGTTGTATCCAACCTTATGGTTGCATCTTGGCATGAATCTATTGATTTGCAAATGTTGTGCTTCTTGCAAAAGTCTTAATGAAACCTCTTTATTGTGAATGAGAGTAATTTGAGATGAGTGCATTTGTTGGGAAGTATTTTAAATCATGCTCATGATTCATCCACCCCAACTATGCCTATCTAGCAATTTTGTTGCATATCAATTCCTCAAGGCTCTCGCATGTGCAATATAGATGAAAGTGCAAATTTAGTTACTTCTTTTGGTATCCCCGTTTGTGATACTTGTTGCCTTTCTCAAATGCATCCCAACTATCTTCTATCCCTTGTTGATATTTGTGATGTATTTTAGTTGTTTGTGGTTGAAGTTCATGAATGTACAATAAGATAAAATTGAGCCTTTGGCCATGCTATTAAGAAAAAATTCTTATTGGTATATTGCATGACTTCGTCTTGGATATCATACTATTTTTCTTGCGTATCCATTTTGTGTGTGCATGTTTCTTTGTGGATAAATATATTTGTGATATTGCTCACTTAGAGAAACTTATACACATAAGAGATGATACATCTCCATTTGATATCTTATTTATTTGTTGCATGTTGATTGGTCATGCTAAGCAATATAATTCATTGAAGACTATGATGATGCTTTTTGCTCATCCTTGTAATATTCTTATAATATGCTTTATCATGCCTTTCACATATCCTCTTGGTTGAGCCTTTTATTATGGTGCCTCCTACATGTTGCTCAACCATTTGTTTGTTGCAAGTGTTAAGCTTAATTTTCTATCTATGATCTATTGCAAATGTTTGTGTTTTAAATGGTAATGAGGGAGTAAGGATTCCATGTTATGCATATTGTATTCAAATGCAACATTTTAATTTATGCATGTACCTTGGGGAGCTTCCTCATTCTATTTAAAGCACTATTTTGTGGTGATCATTAGAGTTTGATTCACTTGGTATCTTTTGTTTTGAATGATATTATGGGAGTGATGATTCCATGTTTGTGAACTTTATTCTCCAATGCAATTTGTCTAGTTTTGTGCACAAACCTTGGGAGCTTCCTCATATTATTTAGAGCAATCTTCTTGATCTTATCATAATATCTATCTTTCTTTTGGTATCCTCTTTGTGGTTCATTTGGTTGCTTGCTTCATTTGTTGAAGCTTCTTAACTTTGTTATCTTTTTGCAATACTTGATCCTATCTATGGTGTGATTCCTTCCGAATATTCGTTATTGGATACGTGCATTCGAGTCCACTCAAATTATGAGAAATGCACACGCTATGGAGGAACTCTCACTATATTGGCCTTCTAAATTTTTCACCCATTTCGGCAATTGGTGCCAATGGGGGAGAAGTTTGGAGGGTTTAAGGTAATTTGGTTATGTCTTTGCTTTGTGCTTAAGCATGTGCCTTTATTGCATTGCATCTTGTTGCTTTGCATAGTTGAATATTTAGAGGAAACTCCACTAGGCTTTGAATGCCAATATATGCAATGAAAGTCAAGATCATTCACACATGCATATATTATGGGGGAGTTTGCTCTATATATTCAACTTGTTTGTTACTTAAATTCCTTATATAAACCCTCTCAAAGAGATTGTCATCAATTACCAAAATGGGGAGATTGAAAGTGCATGGAGCCCCCATGTGTGGTAATTAATGACAATCCCTATGGACTAATGTTTGCATTGAGTTATATTTGTAGGAGTTGTCTATAGGCAATGCTTGAACCATATGTTGGCTTCAAGGTTGCAATAAGAAGAAATCGATGAAGGATATCAAGTGTCAAGTATGTCTTGAAGATGAAGATGAAGTGAGCCCTCAAGTTATCTCAAGACATCAACATGATGAAGAATGAAGAAATGAAGTGCAAGTTCAAGATGAGCCAACCCGAAGAGATCATATGCTTAAAGCTTGCCATCCATATGGTGTTCATGGATTTGTGAAGATGTGCCGAAGAAGAAGCTCTCCCATGGTGGATTATGGGGGAGCAATCCACAAGACTTCATCAAGCAAGCACAATCAAGAAAGGCGTTCCATCTTGTTGAGGTCAAGATCGTCATCATCGAGCTCAAGTGGAATGCGCAAGTATAAGGTTTGCTCTTGATAGGGTTTCTTTCTCACCGGTCTCATAATGTAGTTGGAGACCGGTTTATAGTTTAGTTGCCGTACTATCAAGAGGGCTCTCGAGTGAGTAACTCGATCGTATCGTTCGAGAGAGCTCAAACCTTTGCATCCTTGCATCACCTTCCTTGGTTGTTATTTGGATCTTATCCATGTGATGTTTTAGAGCTTGTGCGTATTCTCATGACAAGCTCTAGATCATCAAGAATGGTTTTTGCTTGGGCAACTTGTTGCATTTTCGAGGTTGGAGGTTTTACCGGTATGTCTTTCTTAGATAGGTCAAACCTTTCATCATTTGTTTCTATACTACTTTGCTGGACTATGATGTTTCTATGCATATTGTTGTAGAGCTCGTTGTTGTGATTTCAACGAGCCCAAGATCATCGAAATCGGAGTCCGGATGCAAAAGTTCTTAAGGTTTTCTTATGGGTGTTTAAGCAAAAACGTTTGGTGAGGATGGTCCTGGCCGGAGCCTCCACCCTGCGGAGCCTCCACCCAGCCCACGGCTGGAGCCTCCAGCAAGGTACCGCTCGCGGTACCCAGCCCACGGCTGGAGCCTCCAGTGGTAGAGGTACCGGAAGTGGCCTGTGTGCCACGAGATGGTTGCCGGGGAGTTTGGAGCCCCGGCGGTACCTCGGCCGGTACCACGGCCGGAGGCTCCGGCCTCCCTCCCCACCCGCGGCTCACCACCTCCGCCGCCTCCTGCCAACCGGCCGGTAGTACCGGCCCAACCCCACTACCGGTCCCTCCTTCCTCGCGCGCTGCAGCCTCCAACGGGCGAAAAATTGTGCCTCCTTTTAAGCCCCCTCTCTCTCACCTTTTGCATTGCTTCTTCCTCCTCTCTCTCAAGCCTCTCTCCTCCATTGTTGTTGACATTTTGAAGCTTGAGATATCTCTCCCCTTCCCATGATTCTTGCATCTATTTGAGAGAAAGATTGAGGGGATCTAGATCCACACTTTGACCAAACCAAATCATCTCTTTGTGAGTGAATCTTTGGGATCTAGATCTTGGAGTTTGTGTTCTCCTCTTTGTTCTTCCTCTCTTATTCCCCCAATAGCTTTTGTAGCTTTGTTGGAATTTGAGAGAGAAGGACTTGAGCATCTTTGTGGTGTTCTTGCCATTGCATTTGGTGCATCGGTTTGAGTTCTCCACGGTGATTCGTGGTGGTGAAAGCAAGAAGGTTGTTACTCTTGGGTTCTTGGAACCCTAGACGGATTCTACACCTTTGTGGTGATTTGTTGGGAGCCTCCGATTAAGTTGTGGATGTGTGCCCCAACCTTTGTGTAAGGCCCGGTTTCCGCCTCGAAGGAAATCCCTTAGTGGAACCGTGACCTAGGCCTTTGTGGCGAGGGTCACCGGAGATTTAGGTGAGGCGCCTTCGTGGCGTTCGGTGTGTGGTGTGAGTACCGCATCTTGGGGTGAGGCCTTTGTGGCGTTGGTGTGCATCGAGCAACCACACCCAAGGTGAGCCTCTTGTGGCGTTCGGGAGCACTAAGCAACCGCACCTCTCCACCGAGATTAGCACTCGCAAGAGTGTGAACTCCGGGATAAATCATCGTCTCCGCGTGCCTCGGTTATCTCTATACCGAGCTCTTTACTTATGCACTTTACCTTGTGATAGCTATCGTGCTTGAAGTTATATATATCTTGCTATCACATACTTGCTTGTATTGCTTAGCATAAGTTGTTGGTGCACATAGGTGAACCATTGCTTAGAATAAGTTGTTGGTGCTCATAGGTGAACAATAGTATATAGGCTTTGGGCTTGACAAAGTAAACGCTAGTTTTATTCCGCATTTGTTAAGCCCATCTCGTAAAAGTTTTAAATCGCCTATTCACCCCCCCTCTAGGCGACATCCGTGTCCTTTCAAAACCTCACCGACCCCAGCTGCGGCAGGTCCGAGCACGTCGCGCACGCCTTGCCCGCGCGGAACTTCGCCGCTGCGCACGCGCCCGCCGCGGACGCCGTGGTCCAACGTCGCTCTGCAGGCCGCGTGGCCTGCCGTGCTAACCTGTCGTGCTGGACCACGCCCGGAACACCGACGCCAGGGCCGACGCGTCGTCGTCACCGCGCCGTTCGCGAGCACGCACGCGTGCGTCCGCCACGACCGCGCTCTTCTGCCGAGCACGCCACGTACGCCACACCGGCGCGCCTGCCACGTCCGCCGCGGCCGTTGGAGGAGACGAGGTGGAGGAGCAGCACGGTCGCGCCGCGGGGCGCCGCCGCGTGTGCCGCGCAGCTGCACCGAGCCCCGCCCCGAGCGCGTCCCCACGGCCATCACCGAGTGGACCGAGCTGCCGTGGATTAGCAGGAGCAGGGGCGGCGCTGAGCACGAAATTTCCGTGTCGTTGTTGTATGTCGCAGGGCCCTCGAGCTACGAGGGTAGGGGAGCAAGAGGCCGGTGAGCTCGATGGAGGGCTCGCCGCCGCCAGAAGATTGGGGATTTTGGAATCAGGGGAGAGAGAGGTGTGGAGAACGGGTGGGCTCGATCTCTTGGTCAAACAGGGGAAAAACGCTTTTCTCTCTCGTTGGTATGGGCCCACCCTATGTATTCTGTTTGTATCTCCTTTGTACTCAAGAAAATGATCAGATGTTGTTTGGGGACCACTGCACACGTGGACGAATGATAGACCGATTTCTGCCAGGAGCATATAGCGCCCGGTTCATTCTCGACTTTCCCGGCTCGTCGATTATAAATTGAAAAGGTTCGGCGGTGTCACAGAAGCGACTCGATGATGTAGTAAGTGTGAACGCCTTTTGGTCGTGGTCGTGGTCGTGCCGGCAAGGCTACGATTTATATTATTCGATGTTTAATTTCCTCGTTTTCTACAGGGTATGACGAGGAGGAGAGACCCCATCTCTTCTGGCTGGAACTGCGATGCATGCACACCATTTTCTTCGATGGTTCATGTTAACATTGGCCGAACATTCTGCATTTCTGCTGTGTGATGGATTACACTCCGGTTTGCTAGCATGTGTTCTGGCGTGATTTTCAGCTTTCAGGTTTCCGCGGTAAGAGCATCTCCACTCGTTAGCGCTCCCCACGCCCAAATTCGGCGAAAGTTTCGTCCGGATTGGAGAAAAAATTAGGCCTGGGGAGCGCCGAAGTTCCAGCCGTCCCCCGGCAGGACACCCCCAACTTGAGGCATTTGACATATTTCAATCAAATTCGACATAAAATTTAAAAAGTTCGGCGAACAAGATTCATAAAATTGCTGAAATAAATTGGGCGAAAATCAGTACAATGTTTAACAAGTGCTAAAACAAACTCAGCACACAATTTCACAAGTTTTGAAACAAATAAATAAAGACAGACTAGTTGGCGTCGGCATTGGCGTTGCCTCGGAGCGTCCATATGTGCTCCACCAGATCATGTTGCAGCTGTTGATGCATTGTTGCCCTCCATTCGTTGTCTCGGCTTGCACTTCCGGCGACCTGGTGCCGACCCACGTCGACCAGTTGCCAGTCCGGCGTACATGCTTGACAAGCAACCGAGGATCATCATGTGCTCCTGGTCTTGGGCGGCGGCTGCCATCTCTTCTCGCATAAGCTCGACGAACATCTGCTCCTCCTCTTCGTCTGAGTCCATACGAACACCTGACGGGCGTGGTCGGGGCAACCCGAGCCGTGAGCGACGAGGAGTAGGCCAAAGTCGGAAAACAGGCCGGCGGAGGAGCAGCCAGGTAGGCCTTCGTCGAAAGACGGCGGAATATAGGCAGGTGGAGAAGGAGGGACGGCGAATCTGGGCAACAAGCCGGGGGTGGTGCCGGCGGCGAGAGATACGAGGGGTGGGGAGATTTTGAGCGAGGTGGCGGTGGGGTTCGTGTGACAGTCGACAGATCGGGCCCTTCCCCGCTTTTCACTCGTCCGAGTCGATAGATCCCGGGGGACCGGGGATGGCGTGGGCTCGCCGGATGGATGAAGGGCCAATCCGAACGAAAACGAGGAACCGGGGGCGCGACTGGACCGAATTTCACCGTCCGGATGAAAAAAACATCGCTCGGCGGCCTCGTCGGGGAGACGAGTAGAGATGCTCTAAGGCGTTTTCTGCCGGGAATGCTGGCTCTAAAACCTTTGCTTTCAGTCTAGAGTTCATGCTGGCAATCTGGGCTAGTACCTAGTATTGTGCAATTGGAGAACAACTCAAAAGCTTCAGATAATCTTGTTTTCCTTTGCCCAAAGAGCTTTAGAAACAAGATATACCCTCTTTTATTCGAAATGGATAAGATATACCCTCTCTAGTCTATAATTAGTTCTCCGTATAATTGAATCGATGGAGTACCTATTTTATGCGGGGAATTAATACTTATTACCTTTTAGCGATAAATGAGTACCATATTTTTCGACTAGAAATGAAAAAAAAAATAGATGTAAAGATTTTTCTTTTCTGAAATAGATGTATTACACACAAACCCTGCTTATCTGAATGTTGGTTTGCGTCCTGAATGGAGGAGAGAGCGAAAACAAAAAGTCGCAACATGACAGTACAATATTGGCAATGGGCCACCTCCATTTGCCGGCTCGGCACTCGCATTAGATTTGGGCTAAATATTGTGTTCAATTGACCGCGGTCAAAGGGATGTCATGTTCAAAGAAACAAACAAAAAGAACGCCTGTTACTAAAAAAGGTTTTTTTTCACAAGTGTTTGCTGTACCTTTGAAAACATTCATCTCAAAGAAAAAAAGAGTAACCAATCTTTTTCAGGAGGTAACAAGCTGAAGTTCACACTCATTTTGATTCTCGTACTAGTTGCTAAGAGCATCTTTAGTAGAGCCCGAAAAAACGCGAAGTGAAAAAGTGGAGTTCCGTTCTCCGAAAACGTAAGTATTTTCGCAATGGCGCATAATAGAAACCGTAAAAATGGAACTGAAAAGTGGAATTTGAAATGACGCGGGTAAATTAGGCGATGATCATAGTTCGACATGACATAGATGCTCCGATTGAGTATCGATACTTACATTGTTCGACAATTTGAAGCTAAATTAGTGGTACACTGGCAAGCGCTACCTAGCCAAAGCAAAATGCGGCCTATAATGACCTATGGCGCGCGGCGGTGCCGGTGGTGGCGCAGCTTGTCGACGGCAGACGGCACCGACGGTGTCGTGGAAGATCTTCACGCGTCGTCGGCGTCAACCTTGACTATTTCGAGCTTGACGCGGCAGACGCGGGCCTCCCGGCAGGCCGCCTCGTACTCCCTGACCTGGCGGACGGCGACCGCCTCCTCCCGGCGGAAGCGCACCCGAGCCTCCTCCACGCTGACGGCCTCCTGCTCATCGCTGTCGTGGACGTAGTCCTCGGCGGAGAAGGTCGGCGACTGCGCGGGGACGAGGTCGTCCTCGTCGCTGCTCTCCGTGACGGGGAGCCGCGGTGCGCGGTTAGACTGGCTGGACGAGGAGCCCTCGCTGGCGTTGCCGTAGCGCGCGAGCTTCTCTGGTGGCGTGAGCCCCCAGTTCGTCCACCGGCGAGCGCTGCGCTTGCGCGCGCCCTCGCTCCGGTTCCACTTGCGCCGCTCCGCGTCGGTGCGGAAGACAGGCGGACGTGGCGGCGAGTCGCTGCCGCCCAATCCGCCGGCACGGCCGTCGGAGCCTCCACGGGACGCTATCGCGTGGCGGCGGGCACTGGATCGCTAGCTCTGGCGAGCTGGATTGCTCGCCGAAAATGGTGAGTGACGGCGGCGGAGGGAGAGGAACGACGGAGGGGATTAGGGTTTGCGAACCGAACTCCCGACGCGAACCCTTTTAATACGGGGCGTTCGGGGATTTCTCGGGCCTCTAAACTTTTTTTACAGGCCGGCTCATGTTTTCGGGCTCTATTCTGCGACAGATTCGACCCGAATTTAGTTCAGAGGCCGAAAAAATTTAGTTCCAACGGGATTAACAAGCTCTGTTAGAGATGCTCTAAGATACGGTGTCCTCAAAATTCTGAGTTGCCAAGCTAAGGTAAATTCCACTATTGTCGTCTGCGGCGGTGCCGGCCGACCGCTGGTATGAATCCGTGAATGTCAGGCGTGATTTGTTTGACGGGTGAGGGTGAACGTCAACTGTCAGCGGACCAAATTTCAGTGATACCGACGTGTACTCTTGACTCACGCTCTCGAGCTGAGTCCAGACACTTCACAGACGTCGTGGTTCATGGATCACACCGGAGCTCACAAATTTTGTGGAAGACGGAAGCTTGATCGGGTCAGATCAGCTGGCCGTGTAAACTTGTCTTCAGAAGAAGCTGCGACCGACTCTAACTTAGTCGCAAGAGGAGACTTGTTTGGCTCATACTTGTGACCAAATTGGGCAGGGTACGGTCGCTACTAAGGCCAGGAAACCCATGCACAACAGACGTCAGTGAACCAGCAAGTTCTCGCCGAATTCTTCTTGAGAGGTCTTTCTTTTTTGGAATTTGTAGCCAGTGATTCGTCTTATATACTTGTCTGACAATTCTTTTGTTAGCTAGTGATTCTGCCCTGTAGCACCGCGCTTGCGCACGTAACTAAGCCGTCACGGTGACATCACGGGACCAGTCCGTGTCGAGCGAGCAGCGAGCACCACACGGCCGGCGACAAGGACGTGTCCTTTTCGGTTGTACAGACTACAGACAGACCCGCCGAAATCCCCATTGCGCGCATCGTCGCCACGTCCCATCCGTCGCGTTCCGTCATGTAGGAGATGGATTAATCTCGTGTCATACTCGACGGTGAGATCACGCCTCGGACTATATTGTAGAGGGTGTGAACCAGGGGATGGCGTGGGAAAGGTTGCACGGAGCGCATGGGAATACAATCTGGACGACGGAACGGCGACGTCCATGCACACGATCGACAGACGATCAAGTTACTGCGACAAAAGCAGGCGCGATATGAACACACCTTTCCCGCGTTCACAGCAAAAAGATAGCACGAGAAACTGGCGAGGCATCGGGATTTCCGATGACCTATACGCACGGGCACGGCACCCTCTATACCGTTTCGATCATGGTCCGGAGTGATGGCAACCTCGCTATGCATGCTTATTCCCTGGCTGATCAACCAAAGACACAATCGTTCACGCACTGACGTTCCAACCTGTTGAACACCGTTGTCACGTACGCCGCGCGCTCGCCGTTCGTACAAGCTCACGTTGAGATGACCTATCAGAAGGGCCACGGCGTCACCGCTGTGCGTTTTTTTTTCCTTATCCGACCCATGTTACCTACCCTGACAGTCTACTCTGCCTGCCCCACGCAATGCGCCAACGTACCCCACCTGCACGGGCAACGGAGCAGTTCCTCCACCGGCGCCGCAGCCGCCGACCGCGCGCGCCGTCGTATTGGGACTCGCCTCAAGCCCGCATTTCAAACCAGCGGCCCTAGGCTCCATCGTCCGCGAACAGTAATGAAAAGTGTGCCATAAAAAATTAAACATAATTTACATATATGTAGGACCCAAAAGTGAGCCAACAAGTCCACAAATCAAACAAAAAAAAGACAAAATGGTGCGCAAGCCGCCGCTCCTCTTACTCGTTGGGGCCGCCAACTTCTAGTCCTCCTCACCGAGGTCGATAAAAACCTGTCGCGGCTGCGGCCAGACATTGGCCACCGAGGAGGCGGTGGCGGGAGGTGCCAGCACCACCGTAGCCTGCTGCGAGAGATTGACGGCCTCCTCGAGGCCAATCCACTTGGCGCGCTCCTCCGCCTTGAGATGACCATCGCGTGCGCCATGGCCTCCTCCTCCGTGAGCCGAGCGTCCTCCCACCAGCTCGAAGGCGAGGTCGTCGACCTCAGGCGACTACTTGACGCCACCCTGCATCCTAGGGGAACGCTAGCACCCACGAGAGCGGCTCCGCGTATTGGCTACCGACCCAATGGTACCGCAACAAATCGCCCTGGGCGGGTTGCGGCGTGGGGAAGTAGTACCCCATCCATTCCTCCAACAGCAACACATCCTCGTCCTCCTTCACGGGAGCCAGTGGTGGTGGTGGCGGCAGTGCCTAGGACGGTGTCAGCGCGTCTTCCTCCTCCTCCTCGTAGTCGACGTCGCCGTCATCGAGGCCCTAGAGGTGAGACTAGATGCTCTGGCACCAAGCGTCGTGCTCGGCCTCTATTGCCGCCACCGCCGGAGAATGGAGCCGCCGGCCTCGTGGTCATTGTGACCCAGCCGGAACTAACCGCCGCCCTTCTCCATGGTCGTGAGAGCTAGGGTTTGGAAAAGGGTTCTTGTCGGCGGGGAGCTTCGAGAGTGGGGACGAGGGCAATGGGCACCTTAAGAACGATTGGTCTTAATTTAAGAAGACCGCGTGCGAGTGGACCGCATGGACCGATGCTTCCTCGCCTCTCCTATCGCTGATTAATGGCGCGCTATCCACGACCGCCACAAACCAAGCTCAAATTTGGGTCTTGTATATCAACTCCTTTCGCGTATGGTGTCACGCGAGGGACGCGAGCGCCGCGACGAGATCTGCTGACGACGCATCATCCTGTCGCCGGATATGCGCGATGATCCAGCCTACACCATCAATTACAATTGGGTGACCTTCGGGACATCAGAGTTCCACCCGCGCCGCCAAGCGGGTTACCTCGGCGACGTGGACTTCTTCAACCGGAAGCTCGACATGGCCCTTGAAAACGAGGAGGAGGACGACCGCGACGACTCCCTCTTCGATAGCGCAACGGCTCCAGCTGGCGACATGTACCAGGAGGTCCAGCTAGTGGCCCTCCAAGTCTCCAACCCGCGGAACTCACAAAGAGGAGGCCATGGACATGTACCAGGAGGTCCAGCTAGTGGCCCTCCAACCCGCGGAACTCACAAAGAGGAGGCCATGGAAATGGCCCTTTCGCACAGAGCGAGCTCGACCAGCTCGCCCGGTGGCATCACAAGCAGGGGTGACAACACTAGAGGAGTACAAAGTCTTATCTTCTAGAGAGACAATCTAAGGTCTGGCGTTAATTGGATGTGTTTGATAATAAACTTGTTGAAGGCATTTTTTTGAGACGACATACTTGATTAAGGGTGAAAATCCAAGTCCTAACTTTAATTGATTTTGTCTAACAAAGGTTATGTTGAAGATATTGTTTTGAGAGCGTGGACTCTGGGTGTTGTGTTGGTAGTGGTTTGTGTTGCAGCTACAAAGTTTTCATTGCCGTAGTAAAATCTTTTGTTTTTCATAATGTTTTAAGGATATTGTGTTGTTGCTTGGATTAAATGTAATTGGTATTTTCATGTTTACCTAAGAAAATATGGAGTAATTAATAAGAGAATGTCACTGACGTCCGTGAGACCGTGACGGGGACTAGTGATACCCCCGGCATGCTGCCAAATGGCCACCTAGGTTAAGCCTTACGCGACGCCATCCATAACTGGAAAGAGATGGCGACAGGCAAGAATTGGATTAATGCAAACTGCCAAAAAACAAACACGATTAGCGAGGCTCGTCGATTATACAATGTGCCGAAGCGACTCGATGGTCTAGTAGATGTGAACGCCTTTTGGTCGTGGTCGTGCCGGCCCGGCAAGTAGGGGCAAAGCCAGGCAAAATTTTCATTGGGGTCATCTTCACTGGGTTCAGCACTAATCACCCTTTAATTATCAACAATTTGACAAAGTCTTCACCTGAATTCGTTGGGGTCAGCTCTCAGACCCCAATTCTATAGTGTGTGATTGCAGATTAGGTAAACGGCGCAGATGCATGCGCACCATTTCCCGAGATGGTTCGTGTCTCCTCCGTTTGGAGGAGAGCTTAGATCAGTGGTGGCTTTGATGTTTGAAATGAATCCGCAGCTCCTTAATTCCGACCATCCCTCTCGCTAAAAGATAATAACCCCCTCTCATGAAAATTGTCTAAGATTCGTTAAAATTTAGATATTTAGCATCTAGATACATCTAAATGTATTTAATAATTCTCAGACAAGTTTCATACTAGAACGGAAGAAGTACTTACTTTTCAGAAATTGCTTGACGGAGGATCATTTCAGGCACAAGATAATCTAGCAAACACTTGGGGTCTCACGAGGTTGTTCATATGGTTCACACTGCACATGACTGAAGTTTTGCGCGTTTACATTCTGCTTTGCCGTGGATGGCAGTCCGGTTGGTTCCAGCATGATTTTCATCTTTCAGCGGTAGGCATTTTCGG
The DNA here is from genome assembly GCA_030979885.1 of Lolium multiflorum. Taxonomy (NCBI): domain Eukaryota; kingdom Viridiplantae; phylum Streptophyta; class Magnoliopsida; order Poales; family Poaceae; genus Lolium; species Lolium multiflorum. The sequence continues at coordinate 90,346,765 of CM061753.1, read as the reverse complement.
TTAGAAATGTTTTGTTAAAACCTATCATGATTCACATTTCTCATTGGATGTGGGCCAAATATTAAGGTCAATTGACTGCGGTCAAAGTGCTATCATCTCGAACACATCAAACAAAAGGAATAGTCTAATTTCTCAAATAGGAAATAAAAAAGGGTTTGGCAAATTCTTAAAAACTAGCGCAGCATCAATTAAATGGCATCATCGATTCTCAGTTACAGCTCACCAGTAGCATGAATCACGAAGCAAACCTAATGATTAGGAGACATTTTTCTAGATTCAACCTTGCTTGCAACTGAAAAAAATTCATAGCAATCCAACTTGGTAAAAATCTCAGTTGCAATCCATCTTACAACTGAAATGCACGAATCACGATGCAAATTTGATGGTGTATGTCTCGACTAAGAATTAAGTTAGTTGTTAGCTAACAACTAGCAAAACCAAAATAAATTAGTTCTCAGCTGAGAACTAGCAAACCCAAAGTTTAAAAGCGCCAAGTTACTTTTTTGCAAATTGTGTTCGTTGTACCTCTTTTGAAGAACATGCGCGAGCATCACGTGTCTTCATTCATTAAGATAGAAGAAGAAGTTTTACAAGATTTGCATGATTCTGGCTCAATCACAAGCCACTGGCCTCATGCTCCACGGTCACAAGGAAACCACAAAAAAAGCCTATGTAATCCCTCTCCGATGCCCACTTCTAAAGAGCTTCGAAAACCCTAGCAGTCCTTTCCAGCCACAAAGCCCTAGCCACTAGGCTAACCAGCGCGTTCAACTCTTTCTTGTTCTGCTTCGACGTCGCCCTTGCTAGCTTTGGCCACCACTCCCCCAGGCAGTCACCTTGTCTGGGCGTGAACCTGTGCATTCTGATTGGCAGCAGCATGAAGTACCACACCTCTCTGGAAAAAGAGCACAGGTGCTCTACTGTTTTCTCCTCAGCAGAGAGCACAAAACGGTTGTTGTACCTTTGAAAAGCCCTTACTGTTCCATAATAGCTTATCAAGTAATCCATCTCATGTAGGGCACAAATGTTTTGAAGTTCACACTTAATTTGATTCTCCTAGCAGCTAAGCCATGGGATTCTCAACAAATCAAAGTTGCTAAGCTAAATTCTAGTTGTCTGCTGCGGCGCCGGCCATCCGGCCGCTGGTATGAATCCGTCACCACCCGTACACATTCATCTCCGGTGATGTCCAAGCCGATGTCCGGCGTCATTAGTTTGACCAAATTTCTTCTCCGGTGAGAGGGTGGACGTCAACTGTCAGCGGATCAAATTTCACTGATACGGACGCGTACTCTTGACTCACACAATATGCACCCTAGACCACAGGTACGAAAGCCCAAGTGGGCACTTGAAACACGTCGTGGAACACACCGGAGCTCATAAATTTTTTGGGAGAAGGGACCTTGATCGGGTCAGATCAGCTGGCACGTGTAGAACTTTTCTCTACAGGAAAATGCGACCTGAATTTTTTCGCAAAGGCCAAGGGGAGACTTTGGCTGAAGCCTGAAACGGGTGACTAAATCGTTCAGGATACGGTCGTGCTACGGCCTGGAAATCCACCCACACACAACACGAACGTTCGTGTCAGTGGCTGTGCTACATTTCACAGTAAACGTCACAACTGTCGACGTGACTGAACAGGAAATTCTTCGCAAGATGTATTTCTGTTTTGGAATTCGTAGCCAGTGATTTGTATATACGCGCGGACACTTGTTCTGGTCGCCTGTATGCACAACGCGATCGCAGTTTTGCATGGTTCATGAATGCTATTGTAACCCGTTGGTCTGACCTTTTTTTTTGTCACGGTCCGTCAGTGATCATGGTAAAAGTTGTATTTTTGAACACATCCTTATTCTTGCAATCTTTTAGTTGAAAAACAATAGGATATATTTGAACCTCTCTGATAAACAAAGAAAAGGCAAAAGGACATCTCTGTAAAATAGGATTCTTTGTGACATGTTTCGCCTGTAAAGATTTCAATCCCGTGCTTATGAAGCATGGCTGTTTACATAGTGCTCATTTGCTTTTCTTGTTAAGTTTTTCTACCGGATATGACATACATCTATGGGGAGATTAATTACTTTGGTAAAAATTAGGAACTAAGGAACAAGGCCGTTTCAGATACGTTCTCTTGTCGGTTTTGGTAAAAACAGCCTAACCATAATAAACCTGAAATTTTTCAAAACAATGTATATCCCGTTGCAATACATGGATTTTTTTTAGTTATTAATTAAAAGTCGGGCATTTTCACGTACTCCTTCTATCTATAAATAGAATGCTTAAGTTTATTTAAATCTAGTTATATGTAGATATTAAATAGCGTCTAGATACATCTAAATTTAGACAAATTTTAGACGTCTATTTACAGAGAGAGTATTTTATCTGAAAAAAACAGAGAAAAAATGTGCACCAAATAAAGCTGATACGCCACCCCCGGTTGTGACATGAAAAAGAAAGAGGTCCCTACCTAAGGATGCTGTCGCTGAAGACGAAATCTGTATTTCCGAAAAGAAGAAAACGATCGAGCTGCTTTCCCTGCCGCCATTTGGATCACAGCATGGCGAATTTTGAGCGCGGTACGTAAGAGGGCCGTCACGGTGGCGTCACGCTGTGGACCCATTGCGCGCGTCGTCACCACGCGCAATCTCGTCCATCCGTCGCTTTCCGTCAATTGATCTCGTCCCGTCCGTCACGTGTAGCTACCACTGACCCGTGATCGTGTAGGTCGCGTCGGCGTCAATCCAGCGGCGAGGTCGACAACTACGGGACGCGGATGGTATCATACTCGACGGCCGACGGGGAGTTCACGCCACGGACTACCTAGCTAGGCTGCTGCTACGGGTGTGAACAAAGGGACGCCGTGAGAGAAAGATGGAGGTGTCGCATGTGCACAATCCGGACGACCGAACGGCGACGGCCATGCACAAGATGGGAGCAAGGTTTCTTTTCGCTGAGAATTAGGCCATCTCGGGGCGACGTAAATGGAACGTTAAAACAGAAGCAACCGTTCGTTTGTATCGGGATGAACGATGGAAATCGATCACGCGTCCTTTTACGTTTAGGACTGTCCCCAACGGCCCGATGTATAATTTTTTTTCATTTAAATCCCATAATTTACATAATTGTAAAAATACATAAAAAGAGGTTAGAAAATAAAAAGGGCCAACAAGGCCTGCTAAAACCTAGTTGGTACACCGGAGGTGGAGGAGGAAGGGCATCCTACGATAACTGCTGCCAGACTGTCGGCGGAGCAGGAAGTTGTGGTGAAGGTGGCCACGGATCCCATGTCGTCTAACAAGCACCAGACGGCACGCGTGGGTACGTGTCAGCGTGGCCGGAGGAGTCGCCGGCCTCCCCTGCGCCAGCGACGACTCACGAAGCTGGATGGCGAGGTCGTCCCACATAACGAGCTGGTCGAGCTCGCTATTGGCCATTGCGATGGCAATAGCCTCCTCCTCGCTAATGTCCGACGGCTGGGTCTCTGGATCCAACGCCAGGCCGCTATCGTCGTGGCCGTTGCCTCCGCCTTCGACATGGCCTTCCGACGAGGCCTCGTACTCGGTCTCGGCGGCGTCGTCGTCCTCGGCGTCCTCGTCCACTTCGTCGTCGTCGTACTCGCCCTCGTCGTCGTCATCGTCGTCCATGGTGAGCTGGTGGTCGAAGTAGTCAACGTCGCCGAGGTATCCCACTCTCGACGGTGCAGGTCGAAATCTCGCGTCCCGAACGAGATCCAGTTGTAGGAGTTGAGCGCGTATGTCGGATCTTCTTGCAGGTCAGCCGACAAGATGGCTCGGCGGCTGTGCACCTCGTCACAACGCTCTCGGCCCTCACGTGGCACGAGAGGGACCAGCACGTGCCTGGAGTTGAGGTACCAACCTTCTCCCAGCAGGCTCGCATCCGGCCATGGCACCGGCCGGTTCTCCTCACAAAGGCGACGCGCGAATTTGAAGACGACGGACCGCCCTACCCGCGGCTTCTTGCCGGACCGCGAGCTGCTTGCCTCGTGGTGTTCTTCATCTTGCGGTACGGCCAACCCTTCCCCATGGCGTCGGTCGGATGGTTATTAAATGCTCTGGCAATGGCGTGGTTGAGAAAATGGGCGCTGCTAGCGGACCTTAAAAAGGCTCTGACGCCAGCTCGCTTTCAATGCCCGGCCATTGAAGCCTCCACGATGCCGCCACCAACCCACGCGCGCGGAAGGCGATGCGCGCCATTAACACGGCGCAGAAAATCTGCAACGCGCTGCACGTAAATTATGCCGCACTGAAGACAAAGCATCTGTGTCGCTGCAAGGCGGGCCCGTGCGAGAAGCGCGCGGACGACTGTGCCGCATATTTGGGCCGCTTTTGCGTCTGGACGGGTCGGACACTATGCGTCGGGCCGCTGGGCTCACGTATAGACACATTTTTCGACCGCGCGGTCGCACATGAACCCTCCGCATCTGTTTGCATCATCCCGTTGGAGAGGCCCTTACGACGGCCGTCACCATCACCCCCCCGATAGTGGTAGCGACAAAACACGGAGAGACTTAGATATGATCAAGCTTTAGATGGTCTATGAGAGTAATTTTTGAAAATACAAAACATGTTTAAATATTCTGGAGAAATAATGACAACACACGTGTATGTTACATATGTATGGTCAAAAGTTTGTAGCTTCAAATTCGACATACACTTAGAAAACCAAAAAAAAAAATTAGGTGTGAATAGTGTGAAATCCTATTCAACTAGATATGTCACTATTCATAGTCGAATTTGTCTTTTTTTATTTCTCCAAGTGTGTTGATCAAATTTTGAGCTGAAATTTTTTGGTTTATAAACACAACATATAGGAATGTTATATATTACTCCCTCCGTTCCTTTTTAATTGACTCAAATTTAGTACAAAGTTGTACTAAATCTGAGTCAATTAAAAAAGAACGGAGGGAGTATTTTCACATTTTTTGCATTTTTAAAATATGTTTTCTGTAGGTTGATCATATGATCCCACTTAATAGGAAGATCCCTATACAAGTCTATCCCGACGAAACACGAGCGATCTGAACGCGCACTCCCGTGTTCCAGTAAAACATAGCACCAGGAACTTGACGACCCATCGGGATTTCCAGCAACCCGACCATTTCATGGTCCGGAATGATGGTAACCTGGCTATGCATGCTTTGCTTTGCTACCTTGGGCTGGCCAACCTTAATGTATTTCTCCACACCGTACCCTTGGTCCTTGAGTGACGTTCCAAGCCGCGCAGTCGCCGTTCCCTACAAGTGCAAGTTACAATATGGCCTATGAACAGGGCCCGTCATGGTGATTGAAACAGGAGTGCAACCAACATATTATGGCTCAACCGATGGAACGTCATGTCGTGCGTTTGTTTGTTTATTTCGCGAACCACGTTACGTACACGTACCCACCCACCGAGCGCGCGTGGCGTGGTTGGACTTGAGCTGCGTGAGATGGAGTCCATAAATAAATGTATATACGGTTTTTTTAAGATAAATTATGAAGTGGAGTAAAAAATATAATAGAAAGATGCATCTCTCCTTTTTAACTTTTTCACCTTCAATAAGCTAAGTGCATGTAGAAAACAAGAAATACATGTGCTCAATATTATTGAGTTTGATTTCCGTGCGATGAATTAAAATACATTAAAAAAATATGAGTACACTCTTTTCTGAACAAAATTTAGAGCTACATATCTATTTATTTAAGAACGGAGGAAGTAGAACCTTGTAGTTTGGATCGAAATGAACAACACTATGAAAGTCAGTGCGCGCGGCACGTACTATCCGGCGCCGCCACGAGCGCCACCCTAGTGTACTTTCTCGGCCAGCTGCTTTGAAGCTCAGGTGAGGCGTACCGACCCCGACCGAGTAGACTTTGTTAGTCAGTCACCCACCCTCCAACCGAAACTAGCTACCACGTACGGCAACTGCATGTGACTAGATTCTGCGATCCTCAAACGCTTCAAAGCAAGCACAACTCGAAAAGATTCACGCGAGATCCACTCCAGTCAGTTGCTATTCTGTGGGCGTCCGACGTGTACGTAAGCATTGACGCAGCAATGGGTAGTCTCCGGCCGGCCACCAACGGCGCCGCGGATTGTTGCCTGTTTCAGCTGGGCAGGCCCATCCGCTCATGTCATCCGTGACGTGTACATTCCTAAAGCGTTGCTGCTGGAAGAGACTGATGAGCTGGACGGTGGTTCCGTTCCGTCGTGGACCCAACGGTGGTATGCTTGCGATTCCCTGTTGCATGCATGCGCGCGGGGATACGCCATATGGAATGGTTCAATTCAACCTCTACAGCCTATCCAGCCACTCAGCATGTACGCATGGCGAGTGGATAATAGGAAGTTAAATGGACCAAAGATAAAGATATGAGGTTAAACAGATGCAAATCTATTTCATGCCTAAGCTAGCTACTGGTTGATAAAACATGACATGCGTCTAAATAGTGGACACAATTTGATCGAGGGACAAGATGACCTTGCCAGAATCCTTTTTCTTACATATATCCACTACACGAAACGCACAAGGTGCCGACAGTCAGGACATATGCCGACGGCTAAATATCGGGGCCGTCGGCACATGTCCCGTTCTAGCCAGGCCAACAGGCAAGTCGTCGGCATAGGAAGGTCTGTGCCGACGGCAACCGTCGACATAGTTTCGGCCTTCGGCACAGCCTCTGCGTCGTGATGGTGATGTAACATCTTCAGGCCTGTGCCGTCGGCACAAATTTTAGCCATGTGCCAACGCAAAGCCGTCGCCATAGCTATTTTTCATTTTACCACATTAATCTTCAAAAAATCATAACTAAATCATTATAATTTAGAAACATACAAATAATATATCAAAATTTTCAAAAAAAATAAGATCTATCATGGAAAATATCAAACTTGGAATATTGCAAATATCTCAAAAAATCCTTTTAAAAAATGAGACATCATATCCGATATTTCATGGCTTTAACGCCGAATAATCAATGTAATGGCTAGAATCGTCGCATAGTTTGTGATAATGTGTCTATATTGTGCATACATGTGCATCTTGAGATGTCTTACGATGTTGCAGGAGGAAGTTTTCCTTTTCATCGCAGAAAAAAGATATTTCTATTTTGAGGTGCCAAAAACGGGGTGTTTTGTGAAGCAACTACCAAATTAAAGTTTCAGATTGGTACCAACACATTTTTCAAAAATACTAGACCACCTAAGATGGATAATTTCCCAACCGTAGTATCTGAAACCTTTCCGTCCACCCCTCATGAAAAAGATAAATTCCTGCCAAATCGGTAGGAGGCCGGCCAGATTTGAACTACGGATACATGATATACTACTCAAGATTTTTCGTAAAAACGTTCGAAAAATGCTATTTTATCAGAGATCTAGTGCAAGTTTAGCGAGGCTCGGCCCCGGGCAAAGAATCTTCATGCCCGCCGTTTTAAATATAGTTTGAAACGGGCATAACAAATTCAAAAACAATCCAAACAATGTGAAACCTTCGCGTGGTGCCATATTATGTGTCATAGCTGCGAGGGAAAATATTAAACTTAGAAAATTGCAAACATTACAAAAACATTTTCACAAATGAGCTATCACGTTTGAGCTTTCTTGGCATTTAGGTCAAACGACCAATGATATGGATAGAATCGCGGCATAGTTTATGATAATGTGCCTATATTGTGCACACATGTGCATCTTGGGGTGGCGGACAATGTTGCAGGAGGAAGATTTTATTTTCGTCTCACCAAAAAGCTATTTTCCATTTCCCGAGTCCCAAAAACGGGATGTTGGGTGGAGCAATCATAGAATTAAAGTTTCACAATGGTTCCACCCCATTTTTCAAAAATACTATTCCACCTTACATACACAATTTCCCAATCGGGATATCTGAAACATTTTCGTCCACCCCTCGTGAAAAAGACAAATTCCTGCCAAGTTAGTAGAAAGTCGGTCAGATTTGAACTAAATGTACATGATCTAGTGCTCATGAATTTTTGGAAAAATCATTTTTAGGTTCATAATATGGTATATCATCAGAGATCCATTGCAAGTTTAGCGAGACTCATCCCCGAGCTAAGAATCTTCATGTCCGCCGTTTTGACCATAGTTTTAAACGGGCATAAGAAATTCAAAAACGATCAAAACAATGAAAAACCTTCGCGTGGTGTCATATTAGATGACATATATAATTGAAAGGGAAAATATCAAACTTGGAATATCTCAAAAAACCATCTCAGAAATGAGCTATCATGTTCGATGTTTCATGGCTTTTAGGCCGAACGACCTATGTTATGGCTAGATTCATGGTATAGTTTGTGATAATGTGCCCATATTGTGCACACATGTGCATCTTGGGATGGAGCCGATGTTGTAGGAGGAAGATTTCATTTTCGTTGCACCAAAAAGTTATTTTCCATTTCCCAAGTCCCAAAAACGAGGTGTTTTGTGAAGCAACCACCAAATAAAACTTTCACAATGGTACCACTCTATTTTTAAAACATACTAGGCTACCTTAAATGCACAATTTCCCAACCAAGCTATCTTAAACATTTTCGCGCACCCCTCGTGAAAAAGACAAATTCCTACCAAATCGGTAGGAAGTCGGTCAGATTTGAACTACAGTACATGATCTAATGCTCATGATTTTTTGGAAAAATCATTTTTATGTTAAAAATATGATATAGATGTCATATTTGGATTCCTCTCATTTTTCTGATCGATTTAGACATATTATTTGTCAAATTCTACTTTACTGATTTAAAGATATTAATTATTCCATATTAAATAGAAAAGGAAAAAAATAAAATAATTTTATTGTCATTTGAATTCAATATAGATATAATTATTCATTGTAGTTTATGTAGGTAATTATCTGGAATTTAAAAAAAATAAAGATGTGCAACATCAAGGAATAGGGATTAATAGGATTGATATGATAATATTATCAGCAAGGTCTCATTTCTTTCATGGAAGCTATTCTAGAAGGAACAGAGAAGTTAAGCGTGTTAAGGATGGAGTAGTATAAGGATTGGTGACTGAGCGGAAAGTTTGACCACGAGTGGGATTTGACCTAATATTAAGTGTAGTTAGAGTTAAAATGATCCATGTGGGAGATTTAAAAAATTGGAAAAAAATGAAGAAAAAATTTAATTTTCTTTTTGAAAAAAATTCGAGCCAGAATTGTCAAACGGCCGTTATTTCTATGCCGACGGCCAGTCTGAGCCGACGGCAACCGGGTATGTGCCGAGAATATATTGTGCCAACGGCATGGCGGCCATCAGCACCTTGACTGGTTCCCGTAGTGATCACCTTCCACTAGTTTTAGGAATATCTTTTTGGCCATTCTATTTCGAATTCTCCTACCCCAAACTTTCACTTTGATCATGTAGCAAACAACAGTAGTCGCGAATCAAACACGCAGAGGCTAGCAATCCAAAGGATTTAAAAAAAGGGCCTTGCCAACAAGACATAATCGCCACGCCGATAAAAAAATATATAACTGTTTCCCTTGATAGACACACCAACATGAAAGATTCCAAAAAAAAAGACCAACCTACATGGCTACACAATTCTAACATCTCTTTTGTTGATGCTGACAAGGAGGCCCTCGAGGTAGCGAGAGGCCGAGAAAACTTATTTCTATACGGCATTATGGTCTACACCACCATAGACAGACAAACTCGACAAGCTACGTCAACTATACAAGGGAAAAATGGAGAAGACGCCCCCCCCCCCACCATGCGTAGACACAAAAGAGGAGAAGGGGGTGGCACCATGGAGGGAGGTAGGTGCCGAAGTCTAGGGTTATGATGCTGGGGTATCGTCTGACGGTAGGGTTTTTAAAAAGTCCTGATTACTACTTCTCCCGTACGTGGAAGCATAAACAACTGCCTTAACTAGCATGCAAATCGTTTTTCATTACCAGATCAAGCTACAGCAGATTGCTGAGGTCGTTTCCACTTGCCGGCCAGATCAAGTTACTACGACAAAACATGTGTGATCTGAACACGCGTTCCCGCGTTCCAGTAAAAGATAGCACGAGAAACTGACGAGGCATGAAGATTTTCCGATAACCTATATGCACGGCACACCCAACCGTTTCATGCATAGTCCGGAGTGATGGCAACCTCGCTATACTTTGCTAGCTGACCAACCAAAGGTACAAGCGTCCACACTGACGTTCCTCGCCACTGAACGTTCACGCTACAGGAATGAGACGAGATGAGGTGTAGTACTTTGTAATGGCCCGCGTGCCGTGTCCGAGGTGTTCCGATGAATCTTTATGTAATGCGATAGCCATATGTACGATTTTCCCCAAAAACACTCAAATTTTTCTTGATATATTCTAGGAGCATGCCAGATTGAAACGCTAAATTCTTTGAATTCTGGCCTACAAAAAGAAATAATGACAGAATTACTCCCTTAATCTATAAAAAAAACGTCTCACCTTTTTAAAATTTTGGATTTATCTAGATCCATTTTACTATCTTGATAGTCTAAATTTGTCTAAGTTAAGAGATCCTTTTATATGCGAAGGGAGTAATAAAATTTTGATGTTTTGAAAAAATATGCACGGTTTACTATGCTTCGATCCATAGTTTTACTTCCATTATTTTGTAACTCGGAGTAGGAAGTATTTTAAATTAAGATTTTGCACGATTGTGTGGGATACATTATTAAGTAGATCTCAGATTTTGCACGATTGTTGCCGAATGTGTTGTTATTTAGTTAGCACTTTCAGTAATATCACCACTTAAATGGAGGGGGTTACCACATCACGCTCATGTCTGCAACCAAACAAGGTGTGTGTTGCACCACTAGGGCAGAAAGACATTTCTGCAGGCAACCAAACAATGGGGATTAGCTTCCCTATCCGTTACATAAAATGGCTACACTGGGTACTAAATAACAAGGTTTTCCTGGTCCCGTGGTCCGTCTAAAAAGCGCAGGGGGGGGTTCTTGGTGCAGATTTTCAGCCCAATCTACCAAACGGCCCCTAAATCCTTTGGATCCCAGCCTGCACAATTTTTTTTTGACAGAATCTACTTCCTTTGTCCATAAAAGGATGTCCCGACTTTTAAATTTTTTGGGTTTATCTAGGTCCCATTTTTACTATCTAGATAGATCTAAATTTATCTAAAGTTGAGATATTCTTTTATAGATGAAGAAACTAATAATTTTTGATGTTTTGAAATTATGCTCGGTTCATTGTACTTAGATCCATACTTTTAGTTTCATTATTGTGTAGCTCGGAGTAGAAAGTATTTTAAATTAAGATTTCGCATGATTGTGTAGGATACATTATAGATCCCAAATTTCTTCTATGATCTAAAAAATGAAAAATATAACATTTCATATTTTTTTTAAACAAATGGATCATTGAAACACAAGAGCGAGATATCCATACTCTATAGTCTATCCTAGTATTAGACTTTCTTGTTGCATGTTCTTGTGCCGTGGTGGTAAAATGCAGATCCCTCGATTTCACATTATGATTTGTAGAAAGATTAAAAAAACAGTTTAGATTATTGCAGTGGGACATACTACTTGTTCCAGCCCTCACTGTAGGTGCCAGCTCTGGCTACTTATGTTCCGTATTAGATGTCGGTGATTGGCAACTAAAGTGGGGAAAAAAATGTAAGAGTGCTTCCCATTGCGGCCTTGTCAGATTAAGCAACCACAAAGCGTGTGCGAACGTGCGATCTGAACACGCTTTCCCGCGTCGCTTCCCAGGAAAAGATGGGAGAAATGGACGAGCCATCAAGGTTTTCCCTTTCCGATAACCTATCGCACCCAACACCGGCCGTTTCATGTCCCGGAGCGACGGGAACCTCGCCATGCTAGCTGACCTACCCCCACATCTCAAGTCGTCGTCCCCTCTAACTGACGTTCCAAGATGTCGATCGAACGACGTTGTCACGTACGCGGTACGCCGCTGTTTCCCACAAGTTCAGGCTACGGATAGATAGAAACAGGACTGTGTCCAACAAATCCTCGCTCAACCGCATAAGGAAAAGAGGACGTGATCGCGTTCGTCATGCCGTGCGTTTATTCACCCGCCGGCGCCCCGCCAACGCATGTGGCGCCGTGGTACGTCTCGTGGGACGACCGAGCTGCGTGCGCTAGCTAGCTGGAGTCAACTCGGCCGAAATGAGCGCCGGGAAAGTCAGTGCTCTCGCCCGGTGCCGCCACCGTAGGTAGTTTCTCGATTGGCCTTCGTGCGCAGCTAGGATCTCCACGAGACGGCCTCGATCTGGCTGGAGGCAAGGCCAGAGCATCCCTGCGACGCCGGACCCTCAGAACCGTCCTCCGCTCTACTTCGCGGGCGGCAGCCTCGACTCTCCGTCGAGCCTCGATCTCGAGGAGCCTCTGTCGCTCTAACGACATGAGGAGCCATCCAGACTCCTCCATCGCCGCTTGCTCGACAGAGATGTTGGTGATGCGTTGGAGGATGGATGCGTTGACCTTCTCCGGTTATGGGCACTTGCAGCATCCTCGATCTGTCGTAGGGACTCGAAGGAGGCTCAGGCGAGGATGGCCTCCTGCTCCTCGTCCACTGGTTTCGGCACGTTGTTCCATTCCTCCTCCACCTCGTTGTCGGTCCAGTCCTCCATGGCCTTCTTAAACGAAGATGTAGAAGCGACGAGGATCTCCCCCACTGCGCATACATCGTTGAGCATGGAGGATTCGACACGTACGTCCTGTTTTCTCCGACCACCTCCCACGCCCCCTCTACCTCAACCGTACATGCGATGGCTCTGGCTCGCATGGGACGCCGACCCGGAGGGGGCCACTCGAGTTCGACACTCCCCGACACGACTACCGGCATGTTCAACGCTCAAGGCAGCAACATCGACAACATGTTTGATGGATCGACTCGGGTGGCTTCATCGCCTCCGAGGTATGTGAGCTCCTCCTTTGAGTTCAAGTTCACACACAATGAAGTCGAGGGAACCGGTCACACTCGCCTTTTATGTTTATGCATAGAGGAATGGGAGCGCCGCCATGGCCGGCATCATAAATGGTGGAATCCAAGCCACCGACACCAAACAATACGACATCGGTGAGGAGTGAGAGGACATGAAAGAGTAAGAGGATGCGGGATAGGATGATGAGGAGGAGGAGGAAGAGGAGGAATAAAACGCTAACGATGGTGGAAAGGGATAAATGAAGAAAGTCGACGTCACTGAGGGCCCAAGTGGAAGCCTTTGGAAGACCAATGATTGTGTGATCCATGGAAGAGGGTGATCATTCATCCCATCACCGGCGCAAATAAAACAAGTGGCGCCTATTTGAAAGGACGTGATGTTGCCTGGGGGATGAATAGGCGTTTTAAAAACTATTACGAATTTAGCTTGTAAAAATATGGAATTAAACAAACGTTTATTTTACACGCACAAAATATAAATATGCTAGACTCAACTAAGTGCAACAACAACAACTTAGATAAGAAATGTAGGCACAAGATATATGTAGCACAAGAAATAGCAAGATATGTGAATTCAAGCATGATGGCTATCACAAAGAAAGTAAACTCGGGTATAGAGATAACCGAGACACGCAGAGACAAAGATGTATTCCCATGTTCCCCCACACAAGGTGAGGTACGTCACGTTGAAGAGATGCGGGCTACCACGAAGGTCTCCCAAACGCCACGAATGCTCACCGTCTTCTCCAAGCCAATACCACGAAGGATAAAGGTATTGCCCTTATGGCTAGCTTTTTCTCCACTCCGGAGATGGCAAGCTCTACAGACAATCTTCCACGAAGAGGTTACCGGAGCACCAGCCTTGACAAGCTGAAAAGCTTACCGTCAGGGATTTGCAACCCATCATGCCTTGACAAGCTGTCGGCCAGGATGCTCGCATCATGAGCTGAACCCTCCCACCCAGCAAGCACGTAGGTGAACCTCATATCGAAATCCACAGCTGCTAGAACGTTCTGGCTGGTGTAGTGCTTCCTCCCGCGTAATGTTGCAGACATTGATCTCGGCACCTTTGCAGTGACATGAGTACCATCAATAGCCCCAATGCAATCATGTAAAAATATTAGCACACAATCATGTTTATGACAGTACCACACATCTGATAGGTAGAACGAACATGATTTTGTACTCACCTTAAATTAGGGCAACCACCTGTAGCTGTCCTTGATCTTGGTTGGTGTATTCATTGATGTTGGCTTGATCATTTCACCTTTGAGGTCCCTAATTGCGTACAACACCTGCTGGAAGTACCGAGAGATAGTATCCGTGGATCGCCTGAATGTGTTTGTTGGAGATATGCCCAAGAGGCAATAATAAATGGTTATTATATATCTTTGTGTTTATAATAATGTTTACATACCATGCTATAATTGTATTAACCGAAACATTGGTACATGTGTGATATGTAGACAAACAAGAAGTCCCTAGTATGCCTCTTAAACTAGCTTGTTGATTAATGGATGATTAGTTTCATAATCATGAACATTGGATGTTATTAATAACGAGGTTATGTCATTGTATGAATGATGTAATGGACACACCCAATTAAGCGTAGCATAAGATCTCGTCATTAAGTTATTTGCTATAAGCTTTCGATACATAGTTACCTAGTCCTTATGACCATGAGATCATGTAAATCACTTATACCGGAAAGGTACTTTGATTACACCAAACACCGCGTAAATGGGTGGCTATAAAGGTGGGATTAAGTATCCGGAAAGTATGAGTTGAGGCATATGGATCAACAGTGGGATTTGTCCATCCCAATGACGGATAGATATACTCTGGGCCCTCTCGGTGGAATGTCGTCTAATGTCTTGCAAGCATATGAATAAGTTCATAAGAGACCACATACCACGGTACGAGTAAAGAGTACTTGTCGAGACGAGGTTGAACAAGGTATAGAGTGATACCGAAGATCAAACCTCGGACAAGTAAAATATCGCGAGACAAAGGGAATTGGTATTGTATATGAATGGTTCATTCGATCACTAAAGTCATCGTTGAATATGTGGGAGCCATTATGGATCTCCAGCTATTGGTTATTGGTCGGAGTGAGTACTCAACCATGTCCGCATAGTTCACGAACCGTAGGGTGACACACTTAAAGTTGGATGTTGAAATGGTAGTACTTGAATATGGAATGGAGTTCGAATATTTGTTCGGAGTCCCGGATGAGATCCCGGACATCACGAGGAGTTCCGGAATGGTCCGGAGAATAAGATTCATATATAGGATGTCATTTTATGTGTTTGAAAATGATCCGGTGCATTTATGGAAGGTTCTAGAAGGTTCTAGAAAAGTCCGGAAGAAAGTCACTTTGGAAGGCGGAGTCCCGAAGGGACTCCACCACCATGGCCGGCCAACCCTAGGGGTGGAGTCCCAGGTGGACTCCACCTAAGGTGGCCGGCCACCCCCTCCCAAGGGAAAGTGGGAATCCCACCTCTAGTGGGAGTCCTAGCTTGGGTAGGTTTCATGTCATATGGAAGGTTTTGGTTTGGGGTCTTATTCGAAGACTTGTAGACCAACTCTTGGGTATTCCACCTATATAATAAGGGCCAAGGGGGGCCGGCCACCACAACAAGCCACAAGCTGGCCGCACCCTTTGAGGCCGGCCAACCCCTCCCCAAACCCTAGCCGCCCCACTCCTCCTTCCCCGCACGCTTAGCGAAGCTCCGCGGATTCTCCACCGCCACCGACACCACGCCGTCGTGTGTCGGATTCAAGATGAGCTACTACTTCCGCTGCCCGCTGGAGGGGAGGTGGACGTCGTCTTCATCAACAACCGAACGTGTGACCGAGTACGGAGGTGCTCGTTCGTGGCGCCGAACCGATCGTGATCAAGATCTTCTACGCGCTTTTGCAAGCGGCAAGTGATCGTCTACCGCAGCAATAAGAGCCTACTCTTATCGGCTTTGGAATCTCTTCAAGGGTTAGTCTTGATCATCCCCTCGTTGCTACCGTCTTCTAGATTGCATCTTGGCTTGGATTGCGTGTTCGCCGTAGGAAAATTTTTGTTTTCTATGCTACGTTCTCCTACAGTGGTATCAGAGCCGTGTCTATGCATAGATGGTTGCACGAGTAGAACACAATGGTTTTGTGGGCGTTGATGCTTATGTTATCTTTAGCTTGAGTACTTTGCATCTTTGTGGCATAGTGGGATGAAGCGGCTCGGGCTAACTTTACATGACCGCGTTCATGAGATTTGCTCCACGCTTGACATGCAACTTGTATTGCATAAGTGGCTTTGCGGGTGTCTGTCTCTCCTACTATAGTGAAGATTCAATTTACTCTTCTATTGACAACACTAGTATCACCGTTGTGGTTCATGTTCGTAGGTAGATTAGATCTCACTCGAAAACCCTAAACCACGTAAAATATGCAAACCAAATTAGAGACGTCTAACTTGTTTTTGCAGGGTTTGGTGATGTGATATGGCCATAATGTGATGATGAATATGTATGAGATGATCATTATTGTATTGTGGCAACCGGCAGGAGCCTTATGGTTGTCTTTAATTTTCATGTTGAGTAGTTTTTCAAAGTAGTTGTAATAGTTGCTACATGAGGTGAACAACCATGAAGCGGCGCCATGAACCTTGACGCTACGCCGACGATGATGGAGATCATGCCCGAAGATGATGGAGATCATGTCCGTGCTTTGGAGATGAAGATCAAAGGCGCAAAGACAAAAGGGCCATATCATATCACATATGAATTGCATGTGATGTTAATCCTTTATGCATCTTATTTTGCTTAGATCGCGACGGTAGCATTATAAGATGATCCCTCACATTAATATCAAGATAATAAAGTGTTCTTCCTTCGTATGCACCGTTGCATTGTTCGACGTTTTGAAGCATCTCGTGATGATCGGGTGTGATAAACTCGACATACAACGGGTGTAAGCCATGTTGCACACGCGGAATACTTGGGTTTGCTTGACGAGCCTAGCATGTACAGACATGGCCTCGGGACAATGGAAACCGAAAGGTTGAACACGAGTCATATGGATGATATGATCAACATGTTGATGTTCACCATTGAAACTACATCATCTCACGTGATGATCGGTTTTGGTGTAGTGGATTTGGATCGTGTACCACTTTACAACTATGAGGGATGTTGTATTAAGTGGGAGTTCATTAGTAATTAGATTAAAACATGAACTAATTATATAAACATAGTCTGAGTAGTATTTTGAATTAATTTTGTAGTATTGGCATCCGTTTACTACTATGCGCTAGTCTTATAATTGAGATAGAAATATTGTTAAAATCTGACTAGAAACTTTACGGATTAGTACCGTATTGTTAATGAATCAAGAAATGATTAAGTCCTATTGCAAACATTTAGTGAAACTCACTTTGTTGATTCAGAGAGCTATGGTTTCAATTAGTACCTAAAGTTATCTTGTCTCCGTGAAACTTGAAGTTCAAATCTGTTTGAAAAGTAAGGAGCTGAAAATTTAGTTTTCAGAAATAATCAAGGTATGAGATATATGTGATATCTAAGACCTTATTGCAACATGATAGAATATAATTTGGTGAGACTACATAAACTCATAAGTTTTATGGGAATGTATGAAGGTTGAAGACGCCAGGCGTCACAATCCTCCAACTATTGGAGCACTAACGATATTCGCATATCCATGAAGTTATCATCCTTAGTATGCACCGTTGCTAAGACTCGTCGTATCAAAGCATCACGTGATGATCGGGTGTTATAGATTCTACGTGTGCTTACAATGGGTGCAAGCCAGATTTGCACATGCGAATACTAAGGTTAAACTTTATGAGCCTAGCATGTACAGACATGGTCTCAAAAGTCGTCATGATATGATGGATAAAATTATGAGTGAAATTGTTCATCATATTAAAAGGTTACTAATAGTGAAATCCGAACACTTGTCATATGATGATCAACTTCAAAGAACCTCAAGGTTATTGGTATTTGATCAACAAACCTAGAAGTTATTAATGTTGAAGTGTTTTTCTGAATAATGAGGAAAGCTAAAAGAGAAACTACAAAAGATTATTGGCAGAAAGAAAGAAAGAAAAGACTAGAAAGTCTAGCTCAGGTGTATATAAATGATATACATGTTATGGATGTATTCCTCATTTGGTCACACAATAAAATTCTTGGGTATTTGTACCATATTGGTTGGTATGAAGTGTCATACAAAACAACACAATACAAGAATACAATGGCCTAAGTGATTGACAAGGAATATGATAGGAATACACGTCTGGAACAAAATAAAGTGCTATTATGTTCGTCGTTGGCATTCTATCTAGCCATTAGAATTTATAATAAAGAACTTAATAATTGTTATTTCTCTGGTCAAATGAAAACAATGAGTTGTTCAAATTATGACATTACTCCATGTACGATGGATAAGTTATTATAAATCTTAATAGTGAAACACATATACATAAAACTGACGCTAAAATGCCATAAGGCAAATGATTTGAATTCCACTTATCTGTGGAACCGCCATTTAGGTCATGTTAGAAAGGAACGCATGAAGGAACTCCATGCAAATGGATTTTTGGAGTCACTTGATTTTTGAATCATTTGACGCTTGCAAATCTTTTCTAAAGAGAATGATTAAAATACCGTTCATAGGCCAAGAGTTGAACGGGCAACTAACTTAGTGAAAAAATACATGATGATGTATGTGGTTCACTGGGCATAGTTGTGTGCGGGAGATTCTTCTACTTCATGAAAACTTTCAACAATGAATTGAGTATATATATGTGGATATATTCAATAAGGAAGAAGTTTGAAACATTTGAATGGATTCAAATAAATTTCAGCATGAAGTGGAAATCATCGTAATAGAAAAGTCAAATATCTATGATTGGATCATGGTAGAAATATTTGAATTACGAGCTTTAGCGAACATCTAAGAGAGTTATGAAATTGTTCTACAACTCACATTTCTTGGAGTATCATAATGATGATATAGTATCCGAGATATGTATCCAAACCTTGTTGGATTAATGATGAGATAAAATATTATGACGCCATTATATTTTTTTTGTGGATTATGCTTTAGTGACTACCGCTTTTACACTAAATAGAGTATCATCATGATCCGTTGAAATGACACCATACAAGTTATGGTATGGGTATAAACCCTAATAGTCTTTTCTTTAAATTTTGGTCTAAGAGTTTACAACCAAAATCGGATGAATGTCTTTGTTGGTTATCCCAGAGATTTAATTGGGAATTCTTCCCACAAGAAAAAGACAAAAGTGTTTGTCAATGTTTCTTATTTCCGAGAAATTGTTTCTAGTGAAGTATTTGGGTGGGAGGACAATATAATTTGATAAGGTTTATGAACCTGAGCATAATGATCAGAGTAGCGCAGCATCGGAATTGGTTTCGGAAGCGGCCATAACGATCATGGCTCCCATGACTACAAAGTGTTTTAGCCATGGAGATCGAAATACATATTGAATCTTGTAGGTATGGTTTACTTTGTGATCAAATAAATGATTTGTGAACAAAGGATTGATTTTGAACAATGATAAACCAACTACAAACAAAGAAGTTATGATGGGCCCTGACTCCGTTAAAATGGCTATATGCCATGAAATCCAAGATAGATAAATACTTTTTGAAAGTAAATGGATCTATAAAATTGATGGACTTGGATGGAATATCCTTAAAGAAGCTCGACTTGTCGAAAAATTGTTTACGACAAAGTTCAAAGAGTTGACTACGATAAGATTAGATCTTCCGTAGCAATGCTTATAGTCTATGTGGATTATTCTAGTAATCACTACATATTTCTTTTATGAGATATGCTAGTAGGATGGCAAAATACACTACTTAACAGAAGTGTGTATTAAAGGTGTATACAAGATACAACCAAGAGTTTTGCCTGTCCGTAGAATACTAGATAGGTATACAAACTTCAATTGGATGAAGTGAGTATCGCGGAGTTGGAATCTTCACCAGATGAAATAGTCAAAGAGTTTTTGATTTCATCAAGAGACGATGAAGAGGCTTGTATTTGCAAGAAATTAAGTGGGAGCGCTGAGACATATTTATAATACTTTATGTAGGTGACATATAGTTGGTTATAAATGATGTAATTATATACTTGATTAAAAGGTTTCATTGAGAATTAACTTCAATGAAAGGATATGGACTGAAACAAATTTAGTGTCAAGATCTATGAAGATAGATTGAAACACATAAATAAGTTTAAGTCAAAGTACATATGATGGATATTGAAGTAGTTCAATATAGAAATATTAAGAAAATGTTCTTGTCATGTGAAGGTTTAACAAGACTTGAGTGTATCGACACTCAATGAGTAAAAACACATGAGTGATTATAGATCACGAATAACATGTACACAATCAGATATCATGTGCTATAAAGTGTTATGAGCATATACCAGAATGATTCATATGATGATCATTGAACGACAGTAAGAATATCCTTGAGTACTTTAGAAGAACTAAGGATATATATATATATTTTTGTATGAAGAAATGACAAACAAATCGCTGTAAGGTATTACACCGATATTGGTTTTGTCACATATAAAATATAATTTCAATCTCAAATTAGACTAAGTGTTGTTTAAAAGGTAGCACAATGAGCTAGAAGTTGTCTATGCTAGATTTAGAAGAGTTCTAAATATTGTGATGGATTCTACAAAAGAAGGCAGAATATGTCATTGTTTTGACAATGACAAAGGATGTTAAGTCAGGAGGTTCTTTGAGAACTTGGTGTAGTTCCGACAAAGTCAGAACTTTGAAGCTATATTGTGTGACAATATTAGTGACATATTTCAGATCGCGGAATTAAGGTTCCACGAAGACTAAGCATATATGCCGACTCATTTGGAAAATGAGTGATGCGTTGAGACGCATATGAATTGCAAAATACATACGTTTCTGAGCGTGTCAAACCGTTGACTAAAACCTCTCCCGTAAGCAAAACATGATAAAGCACCGGAAGGCCAAGGTGTTATATCTTTACAAATGTAAACTAGATTATTGACTCTAGTGCAAGTGGGAGACTGTTGGAGATATGCCCAAGAGGCAATAATAAATGGTTATTATATATCTTTGTGTTTATAATAATGTTTACATACCATGCTATAATTGTATTAACCGAAACATTGGTACATGTGTGATATGTAGACAAACAAGAAGTCCCTAGTATGCCTCTTAAACTAGCTTGTTGATTAATGGATGATTAGTTTCATAATCATGAACATTGGATGTTATTAATAACGAGGTTATGTCATTGTATGAATGATGTAATGGACACACCCAATTAAGCGTAGCATAAGATCTCGTCATTAAGTTATTTGCTATAAGCTTTCGATACATAGTTACCTAGTCCTTATGACCATGAGATCATGTAAATCACTTATACCGGAAAGGTACTTTGATTACACCAAACACCACTGCGTAAATGGGTGGCTATAAAGGTGGGATTAAGTATCCGGAAAGTATGAGTTGAGGCATATGGATCAACGTGGGATTTGTCCATCCCAATGACGGATAGATATACTCTGGGCCCTCTCGGTGGAATGTCGTCTAATGTCTTGCAAGCATATGAATAAGTTCATAAGAGACCACATACCACGGTACGAGTAAAGAGTACTTGTCGGAGACGAGGTTGAACAAGGTATAGAGTGATACCGAAGATCAAACCTCGGACAAGTAAAATATCGCGAGACAAAGGGAATTGGTATTGTATATGAATGGTTCATTCGATCACTAAAGTCATCGTTGAATATGTGGGAGCCATTATGGATCTCAGATCCCGCTATTGGTTATTGGTCGGAGTGAGTACTCAACCATGTCCGCATAGTTCACGAACCGTAGGGTGACACACTTAAAGTTGGATGTTGAAATGGTAGTACTTGAATATGGAATGGAGTTCGAATATTTGTTCGGAGTCCCGGATGAGATCCCGGACATCACGAGGAGTTCCGGAATGGTCCGGAGAATAAGATTCATATATAGGATGTCATTTTATGTGTTTGAAAATGATCGGTGCATTTATGGAAGGTTCTAGAAGGTTCTAGAAAAGTTCGGAAGAAAGTCACTTTGGAAGGCGGAGTCGAAGGGACTCACCACCATGGCGGCCAACCCTAGGGGGTGGAGTCCGGGTGGACTCCACCTAGGTGGCCGGCCACCCCCTCCCAAGGAAAGTGGGAATCCCACCTCTAGTGGGAGTCCTAGCTTGGGTAGGTTTCATGTCATATGGAAGGTTTTGGTTTGGGGTCTTATTCGAAGACTTGTAGACCAACTCTTGGGTATTCCACCTATATAATAAGGGCCAAGGGGAGGGGGCCGGCCACCACAACAAGCCACAAGCTGGCCGCACCCTTTGAGGCCGGCCAACCCCTCCCCAAACCCTAGCCGCCCCACTCCTCCTTCTTCCCCGCACGCTTAGCGAAGCTCCGCGGGATTCTCCACCGCCACCGACACCACGCCGTCATGCTGTCGGATTCAAGAGGAGCTACTACTCCCGCTGCCCGCTGGAACGGGAGGTGGACGTCGTCTTCATCAACAACCGAACGTGTGACCGAGTACGGAGGTGCGCCCGTTCGTGGCGCCGGAACCGATCGTGATCAAGATCTTCTACGCGCTTTTGCAAGCGGCAAGTGATCGTCTACCGCAGCAATAAGAGCCTACTCTTATAGGCTTTGGAATCTCTTCAAGGGTTAGTCTTGATCATCCCCTCGTTGCTACCGTCTTCTAGATTGCATCTTGGCTTGGATTGCGTGTTCGCCGTAGGAAAATTTTTGTTTTCTATGCTACGTTCTCCTACAGTGTTATGGATGACTCTGAACCTCTGGTTATGACCGACAACATGAAGAAACATTACGACTTGTTCTTCGACAGAGGTGTGGATGCTATCAGTCAACGGTCCTCTTTCCCTGAACGTTTTCGCAAGTGCATAGAAAGGGGTTCTTCTCATCCGTAGCATCTGGATGGCATCTATGTCGTTGCAGTTGTAGATGTTGTTTAGGTTGGAAATCTTCTCCTGATCTCGTTGTAACATAGGTCCGTAAGTCACACGAGGAAAAGCAGCATGCCTAACTGCTCTCTTGTGCACCATGAGGATCCAGGCTTGTACGTAAATGATGAGTGTTGCGGCGTGATGGACAAGTTGTAGCTGGTCGGTCTACTCAAACAAGATCTATGCATTACGAACGGTCTTATCGAACCTAACTAGTTCTACCAACATGAATCTTACACTACAGTAGAGCAGAGGAGTTTCCACTTACCTCCGTCATGGTGGACGAAGGACATGGCTGAAAGCCGCCGAAGTTGTGCGCAGCCTCCGCCGCGGCTGGAGAAGAGGACCCTGGTCCGGCGCTGGAGACTGAAGGGAGATGCGCGCTGCCAGATCTGGGTCGCCACCGCCGGTGCGAAATTTGGGGGAAGGGAAATTTTGGAAGGGGGCTAATGGAGAGGGTAACTGATATCTACGGGTGCTTCTATTCTTGTAGACAGTGTTGGGCCTCCAAGAGCAGAGGTTTGTAGAACAGCGACAAGTTTTCCCTTAAGTGGATCACCCAAGGTTTATCGAACTCAGGGAGGAAGAGGTCAAAGATATCCCTCTCAAGCAACCCTGCAATCACGATACAAAAAGTCTCTTGTGTCCCCAACACACCTAATACATTTGTCAGATGTACAGGTGCACTAGTTCGGCGAAGAGATAGTGAAATACAAGTAGTATAGATGTATATGAGTGGTAATAGTAATCTGAAATAAAGATGGCAGCGAGTAAACATGCAATTGAACAGTAAGTAAACGGTGTTTGCAGTATTGGAAACAAGGCCTAGGGATCATACTTTCACTAGTGGACACTCTCAACATTGATCACATAATAAATAACAACTTCTCTCATTTGTGCTACATACACTCTTTTGTTGGATGACAAACACCAGTCGTTGTGTAGGGCTACAAGAGCTCCCTCAAGCCGGAGTTAACAAGCGCCACAACATTCAGCATTCATATTTAAGTAACCTTAGAGCATAATAGATCTTTGCAAAATAGCCCGAGTACTAACATAGCATACACACTGTCACCATTACACTATGAAGGGGGATAGATCACATCAATACTATCATAGCGATAATTAACTCCATAACCTACAAGAGATTATGATTATAATCTACGACAAGAACCACACGATGCACACACTGTCACCTTTACACCATGCAGGAGGAATAGACTACTTTAATAACATCACATGAGTAGCACATAGACTAGTAGCGATACAAAGCTCATCATATGGATCCCAATCATGCAAGCAATTCATGAGATCATTGTATTGGAGTACAGAGAGAGAGATTAACCACATAGCTACCGGTACAGCCCTTAGCCTCGAGGAGAACTACTCCCTCATCATGGGAATAGCGATGGCGATGAGATGGCGGTGGTGTCGATGGAGAAGCCTTAGGGGCACTTCCCCGTCCCGGCGGCGTGCCGAACAGAGACTCTCCCCCTGATCTTGGCTTCGCGATGGCGGCTCTGGAACTTTTCTCGTACCGTGGCTTATTCGTATAGGGTTTCGCGACGGAGTCCTTAAGTAGGCGGAAGGGCAGCCTCGGAGGGGCCCTGGTGGGGCCACACCATGGGCGCGCCCAGCCTTGGCCGCGCCCGGCGTGTGGGCCCCCCAGGCTCCTCTCTAGTGCCTCTCGGTGTTGGAAGCTTCGTGCAAAAATAAGATATTGGGCATTGATTTCGTCCGATTGAAGAATATTTCCTTACTAGGATTTCAAAACCAAAAACAGAAAAACTGGCATAGCATCTTTTCAATAGGTTAGTTAAATGCATCAAAACGATATAAAGTGTGAACAAAACATGTAGGTATTGTCATAAAACAAGCATGGAACATAAGAAATTATAGATACGTTGAGACGTATCAAGCATCCTAAACTTAGTTCCTACTCGCCCTCGAGTAGGTAAACGATAACACAAATAATTTCTGAAGTGACATGCTACCAACATAATCTTGATAAACATCATTGTAAAGCATATGAGATGGATGGAGTGATCTGAACAAAAGATTGCTAACAAAGATAATGACTAAACAAATGAATCATATAGCAAAACTTTTCATGAATAGTACTTTCAAGACAAGTATTAACAAGACTTGCATAAGAGCTAACTCATAAGCAATAAATTCAAAGTAGAATGCATTGAAGCAACACAAAGGATGATTAAGTTTCAGCGGCTGCTTTCAACTTGTAACATGTATATCTCATGGATATTTGTCAACATAGAGTAATATAAGGTGCAATAAGTAAACATGTAAGAATCAATGCCACAGTTAACACAAGTGTTTGCTTCTAAGATAGAGAAGTGGGTAAACTGACTCAACATAAAGTAAAAGAATGGCCCTTCGCAGAGAGAAGCATGGATTACTATTTTTGTGCTAGAGCATTTGTTTTGAAAACATAGAAACAATTTTGTCAACGGTAGTAATAATTCATATGTGCTATGCATAATACTTCCTACAAGTTGCAAGTCTCATGCATAGAGTACTAATAGTGCTCGCACCTTGTCCTAATCAGCTCGGATAACACGGATTATCATTGCATGACATATGTTTCAACCAAGTGTCACAAAGGGGTACCTCTATGCCGCCTGTACAAAGGTCTAAGGAGAAAGCACGCATTGGATTCCTCGCTTTTGATTATTCTCAATTTAGACATCCATACCGGGACAACATAGACAACAGATAATGGACTCCTCTTTTAATGCTTAAGCATTCAACAACAAATAATATTCTCATAAGAGATTGAGGTTGTATGTCCAAACTGAAACTTCCACCATGATACATGGCTTTAGTTGGCTGCCCAATGTTCTTCTCTAACATATGCATACTCAAACCATTTGATCATGAAATCGCACTTACTTCAGACAAGACGAACATGCATAGCATCTCACATGATATCCAACAAAGATAAAAAGTTGATGGCGTCCCCAGAAACATGGTTACCGCTCAACAAGCAACTTATAAGAATTAAGACACATAACTACATATTCATCACCACAATAGTTTTTAAGCTATTTGTCCCATGAGCTATATATTGCAATAGATAAAGGAATGAAATTTTAAAGGTAGCACTCAAGTAATTTACTTTGAAATGGCAGAAAAATACCACATAGTAGGTAGATATGGTGGACACAAATGGCATGGGGTTTGGCTCAAGGTGTTTGGATGCACGAGAAGCATTCCTCTCAGTACAAGGTTTGGGCTAGCAAGGTTGTTTGAAGCAAACACAAGTATATGAACAAAACTTACATAAGAACATATTGCAAGCATTATAAGACTCTACCTGTCTTTCTTGTTGCTCAAACACTTTTACCAGAAAATATCTAGACCTTAGAGACCAATCATGCAAACCAAATTTCAACAAGCTCTACAGTAGTTCTCCACTACTAGATTTAAACTACATGATGCAAGAGCTTAAACATGATCTATGAGAGCTCAAAACAATTGCCAAGTATCAAGTTATTCAAAACCATATGAAGCATTTTCTGATTCCAACAAAATAACAACAAGTGAAGCGATCAACTTTCGCCCTTGAACATTAAAAGTAAGAATGAAGAACACTAGTGTTCATACGAAAATAAAAGCACACAGACTCTCCAAGTAAAGTACATAAGATGTGACGGAATAAAAATATAGTTTCACTAGAAGTGACCTGATAAGTTGTCGATGAAGAAGGGGATGCCTTGGGCATCCCCAAGCTTAGATGCTTGAGTCTTCTTGAAATATGCAGGGATGAACCAGGGCATCCCCAAGCTTAGACTTTTCACTCTTCTTGATCATAGTATATCATCCTCTTCTCTTGACCCTTGAAAACTTACTCCACACCAAACTTCAAGCAAACTCATTAGAGGGTTAGTGCATAATAAAACATTCGCATGTTCAGAGGTGACACAATCATTCTTAACACTTCTGGACATTGCGCAAGTTAATGGAACAAAGAAACTCATTCAACATAGCAAAAGCGGCAATGCGAAATAAAAGGCAGAATCTGTAAAACAGAACAGTCTATAAAGACGAATTTGCAGGGGCACTTAACTTGCTCAGATGGAAAAACTCAAAACTAATGAAAATTGCGTACATATCGAGGATCACACACGTAAATTTGTAGATTTTTCGAGTTAACTACGAGACTTCTCTGTGGTCGTGAACAACAAATCTGTTTTAGCAGTAATCCAAATCTAGCATCAACTTTACCATACAGACTTTACTTGGCACAAAAACATGATAAAGAGAGGTTGCTACAGTAGTAACAAATTCCAAGACTCAACAAAACAGTAGCAAAATAAACACATGGGTTATCTCCCAAAAAGTTCTTTCTTTATAGCCATTAAGATGGGCTCGTAATTTCAATGATGCAAATAAGATTTGAAGCAAAATAGAACATCAAGAAGCAAATTCAAAACACATTTAAGCCTAACCCACTTCCTATGAAAAGAAATCTTGTAAATAAACAAATTCATGAAGAACAAAGTGGCAAGCATAGAAAAGCAACACAAGCGCAATTTCAAGATTCTCAACATAAAGAGGGGAAACTTAATATTATTAAGATGCATATAACCATGTTCCCTCTCTCATAATAACTTTCAATAGCATCATGAACAAACTCAACAATATAACTATCACATAAAACATTCTTGTCATGAGCCATATGCATAAAATTATTACTCTCCACATAAGCATAATCAATTTTATTAGTTGTAGTGGGAGCAAATTCAACAAAGTAGCTATCATTATTATTCTCATCAAGTGTAGGAGGCATAGTATAATCATAATAAAATTTACTCTCCATAGTAGGCGGCACCAAAAGACCACTATCATTATAATCATCATAAATAGGAGGCAAAGTATCATCAAAGAAAATTTTCTCCTCAATGCTTGGGGGACTAAAAATATCATGCTCATCAAAACCAGCTTCCCCAAGCTTAGAATTTTCCATATCATTAGCAACAATGGTGTTCAAAGCGTTCATACTAATATCATTGCTACTAGCATGCAAATAAGATTCCATAAGTTTTTTAATTTTCGCAGCAAACAATCCATGTCTTAACTCAGGAAATAGAATAAGAAGCTCATTGTTACTTTCCATTATGCCTAACTAGTGTAAACAAGAAACCAAAAGAAGCAATTGCAGGATCTAAAGGAAATAGCTTCGAGCACTTACAACGGTAACAGAAAATAACTTAGTTACGGGACCGGAGTATGAGTGCCTTTAACTTTCCTCCCTGGCCTTAAAATAGCTTGATGTCTACGAGTGCTTCTATTCTTGTAGACAGTGTTGGGCCTCGAAGAGCAGAGGTTTGTAGAACAGCAGCAAGTTTTCCCTTAAGTGGATCACCCAAGGTTTATCGAACTCAGGGAGGAAGAGGTCAAAGATATCCCACTCAAGCAACCCTGCAATCACGATACAAGAAGTCTCTTGTGTCCCCAACACACCTAATACACTTGTCAGATGTATAGGTGCACTAGTTCGGCGAAGAGATAGTGAAATACAAGTAGTATGGATGTATATGAGTGGTAATAGTAATCTGAAATAAAGATGGCAGCGAGTAAACATGCAGTGAACAGTAAGTAAGCGGTGTTTGCAGTATTGGAAACAAGGCCTAGGGATCATACTTTCACTAGTGGACACTCTCAACATTGATCACATAATAAATAACAACTTCTCTCATTTGTGCTACATACACTCTTTTGTTGGATGACAAACACCAGTCGTTGTGTAGGGCTACAAGAGCTCCCTCAAGCCGGAGTTAACAAGCGCCACAACATTCAGCATTCATATTTAAGTAACCTTAGAGCATAATAGATCTTTGCAAAATAGCCGAGTACTAACATAGCATACACACTGTCACCATTACACTATGAAGGGGGGATAGATCACATCAATACTATCATAGCGATAATTAACTCCATAACCTACAAGAGATTATGATCATAATCTACGACAAGAACCACACGATGCACACACTGTCACCTTTACACCATGCAGGAGGAATAGACTACTTTAATAACATCACATGAGTAGCACATAGACTAGTAGCGATACAAAGCTCATCATATGGATCTCAATCATGCAAGCAATTCATGAGATCATTGTATTGAGTAAGAGAGAGATTAACCACATAGCTACCGGTACAGCCCTTAGCCTCGAGAGAACTACTCCCTCCTCATCATGGGAGACAGCGATGGCGATGAAGATGGCGGTGGTGTCGATGGAGAAGCCTTCCGGGGCACTTCCCGTCCGGCGGCGTGCCGAACAGAGACTCTGTCCCCAGATCTTGGCTTCGCGATGGCGGCGGCTCTGGAACTTTTCTCGTACAGTGGCTTATTCGTATAGGGTTTTCGCGACAGAGTCCTTAAGTAGGCGGAAGGGCATCCTCGGAGGGGCCCTGGTGGGGCCACACCATAGGGGGGCGCGCCCCAGCCCTTGGCCGCGCCGCCCTAGCGTGTGGGCCCCCCCAGGCTCCTCTCTAGTGCCTCTCGGGTGTTCTGGAAGCTTCGTGCAGAAATAAGATATTGGGCATTGATTTCGTCCGATTCCGAGAATATTTCCTTACTAGGATTTCTGAAACCAAAAACAGCAGAAGCAGCACTTGGCATCTTGTCAATAGGTTAGTTCCGAAAATGCATCAAATGATATAAAGTGTGAACAAAACATGTAGGTATTGTCATAAAACAAGCATGGAACATCGAAATTATAGATACGTTGGAGACGTATCAAGCATCCCAAGCTTAGTTCCTACTCGCCTCGAGTAGGTAACGATAACACAAATAATTTCTGAAGTGACATGCTACCAACATAATCTTGATAAACATCATTGTAAAGCATATGAGATGGATGGAGTGATCTAAACAAAAGATTGCTAACATAGATAATGACTAAACAAATGAATCATATAGCAAAACTTTTCATGAATAGTACTTTCAAGACAAGTATTAACAAGACTTGCATAAGAGCTAACTCATAAGCAATAAATTCAAAGTAGAATGCATTGAAGCAACACAAAGGATGATTAAGTTTCAGCGGCTTCTTTCAACTTGTAACATGTATATCTCATGGATATTTGTCAACATAGAGTAATATAACAGGTGCAATAAGTAAACATGTAAGAATCAATGCACACAGTTAACACAAGTGTTTGCTTCTAAGATAGAAAGAAGTGGGTAAACTGACTCAACATAAAGTAAAAGAATGGCCCTTCGCAGAGGGAAGCATGGATTACTATTTTTGTGCTAGAGCTTTTGTTTTGAAAACATAGAAACAATTTTGTCAACGGTAGTAATAATTCATATGTGCTATGCATAATACTTCCTACAAGTTGCAAGTCTCATGCATAGAGTACTAATAGTGCTCGCACCTTGTCCTAATCAGCTCGGATAACACGGATTATCATTGCATGACATATGTTTCAACCAAGTGTCACAAAGGGGTAACTCTATGCCGCCTGTACAAAGGTCTAAGGAGAAAGCACGCATTGGATTCCTCGCTTTTGATTATTCTCAATTTAGACATCCATACCGGGACAACATAGACAACAGATAATGGACTCCTCTTTTAATGCTTAAGCATTCAACAACAAATAATATTCTCATAAGAGATTGAGGTTGTATGTCCAAACTGAAACTTCCACCATGATACATGGCTTTAGTTGGCTGCCCAATGTTCTTCTCTAACATATGCATACTCAAACCATTTGATCATGAAATCGCACTTACTTCAGACAAGACGAACATGCATAGCATCTCACATGATATCCAACAAAGATAAAAAGTTGATGGCGTCCCCAGAAACATGGTTACCGCTCAACAAGCAACTTATAAGAATTAAGACACATAACTACATATTCATCACCACAATAGTTTTTAAGCTATTTGTCCCATGAGCTATATATTGCAATAGATAAAGGAATGAAATTTTAAAGGTATCACTCAAGTAATTTACTTTGAAATGGCAGAAAAATACCACATAGTAGGTAGATATGGTGGACACAAATGGCATGGGGTTTGGCTCAAGGTGTTTGGATGCACGAGAAGCATTTCCTCTCAGTACAAGGTTTGGGCTAGCAAGGTTGTTTGAAGCAAACACAAGTATATACCGGTACAGCAAAACTTACATAAGAACATATTGCAAGCATTATAAGACTCTACACTGTCTTCCTTGTTGCTCAAACACTCCTACCGGAAAATATCTAGACCTTAGAGAGACCAATCATGCAAACCAAATTTCAACAAGCTCTACGGTAGTTCTCCACTACTAGATTTAAACTACATGATGCAAGAGCTTAAACATGATCTATGAGAGCTCAAAACAATTGCCAAGTATCAAGTTATTCAAAACCATATGAAGCATTTTCTGATTCCAACAAAATAACAACAAGTGAAGCGATCAACTTTCGCCCTTGAACATTAAAAGTAAGAATGAAGAACACTAGTGTTCATATGAAAAAGCGGAGTGTGTCTCTCTCCCACATGAACATGAATTTATTCAGATAATGAAAATAACAAAACGAAAATAAAAGCACACAGACGCTCCAAGTAAAGTACATAAGATGTGACGGAATAAAAATATAGTTTCACTAGAAGTGACATGATAAGTTGTCGATGAAGAAGGGGATGCCTTGGGCATCCCCAAGCTTAGATGCTTGAGTCTTCTTGAAATATGCAGGGATGAACCAGGGGCATCCCCAAGCTTAGACTTTTCACTCTTCTTGATCATAGTATATCATCCTCTTCTCTTGACCCTTGAAAACTTCCTCCACACCAAACTTCAAGCAAACTCATTAGAGGGTTAGTGCATAATAAAAAATTCACATGTTCAGAGGTGACACAATCATTATTAACACTTCTGGACATTGCACAAATCTTCTGAAAGTTAATGGAACAAAGAAACTCATTCAACATAGCAAAAGCGGCAATGCGAAATAAAAGGCAGAATCTGTCAAAACAGAACAGTCCGTAAAGACGAATTTTGCAGGGGCACTTAACTTGCTCAGATGGAAAAACTCAAAACTAATGAAAGTTGCGTACATATCTGAGGATCACACTAATCCAAATTTGCAGATTTTGCTGAGTTACCTACAGAGACTCTCACGCAATTCGTGACAGACACAAATCTGTTTACGCATAATCAAATCTAGCATCAACTTTACCATACAGACTTTACTTGGCACAAAAACATGATAAGGAGAGGTTGCTACGGTAGTAACAACTTCCAAGACTCAACAAAACAGTAGCAAAATAAACACATGGGTTATCTCCCAAGAAGTTCTTTCTTTATAGCCATTAAGATGGGCTCAGTAATTTTAATGATGCTCTCGCGAGAAATAAGATTTGAAGCAAAAGAGAACATCAAGAAGCAAATTCAAAAACATTTAAACCTAACCCACTTCCTATGAAAAGGAATCTTGTAAATAAACAAATTCATGAAGAACAAAGTGGCAAGCATAGAAAAGCAACACAAGCGCAATTTCAAGATTCTCAACATAAAGAGGGGAAACTTAATATTATTAAGATGCATATAACCATGTTTCCCTCTCTCATAATAACTTTCAGTAGCATCATGAACAAACTCAACAATATAACTATCACATAAAACATTCTTGTCATGAGCCATATGCATAAAATTATTACTCTCCACATAAGCATAATCAATTTTATTAGTTGTAGTGGGAGCAAATTCAACAAAGTAGCTATCATTATTATTCTCATCAAGTGTAGGAGGCATAGTATAATCATAATAAAATTTACTCTCCATAGTAGGCGGCACCAAAAGACCACTATCATTATAATCATCATAAATAGGAGGCAAAGTATCATCAAAGAAAATTTTCTCCTCAATGCTTGGGGGACTAAAAATATCATGCTCATCAAAACCAGCTTCCCCAAGCTTAGAATTTTCCATATCATTAGCAACAATGGTGTTCAAATCGTTCATACTAATATCATTGCTAGTAGATGATGACCCACAAGTATAGGGGATCGCAACAGTCTTCGTGGGAAGTATTACCCAATTTATTGATTCGACACAAGGGGAGACAAAGAATACTTGTAAGCCTTAACAGCGGACTTGTCAATTCAGTGCACACCAGACTTGCTCGCAAGAGTTTATCAGTAGCAACAGTTTTATAGCAGTAGGAATAGTGAAATAAAGCAGCGGTGAAATAAAGACAGTAGTAGTGATTATAGTAAACGCAGGATTAAAATACTGTAGGCACGGGGACGGATGAACGGGCGTTGCATGGATGAGAGAATTCATGTAACAATCATGGTAGGGCATTTGCAGGTAATAATAAAGCGGTATCCAAGTACTAATCAATCAATAGGCATGTGTTCCATATATAGTCGTACGTGCTCGCAATGAGAAACTTGCACAACATCTTTTGTCCTACCAGCCGGTGGCAGCCGGGCCTCTAGGGAAACTACTGGAAATTAAGGTACTCCTTTTAATAGAGTACCGGAGCAAAGCATTAACACTCCGTGAACACATGTGATCCTCACATCACCGCCTTCCCCTCCGGTTGTCCCAATTTTGTCACTTTGGGGCCTCGGGTTCCAGACAACAACGTGTGTATACAACTTGCAGGTAAGATCAATAAACAATGCATATGATGATGAAACAATAACATGTTCAGATCTGAGATCATGGCACTCGGGCCCTAGTGACAAGCATTAAGCATAACAAGTTGCAACAATATCATAAAAGTGACATCTACGGATACTAGGCACCATGCCCTAACAATCTTGTGACTATTACATGATCAATCTCATCCAATCCCTACCATCCCCTTCAGCCTACAGCGGGGGAATTACTCACACATGGATGGGGAAACATGGCTGGTCGATGGAGAGGCGTCGGTGGTGATGGCGGTGAAGATCCCCTCCAATTCCCCGTCCCGGCGGAGTGCCAGAATGGAGTTTTTGGTCCCGAGGCAGAGTTTCGCGATGGCGGCGGCGTACTGGATGGTCTCTGGAAATATGGTCGAAACCCTGGCGTTTTTAGGTCGAAAGGCATATGTAGTCCGAGAGGAGAGCGTCGGGGGGCCGAGGCGCCCACACAACAAGGCGGCGCGCCCCCTCCGGGCCGCGCCGGCCTAGTGTGTGGGGGCCTCGGGCCCACGGCTTGCCCTTCTGGCTCCGTCGTATTCTGGGAAAATAGGGCCTTTCGCATAAATTCCGAGGATTTTCCGAAAGTTGGATTTGCACAAAAACGAGACACGAGCAATTCTGCTGAAAACAGCGTTAGTCCGTGTTAGTTATATCCAAAATACACAAATTAGAGGCAAAACAACAGCAAAAGTGTTCGGGAAAGTAGATACGTTTTGGACGTATCAACTCCCCCAAGCTTAGCTTATTGCTTGTCCTCAAGCAATTCAGTTAACAACTGAGTGCGATAAAAGAACTTTCACGAACACATTTGTTCATATGATGTAAATATTCTCATGATATGGCAAGTGCTTAAGCAATTCATAATAAGGTACATGCAAATAAAGTCATCTAGTAACTGTGTCAATCATAAAAGAGATACCAACAAACTAATAACAAGCATCATGAAACACTTCAATAAGCAGGATTGCAATGTTCATAGAAGGATATGATAAAGTGGTATCTCGCTTGCCTGTATTTGTAGCAAAACATAAATGCCCAGGCACCTCTGAAGTTCATAGAAAGACTAGAAGTAAATTTGTCAAAGATAAAAGCATCAAAGTTATACCACAGCTGATCATATTTTGGGACAAGCATATTATACTAAGAATGACAGTCATGCTCTCAAGAAAGTGCTCAAAGAAAGGATGGTGACTCAACATAAAAGTAAAAGATTGACCCTTCGCAGAGGGAAGCAGGGATTAACATGTGCTAGAGCTTTTCATTTTCAAAAACAGAAGTAAAATTATTTTGAGAGGTGTTTGTTGTTGTCAACGAATGATAGTGGGTACTCTAACCACCTCGCCAACCAGACTCTCAAGAGCGGCTCCCATGAAGGACGTTATCTCTACCAAAGGTAGATCATCCCTCTTCTCTTTTGTTTACACATGTACTTTAGTTTCATTATGGATGACACTCCCCAACCTTTGCTTACACAAGTCATGGCTAACCGAATCCTCGGGTGCCTTCCAACATTCACATACCATGGGGAAGTGTCTATTTGCAGGTTAAGTTGCTTACTGATGAATCAGAGCAAAACACGTGAAGAGAATTATTAATGAAAGTTGATTAATTGGGGCTGGGAACCCCGTTGCCAACTCTTTTTGCAAATTTATTGGATAAGCGGATGTGCCACTAGTCCATTGGTGAAAGTCTGTCCGGAGTAAATGACAAGGTTGAAAGATAAAACACCACATATTTCCTCATGAGCTATAAAACATTAACACAAATTGAGAAGTAGTTTGAAGGTTTAAAGGTAGCACATGAGAATTTACTTGGAATGGTTTGAAATGCCATGCATAGGTATTTATGGTGGACACTTTGGAATAACTTAGTTTTCAGGTGTTTGGAAGCACGAGCAGCGTTCCCGCTCAGTACAAGTGGAGGCTAGCAATAGACTGGGAAGCGACAATCAAGAGAGCAATAACTGTCATAATCATGCTTGCGACAAAATAAAATTAACGGAGGCATAAAAGTGATACAAGAACTCTGAAGCAAAGTAAATCATCGAGGCTTAATTGAATTTTGTTTAGTCATATGCATGCGTGAGCATGTGCCAAGTCGATTCAAGTGAATTATTCAGAGGAGGATACCACAATGTCATACCGATTTATGAATAAAACAATGCAAGCAAATATTCATGACATGCTACTCATTATTAATAGATTGGAACTAATCATGAGAGATCATAAACTACTAGACTTTCATTAAATGACATATACCTCACATGAACCAACTAAGCATGCTCACATGGATAAGTATATGTACAAAAATGAAAAAAATAGAGTTCATACCAGCCTCTCACCACAGTCAAATTGCCGTAGATCGTCATTATTGCCTTTCACTTGTGCAGCTCGAATAATAATATTGGAATAAAACCAAGATCAAACCATCGGAGACCTCTGAACTCCCTAATGAACTTCACAAAACAGGAACAAAAGGAAACAAGAAAACAAAGCAAAATCTTTTTGGGTTTTCTCATAGCAAACCAACGATAGCAAATAAAGTGAAATAAGAGCAAAGAACCAAATAAACAAATGGTGAAGAGAAACAACAGAAATATTTTTGGTCTTTTTGTGTTTTAGGAAAGAAACAAAGCGGAAACAATAGAATGCAAACTAACAGAACACAGAAAAGCAGGATGGCAGAAATCTGCCAAACCTAACAGCAGTACAGAAATCGAAATTAACAAAAATCTTCCATTGCTCAGCTCAAAAAGTGTTCAACTAATGAAAGTTAGATAACAACCTGGGGCACATGCTCAAAAATTTGCAACTCAAAATAACGTTCTGGCTGTGCGTACGAATTTTTTGGTAACAGCCCAGAATCTGTTTTTGGACAGCACTTCCCCAAATATCATCTCCCTCTCATTAGAAAACCACTCTAAGAAACTAAACAAGTATGTACAAGTATCCAGCAACCATAATATGCAAAGAATGAGTGATGCCGGTATACCTCCCCCAAGCTTAGGCTTTTGGCCTAAGTGGAGTTCATTCCCACGGTCCCCATGAAGTGGTGTCTCCGTAGTACGACGAAGAACGACCCGGTTCCAGGTATGTGCTGGAGGAAGCAACGGTACGTGACGGTGTAGTCGTAGGAGGGCTCGGCGTCCTCGGAGTCATGTTGCTGGTGGAAGCCTTGTATCTTCAGTTGCTCATCCACCTCCTCCTTAGAGCGCGACCATGGTTTCCTGCCAATACTGAACAAATCTGTTTGGGGCAAGAGGACTTCCCTCTCATCCCCGTCAGCAAATAACATTCTATAAACAATATTATCCATACTAGAGTCAACTGTAACAAATTGGTGACTCTTCATAGCAGCAATATCTAACCTAACAGGTGGTATTTCTACATCAGTAGGGTCAAGAGGGAGATCTAGACGTGCCAAAATACGCGATGCAATTATTCCCCCATAAATAGGCCCCTTGTTAGACAAACGGCGAGCAATAACAGAACCAAGATGATAAGGTGTCTCCCAGTGAGTGCAGCAATCAAGAAAGCAAGATGATAACTAGAAATATTACTAGTGTTCTCCCTACCAAGAATGCTAGTAGCAAGGTAATAAGCAAAATACTTAATGGCGGGGAGTTGAATGTTTCTTATCTTGCCACGCTGAATGGTGCGGCAATCATCATTTGTAATTTCTTGATAGAGCTCCAGCAAAACCCTGGGGTTGTCCTCAATCTTCTTCGTACCTGCAGGGGCAATATCCAATGCAGCACAAAAATCCTTCAACTTCATAGTGACAGGATTACCATAGATCTTGAATGCAACCGTCGGGTTGAAGTGCTTGTTGTTGAACTTGAAGCTCTCCACAAAGATTTTAGTAAGCATGTAGTATTGCTTCCTCTCATCCTCCATATAGGCGGTTAAACCCGCCTTTCTGACGAGAGTCAAGAAATCATCCAACAACCCTGCATTGCTCAAAAATTCATAACATGGAAAAGATGAAGCATTAGGGTCTCCATTGCCCTCATCGAAGCTTGGTGCAATCACGTCCTCATTATAGGATCGTCTAATCCGAGTGGATGCCCTCGAGGGCCTCCCCGTGCTCGTCGTCTCTCCTTCGAACACCTCTCCAAAGTTGTAGTTGTTCATTTTCCTTTTCTGAAATTTTTCAACAATCATTATAAAATTTGATTTCAAGGTATATAATTGAGAGGAACTACTATAGAAACTTTCTAGAGTACTAAACATGCATCAAAACTAGTTTCTACCACTTAGAACAAGCATGCAAGCTCACTAAACATGTTACCTACAGCAGCAAAATATTCAAGATATACTCAACCAAACAAAATTCTAATTGGATAATCAAAGGAGTCACAGACCGGAGAGCAAATGTGCCAAATTTCAGACAGAAATCTGGGCTGAGCAAAGAGATCGAGAAATCGCGAGTTCTTGAGCAGAAACGCGAGTGAGAGAAAGTGAGTACGAGTTTTTTCGGGAGAGAGAAGAGAATGAGTGAAAGGGATGATGAAGTGGGGCAAGGAGGGGCCCACACACCAGGGTGGCGCGCCCCCCTTCTGGCCGCGCCGGCCTGTGGGGTGCCACCCAGGGTGCACTGGTCATCCCCAGGTGCTCCAGGTGCTCCTTCGAAAAATAAGACTACCAGTATAATTTTTGTAAATTTTTGAGAACTTCGAAAAATGCACATTTCTGGGTGTTAAAGTAATTATTACTGCGCAGGAAAATGATTTCCAAAATTTTAAACAACTAAAGCATATTGCAAAACAAAAAGTGCTACAGCAAGTAAAACAAATGGAGGGAGAAAGAAAGAAAGAAATGTTGTTTAGCTCTCTTATGCATTAAAAATATACTTGTTAACAAGGTTGATCAAGTCTTGCTACCAAATAAATTTTATATGACATAAGAAGAAATAAACCTCAAATCAATCATGTTACCTTATATTGAATTGATATGGATCCAATCACAAGAGTTTGATATTCTTCTTTAGGCTCATATATAGGACAATCAATGGATCCTACTTTGATAGTTTTCACATTAAAAATTGTATTAACTCCATATACTTTATCAATCCTCTTGGGAAAATAGACAGTATGTTCCTTGTCATCAACATTGAAAGTAACTTTTCCTTTATTGCAATCAATAACAGCCCCTGCAGTATTAAGAAAGGGTCTCCCAAGAATAATGGACATATTATCATCTTCAGGCATTTCCAACACAACAAAATCAGTTAATATCAAGCAATGTTGAGTAACTTGAACATGAACATTTTCACATACACCAACAGGAATAGCAGTAGATTTATCAGCCATTTGCAAAGATATATCGGTGGTATCAACTTATCTAAATCAAGTCTCTTGTAAAGAGAAAAAGGCATTACACTAACTCCTGCTCCCAAATCACATAGAGCAGTTCTAACATAATTATTCTTGATGGAACAAGGAATAGTCGGTATACTGGGTCTCCCAGCTTCTTTGGAACCTTACCATTGAAGGAGTAATTAGCGAGCATAGTGGAAATCTCCTCATTAGGAATTTTCCTTTTGTTAGAGACAATATCTTTCATATACTTTGAATAAGGAGGCAATTTAATAGCATCAGTCAAAGGGATTTGCAAAAATAAAGGTTTCATCCAATCACAAAATTTATTATAATGTTCCTCCTCCTTTGATTTTAGTTTCTTAGCAGGAAAAGGCATTGGCTTTTGAACCCAAGGTTCTCTTTCATTACCATGTTTCTTTGTAATAAAATCTTCTTTAGTGTACTTTTTATTTTTATCATGCTTTTCAGGTTCTTTCTCAATTTCTTCTTTATCAGGAGTATCATTCTTATCATTATCTTCATCATGTTCATTACCACTTTCAGTTTCAGCATCAGAAATAGAAATACTATTAGGATCATTAACAGGTTCAGAGGATTCTACAACAGTTTTATGTTTCTTCTTCTTTTTCTTAGAAGGACTACTAATTTCTTTAGTTCGTTGAGAATCTTGTTCAATTCTTTTGGGGTGCCCTTCAGGATATAGAGGATCCTGGGTAGAAACACCGCCTCTAGTTGTTACTTCATAAACATGTTTATCTTCATGATTATTTTTTAACAAGTCATTTTGCACTTTAGTAAGTTGATCAATTTGAGTTTGAATCATATTAAAATGTTTAACAAGCATCTTAACATCATTGGAGGTTCTCTCCACAATATCATGCAATTTACTAATAGCTTGAGAATTTTCCATTAGATGATTCTCTACTCTCATATTAAAATTACTTTGCT
This sequence comes from Lolium multiflorum, assembly GCA_030979885.1. Classification (NCBI taxonomy): domain Eukaryota; kingdom Viridiplantae; phylum Streptophyta; class Magnoliopsida; order Poales; family Poaceae; genus Lolium; species Lolium multiflorum. Next base: position 90,306,861 of record CM061753.1, on the reverse strand, counting down.
TAACAATATAATTATCAAATTCATCTAAACATTGATCAGGAGGTTTTGAATATGGAATATCTCCTCTATCAAAGCGTTGAAGAGAATGTACCTCGATTGTGGATGAAGGGGGAATTATCTTACATAGGTCTTCTATAGGAGGTAAATTCTTCACATCTTCAGATTTAATACCTTTCTCCACAAGAGATTTCTTGGCTTCCCTCATATCTTCATCATTTAATTCAATCATACCCCTCTTCTTCAATATAGGTGTCGGAGTTGGTTCAGGTGTAGACCAATCATCATGATTTTTGCTTATCTTTGCCAATAATTCTTCAGCTTCGTCCGGAGTTCTCTTCCTGAAAACACAATCAGCACAACTATCCAGGTATGCCCTAGACTCAATGGTTAGTCCACTATAAAATATATCAAGCAAATCATGCTTTTCCAAATCATGTCCAGGCCGAGCTCTAATAAGAGAGCAAAATCTTGCCCAAGCTTCAGGCAATTTCTCTCCATCTTCTTGATCAAAGCTATAAATTCTCTGCAGAGCCATATGTTGAGCACTAGCGGGAAAGTATTTTCGAAAGAAAACATCAAGCAAAAAACTTGGACTATTAATAGAATCAGGAGGCAAATTATTATACCAAATCTTAGCATCATCCTTTAATGAGAATGGGAAAATCTTAGCAACAAAATAAGTACGCATCTTAACATCATCAGAAAACAAGCTACTTAAAGTAGAAAGCTCATTCATATGCTCTACAGCACTCTCTTTTTCAGTACCACAGAAAGGTGTTTTCTCAACAATAGATATATGAGATAAATCAAGAGAAAAGTCATAATCTTTATCTTTAATGTTTATAGAAGATGTGGCAAATTTAGGATCAGGAGACAGTTTATATCTAACAGCATGTTGTGCAATAAGCTTTTTAAGGTTACTTGTACTAGTAGTAGCATTGCATTTATCAATAAAATCATCATCAAGTTCCACATAATCTTCATCAAGATCATCAATCTCAGGTGAATTAACAGGTGTAACAGTATTTTCATTAGGAGTTTCAGTATTTTCAATTTGTCTAGACCTAGCAATTGTAGCATCTAGAAAAGGACCTAATGAACCAGTATTATCAAGCACAGTAGAAGCATCATCAAAATTATCAGAGGAATTTTCAGATTCAGCAGAAGTACCAACACGTGAAGTTTGTGGTGGTGAAACAAGTTGACTTATCACAGATGGTGAATCAAGAGCAGCGGAGGTATTCCGAGTTGTACCTTTTCTTGTAGTGGATGGTAATATGGCGACTTTAGTATCGCGAGGTTTACCCATGATGGAGAATTTGCAGGAACAATATCAATCCAAGTGAACTTGCAAATAAAGCTATGCTCCCGGCAACGGCGCCAGAAAATAGTCTTGATGACCCACAAGTATAGGGGATCGCAACAGTCTTCGAGGGAAGTATTACCCAATTTATTGATTCGACACAAGGAGACAAAGAATACTTGTAAGCCTTAACAAGCGGAGTTGTCAATTCAGCTGCACCTGGAAACAGACTTGCTCACAAGAGTTTATCGGTAGCAACAGTTTTATAGCAGTAGGAATAGTGAAATAACACGGTGAAATAAAGACAGCGGTAGTGATTATAGTAAGCAGCAGGATTAAAATACGTAGGCACAGGGACGGATGAACGGGCGTTGCATGGATGAGAGAATTCATGTAACAATCATGGTAGGGCATTTGCAGGTAATAATAAAGCGGTATCCAAGTACTAATCAATCAATAGGCATGTATTCCATATATAGTCGTACTTGCTCGCAATGAGAAACTTGCACAACATCTTTTGTCCTACCAGCCGGTGGCAGCCGGGCCTCTAGGGAAACTACTGGAAATTAAGGTACTCCTTTTAATAAGTACGGAGCAAAGCATTAACACTCCGTGAACACATGTGATCCTCACATCACGCCTTCCCCTCCGGTTGTCCCAATTTCTGTCACTTTGGGGCCTCGGGTTCCGGACAACAACGTGTGTATACAACTTGCAGGTAAGATCAATAAACAATGCATATCATGATGAAACAATAACATGTTCAGATCTGAGATCATGGCACTCGGGCCCTAGTGACAAGCATTAAGCATAACAAGTTGCAACAATATCATAAAAGTGACATCTACGGATACTAGGCACCATGCCCTAACAATCTTGTGACTATTACATGATCAATCTCATCCAATCCCTACCATCCCCTTCAGCCTACAGCGGGGAATTACTCACACATGGATGGGGGAAACATGGCTGGTCGATGGAGAGGCGTCGGTGGTGATGGCGGTGAAGATCCCCTCCAATTCCCCGTCCGGAGTGCCGAACGGAGTTTCGGTCCCGGCGGAGTTTCGCGATGGCGGCGGCGTACTGGATGGTCTGGAAATATGGTCGAACCCCCTGGCGTTTTTAGGTCGAAAGGCATATGTAGTCCGAGGAGAGCGTCGGGGGGCCGCCGAGGCGCCCACACAACAAGGCGGCGCGCCCCTGGGCCGCGCCGGCCCCTGTGTGGGGGCCTCGGGCCCCCACCTGGCTTGCCCTTCGGCTCCGTGGGAAAATAGGGCCTTTCGCATAAATTCCGAGGATTTTCTGAAAGTTGGACTGCACAAAAACGAGACACCAGAGCAATTCTGCTGAAAACGGCGTTAGTCTGTGTTAGTTGTATCCAAAATACACAAATTAGAGGCAAAACAATACCAAAAGTGTTCGGGAAAGTAGATACGTTTTGGACGTATCACTAGCATGCAAATAAGATTCCATAGGTTTTTTAATTTTCGCAGCAAACAATCCATGTCTTAACTGAGGAAATAGAATAAGAAGCTCATTGTTACTTTCCATTATGCCTAACTAGTGTAAACAAGAAACCAAAAGATGCAATTGCAGGATCTAAAGGAAATAGCTTCGAGCATTTACAACGGTAACAGAAAATAACTTAGTTACAGGACCGGAGTATGAGTGCATTTACCGTTCCTCCCGGCAACGCGCGGAAAATAGCTTGATGTCTACGGGTGCTTCTATTCTTGTAGGCAGTGTTGGGCCTCCAAGAGCAGAGGTTTGTAGAACAGCAGCAAGTTTTCCCTTAAGTGGATCACCCAAGGTTTATCGAACTCAGGGAGGAAGAGGTCAAAGATATCCCTCTCAAGCAACCCTGCAATCACGATACAAGAAGTCTCTTGTGTCCCCAACACACCTAATACACTTGTCAGATGTATAGGTGCACTAGTTCGGCGAAGAGATAGTGAAATACAAGTAGTATGGATGTATATGAGTGGTAATAGTAATATGAAATAAAGATGGCAGCGAGTAAACATGCAGTTGAACAGTAAGTAAGCGGTGTTTGCAGTATTGGAAACAAGGCCTAGGGATCATATTTTCACTAGTGGGCACTCTCAACATTGATCACATAATAAATAACAACTTCTCTCATTTGTGCTACATACACTCTTTTGTTGGATGACAAACACCAGTCGTTGTGTATGGCTACAAGAGCTCCCTCAAGCCGGAGTTAACAAGCGCCACAACATTCAGCATTCATATTTAAGTAACCTTAGAGCATAATAGATCTTTGCAAAATAGCCCGAGTACTAACATAGCATACACACTGTCACCATTACACTATGAAGGAGGGATAGATCACATCAATACTAGCATAGCGATAATTAACTCCATAACCTACAAGAGATTATGATTATAATCTACGACAAGAACCACACGATGCACACACTGTCACCTTTACACCATGCAGGAGAAATTATAGATACGTTGGAGACGTATCAGTAACCGAAGAGAGAGGTTACCCCTACCTTTGCCGCGCAACGCCGCTGGGATTTCGGCTTCTCCCGTCATGCTGAGGCGGAGTTCCCGCGCGAACGGCGTTGTCGATTTTTGTCTCGCCAGGGCCTGGCCCTGGAGAAACTATCAAACCGGCGTTCCTCCGGAGCCTGTCCCAGAGATGCTTTAAAACCCGTGTTACGCAAGAACGCGAGTGCGTCCAGGGAATCAAACGGCCCGAAAAATATTGGGCCGATGCGAGACAAGGGGCGTCCAGGCTACCAAACGCGCCATTTCTGTTCCACCGGCGCGCAACGTAAGCATTGACACAACAACGGGTAGTGCTGGTTGCGTTTTTTTCTACTGTACAAGGATTTAGGCATTTTCGTTTTTTGTGATTATAGAAAAATGATAGGCCGTCAGGGCGTCGCCTCGTGGGGTCTCCGCCTCTCCGGCCACCAAGGGCGCTGCCGATTGTCGTCGTATCTCTATGTGGAGTTAGGCTGGGTTATATTTTAATAGGTTGACAGGCTCATCCGATCCGCTTATGTCATCTGTGATGAGTGGTGGACGGAGCAATGGGGAGAATGATGCGTTGGATGGTTACGTGCGTGTAGTCGTGAACCGAACGGTGGTGTGCTTGCGACATCATCTGCAATGCCTCTTGCATGCATCTATCTAGCCACTACATGCCCACGGAGAGTATAACCCTAACATCTTCATTCCGTCCTTTCTTTCTCGACAAACAAGGCGCTAGCATATGTCCTATCCCGACCACTAAAAGAATTATGCACGAGGCCTCTAAAAATTATCGGTTTGGGTTTTCAAAATGAGGCTCCAAACCTAAAATATTCGGGTACCTACATAGTTACTAGTTAGGAAAAAAAAGTTAGGAAGAGACTCCTGAGCTTCTCTCACTTCTTGGCCTCATTCTCTCATCACCAAACCATCATCGTGACCCACACACATAATTGACTGCGACGGCCAATGTCTTCTGTGTTCCCGGCCTCCCGCATTCTTCAGTGAACTCCCTCACCGCCATCGATCCGCCATGGCCGCTGACCAAATTCCATCGATTACGGCCAACGAGGAGCACCTCTCCCGAAGTTGAGGACTGGGAGATACTCTCGGGGCCTCCTGCCAACGTCGCTGCTCAAGCAGTGACATCATGGTGCCTTCCCCAGCTGCTTTATGCTTGATGTTGTTTGTCCAAGGTGGCATGGGGCACCGACGATGACATCTAGGATCACGTCGGCAATACAACCTCCTAATCCGACGAGGTACATTGTTCTAGGGTTTGCCCTTTTTTTGTTTGAGAATTCAATTTGGATTACTAAATTTTTAGTAGTTGTCCTATGAGCATGGTATTTGGGGTATGGAAATCAAGTGGAAGCTTTGTCTTGAAGCCATAGATGGGCCCAAGAAATTTTTGAAGCCCGGGCAAATAGGTTAGTATGCTATCTTTGAGCCTGGCTTTTCAGAACCTAGGTGCATATGAACCTACTTTTTGAAAAGTTCCGTTTGTGATGTCAAAATATGTTTTAAAAATCGAAACACAAAATGATTTCCCAGATGATCTCAAATATGTGCCCTGGACATGAGTTTCGTGACGAAAAAACTTTTTATTTGTCTCGGCAAAAAAGTGAAATTTTGCAGGGCTATATAGTAGTATATATGTGACGTATTTTGTCTTTTTTAGATTCTGAAATAAAAAGTGGTTTCTCCGCGAAAACTTTCTACGCACACATGGAACATGCGTACGTACCCAATTATTTTTATTTCAGAATTTTTTCACATTTCGAAAATGCATTTTCAACCTGGGTTCACGTGCACTCAGGTTCAACTGGGGCTTTTCCATCCTTTTGTCAAATACATATGCAATAGGGGTGAAAATAGGCTTGATGATCGGTCAGAAGCCTGGTCGGCTGCCCAGGTAATAGGGATGGTACGTCCGCCTACGCTTGAAGCAAACAAAAAGTCATTATTTTGGAAAAAATAAACTTCACAATCAAACACAAAGAAGGAAACCTAATGGAGCATAAATGATGGCTGAAGAGAAGTTAGAGCCAACAACTGGGAAGATGAACGAAGCACTGAACAAGATCGAGAAAGAAAAGAAGGCAACTCGGTTCACGATTGAAAGGTATGCCCTTGAAGAGGAAACGGATCTAACATTATGCATTCAAAGCTACTGTTATCTAGTTGTGGTTTTAATTGCCATTTCAGGAGTACCTAGTTGCACGAAGAGCAAGTCTAAGAAATTTCAAATTTGTTTCTAAAAAAATTAATTTGGATAAAAGTTCAATAAAGAGGCCTACTGTAGTGCATCCGACTTTACGCACCATTGCAGGTATTGAAGAAATGTCAACAACAAAAAACGTTTTGAGAGTGGCCTACATAACCATTTTAGAGGTCGAAGAAATAGGTTATCTGCTAAGCTTGTTGTTGTAAGGTGAGCACTCCTTTAAAATTAAAATTGTTTTGATCGAAGTTAAACTTTATAAACTTTGACTAAATATATAGAAAATAATGTCAACAACATCAACTCAATGTTTTTTTGACATGTCAACTCAATGTTATTCGAACCACATGAAATAAATTTTCATGTTATATTTTTTCGATAAAGAGAATATATTAATATCGGAAGATACCAAATACATCCAGGCTCTGCAACAACGCAGTACCCTAATGGTAGTACGGATGCACACAACTAAAATAGAAAAAGAAAACTAAGAGAAAAAGTCCCGCTACGGTACTCCAGTCCTAGCAACAACGGTACAACCACCACCAAGACAACACTTGAAATCCAGGCTCTCCACAAGCGACGCCTCCAAGAAGAGAACAGTGCACAAGCACCGTCATCGCCCGATCAAAAGATCTTAGGTTTTCACCCTGAAGATAGTCCCCGCTCTCAAAACAATGCCTTCAACAAGACCATTGCCAGGCACAACCAATTAAGGCCAGACCTTGGATTTTCACCCTAAACGGTAAGACTCTGAACTTCACCTGTGTTGCTACCCCCACTTGCATACTGTTATTCCAATCCGGCCTTCAAGAAATTATCCGTCTCTGATACACCATGGACTAAAATGTTATCTGCTCGCAACACAAAACAGAGCTTCGCGTCGCTCCCTCTAGAACCAAACAGTCGGAATAAAAACATGGGTGCACACGACCGAATACCTCCCAAACCAGCAAACTCCAGGCACGAGCACTGTTACATTTGCCAGCGGAGCCTTCCGAAACTCAACATCCAACCAAATCCAGTCGGACATGCATACGATAGATCAGCCCCACGCCACCCGCCGGAAACCTGCGGCCGCCGCACCAAATCGTACCAGTAGCCCGGAAAGGCCGGCTGGGGGAATGATATTTCAGCGCAGGGTCGATCCTCACCGGAACTGGCCCAACACACAGCGAAGATCGAGTTCGGGGGGGGGGCTAGGAGATGCCCATATCGAGATCTAGGGTATCCGCAACCACCATCTGCCGGTCCTGCACCTTCACTCCAGCCAAGGCGCCGCCGGGGGAAGACCTCCGCCACCACTCCGACCAGGGTCGCCGCCCTGGGCGTTGCACGACGGAAGATCCGGCCAAAACCACCCTAGCAGCCCTGACAAGCATCCCCGGCGACCTCCACCCCAACCTCCTTTGGTGGATGGATCCTCCGCCACGGCGGCAAGGGACAGCTGCAGAGGCGGTGAGAGGGGCAGGCGGTGCAGGAGACTTGGCGGCGGCGCGATTGGATCGCCCCCGGCGTCGCCCTAGGGAGCGACACGCAGGGGTGCGGGTATGCATTTGGTATTATGTAAGCTAATACATTCTTATATAAAGTTGGTCAAACTTTAGAAAGTTTGACTTTTACCAAAACTAAAATGCATCTTAAACTAGCAAGGAGGGAGTATGTTACTAGTGCATGGTTAGTTAAACTTTGGCAGGTCATAAGTGTGATATCTTGGTGCTTAATTACCAGAGTCCTAAAAGGAGCACTTACCCCTGATTGCATCATGCATATTTGAAACCTCTTGGCAGGTATGCACCATTCCAACTAGAGAGATTTGTCGAAATAGATTCTGCTAGTATAAGAAGATCAACCTGTCGTACGTTGCGGGTCGGCAGTTAACTCGGCAAGTCTCCTCGCACATTTGGTAAGAAACTAACGCAAAAGAAGAACCTGTTTAACTCTTCCTAAAAGCCTCAGACCGCGTCAAACCAAACCCAATCATACGCCCCCACGCGTCCCAAGTCCACACCGGCCTCACCGCCCCCCGTCGTCGTCCTTCCTTATTAACCGCGCCACCTCCGCCCCTGTTTCCCCATAGCTTCCAGCTCTGAACCCGAAAGCGAAGCCCTTTCAGGTGGCGCTGGTGCACCGTTCCTTTTTTGAAGGCGTCATTTTTGGAGAGTCTGTATTTCAGGTGTTGTCTTGGTGGTTGATGTATTGCTAGACCTGAGATACTGTAGCGAGACTTTTGTTTATTAGTTTTCTTTTTTCCTTTTTTGCCCGTGTGCATCCATAATACCAGTAGGGTGTTGCGTTGTTGTTGCATTTAATTGGTATCTTTTGATATTACTATATTCCCTTGATCGAAAAAATGCCCACGGAGAGTATAACCCTAACATGTTCATTCCATCCTTTCTTTCTCGACAAAAAAGGCGCTAGCATATGTCCTATCCCGACCACTAAAAGAATTATGCACGAGGCCTCTAAAATTATCGGTTTGGGTTTTCAAAATGAGGCTCCAAACCTAAAATATTCGGGTACCTTCATAGTTAGGAAGAGACTCGTGAGCTACTCTCCCTTCTTGGCCTCATTCTCTCACCACCAAACCACCATCGTGACCCACACACGTAATTGACCGCGGGGGCCAATGTCGTCTCCGTTCCTAGCCTCCTGCATTCTTTAGTGACCTCCCTGTAGGATAACGTAGCATAGAAAACAAAAATTTTCCTACGGCGAACACGCAATCCAAGCCAAGATGCAATCTAGAAGACGGTAGCAACGAGGGGATTGTCGAGACTCACCCTTGAAGAGATTCCAAAGCCTACAAGAGGAGGCTCTTGTTGCTGCGGTAGACGTTCACTTGCCGCTTGCAAAAGCGCGTAGAAGATCTTGATCACGATCGGTTCCGGCGCCACGAACGGGCAGCACCTCCGTACTCGGTCACACGTTCGGTTGTTGATGAAGACGACGTCCACCTCCCCGTTCCAGCGGGCAGCGGAAGTAGTAGCTCCTCTTGAATCCGACAAGCACGACGGCGTGGTGTCGGTGGCGGTGGAGAAATCCGGCGGAGCTTCGCTAAGCGTGCGGGATATGGTGGAGGAGCGGGCGCTAGGGTTTGGGGAGAGGGGGTGGCCGGCCACTATAGGGGGCGGCCAAGCTTATGGCTTTGGTGTGGCCGGCCTCCCCTTGGCCCTCTATATATAGGTGGAAGCCCCAAGTGTTGGACTACAAGTCTTCGAATAAGACCCGAACCCAAAACCTTCCATATGGTGGGAAACCTTCCCTCCCACTAGAGGTGGGAATTCCACCTTCCAGGGGGGTTGGCCGGCCCCCTAAGGGGAGTCCACTTGGGACTCCTCCCCCACTAGGGTTGGCCGGCCATGGAGGTGGAGTCCCATGTGGACTCCACCTTCCTTGGTGGTTTCTTCCGGACTTTTCTAGAACCTTCTAGAACCTTCCATAGAACCTTCCGCATCATTTTATTCACATAAAATGACATCCTATATATGAATCTTATTCTCCGGACCATTCCGGAACTCCTCGTGATGTCCGGGATCACATCCGGGACTCCGAACAAATATTCGAACTCCATTCCATATTCAAGTTCTACCATTTCAACATCCAACTTTAAGTGTGTCACCCTACGGTTCGTGAACTATGCGGACATGGTTGAGTACTCACTCCGACCAATAACCAATAGCGGGATCTGGAGATCCATAATGGCTCCCACATATTCAACGATGACTTTAGTGATCGAATGAACCATTCACATACGATACCAATTCCCTTTGTCTCGCGATATTTTACTTGTCGAGGTTTGATCTTCGGTATCACTCTATACCTTGTTCAACCTCGTCTCTGACAAGTACTCTTTACTCGTACCGTGGTATGTGGTCTCTTATGAACTTATTCATATGCTTGCAAGACATTAGACGACATTCCACCGAGAGGGCCCAGAGTATATCTATCCGTCATCGGGATGGACAAATCCCACTATTGATCCATATGCCTCAACTCATACTTTCCGGATACTTAATCCCACCTTTATAACCACCCATTTACGCAGTGGCGTTTGATGTAATCAAAGTACCTTTCCGGTATAAGTGATTTACATGATCTCATGGTCATAAGGACTAGGTAACTATGTATCGAAAGCTTATAGCAAATAACTTAATGACGAGATCTTATGCTACGCTTAATTGGGTGTGTCCATTACATCATTCATACAATGACATAACCTTGTTATTAATAACATCCAATGTTCATGATTATGAAACTAATCATCCATTAATCAACAAGCTAGTTTAAGAGGCATACTAGGGACTTCTTGTTTGTCTACATATCACACATGTATCAATGTTTCGGTTAATACAATTATAGCATGGTATGTAAACATTATCATAAACACAAAGATATATAATAACCATTTATTATTGCCTCTTGGGCATATCTCCAACAGTCTCCCACTTGCACTAGAGTCAATAATCTAGTTTACATATGTAAAGATATAACACCTTGGCCTTCTGGTGCTTTATCATGTTTTGCTCACGGGAGAGATTTTAGTCAACGTTCTGACATGCTCAGAAACGTATGTATTTTGCAATTCATATGCGTCTCAGCGCATCACTCATTTTCCAAATGAGTCGGCATATATGCTTAGTCCTCTGGTGGAACCTTAATTCCGCGGTCTGAAATATGTCACTAATATTGTCACACACAATATAGCTTCAAAGTTCTGACTTTGTCGGAACTACACCAAGTTCTCAAAGAACCTCTGACTTAACATCCTTTGTCATTGTCAAAACAATGACATATTCTGCCTTCTTTTGTAGAATCCATCACAATATTTAGAACTCTTCTAAATCTAGTATAGACAACTTCTAGCTTATTGTGCTACCTTTTAAACAACACTTAGTCTATTTTGAGATTTGAAATTATATTTTATATGTGACAAAACCAATATCGGTGTAATACCTTACAGCGATTTGTTTGTCATTTCTTCATATAAAAATATATATATATATATCCTTAGTTCTTCTAAAGTACTCAAGGATATTCTTCTTACTGTCGTTCAATGATCATCATATGTATCATTCTGGTATATGCTCATACACTTTATAGCACATGATATCTGATTGTGTACATGTTATTCGTGATCTATAATCACTCATGTGTTTTTACTCATTGAGTGTCAGATACACTCAAGTCTTGTTAAACCTTCACATGACAAGAACATTTTCTTAATATTTCTATATTGAACTACTTCAATATCCATCATATGTACTTTGACTTAAACTTATTTATGTGTTTCAATCTATCTTCATAGATCTTGACACTAAATTTGTTTTAGTCCATATCCTTTCATTGAAGTTAATTCTCAATGAAACCTTTTAATCAAGTATATAATTACATCATTTATAACCAACTATATGTCACCTACATAAAGTATTATAAATGTGTCTTAGCGCTCCCACTTAATTTCTTGCAAATGCAAGCCTCTTCATCGTCTCTGATGAAATCAAAAACTCTTTGACTATTTCATCTGGTGAAGATTCTAACTCCGTGATACTTACTTCATCCAATTGAAGTTCGTATACCTATCTAGTATTCCACGGACCAGCAAAACTCTTGGTTGTATCTTGTATACACCTTTAATACAAGCAATGTATTTTGCCATCCTACTATCATATCTCATGAAAGAAATATGTAGCGATTACTAGAATAATCCACATAGACTATAAGCATTACTACGGAAGATCTAATCTTATCGTAGTCAACTCTTTGAACTTTGTCGTAAACAACTTTTCGACAAGTCGAGCTTATTCAAGGATATTCCATCCACGTTCATCAATTTTATAGATCCATTTACTTTCAAAAAGTATTCATCTATCTTGGATTTCATGGCGTATAGCCATTTTAACGGAGTCAGGGCCCATCATAACTTCTTTGTTTGTAGTTGGTTTATCATTATTCAAAATCAATCCTTTGTTCACAAATCATTTATTTGATCACAAAGTAAACCATACCTACAAGGTTCAATATGTACTTCGATCTCCATGGCTAAACAAATTCCGATGTTGCGCTACTCTGATCATTATGCTCAGGTTCATAAACCTTATCAAATTATATTGTCCTCCCACTCAAATACTTCACTAGAAACAATTTCTCGGAAATAAGAAACATTGACAAACACTTTTGTCTTTGTCTCGTGGGAAGAAATTCCCAATTAATTCTCTGGGATAACCAACAAAGACATTCATCCGATTTTGGTTGTAAACTCTTAGACCAAAATTTAAAGAAAGACTATTAGGGTTTATACCCATACCATAACTCGTATGGTGTCATTTCAATGGATCATGATGATGCTCTATTCAGTGTAAAAGCGGTAGTCACTAAAGCATAATCCACAAAAATATAATGGCGTCATAATATTTTATCTCATCATTAATCCAACAAGGTTTGGATACATATCTTGGATACTATATCATCATTATGATACTCCAAGAAATGTGAGTTGTAGAACAATTTCATAACTCTCTTAGATGTTCGCTAAAACTCGTAATTCAAATATTTCTACCATGATCCAATCATAGATATTTGACTTTTCTATTACGATGATTTCCACTTCATGCTGAAATTTATTTGAATCTATTCAAATGTTTCAAACTTCTTTCTTATTGAATTATATCCACATTTATACTCAATTCATTGTTGGAAGTTTTCATGAAGTAGAAGAATCTCCCGCACACAACTATGCCCAGTGAACTACATACATCATCATGTATATTTCCACTAAGTTAGTTGCCCGTTTCAACTCTTGGCCTATGAACGGTATTTTAGTCATTCTCTTTAGAAAAGATTTGCAAACGCCAAACGATTCAAAAATCAAATGACTCCAAAAATCCATTTGCATGGAGTTCCTTCATGCGTTCCTTTCTAACATGACCTAAATGGCGGTTCCACAAATAAGTGGAATTCAAATCATTTGCCTTATGGCATTTTAGCGTCGTGTTATGTATGTGTGTTTCACCATTAAGATTTATAATAACTTATCCATCATACATGGAGTAATGTCATAATTTGAACAACTCATTGTTTTTATTTGACCAGAGCAAAATAACAATTATTAAGTTCTTTATTATAAATTCTAAGGGCTAGATAGAATGCCAACGATGAACATAATAACACTTTATTTTGTTCCAGACGTGCATTCCTATCATATTCCTTGTCAGTCACTTAGGCCATTGTATTCTTGTATTGCGTTGTTTTGTATGACACTTCATACCAACCAATATGGTACTAATACCCAAGAATTTCATTATGTGACTTAACTAGGAATACAACCATAACATGTATATCATTTATATACACCTGAGCTAGACTTTCTAGTCTTTTCTTTCTTTCTGCCAAAATATCTTTTGCAGTTTTTCTTTTAGCTTTCCTCATTATTCAGAAAAACACTTCAACATTAATAACTTCTAGGTTTGTTGGTCTAATACCAATAACCTTGAGGTTATTATTTTGAAGTTGATCATCATATGACAAGTGTTCTAGATTTCACTTATTAGTAACTATGATGAACAATTTCACTCATAATTTTATCCATCAATTCATGACAACTTTTTGAGACCATGTCTGTACATGCTAGGCTCATAAAGTTTAACCTTAGTATTCGCATGTGCAAATCTGGCTTGCACCCGTTGTAAGCACACGTAGAATCTATAACACCCGATCATCACGTGATGCTTCGATACGACGAGTCTTAGCAACGGTGCATACTAAGGATGATAACTTCATGGATATGCGAATATCGTTAGTGCTCCAATAGTTGGAGGATTGTGACGCCTGGCGTCTTCAACCTTCATACATTCCCATAAAACTTATGAGTTTATGTAGTCTCACCAAATTATATTCTATCATCTTGCAATAAGGTCTTAGATATCACATATATCTCATACCTTGATTATTTCTGAAAACTAAATTTTCAGCTCCTTACTTTTCAAACAGATTTGAACTTCAAGTTTCACGGAGACAAGATAACTTTAGGTACTAATTGAAACCATAGCTCTCTGAATCAACAAAGTGAGTTTCACTAAAAGTTTGCAATAGGACTTAATCAATTCTTGATTCTTTAACAATACGGTACTAATCCGTAAAGTTTCTTATCAGATTTTAACAGTATTTCTATCTCAATAACAAGACTAGCGCATAGTAGTAAACGGATGCCAATACTACAAAATTAATTCAAAATACTACTCAGACTAAGTTTATGACAAATTGAGTTCAAATTTTAATTCTACATAATTAAAAATCTAGGTGAACTCCCACTCAAAACAATATCCCTCGCATTGTCTTAGTGATCACACGAACCAAATCCATCACACCTATGCCCGATCATCACGAGACAAGATGTAATTCCAATGGCGAACACTCAAAGTGTTCATCATATCAATCATATGATTCATGCTCTACCTTTCGGTATCACGTGTTCCGAGATGTCTGTACATGCTAGGCTCGTCAAGGCCACCTTAGTATCCGCATGTGCAAAACTGTCTTGCACCCGTTGTATGTACTTATTGAATCTATCACACCCGATCATCACGAGATGCTTCGAAACGACAAGACTTGATAACGGTGCTACTAAGGATGAACACTTTATTATCTTGAGATTTTAGTGAGGGATCATCTTATAATGCTACCGTCGCGATCTAAGCAAAATAAGATGCATAAAAGGATTAACATCACATGCAATTCATATGTGATATGATATGGCCCTTTTGTCTTTGCGCCTTTGATCTTCATCTCCAAAGCACGGACATGATCTTCATCATCAACGGGCATGATCTCCATCATCGTCGGCGAAGCACCAAGGTCAATGGCGCCGTCTTCATGATCGTCCTCCATGTAGCAACTATTACAACTACTTTGAAATACTACTCAACATGAAATTTAAAGACAACCATAAGGCTCCTGCCGGTTGCCACAATACAATAATGATCATCTCATACATATTCATCATCACATTATGGCCATATCACATCACCAAACCCCTGCAAAAACAAGTTAGACGTTCTCTAATTTGGTTTGCATATTTTACGTGGTTTAGGGTTTTCGAGTAAGATCCAATCTACCTACGAACATGAACCACAACGGTGATACTAGTGTTTTCAATAGAAGAGTAAATTGAATCTTCACTATAGTAGGAGAGACAGACACCCGCAAAGCCACTTATGCAATACAAGTTGCATGTCAAGCGTGGAGCAAATCTCATGAACGCGGTCATGTAAAGTTAGCCCGAGCCGCTTCATCCCACTATGCCACAAAGATGCAAAGTACTCAACTAAAGATAACAAGAGCATCAACGCCCACAAACCATTGTGTTCTACTCGTGCAACCATCTATGCATAGACACGGCTCTGATACCACTGTAGGATAACGTAGCATAGAAAACAAAAATTTTCCTACGGCGAACACGCAATCCAAGCCAAGATGCAATCTAGAAGACGGTAGCAACGAGGGGATTGTCGAGACTCACCCTTGAAGAGATTCCAAAGCCTACAAGAGGAGGCTCTTGTTGCTGCGGTGGCGTTCACTTGCCGCTTGCAAAGCGCGTAGAAGATCTTGATCACGATCGGTTCCGGCGCCACGAACGGGCAGCACCTCCGTGCTCGGTCACACGTTCGGTTGTTGATGAAGACGACGTCCACCTCCCGTTCAGCGGGCAGCGGAAGTAGTAGCTCCTCTTGAATCCGACAGCACGACGGCGTGGTGTCGGTGGCGGTGGAGAAATCCGGCGGAGCTTCGCTAAGCGTGCGGGATATGGTGGAGGAGCGGGCGCTAGGGTTTGGGGAGAGGGGGTGGCCGGCCACTATAGGGGGCGGCCAAGCTTATGGCTTTGGTGTGGCCCCTCCCCTTGGCCCTCTATATAGGTGGAAGCCCCAAGTGTTGGACTACAAGTCTTCGAATAAGACCAAAACCTTCCATATGGTGGGAAACCTTCCTCCCACTAGAGGTGGGAATTCCACCTTTAGGGGGTTGGCCGGCCCCAGGGGGAGTCCACTTGGGACTCCTCCCCACTAGGGTTGGCCGGCCATGGAGGTGGAGTCCCATGTGGACTCCACCTTCCTTGGTGGTTTCTTCCGGACTTTTCTAGAACCTTCTAGAACCTTCCATAGAACCTTCCGCATCATTTTATTCACATAAAATGACATCCTATATATGAATCTTATTCTCCGGACCATTCCGGAACTCCTCGTGATGTCCGGGATCACATCCGGGACTCCGAACAAATATTCGAACTCCATTCCATATTCAAGTTCTACCATTTCAACATCCAACTTTAAGTGTGTCACCCTACGGTTCGTGAACTATGCGGACATGGTTGAGTACTCACTCCGACCAATAACCAATAGCGGGATCGGAGATCCATAATGGCTCCCACATATTCAACGATGACTTTAGTGATCGAATGAACCATTCACATACGATACCAATTCCCTTTGTCTCGCGATATTTTACTTGTCCAGGTTTGATCTTCGGTATCACTCTATACCTTGTTCAACCTCGTCTCTGACAAGTACTCTTTACTCGTACAGTGGTATGTGGTCTCTTATGAACTTATTCATATGCTTGCAAGACATTAGACGACATTCCACCGAGAGGGCCAGAGTATATCTATCCGTCATCGGGATGGACAAATCCCACTATTGATCCATATGCCTCAACTCATACTTTGGATACTTAATCCCACCTTTATAACCACCCATTTACGCAGTGGCGTTTGATGTAATCAAAGTACCTTTCCGGTATAAGTGATTTACATGATCTCATGGTCATAAGGACTAGGTAACTATGTATCGAAAGCTTATAGCAAATAACTTAATGACGAGATCTTATGCTACGCTTAATTGGGTGTGTCCATTACATCATTCATACAATGACATAACCTTGTTATTAATAACATCCAATGTTCATGATTATGAAACTAATCATCCATTAATCAACAAGCTAGTTTAAGAGGCATACTAGGGACTTCTTGTTTGTCTACATATCACACATGTATCAATGTTTCGGTTAATACAATTATAGCATGGTATGTAAACATTATCATAAACACAAAGATATATAATAACCATTTATTATTGCCTCTTGGGCATATCTCCAACACTCCCTCACCGCCATCGATCCGCCATGGCCGCCGAACAAATTCCGTCGATTACGGCCAACGAGGAGCACCTCGCCCGAAGTTGAGGACTGGGAGATACTCTCGGGACCTCCTACCGACGTCGCCGCTCGTGCAGTGACCTCACGACGCCTTCCCCAACAGCTTTCTGCTGCATGTCGTTTGTCCAAGGTGGCATGGGACACCAACAATGACATCTAGGATCACGTCGGCAATACGACCTCCTAATTCGATGAGGTACATTGTTCTAGGGTTTGCCCTTCTCTTTTCTGAGAATTCGATTTGAATTACTAAATTTTTAATAGTTGTCCTATGGGCATGGTATTTGGGGTATGAAAATTAAGTGGAAGCTTTGTCTTGAAGGTTTGAAGCAAACAAAAAAATCATTATTTTAGAAGATTTAAATATCACAATCAACAATAAAGAAGGAACCTAATGGAGCACAGATGATGGCTGAAGAGAAGTTAGAGCCAACAAATCGAAAGATGAACGAAGCACTGAACAAGATCGAGGAAGAAAAGAAGACAACTCGGTTGAAGATTGAAAGATATACCCTCAGGGAGGAAACAGGTCTAACATTATGCATTCAAAGCTATTGTTATCTAGTCGTGGGTTTACTTGCCATTTTAGAAGTACCTAGTTGCATGAAGAGGAAGCTTAAGCCATTTTAAGTTTGTTTCTAAAATAAAAAAATGCATAAAACTTAAATAAAGAGGCCTAGTTTAGTGCATCCAACTTCACGCGCAATTGCAGGTATTGTAGAAATGTCAAAAAAAAAATGTTTTGAGAGTGGCCTACTTAACCATTATAGAGGTTGAAGAAATAGGGCATCTGCTAAGCTTGTTGCTTTAAGGTAGTGAATGATCCCTCCTTTTTAAATTAAAATGCACATTAGTTTTGATCGAAATCAAACTTTATAAACTTTGAACAAATGTATAGAAAATAATGTGAACAACATCAACTGAATGTTACTAAACCACATGAAATCAAACTTCATGTTATATACATTTGGTATTATGTGAGCTAATACATTCTTAAATATAGTTGGTCAAACTTTATAAAGTTTGACTTTGACCAAAATTTGTATGCATCTTAAATTTGGAAGGAGGGGGTATGTTAGTGCATAATTAGTTAAACTCAAATATAGTTGGTTAAATTTTATAAAGTTTGACTTTGAGCAAAACTAATATTGACCTTAAATTGGAAAGGAGTGACTATGTTAGTGCATAATTAGTTAAACTTAGGCATGTCATAAATGTGACATCTCTGTGCTTAATTACCAGAGTCCTAAAAGGAGCACTTACCCCTGATTGCATCATGCATATTTGTCACCTCTTGGCAGGTATGCGCCAATCCAAGCAGGGAGATTATCGGATTAGATTCTGCTACAAGAAGATCAACCTGCTGTAGTACGTTACTGGTGGGCAGTTAACTCGGCAAGTCTCCTCGCACATTTGGTAAGAAACTGACGCTAAAAGAAGAACCTGTTTAACCTTCCTAACAGCCTCAGACCGCGTCAAACCAAACCCAATCATACGTCCCCACGCGTCCCAAGTCCACACCGGCCTTACCGCTCCGTCGTCCTTATTAACCGCGCCACCTCCGCCCCGGTTTCCCCCACAGCTTCCAGCTCTCAACCCGAAGCCGAAAGCGAGGGTCTTTCCTCCCCGCACCACCCACCTGAACCTCCATTAACTCCTCCAGCCCACAGCTTCCCCGTCCCCGGAGCGCAGCCATGTCCGCGGTACGTCTCCTCGCTCTGCTACTGCTGGCGGTCGCGGCGCCGGCGCGCGTGGCCGCGCAGGGGGCGTGCGCGGCGGAGAAGTTCACCAAGAACCGCGTGTACGCGGCGTGCAGCGACCTGCCCACGCTGGGCGCGTCCGTGCACTGGACCTACGACGCGGCGGCGTCGTCCCTCTCCGTGGCCTTCGTCGCCGCGCCGCCCTCGGCCGGCGGGTGGGTCGCCTGGGGGCTCAACCCCACCGGCAGCGGCATGGACGGCGCGCAGGCGCTCATCGCCGCGCCCAAGGGCGGCGGGTACGACGTCCAGACGTACGCCATCTCGGGCTACTCGGTCGGCGCGCCGGGGGCCATCGCCTACAAGACGTCCGACCTCGCCGCCGAGGTCGGCTCCGACGGCCGCGTCCAGATGTTCGGGAAGCTGGAGCTCGCCAACGGCACCGCGGTGGTCAACCAGGTATGGCAGGTCGGGCCGGTCTCCGGCGGCGGCATCGGTATACACGGCATGTCCTCCGCCAACAAGGACGCCAGAGGGAAGCTCAACCTCCTCACGGGGCAGAGCACCGCCGCTAGCGGAGGGGGCAGCGTCCTCAGGAAGAAAAATGTGAGCACTCTACTACTCCAAACTTTAAGATCTGGGGCATCTTCTACAATAGCATCTCTTCATGTTCAAGTTCTTCGTTACTTTTCTTGAATTATTTTGGAATCGCACACAAACTCAAAATAGTAGTAAGATTCGCAAAAAAGAACTCAAAATAGTAAGGGGAGAAAAGGCACTCTCGACAAAACAAGTTAAGTTTCGCCAGAATTATCCTCTACCAAGTGCTAAATTGCTGCCAAAATTAACCAGAATTATACTCTATGAAGTCCTAAGTTGCTGCCAAAATTAAACCTTTCAACTGCAGATTTTGTTTTTAACTCAATTTTGACGACTGAATAAAAGTAGCCAATGAAGCGTTACTGCAATACTAGTAAATAGGAGTAAACCACGTGATTCAGTTTCGGTCTGCGCCGATGCAGTGGCAAGAACATGAAGATACCATCAGTTTTGTATGCTTGTAACTGACACGCACAAAAATGTTATGCACGTTGTCATGTGAAAAGCCACATGCATGTGCATAATTAACTTGTATCTCTTGGTTGACTTGGATTAGGACTGACTTGAGATGTATTATTTCCTGGTCTGTGGACTGTGTGCCTCACATGGGTTCTCCTGTTCTGTCCACTTTGGCGTCCTTTATGTATTGGGGCTGAATCTTTCTTGCTAGCTAGATTTCTTCCTGCCTTGGAGGACTTTAAGCTTGGGTCAAGTCTAATTCTTGGTAGGTACATCTGCATGTTCGTTCGTGGCATTGGCATAGAACTTATCTTTTTTTTATCAAAGCATAGAACTTATCTAATACCTTGGAGTTATGTTGTAATAAAGAAATCGATATTTCTTAGAAAAAAAAGGAAATTCAGTATAGTTCTTAACGGCATACATATAAACAGAGCATGCTGAATCTACCATGTTGTGGTAATTTTATCAAAGCATTCTCATTCTTACCTCTTGCTTTCTCTTGCAGACACATGGAATTCTGAATGCTGTGAGCTGGGGGATTCTGCTGCCCATGGGAGGCATAGTTGCAAGATATCTCAAGACATTCAAATCAGCCGACCCTGCCTGGTTTTACCTCCATGTTGCTTGCCAGCTGATCGGTTACGGCGTGGGAGTATCTGGCTGGGCCACTGGTATTCATCTTGGCAATCTGTCCAAGGGGATCACCTACTCGCTTCACAGGAACATTGGCATCACAGTATTCGCTCTCGGTACTCTTCAGGTATATATCATCTTCTCCACATTCTCACAGGGAGCATTTTTATGCACCGCAATCTGCAGCGTCAAATGTTGATGTTGCAATTCTGTCGATGTAGATCTTTGCGCTCTTCTTGAGGCCGAAGAAGGATCACAAGTTTCGGCCATACTGGAACGCGTACCACCACTCGGTGGGCTACACCATCATCATCCTGGGCATCGTCAACATCTTCAAGGGCATGACCATCCTACAGGTGGAGCAGAAGTGGAAGACGGGGTACATCATCGCCATCAGCATCCTGGGCGGCGTGGCGGTGGCCCTGGAGGCCATCACCTGGAGCATCGTCCTCAAGAGGAGGAAGACGGAGGACAAGAACTACAATGGCAATGGCAACGGCCAGTTGCCGCTCTCCATGTGATTCTTCTTCCTTTCCAGTAGTTGATCAGGTCCGTCCGTGCAGGATTTGATTGGTGTGCTGAGCCGCGTGCGTGCGTGTGTGCATTGGGCACATATGTAGGTTTAGGGTATTCTTATCTTGCTTGGCCTCTTTCTTTTTGTATGATGACGATTAGATGTGTGTATACTACTGCACGTTATACTGGAGATGAGAGAGTGCCGATCGATCGATCGATATACGTCTTTCTGTGTGCATATCTTGGTATGTTTTTCACTGAACTTTTTGTTGCATATGCTGAGCTGATCTTCATTATCTGCCTGTGTTACGGTGTTCCCGGTTTAGTGGCCGCTTTTGAGAAAGCAGGGAGAGGTGTGTCCTGGTGGTTGGTGAAGCAGAGAAGAAGATACATCTGTTTCTGCCAGTGGAAGCATGATCTCTCTAGAAAGGTGACACGGGGAGGAGCCAGCGGGCGTAGTCAAGGGCACTGAATTTGTTCCTTCAAGGGTGGGGAAAGCGAGGAGTTCTTTATTTTTAGTGGGAAGGAAGCGAAACATTTCACTAAAAAAAAATTGATTGTTTGAACAGTTCGTCATAGTACTACTACAGGGTAGACGTAACTAGTATCCAACAACCAAGTACTCCCTCTATTCACAATTACCTCGCATTTTGGGTTTAGTCAAAATCAAAATTTGTAAAGTTTAATCAAGAGTAGAAGAAAAAAATGTCAACGTTCATAATATCAAATGCATATAATTTAAAAACGAAGTTGGTGGCAGACATTGTTCCTTCAAGGGTGGGAAAAGCACCGCGGTTATGAGATGGTGCAGAGTTCACTTTTGTTCAGTGGGAAAGAAGCAAAACATCTTCTCTCGAAACATGGTTGATTGTTTGTTCTTTTCAGAACAGTTCCTCGTCGTACCACAATGTACATGTAACTGTCCAACTAAGCACATAGTGGCCTGGTCTAAGATTTGAACCTGAAGTACGTGTACTGGTTCGAATGAGCAAGACTAGTAGTAGTGGCCAGTGTGTGGCTCACTTGTGCCAAGATGAGGAAGTAAAGCTTGTGGCGCTAGATTTAGTGCAAGTCGATTTTACATAACCTTTTCTCGTAGCAATAGAGCTGGTGCCAACCGCAGAAAAGGCTCGGAAAGGCAAGCAATCCAGTTTGACGAAACAAGGAAACGTGCGCCTAGCGCAAAGCATCATATGCAGGATGCAGCGATCCATCGAGACATAGGTATCGCAGCATGCCAGCTCCTGTGTTTGTTTCCATTGGCTACGATGAGCGGTGTGTGTGGCTATGCTATATTTTCGTACAAGACAAACCAAGCTGGACGTCCAACCAACCTTGTTGCATCCGTGGGTGTTCAGAGAAAAACAAATATGAGGGCGAGCGAGTGCGATGTGAGAGCAAAATTGTGACGCTCCATTTAGCTGCAGGCCTACTTTTTTTTTTGTTGCTTCGAGAAGATAGTACTCAGTAACATTTTGTTTTGCCTATGTCGTGGTGTGATTATGATATGTTTCCGTAGAATGATAGGAGACAAACCAACCTTGTTGCATCTGTGCGTGTTGAGAGGAGAATTATGATTATGGTTCCACTTGTAACTGAAATGGGAAGGGAGAGCGAGCGAGTGTGATGTGGGAGCAAAAGCATGGCATTCCATTTAGTTGCAGGCCACCTTTTTTTTTAGAGGGAGAGCCACCTTTTCTTTTAATCGAGAAGATAGTAACACTTTTTACATTATTTGATATTAACACTTGTTGAGGAGAAACCATGAAGATGAAGGTGAAAATTGCGATGTCATTCGAAGCGCTGCCCGGTAGAAGGAGCTAAGATCATCTCCACCTGCGCCCACCAAATAGTCGCCGACAGAGACGCTGGCACTTCCGTAAGGGGGACGCCGGCACTGCATCCTCTATTTGGGGGAGCTGTTCCCACACCGGCGTCCCCAAACCGGCGGCCCCGATAGATGTTTTGAATTAAAATCACAAATAAAAGTATAGAAAATCGAATAAAGAGAAGAAACATTCTATTCCACAAACTAATACATAATTGGGAAACTCGTGGTTTACATGAAGATATAATTTGGAATATGTTTTCCACAAACTAATACATAGTTTAACCATGGTTGACACAAATATAAAATATTGTAAAATAACTAAACCTAACTAGGCCGGTCATCGCAGGTTTCGTGTGTTCGCTGCAAAGAAAGAACACTCGCAGGCACAGCCAGTCACCCAAACTGAAAAATTCAGCTGGTGACGGTGCCCCTGTTGGTTCTTTCGAGGAAGAACATTCAAAAACATGCGTGCCTATTTTCGCTGCGAAGAAACAACACTCAGTCGGCGTCCTCCTCGGCGATGTCGTCGTGGTAATGGCGGCGGCAGTGCGTCTCGTCGAACACCTTGACGCTCATGTCCCCCTCGCCAAGGTAGGAGTACATGACACAAAGCCGGCTTCGAGGTGGTAGGTAGCGCGCGGCTCTCCCGCTGATGTGGAGGTACATCTTGCCGCGCGCGTCGTAGATCACGTCCACGATCCACCAACAGCAGCCGCATGCAGCCTCCCGCAGATGTAGCGAGCCTGGCTGGTCGCCAGCGACAAAGTCGGCGAACGTGTCCGGCATCCTCTGGGTGCCGTGTGGGTCGCCCTTGAGGACGATGACGAACTTGAACACCACTCGCCGCTCCTCCTCCTGCACATCCGATGATGAAGATGACGGCGTCGTAGGCGACGGCGAGCGTGCAGCACTGCCGCGGCCACGACCTCGGCCTCGACCAGACATGGCGTCGTCTCTTCAGATGGTGGCGGTTAGGGTTGGGGAGAGGCGCTAGGGTTTGTGTGTGAGAGGGACGATGAGAGGGCGGGCCGGAGGGAGGCGGGGGAGCGGTGGCGCTCACTAACGCCGGCACGCTGAGCAAGGTGCGACGGAACGGTTCGCTGCACGTCTGCGAAAACTGCATCGCCGCTGCGCCCCAATAACTCCCGTCGCGAGGTAGGCGACGGTTAGATTAAAATTGAATGTGTCGCTGACGCGTCGGCCCCGCCACTCCCTGCTGGCGTCGACTTTTAGGATGTGTGGCTGACAGACGACTCCCACGCCCAAAATTTTCGGCCTCGCGAGGCGCTGGCGCGCCCCATTCGTGCCCTTGGCCAAAGAGCCGGCATGAGGTTGCCGGTGCTTCTATTGGGCTCGAAAAATCGCCGGCGCCGTTTGGGGCGCGCTGGTGTAAATCTATTTTTACTCCCGACCCCAAATCGCTATCGGAATGCTATGGGGCGTCGGTGGATATGCTCTAAGCTGGATACGCACTAGGTACGCATGCAGACGCGGCAGATTCCGGCGGCATCTCGGCTTTCTCTCGCCGGTCAGATTCGGCGGTGGGTTTGATTCGCTCGATCGCGCCGGCCGGCCGGGGCCCCGAGTCTCCATCCACGCCGCCGTCGATGCGCCGTGAAAGATTCGTCCGTCCATTGTACGTTACCGGCTCCGATGATGGAACGAGCTTTCCCCCGCCATCATAGCACAAGCACATATGGTGTGTGCTATCACTGAATTCTATCCTGATCGAGGGTACTAGCACATTTGTGAGTCAATCACCAGTTCTGCTAAAACGTACTAGATGTAAGTCATGTAACCGCTAGAACTGGCAGATTTTTTTTCGAAATGGGGGAAAAATCGCCCCAGCTTCTGCATCCAAAGGATGCACATGGCTTTTATTAGATTATTGCGAAGAAACAATCAAGCCAAAGCTGAAAAACCTTACTATCCTATAGTGGGATGAAGAGGGTGACAATACACCAACTCACATCAACCAAAACTAAATGTCTCAAACCGCCCAATAGCGGTGAAGCACATCGTCAGACTCACCGCACGCGCGCCCACGGAGTTGCTCCGTCTTCCTCGACACCATCTTCAAGAGAGATCATCGCATTAACCTTGCAAGACCTGCCGTCGATGCCACCATGGCTCCCACCCACGTATACATCATCCCGCATCATCGTCGATACCTGCAACACCATGCCAGAGACTCAACGCCAACAAAGTGGTAGATGAACACCACTCCACGAAAACCAACATCAGCTGCTCCAAAAACGATGCCCCAAGAGGTAGAACAGCGAGCGCGCCGCATCGTCCGTCAGGAGACCCAGACCTAGGGTTTCCCGGACGACAAGTGAGAAACCGCGCGCGACGATGCCTTCAAGAAGGTAGCGGCGCGACACCATCATCCATCAGCCGAGGCCGGAACACGGTTTCACCGGCCGCTTCCCCAACTCGCCGAGTGTAGTGCCAAGACGAGCAAAGATGACGCCTTCGACAAGGTAACGACGTCGACCGACGCCGCCATCATCCGCCAAGACCGAGGTCAAGGCTCGGTTTTCACCGCCGCCATGACAGGACTAGATCACCATTGCCGGAAGCTGTGTGAGATCCATGACCACACAGACAAGCCAGCCGCCCTCAGACGAAGAAGAAGGCCGCCTCCTCCCGAACCCGAGGCTGCCGGGCGTCCTCGTGCCGCGGGAAGATCCGGTCACCACCCCGAGAAAGGGAGGGGATGGCGCAGCCCGTCCCGCCATCCACCCCGGTGTGCATCGACGGGAGGTGGGGAGCCGCAGCGGCGCCGTCCCCTTCCTCCGGCCGCCGCCGCCCAGCCATCACACATGGGCGGGGGTCTACCGCGCGTCGGGGATCCCCAGCCGTCGTCCTCGCCGTGTCAAGGGGGAAGCCCGCCGCCGCCACGCCCGCGGCCTTTGCCCGGCGGCGCCGCCGGCGGCGGCGGCAGGAGGCGGCTAGGGTTTCTGGGGGGTGCGGGAGAGAGGGGGTGCGGTCATGACGGATCGATCGGCTAGAACTGGCAGATGGAAGTCACAAGTCACAATGTAGTACACAGTTCAGTAGCAAACCACACACGTACACGCATCATGTTTGGGAGGACTTCCAGAAGTTCTGCCTTTCCAGGTTGGTAGGAGCATCTGAATTTAGGTAGTCAATCACCTTCCAACTCAGGCTAGTGATGGCTTCCTTTAACATCAAAAGCTTTCAGCAGGAGTAGTGGGTCATCCACAACATAAACTCCCGATCATCGGAGTGAGTTCAGTGAGGTTAGCCGAACCCAACTTAAGCTGCAACTGCGCTTTATCCTCAGGACGCAGCACAACTAAACTAACAGGCACCAAAATTTGACCAAATCCCCTCTTTACATCGCTGACCCCAGACAGTCCACCAGATTTGACCCAGCCTAACTGCTCATGCGGCAATTCTTCAAAGCGAATTCATGTCCAAATGTCAAAGCTACTGAGCAATAACCCATCATTCATTCAATAGGGTTTGCAATTAGGTTTTTCTTGCACTTCGCTCACTCCCAGCCACAACTTTCAATTCAGTTGGTGGTTGCCGAGGTCTGGGAGCTGTGACCATATATCTCTGAAGCAACTTGCAGGTCACACTTCAGAGGGGAGGCTGAGCTGTGTCGCCTGAAAAATGTTCAGAGCTGAAGTGGCAACTAAACTAACTGGCACCAAATTATGACCAAATCCTCACTAAAATCGCTGACCCTAGAAGGTCCACCAGGTTTGGCCTAGCCTAACTGCTCGCGCGGCGCCGCTCTCCAAGTCTTCAAGCCGAATTTATGCCCAAATGTCAAAGGTACTGGACGGTTGAACAATTTGGTTACCCATCACTCGTTCAGTAGGGTTCGTGAAGTAGGGTTTTCTTGCACTTCGCTCATACCCAACCACAACTTTCAGTTCAGTTGGTGGGTGCAGGGTTCTGAGCTGTGAACACATAGCATCTCTGAAGCGACGTGCAGGTCACACTTAAAGAGGGTGAGCTGAGCTGTGTGACCTGAAAAATGTTCAGAGCTGAAGTAACCACGAAGCATTCAGGGGAACCATGATGCATGCCGTGGCAAAAATATTCCAAGGATTCGAGAAAGGAAGCATTGTCGTTGAACTGTATTAGAATTTTTTTGTGCATGTGCGCATTAGGAGCACCGTCCATCCATTTTTATTTTGGAAATCAAAGTATCATCTGAATCCGATTGTCGGTTGCCCACGCATCTAATTGCTGCATATTGTCATAGTATCTTTTTGGCTGAAATTTTATAGGTGCACAACATACAACATAACCCATGTCCACGATTTTTTTCATATTTTTTTCATATTTTTTAAAAGCTTAGAAGTGCAGCATTGGACACCAGGTACAGGCGCAACTATCTGCGAACTGTATTTTCCCGGCAAGTCCATACTCTTGACAGCAGACATTTTAAGTGG
The DNA here is from genome assembly GCA_030979885.1 of Lolium multiflorum. NCBI lineage: Eukaryota > Viridiplantae > Streptophyta > Magnoliopsida > Poales > Poaceae > Lolium > Lolium multiflorum. The sequence continues at coordinate 90,279,452 of CM061753.1, read as the reverse complement.
GGCTATCAAATTCCAGGCAAGCCTGGGACGGAAGGCCCTTTCTGGAACTGAAAAAAAAATGCAATTCAATTAACAAGGAGAATAGCACACAGAAACATGTACAGTCTGCTGCAACTATGGGAATTGCATAGTTACTCATTGAAGTAAAATGTACATTGATCAGTCACAACTCACACCAACTTCCTTTTCTACTCTTTCATCAAAGATACTAGTTCTTCCACACCACACGTACTCCACAAAACCATGTAAAAAAACTAACTACAGAATATCTCCTGTAACTATACGCATTTCTTTTCCCAGTTACATGAAGAATGGCGAGAACTTGCATATGTACAGCGTTAACAGTGGAGCCGCTTCCCCCTCATTTAGGTAAGAAAACTATAACTTCACTTCACCCCCTATACAAAACTCCTACATCAAACAGCAAACACGAGAAACTAGACCTATTCATGCATGTTCCGCATACGGCACAAGTCTTGCACCTCTGAGCTGCCGAACAGCGCGAAGTCAGAACGGTGCAAGTGATTCGACTGGCTCTTCCTGGAAGAACGTTCTGCAGAACCTTCACTTGATGAAGAATCACCGGGTGGGGCGGTGACGGCCAGTAGATTGGAGGTTGGGGGAGCTGGGGTTGCCGCACAACAGTGCCGGACGTTGATCCTGTGGGTGACGGTTTCGGTTGAGGTGCTGCCTGTCACATTGACCAGCAGAACAGCCTCCTTATCCCTGGTCACTTCGCACCACCCGTTTTGCATAACTCCGTCAACGAATTCTTCTTGAGTGTAGTAGTTTTCATGATGCACGGTAACTTCCATCGTCTCTCCAGGTTCAATCAGACCAATGGATGGTTGAACCTGCATAACATAGCACATAAGAGACAAGACAGAATTATTGGCATGCATGCATAAGTCAGTGAATTTGCTCATATCTTCACAAAACAGCTACCGAATGGAGTACTACAGACGCAACCACAGTACAATGAGATATAATTTAGTACGTTGAGCTATCTCTCCATGCCTATTTTGGTAGGCTGAGATATAATATGTTTTGTCTAATTTTGCTTTTCCTGTAATGAGAAAACGCCTCGTATATTTCTGAGATGAGTAACTGACACTACTGAGAAAAGTGTCAGTTACCATCGTACAAAGAACATCAAACAAGTAAAGGAGAGGTTCCATGGTTGTCCAAATTTAGTTTTTCTAGAACGAAAAGGACTACTGTATAACTCCCAAACTCTGAGTCGACTGACGAGCAATGGATAGAAAACTGTCCATGATACAACCAAAAGTATGAACGGTAATTTTAGGACTGTTGGTGAAGATAGGATACTTTTGTGGCAGGGGAGTCATGCTAGAGTAACGTTTGCTATCAAAACACTAGTATAACTCCCAAACTCAGAGTCGACTGACGAGCAATGGATAGAAAACTGTCCATTATGCAACCAAAAGTATGAACAGTAATTTTAGGACTGTTTGTGAAGATAGGATACTTTTGTGGCAGGGGGGTCGTGCTAGAGTAACGTCTGCTATCAAAACACAAGTATGATACAGTAAAACAAATAGGTACCAAAGATCAAGCAAAAGCCAAATAAGACAAACACAAGAAAGCTTTGTTCAAAACAAAAGGAACAAACTGTACATACCTCAAGCCAATGCGGAAAGCCGTAGGATGCCCTTGGAACAAAATCATCCTGGTTGCTCGTCGACTGGCCTTCGCACAAGATTTCAAAAGCAGACCTTTTTGTTCCACAGTTATTGGCTATCCGAAGGACAACAGTTTCTTGATTTTCCAATATAATGTTATTTGTGCTGATTATAGTGTCTGGAACACAATGCGACTCTTCAAGCAAACAGCGTATTTTTTCATTAGATTCGATTATTTTTCCATACTCTTGCCTTCTTATCAGCTCGTCCACTCTTGCAAGATCAACATTAAATGTACAGTTCACTGGTTTATGATCACTATCTGTCACATCCATGCAAGCCTCATATCTATCAAAATGTACAAAACGCATATTATATACGAAAGCATGATTATAACTGAGAAGGGATTAGAATGATGTAATTCTCTATAAAAAGGAAAGGTAAGTGTTGCAGAATCTTACGATGTAATTGCAGCAACAATGGGACACTCTAACGAGCATTCACCTAATGATTCAGAACGGCTATCTCGATACACTATTCGATCGCACCAAGCAGGTATTCTCTTCTTCTCACCCGAATCATAACCTACATCAGAATTGACAGACAATATTTTGAGTTCTAAGGTATTATCTGAATTCGATACCGAAAAAATGAATATTTAAACTTTATTGTGATGGAACTTTCTAACTGAGGAAGTATTTAAGTACGAAAATAGACAATACCTGCAAGGCCTGGTTGGTGTCTTTGGAATTTGTAAGTTGGAGGAAATCTGACAAAACCTTCACGCATCCCTTGAAACACGTTTCCTTCCTTCATTTGTGCTCGAAGTTGATCCCTTTCTCGAAGCCAGTCGAAGCTTCTTTGCGAGACCATGTCCCTTGCCTCATCATAAGTGATACCATAAAGTCGGTAGTTGAAATCACCAAGAAATACAACCATATCAGCTTCTGCCAGCTCAGGCCTATCTTCATCAGGCTGATTCCCGTTAGCCTGCAAGTATGGCAATATATATGCATAAATACGCTTCGTTGCAGTACTTAAGGCTGTATATGATTCTAGAAAACAGTTTAATGATTACATACATTCACTGCTTTAGGCAATTGGACAGATGTAGAAGAAGCTGTACCAGAAGGGAAAAAACAAGTTATAGACATCATTTATAATTAATTACTGCAAATGGATACTTCAAAAGAGGAGGGATGAGAATAGAAAACCTGCAGATCCATGAGGCTTGTTGAAGTTCATTGTCCGATAAATATGATCAAAATCAGCATTACGACGGGCAACATTTTCTAGATGTGCAGCAAAATGATTATTCACAAAACATATCCTGCGATCATAAACCCTAATTCTTAACCCGACACCACCCTGCAAAAAACAATCAGATGACACCTGTCAGTATACACTGCAGAATGGCAATAGAAATACTATGTATTAGTTTGGCACACTTGACAAGAACCAAGATATGATAAGAGGCTAATGTGATTTCTTTCATATCGTTCACATGTTGAAGTAGATTTTCTAAGTCGATTTTATAATCCAAAAGGAGGGTCAACCCCCAGCCTCTGCCCAAATCAATGCACACACATCCGATTTTATTGAAATAGTGCCATGCCATTACTAATCCAGTCTCAGCACAAAATGGGAACCAATAGAACTGTGTAACACAACTGATGCAGGCCTGCAGCACCCTCTATTACTATTCCTGTAGATTGCGGAGGTTGTTTCTCCTTTAGGTCTAACATTACTTGAATTCTTTGAATCTAACACTTGCTGGAAAATTGTTCCTCCTTATGACATACAATACAACGAAAAATATAGAGTATTTTGTGATCATATATTAAAGCATCCAAATAGTCCTGTGCAGATTGTTGGTTTATGTTTTTCTTTTCCAGCAGAAACATTTCCAGAAGTTTGATAGTAGGTCCAAGGGGAAAATTTAGGATACGGCAAGTGGTAATATGCACATCAACTGATAGTAACTGGTACCAAATCGAAGAGTTCATAGTTTCATACACATTGTCAAATATATATAGGATAAATACTTCCTACTCCTGGGTGTAGTTACACCCATGTCTAATATAATATATATATAATGATTTTTCACGAAATTAGAGGTATGAATAACTAGAAAATAGAGAGATTAATTAGTTTCTTTTCAATTAGAGATGGTATCCTTTAAGTTAGCATAGTTTCTTAGCCATCAGTTCAATTATTCCCACTAAAGGGGATAGCATGAACTCATTCATGATGAATGAATGAATCAGGAGTCCAAATACACAAACAATGCCTCAGATCTTCTCTAATCATGCTAGGGGTTAGGCCCTGCCAATGATCAGATGAGGACAAGTGCCCTATCCCCCATCTCCAAGCCTTTACCTAGCTTAGGACATCACATTTCCAGGATCGTGTACCTTGTTGCCAATAGCGCGTCCAAAGCCGCATGGTACGGCAGCAGCATCAACATCACCAACATGTGGCTTAAGGTCTGTTCTTGCCCTGGAAATAATCAGAAGTCAAGGAGAAGTGTGAATGAACAAAAAGTAATAGGATACTAGAAAACAGATAACATAAATATATGATGTATTAATAAACCATTTCATGATAAGCCAGTACCATGCAGCAATAAGTAATCCAGCCAACTGCCTTGAACCAACTCGGTGGAAGGATATCCCTTCATCAAGTGTCTTGCCAATATTGTCTATCCACCACTGACCATTGGCACTTCCCTCAAGCCCTACCTAAGGCCATAAGCAAGCAACTTGAATCAAATGCTTGGTTTAGAGAACTTACATACAACAAGAGTGTTAACAATCAGCTGGTGTTGTACAGAATTTCAAAATGGAACGGAAGCAAAATAAGTAAAGATATAATCAGGAGCATTGTCCAAAAAGGAATTTTGTACTCTTAGTCAATTATTTCTATTCACTTTTACACCAGTAGGTTCTTTAAGAAGTTCTCAGTGTAGCATCATCACATTAATAGTGCTGGTATAAAATTAGCTTTGGAATCAAGTAAATTAAATATATTGTTGAGATAAGTTTAACATAAAAGTTGGACAGGAAGAGAAGCAAGGTGAACTATTATGCCCGGATGAATGCAATATTCACCCCTAGTGTCTGAATGAGAAACAATAGCAACATGAAATATAATGTAGCACAAACAGTAGGACATAATAATCGTATAATCTTGATACTAGTATAAACAAATGCAGCAGAATGCTTAGATAAAGCAGAACCAGGAAGATGGCAAGGAAATACTACTTCCCCTAACCCCACATTTCATCATAAGTTTGTTTCCATATTTTAAGCCAGTTAGGACTTAGGAAGCGGTGCAATCAATAATTAGCACTGTTCATTTGGCATGGTCTCCATTAGCATGTTTCACGATAGATACAAATAACTAAAAAAGCATGATCATAAAAGCTACTATCAAGTTTGAAACATTAGTGCCACTTTACTGTCAACAGTCATATATATTGTCGGAAAGATTGATAGTCAAACTTACAAAACTCGAATCTCGAATATGGGGGCACCTTATATACATTATCATGAGGGCTACTATTTATATTTTGAATCTGGGAAAGAGGCAAACACTTCTACTTTGAAAATTGGAGTATAGATAACAAGCATACAGCAATAAAGAAACAAATTGTCAGTTCAAAATTATAGTGTGAATGTGATATATTAATGCTGAAATAGTATTTCTGTTTCACTGTTACCTATTTGCTGGAACCTTAGTCACTCAGCTTCTTTTCTTTCTTTTTTTCCTTTTTTTTATTTTTTTTTTCTTTCTTTCTCCTTGTTTTGGTTCTCTTTTCTGTTGGGTTTCATATCTAGCCTACCCCAACTTGCTTGGGAAAAAGGCTTTGATGTATTTGCCTGCATTAACAATAACTTCCTATGTGTGGTTTTTGGCAATAAAACAAGAAAAGTGATGTGACTGGTAAGGTCAAGTATCTTACACTTTCTTTAGCTGCAGCCATGGCAAGAACTCCAGCACCCATTTCTACCTCTTGCAAGCCAACAACCACCAAGCCAACATCAGATGATGCACTACGCAACCATGAATAAAGTGAATCGGGGGATGCTTTCTCCTGCGCAACATTCCAAGTTCCAACCAGCATTTTAATGTTCTCTATCCTTGTATATTTCATCTCCCTGTTTGTCAACTCAGTTCGCAGAATATCATCTAGAGGGCCAGGGGAAGTTAGAGGCCATCCTCGAATACCACCATGATGGGCCAGCGTAAAGATGTAAGAACCACAAATGGCCATCTGTATGACTGGACAGCTATGTCCAGTCCATTCTGCCAGAAGGTTACTTTCAGCATCCATTACTTGAATAGTACCACTGGCATAGCCTACCCAGACCCTTTCTCCAAGTGCATTTATGCATTGAACAGACGAATTATGATACTGGAACTCTTGTAACCAATTCCCGTTTCCATCCCACATGATAATCGAACCATCTGTGCAACCTGACCAAATTGCTCCATCCATTGCTTGAGCCACTGCTTCTATTCGGCGGTTATCTTCGACGAATGTCCCTTTTGTTGCAACTCTGCGTACTGCATCGCCTGCCCCCATCAAGGCACTCCAAGATTTCTGGAAAAATGTGAAAGAACCTTGGGGTTTCTCCTTCTTTGTGGGTTTTACTTTGATTTCTTCCTCTATAAATTGTTCTGGCATCACTGGTGGCTCTAGACGAGCTGACTCCACTTGGCCGTCCATGCCAAAGACTTTTAACAGCTCCCTTGTCCGAGCATCCCTATCGAAAGCATATCAGAAAAATTAGTTCCAAGGACATGGACTTATGAACTTGAGGAAACTGATGCAATGTATTGACGAAAGCATACCAAAGAGCAAAGGTCATGCTAGTTAGAGTCCAAACTTTTGCTTGACAATGGTCCGCAAGCATGTGTTTCACATCATTAGTGGGCAAAGAGGACATGTTACCAACCGTGGAATGGTTTCTAAGGTCAATATACGCTTGTTCAACCAGCAAAGCAGCCATATGTTTTTCTTCTGGTGTTAGTGAGAGGGACCTAGCAATGGCATCCCAAGGCCATGCCTTAATAACACCCCCTTCGGTGCCTGACCATATTTCACCTGTTTCCAAGAGATTGAAATGAAACATATCAATGTGGGATAACTTTTCATTCTTTTTTTAGTTAAAATATTGATGTCTCACTCATGTATGCAACATGAGATGAATGAATGTCGATACACAGACTTGTGATTCAAACATCGGCTGTGATTGAACCCATAACGGAAGCAACGAAGGAAAGAAAACTGAAAATTAATTTTTGTCATGGAATAAAATGCATAACTAAAAAAATACTAAAAACTCTTTAAATAGGTTTTGAGTAGGCAACCAAGAATCTTATGGACTTACCATTTTGCAATTGACAAGTGGTGATTAGGATAAATTCAAGTTACCAAGGATATGAGAGTTGAACATTTGATAATGAGTGACTGGGTGAAATTCTTCGCTTAAGTTGTAATTGAAAGATTGCTGCACTAGCCAATTAAACTAAAAGTCCGAACTGATGGAAAGAGATTAGGCAGTGTATTTATATTTAACACTCCCCCTCACGTCTAGGCTAATTTTAGTCCTTAGCGTGGGTTCGGTACAGGCCGCAGAATCTTTTTTCTTTTGTTTTTAATACTGCGCTAGCAGAGTCTTGAACTTGAGACCTCTTGGCTCTGATACCATAAAAGATTGCTGCAGTAGCCAATTAAACCAAAAGTCCGAACTGATGATAAGAGACTAGGCAGTGTATATTTAACAGTAATAAGGCTTTAGTTTGTCACCTTAATTCTGTTAGTTATGCACTTCAATTACAGTGGTTGTCTCAGGTTGTAATCAGGGCGAGGAACTCGGTGTGCGCAACAAGACTGTAGACTTGTAGTCAGGGTGAGGCACTCGGTGCGCCGTAACCAGGCTGTAATATCAAGCTTGCTTTGATGTTCTGTAAGAATCTGATTGATGGTTAACATCAAGACACCTGGCTGTGCTTGTTCTGTCAGCGAAATATAGGATGCCCCTCGGATGGAGAAAAGCAAATTGATTTCTTCAGAAATTCTAGTAAAGCTAATTCTACCGTCCAAAACTTCTCCGCCTTAAAGCAAAAGTGCTGAAAGCTTTCTTGCTAAGTTACTACTTGCTACTACCATATACTCATGTAAACCCAGCTAATTTGAACATTTCAGTCACGTAAATTAAGCTAAGTTGGAAATTTCCAGCTGTCACTTCACATCTTTCAGCAGTGTCATTGCCGGACTGCGCTGGCAGCTAGTTCTTATCAATGACAGAATCTTGTTTTCCTCAAAGAAAGATTTCTATGCACGAACAAAGAATTGAGCTTCTCACCGTACGATGTCACGACCATGGAGAGCACTGTGTGATATCAAACTTCTCCAACTTAAAGCAAAAAAAAAAGTGCAAAAGTGCCGAAAGCTTTGTTGCTAACTTACTACACAAGCATCTCTACTCATGTAAAATCAGCTAATTTGAGCATGTCAGTCACGTAAAATCAGCAAAGTTGGAAATTTCCAGTTGTCACTTCACACCTTTCAGCAGTGTCATTGCCGGACTGCGCTGGCAGCTTGTTTTTATCAACGGCAGAATCTGCTTTTCCTCAAAGCGGTCGATGAGAAACAAGATTGCTATGGATGAACAAGGAATTGAGCTTCTCACCATACAGTGTCACGACCATGGAGAGCACCGTGTGATTCAAGCTTTGCATTGATTTTGTGTAAGAATCTGATTGATGTTTAACATCAAGACACCTGGACGTGCTTGTTCCATCATCGAAATATAGGATGCCCCTCCTATGGAGAAAAGCTAATTGATTTCTTGGGAAATGCCTACCGTCCAAAACTTGTCCAACTTAATAAAACAAAAAAGGTGCAAAAGTGCCGAAAGCTTTCTTGCTAACTTACTACGCAAGCATCTCTACTCATGTAAAATCGGCTAATTCGAGCATTTCAGTCAAGTAAAATCAGCGCAAGTTTAAGTTTTGCAGTCATCTCTTCACATCTTTCAGCACTGTCACAGCCGGATTGAGCTGCTAGGTCATTCTTATCCACGGCAGAATCTGCTTTTTCCTCAAAGCAGACAATGACAAACAAGATCGCTAGGGATGGATGAACAAGGAAGAGAGCTTCTCACCGTACGATGTGACGACCATGGAGAGCACGGGCGTGCGGCCGTGCGCCTGCCACGACAGGGCCTCCCTGAACATGTTCGCATCCTCGCCGTCATCTCCCGCCGGCGCCGTGGGGAGGTCCATGCGCCAGGAGCGGATCCTCCCGTCCCTGTGGCCCGTCCACACGAGCCTGTTGGCGGCGTCGACCGCGACGCAGAGCGCGGGCGGCGCGGGCGCGGACTCCGCGAACGGCGCGCTCTCCTCGTCCCCGCGGCGCGCGCCCGGGACGCCCGCGACGCGCCCGTCGAACACCCTGTCCAGGCCCCACACGCGCACCCCGGACTCCGCCCCCGCCCAGAGCTGGCGGAGCCGCGGCGCGCACGCGAGCGCGCGCAGGAAGGAGCACACCTGCGTCTCCCGCGGCGGGTGCGGCCGCACCTCCAGCGCCGGCGGGCGGCCCGGGTGCATGGCCGCGCGCCGCGGCACGCGGAAGACGCCCTCGCCCCCGCCCGCGCCCACGAACTCCGGCAGCGGGTCAGAGGTGTAGTTCGACGTCGTTGCGGCACGGTCGAGCGTCACCTGGCCGACGGCGATGGAGGAGGAGGAGGAAGCGGAGGAGGCGGAGGTGGGGTTGTGGTGGCGGTGGGGCGGGAGCTGGTGGGGGTAGGGCAAGAAGCGCGCGGGGTCGTGGTGGCGGTGGGCGGAGGCGATAGGGTCGTCGTCGAGGCTGTGGGAGCTGAGCGCGGCGTGGCGCGCGTGCTCGGCCTGCGCCGCCGCGTCCCGCGCGAGCGGCTGGCTGTACGATATCCCCTTCCGCTGCGGCGCCCGCTCCCGGTCGTCGTCCGGCTCCATGCCGCCTCGGTCGGGGTCCGGACGGAGGTGTGGCGGAGGGGGAGAGGGCCGCGCGCGCGCGCCGTGGAGGGAAGGGAACTCCGGGCGGAGCTTGGTGTGACAGTGTGGAGGACGGCCGGCCGTGTGTCGTGGTTATATGAGTGGATGGCTCGTGGACCGGGACCACGGGCGGTCCATGGGGTCCCCGGCGGGAGCACCGGCCAGTAGGAAAGAAAGTGGAGCGTGGGGAAGCTAGCTCCTCGCCGTGATGTTGGAAACGGCCCGGAGAGGGAGGTTGGTGTGCCCGGAATCGCCGCCCTGAAAGCTACGGCTTTCCCAAATGGATCGGAGTCAACTGTATTGGGAAAGGAGAATTCTTCTAGGGATTATTGACAGATTTTGTTTAATGACAGCCTTTCGTTGAGCTGTTTTTGGTGCTCCTTCCTGCTCTGCTGATAATGCTCTCTTTTCCTTAGCTTGATTTTTTTTAAAAAAAAACTTTTTTTCTTAGCTTGGTAAATGATAAGAGCATCTCCAGTCGCGTCCCCCAAAGGGATTTGGGGACGCCGGGCAAAGAAACGTCCCAGTCGCGTGCCCCAAAGGCCGCTTCAGTCCGGACGTGTTTCAAATGTTGTCCGGCGTCCCTAGCCCATCCCCTGTGTATAGAGGCTCTGGACACGACTTTTACACTTACTTTTTGTTTGAAGGTCGTGTTTGGGGAACGTGGCTAGAAAAGGGACCTTCTTCAAACGAAAATTTTGTCCGGACGTCCCCAAACGACTAATCCGGCGCTTTGCCCGGATATCGTTTGGGGGACGCGACTGGAGATGCTCTAAGGGATAATGCTCCTCGCAAGTTTTCTTACTAGCCATCACTTTGACGCATCAATCTCAACTCTAATGTTCTTCATTTTGAAACTTTTGACTATCTTATTGTTTTGTCTCATGCAGCAAAATGGGTAAAGCAGAGATGATGCCTTCAAAAATCTTAATGTAATTTTTGATCTTATCATGGATTTTATTTTTTGCATTTATTTTAAATTATTTATTGTGACATATTTTTAGTTGGTAGATGAAGTCTTTTGTTTGCTAGACAAACATGTGTATATATATGGTGTTGAATAAGTTTTGTGGAAGAAATTATATACTCTCTCCAACCCATGAAACTTGTCTTAGATTTTCTAAAAAAATTAGATGTATCTAGACATTAAATAGTTTCTAGATACATTCAAAGTTGGATTAATCTAAGACAACTTTCATGGGACGGGGCAGAATATTTTGGCCTCTCGACTATTTCAAAGTGCAAATTTGGTATATGATTCTTTTATTGCTTATGTTTTTTCTTTAATTATTATGGGATTTTCCTTGTGATTCTTCTGTTTTATCGTTAATTTCCAAAAAAAAACTATTTTCATGATGTTTATTCAAAGGTGTACTTAATTTTTACACTGATTTCTCATATTTTTCATGATTTTTGTGGCAATACTTAAATCTGTATTGACTAGGTTGCCACATGTACAAAAGCACCACCATATCATGGTTGAAACCGCTTTATGGGTGAAAAACCAAAAATATACAAAAATGTGACTAAGTGACTTGGAGGTTACAGTTTTAGTAGAAGAATTTGGGTGTGTGCAAGTAAGAGAGCGGGCCCTAGCACTCGAACTTAAGATATGTCACGAGCAAGGCATGTATGAGCACCTTCTAGCCATCCGGGATATGCCTAGGTTCACAAGACCAAAAATATACAATATAGTTTTGCACTCGAGAACCAACCTGAGGTTGGGTGGCTAGGAGGGTGGTTGTATCCTCAGCCCACCAGAGTTCAAACCCCAGGTTTGACATATGTGTGTCTCATAAAGGTGGAATATTCATTCAGTGGGAGGCGATGTTCCCGTCGACAGCGAGGTGCCTGTGGTGACTTCGTCAATTTCAAGATCCAATCCGCCGGCTCAGTCTTTCGGAGGTGCGTTCATAGGGTGAGTGTATGTGCGTGTATATGAGCGTTTGCATTTGTACTGTGTTTCTAAAAAAAAATTATTTGATAACATGTAGAACATACTTTCTCCGTCTCACGAAGGTTGTCTAACATTTATTAAAATTTAGATGTATGTGAGTACATATTCATATACTCCCTCCGTTTCAATCTATAGTGCCTATAGATTTTCTGCACGGTAATTAACGTAACTCATTTTTTAACACGAAACCTCCTAAAGAGCCGAACCACGATCTCAGAAATACTCCCGATCTGCCGATCCCTTGATCCCGCTGCGGAGTCCTTTGCGGAGTAGAAGAGAAATAAGGAAAGTCAAAACAAAAACAGAGGATATATTGCAAATAAATACACATATACTCTTATATTATGAAACAAATGTAGAAAATCTATAGGCACTATAGATTGAAACGGAGGGAGTATTATTTTCTAAAATCTACCGAGTATAACATGCATGCATATCTTGATCAATTCTTACCACTGTCCGCAATTTTCCTTCCATTATATGCTTTGCACACACTTCATAGGTGTTGCACTTATCCACCTCATGCAAGTCCCGCCGATAAATTACAAGATGAGAGAGACATAAGTAGGAAAATAAACCTTTCTGTGAAGTGTAAAGCATGTGAGGAAGGTCACATGACTTTATCTAACCTTAGAAACGAAGGATAACCACTCTAGACTTGGCTGAATTTGCTGCCTACGCTGCCACATCGCTCGATCAGTACACATGTAAGCTGAAACATACTTTAGGCTGCTACGTACATAGGCTCGTGCCACGGTTTCTAGACCGGGTCTAGTCATGTCCTGGGCGAGAGGGACCGGTCGTCCATTTTGTGGTGGGCACGCACGACAGTTTAACTTTTTTCCGCCTGGCCACTCTCTTTCAGTAGACATGATGAAGTGGAATAAAGGGTCTGGATCTTGACAAGTGTCCATGATAAAGTGAAAAATGCTAGGGGATTTTGGAACAGTGTAGCAATAAGGATTAATGAGTAAGGCTTATTTAAAAAAAAGTCAAGCCAGGTAAACTTTGACCAAATTTTAGAAAAAAACATATTAACTACTATAATATTATATAGATATCACGTGAAAATGCATTTCATCATGTATCTAACGGTATTAATTTTGTATTGTACATGTTAATAGTTTACTCTAAAAAATTGATCAAACTTTACATAGTTTGACTTTCCACAAAAAAGCCTCATTCATTAGAACGGAGGTAATATCTTTTTTCTTTTATTCTTATGGGGTTTCCCTTACTTTCCTTGTGATTCTTCTGATATTTTCTAAATTTTTCAATATTAAAATGGCATTTGCTTGATGTTTATTCAAATTTATACTTAATTTTTTACACAATTTCTGGTTTCTCCTATTTTCACGATTTTTTTACAGTATTTATATTTGCATTGACTAGTTTGTCACGTGTAAAAAACCATCACCACATCATGGTTGAAACCGTTTTATGGGCGTAGGACCAAAAGATATATAGTTTTGCACTCTGTAGGATGAATGTTGTTTGATAACATGGTAGAAAATCCATCGAGTAAAACATACATATTTACATATTATCTTTTGAAATTGCCGGTATTTTCTTCCTAAAATGGGGAGCGTAGCCCCGGCCTCTGCTGAAATTTCCCAAGTATAACAGGCATGGACAATTACTGACACACATGCATCATCATATATATGACCCCATTCATACAACGCCTACCGAAGACTAGAGCGAGCGCTACCTAGCGCGCACGGTTGCATTTCAGTTTGACTCATATTTTCTAAAACACAATGAAACTTGAGGAAATTTAATGAAACTTGCAACACCAATCTTAAAGCAGGAAATTAGCTGAATCTAGACGGTGTTCAGGCTACCTAGCATGCACGCCAGATTCGCTAGGTTCGCGCTTTGTTGTTGTTTGGAAGTCACTTGTCACCGGATAACCTGGCTTGTTGGGACAAACATCAACTAGTCTCAGCCACCCAAAACATGGCTGATTCTCAATTTAACAAGGCTTCGACGACAGCCAAAGGACGAAAGTATTCTTTAATTGTAGATCTTGATCAGTTCTTACCAATGTCTACTAGGAGTTGCACTGATCCACCTCATGCATGCAAGTCCCACCGATAAATCATAAGACGAGAGAGACGTAAGTAGGAGCCTAAACCTTTCTGCAAAGCCTAAAGCATGCGAGGAAGGTCACATTACTTTACTAACCATGAGAAACGAAAGATAATCACTCTATACTTTGCCGAACCTGCATACACTGTCACCTCTCGCTGCACACGTCAGCTGACACAGTAGCTGACACATAGACACGTAGTTAAGCTAGGCCGCTGCATAGGCTCGTGCCAGGGGTTTATAGACCGGGTCTAGTCGTGTCCTGGTCGAGAGGGACCGATCGTCCATTTTGGAGGTGCATTTTGTGGTGTAGTGGGCACGCACGACGGTTTAACTTTTTTTCCTAGCTCCCTTTCGGTTGCCCATGATGAACTCGGATGGACGGAGTGGATCTCGACATGTGTCCATGATCGATCCTCGTTAGTCAATCTAATCGCCTGTCAGATCATCCTAGTTGGAAGCAATGCAGGTACCGACCAACATAAAGGAGAGACTACGACCTGAGCTTCTCTCTTTTTCTTCCCTGGATCACTTCGAAAGGAAAAAAAGGGTTGTCAAAAGTATGACTTCATCGTGCACAAGTGGCCATTGTAAAATATAAGATCGTACAGAAAGAGTCATGGAGCATGAGCATCAGTGGGAATGCAGTTCTGCTAGCTTGGAGAAGATCGATGCGATCTTGTTGCGCACTAGCTCTCGCCAACCTTTTACAGCCACGATCCTGTGGTCAGGTTTGCTCTGTGTGAGCATTCAGCATTGTGATGACGTTGTCCTGAGATAGGTGGATTGAGAAGATGATCGATCAACCGTTGCAGAGATGGCATTATTGGGTTATGATTTATTGAAATACGTACGCTGCCCTCACATCAATCAATCATCTCGAAAACATTATCTTGAAAATAATTGCTCTACCTCCTCAACTAATCCTGTTCATCAAATGTCCTTTTGTTTCTTTGGGCTCAGGCTTCAGATCCAGAAACGGATGATGATATCATAGTCCAGCTAGCATGGCAATGCGCGTGTCTTTTGAGTTGGATCAAGCAGGCAACCTGCGTGGTACCCTCTACACCCCAAAAGAAAAAGGAAGTAGGAGTAAATGACAAGCAACACCTAACCGCCTAAACCTACTACCAGCGGACGCAGTGGTGGACCTAAGATTTTCATCAAGTTTGGGCACACTGTAAATCAGGTCAAATTTTCAACTAAATTTTCATCAAGCTTGGACACACTGTAAGCCCGATCGAATTTTCAACTAAATTTCCATCAAATTTTGATCAAAGTAAGCTGCGCTGCTAGCCGGAAGCCTGGGCACGTGCCCGGGCTTAGGGACAGTTGGGTCCGCCGATGAGCGCGTGCATAACAAGAAAGAATTGGTACACAAGCCGAAAAGTTTAAATCAGCTCGAGTGATCCCTAAACCCTACAAAATTTAAAAACCTTATTTAAAAGTTTATTTTTAAAAAATAACCCCGGACTTTGTCAATGATATATCCTACAACTATGCAAAATGTTGGATATCCTCCTCATGTTGATAGTGAGAAGATGGCTTTATGAAGCCTTTCACGCAGCCCAAACATGTGCATGAACCCACTACCCATTAGGGTTAGCACCAATGGTTATTTTACACATTGCACATGAGCGAAGAGAGACGATAAGCCACCCAGCCTCGAACCATGCACAAGGTGGAGTGACTAAAATCCATGTTAGCCTTCATTGAAGAAGAAAACCAAGAGAGAATGAAAACATGCATAATTGAAGGAAGAAGCTAAACCAAGCTTCGGGCCTTGCCAACAAGGTTGCGAAGGACAAATATGCAACCTTATCTCCTTCAAAATGTGGTTCCAAAATCTTTTATAAAATTAGCGAACGGAAAAATATGTAAGGCTTATAGTACAAAATTTTGAGCCTTTTGCCCCCTAGATCATGTTTTTTCCCCCCCCCCCCCCAACAAGATTTCCTGGCAATCTCCGACATTGTCCACTATGTTTGGTGAGGTTGCTCCAATCCCTAGCTCTTGCGCCCCGATTCTCATTGTTGGCATCCAAGATCTGTGTGTATCTTGATGTTTGAGATCCTCTGTTCTCTAGAGAATACCAAGTTGTATCCCCATATGAAAATAGTGGATGAAGATCCGCATGGCTTTGGCTCGTGGTTTTCCAATTGTGTTGAAGTTCACATTAATTTCCAATGCGTATTTTCATATCATTTTTAAGAGTGTCATAATCTCAAATTAATGGGTTAATTGGTGTCGTGGTATTGTCGATAAGTACGCCATAGAGGGTGCCATACGGTGATGAGAGAGAGAGCATGTGATCTCCGTTGTCCGGGACGGTGAGACGCAAGGCTTACCAAGTTTCAGGATCTATGGCGGTAATTCTCAAAAAAAAAATCTATGGCGGTGGAGGATCTCTACTCCTGCTATAATTCAATAGAAGGCAACAATTCCTTAGGTTACAATAATGAGATTGGTTCTGCCTTTAAACTACCCGAGAGCCAACTTATATACTATGTCGGGTCTAGGGTTTAGAAGGTAAGTCCTAACCGACTAAGGTGCAGAGTCCTAAACCGACACGCGCTCCTAGTCGTGTGCTTCAGGTCTTCAGGTATTGGACTCCTATCCGGTTCTGGCTTGGTCTAAGGCTAGCCGGTTGGGCTTTCCATCTTGATCGCTGGTGAGCTTTAAGGCCACATCTCTTATGGGTTGTCCACCGGTATTTTAGCCATGCCATGTCTACACGTATAAAACATATCCACAACAACTGGTGTGCCCAATTTTCCTAACGCAAAATTACAATGCGAGATTATTAATAATTATTCGCTATACAAAATGACATAATTTATGTCAAAATTAATGCTTTTATACGCCCTATTTTGGGGGACGTGGCTTGGCATGGACGTCCCTCAAATATGATACCACGTGTTGCGAGGTTATGTAAACGACAGATCCGACGCTTTTATCGACCTCGTTTGGAATGGACGCCACTGAATATGCTCTAATGAAACGATGCATTTGCTAAGACTAGCCACAATGCATAGTATCTCAGGCCGGGCATTAAAAACCGAAACCAAAGACCGAACCCGAAATAACCGGGACCGAAACCGAAATAACGCAAATTTCGGTCTTCGGTTAGCAGTTCGGTCTTGCTCATGAGATGACCGAAATAATTTCGGGCTGCTCGGTTGTAGCTGGCAGGAAACCGAAGTCACCGAATAGACCGATCATTCCTTCCCAGTGCATCCAATTCAGCCCCGCGGACAGCCCATGAGGCCCTCTCTGCTCACACTTTTCTCTATTCCCCTCATCACTCTTCTTCTTGACCTAGCCGCCAGCCCGCCGCTCAAGGTCGACCTCACGGCGCCACATTTCCATCCCTGGTCGCCGGCAGCTGCAACCTGCGAGCACCGCCGCCACGCCACGTCGCGTCCTCGCCTCGCATCCAGGCTCCAGCCGGCATCTCCAAGTCCGACCCTGGGCGTCGGAAGCGGCACCAGGGCAGAGAACCACCTCTCCGACACATGCCACACGGCCGGGCGCGGCCGCCGCTTCTCCACCCTTGGGCCTGCCTCGCCAACGCCGCACGACCTGGTCGTCAGCTGAGTTCGAGGCTGCGAGCGTTTCTGCAATGTAAGAAATCCATACCCATTTAATCCTTTCGGTATCCTTCATCTTCTCATGATTATCTTCTGTAGATTGAGACATCAAGATGTGAACCCCTAGCTACAAATTATGAATGAATGAATCTGAGATTGAAGCGGAGATACATTCTTTGCTGATACTCTGTCCGTCCGTGTTTCTTTCCACGCTGATGCTCTCAGATCCGATCCTTCCAATGAAGTACTGTACAAGACAATTTGCTGCTGAATATAATCTGTTGGTTGTATTCCTGTTACTTTACTGGTTATAATAAGAGACTCATTTGCTGCTTTTGTAGATGACATCTTCATGAGGATGAGCAGACTTGCTACTGTATTTGATTTCTGGATGACCGTGAGACTGAGACTTATGCATTGCAATGCATTGGAGTGTGAGCTGCTATAAGAATTAATGTTTGCTTATTTGCTTTGAATTGTAAACGATTACCTGTGAGATGTTGGCATTCTCTGCTGCTACCGTAAGGTGTTGTGCACTTGTGCTAGTGCCACCATTATACTGGTGGTGCCATGTAGTGCTGCCAATTGTGCTTGTTTATTTTTGTGCTGCAAATTGTGAAGTAAAATGCTTGAAATGATCACTGTGTTGTGCTCCATTTATTATATATATACGGGTGTTGCATTTTCTCTATTTGGTCTATATGGTCATGACCGAAGACCGGACCGAAAAGACCGAAGACCGAATACAAAAAGACCAAAAAGACCGAAGGTATTATGGGTATCATTTCTGGATGACCGAAATTTGGAAAGACCGAAAAGACCGGACCGAGCAAACCGAACAGACCGAACGCCCGGCCAGAATAGTATCATATAGAAGTATCATGCGTATGATACTACTACATGTTACTATCTCCATAATGCATGGTATCATATACTAGTATCATAGTCTTCATATATTAATTATTTTGTAGAATCTCAATGCAAATATGTGTATAAGATTTACTTGATATTATTTTTCTAGTAGTATGTCTTTACGATATTCTTTTTATGATCTTAGTATCTCTCTCATCCTTAATTACACTCAGAATTTAAATGCATGGAATGCATGATACTACCTATGATACTCCCATTGTGGGTAGTCTAATAAACCAGCTGCTGGGGCCGAAAAGCCGAACACCACCACTGCGTTTCGTCTACACTCTACACTCTCCTACCGTACAATATATTAATCGGCATACGGCAGTGGATCGTTTTTTGTAGTCAGCTAGCTCCTCGATCTGTAGCCATGCCGGCCTAGGCCGAGGAATCACGGGACGCACGTACGTGTCTTGGTTGTCTTGCACCGGCGGCAAAGGGCCATCACATCGCTTGACCCGAGAGGACCAGCAAGCTAGCGACGTGCCTAAGCAAAACGTACGTACGGCAGCATCGCGCCACCACCACGTACGAGGTACGGACGGGCCTCGCTGTGCTGGCCGTGCGCCGCAGCACGGAGGTAGCTTGTACCGCCGGCGCAAGGAGAACGATTTGAGCCCACGCTGCCGCGCGGCATATCATGTGAACGTGTCGCCGCGCGCGCGCGCGATCGAGACGCGACGGAGCGAGCTAGTGCGACGCGGAACGCTGAACGCAGCCGGAGCAAGAGCGTCGCTGTCGCCGGCCGCCGCGGCGCGGCAGGATAGAGAGGCGGCGGCGAGGAGCGGAGGTGGGTGGAGCGGCCCCAACCACCCGCGCCACCTGGTGCGGCACGGGCCAATCGACGACCCTGGCACCGGTCGTCGTAACGGCTCTCGCTCCCTTGACCTGACCTGCCTGCGCGCGGTGGCGCGCTCCGATGGCGACGGGGTGAATCGAAGGTATGGAGGAGCGCTGGTTTTTTGTCCGATGCGATCTCATCAGGAACAGATGTGTGGTACGGCCTCAGCTCAGCTGCTCATCGCGCTGGATTTCGGGATTGATTTCGATGTCGATTTTGTCCCGCCTGCGCTAACGACCCACCGGTTTCCTACTACGTCATCAGCCCTCTGTGTGTGTGTGTGTAGTGTGCTGCATTTCCGTGTCGTTTGCGTTGCCGTGTCGATGATCATCGGTCGCATAGCAAAAACAGGCGAAACACATACGATCGATCCATCGACCGTACGTTGAGGTAATGGAGCAAACGTGATGTATACAGCTGGACAACTCTATCATTCATACGTCAACCGTATCCAGGGTTCTGATCGATCGACTACATATATGCATATATCTACACGCCACGTGAGCTGAGTGCCCGGCCGGAACGGACAAACGGCTCATTTCCTTGTTGTTTTTCGCCTCCTTGATCTGAAAAGGGAACGCGGTTCAGCGGAGGAAGCAGGGTCTCCTGTCTGTCCTGTAGCAGCAGCTGACCACACCACCAGCCTGAAACACGATTACGTGCACTCAACGCGCATGATCCTGATCAAGTCCTGCAGATCGCGTTTTCCCATCATGCTCTCGTGCGACAAACATCTATGGACGTTGTAAAAAAAAAATCTTTAAAAATAAAGATTTTGGAGACTTCGAAGATTTGATCATTTTTTAAAAAACTTTGTTTTGTAATCGCCGGATTCTTTAGAAAAAAATCACACTAGTCCTTCGTCAACCAAGACCAATAATATCATCTCTCACTAACCCTTTTTTTGCAAACGTGGCATTTTTCTTTTTGAAATTTTCGTTACTTAAGTAGAAGGTGAATTTCCCAGTTAATTAGAGAAAAGCAGAGTACAACTTGCGTGACATCGTCTGTCATGGAACAAGGCTGTTGATATCAACTCGACAACTACAATTATAACGACGAGCTTGAACGGAGAGATGCGTAAGAGCCGAACTGGTCCATGGTCGTCTCACCTGGTCGCCACCTAGTTCCGCGTGCGGCAGCTCTAAATCCAAAACAACAAAGTGAGCATCACGTAGAGAACCCCTCAACCACGAAGGCTTGCCGCGACCCCAAAATAGCTGAAATGCCGTTGAGTGGTAACATGAATTTTGAAAACCTGGGTAGTATTACTACTATGGCAGAAAGTTACACATACTATACCGACCAATGTGTTATTGAAAAGTCGGGAGGAGAAGTTTTCTTCAGACTGTCGATTCGACACATGTCATTTGTGCCCAAGTTACATAGTGTGTCCTCTACGTGTAAATTTTTTGGAGAGCTGAAGATACAAATTTTGAGTCATGAATATATTTTCGTTGCGGTGGCACCAACAGCCCAACACAGCGACAGAAATAAAGGATCAGCTAGCTGATGTAGGCTCAGGGCGCCGACCCAATAAAAGAATCGCGTGCCGGCACCAACAGGATCCTGTGGATGATACGATGGTGTGTCGTCCAGCTTCCTGGAGCGGGATATGATTGGCGAGCATGGAGCTGCGGACCATCTTCCATGTCAGTGGTTGCTCCTTGGAGCTACTTGGAGATATTATATGAAATCCGTTTATCAGTGCTGATGCTGTCATTCTTCTAGTCTCCTTCTACTGCGACCTCACGGGTTTTATAATCGCGAATGGTGTAAGTAACAGGAATTTTATATGCTCACTGCTCTGGATCGAGAATGAGCGTGTGGACGAGGACAACAGAGGAGCTTCCTGCCCTCCAACGGCCATGGGCCCATCCATGGTGCGAAATTGGGCCAACCATTTCTAGCTTGGTCGAGGGCCTCGGGTCATTGTCGCTGCTGTCGGTTGCCTCTTGTGGCCCTGCCAAAGGCCCCTTCCTGTCGGTGGTGCGATGCCGGCCTTGGGCTCGCTTTGGGTTGCGTCTTTGGACTCCGACGAGGACAACGACGATGAAGAGTTGGCTCCGCGGTCGCCGTTGGCCTTCCCAGAAGGGGTTGTTTCCGGCTCGGTTCGCGATACCGTTGATGTGCGCCATGACGATGAGGCGCCAGCGGAGCCCTGCATCAACATCTGTGCTGCTGTTGGCGCTCTTGGGGACGAGGACGACTGGGTGAAGGTGGGTCGAGGCGGTCGCCCCAGCCGCGAGCCATCGACTTCGCCTTGGAAGGAAGGCCTCGAGCGTAGTCTCGCTTTCAAGCGTTGGGCTCGTGGGAGATGCTTTCGGTGCCTTGAGCGTGACCACCAGGTCAGCACATGTCGTGAGCCCTTCGGATGCATCCGATGTCGTCGTCCTGGTCACCGGGAGCGTTTCTGCCGTGCACGCTTTCCCGCCGGTCGTTCTTGCTCTCCAGACGGTCGTGCACGTTCTCCGGATGCAAGTGCTCCTTGTTCGTGGCGCCGCTCTCCGCCCGCACAGCCACGTCATACATCGGCGTCCCAGAGTTGGGTCGAGGTCGTGTGCCACTCGTCGTCTCCTGCAACATCGCCGCCAAGGCCCTCTCCAAGGTGTTGTGAGGAGTTCAATGTCAACGCCAGTTTGGACTCCCGCTTTCAGTGCCAGCTTTCCTTGCTACGCATGGAGCTCACCCAGTTGGTTGCTATGCGCGTCGAGGAGGCGATTCGCCCCCTCCGTGAGGTACGGAGGTGGCAAGCCTCAAGTTGTTGTTGGCACATGTTGGTGATTCTTTGAAACCGACGGAGGCATGTTCTTCTGGTGAACATGAGCTCGCCACCGTGCAAGTTTCACTTGCACTTGGCTCCGTTGAGGAGAAGTCATCTGTGGTCGAGGAAGAATATCTCTACGGTTGTTTCTCTCCTCGTGGCAGCCCCGGGCAGTCGCTGCAACCTATTGTGTCGACTGCCTCGGAGAGCGAGGGCATAGACAAGACCTTGGCCCCGGTGTTGCAGATCACGCCAGAGCGACATGAGTTGCGTGGTGATTCTCCTGCGGTGCTTCCGTTGGCGTTATGCTCTTTTGAGACCTTGGAGGTGGCCACGACACCCCTGCCACCACAGTTGGAGCCTTGCCAGTCCCTCGCCTGTTTGGACTATGGAGCAGTGTTGGCGCCTAGTTCTGAGGCTCTTTTTGCAAAAGAGCTTTGCGGCTTGCTCGCTAGTTTGGAGGCGGCTAGCCCTGGATATGGCAAGGACATTGTAAGGGTATATTGCCCCTATGTGTGGTTTTGGTAATTAATGACAACCCCTATGGACTAATGTTTTCATTGAGTTTATATGAAGGAATATTCCATAGTTACTACTTGGACTCCATATGTTGGATTCAAGTATGGATGCCGTGAAGATAAAGATATACCTTGAGTATTGGCATCAAGATCATCGGTTAGAAGATACAAGGTTGAGTCGTGCAAGTTCAAGATGAGCATCTCAAGTGGATCACATGCTTGAAGCTTGCCGTCCATTTGGTGACATTGGACATATGAAGATGTGCATCAATGGAGCTTTCCCATCATGGTGTATGGGGGAGCATTTGCGAGTCTTCACGAAGCAACGATGATCAAGTAAGGCATCCCGGCTTGTGTAGAGCTTGAAGAGTTATCGTCAAGATCAAGCGGGATGCGCAAGGCACAGGTATGACCTTGATAGGTTTTCCTTTTACCGGTCTCAAGGTGGTTGATGGGAGACCGGATTATAGATAGATAGCCGCACTATTAAGAGGGGCTTTCGGTTGGGTAACTTGATCACATCGTCTTAGGGAGCTCAACCCTTTGCATACTTTGCATATCCTTATTGCTTCTTGGTGTTTCTCTGTGTGAGGTTCTTGAGCTTGTTGCTAGCTTTACAACAAGCCCAAGTTCATCAACGGAATCCGCATGTATCTTCTATTGCGTTTCGAGTTTGGACGTCTTCACCGTTTCTTGACGGTGGGAGACTCCCTCTCTAGAAACATCTAAAAATATCCTGTGAGGAGTCTCCATATTTCCAGTTTTTGTTGGGGTTCTATTCGTCGTTATCTTTCCAACAAAATTGGTTTCATGTCATTCGGGGTTCGGGAGCAAAAGTTATTAAAGAAAAAGATAAAAGGAGAAAGGAGAAAAGAATAAAAGAAAAAACAGGGAATGGGGCAGCCGGCCGGACCGGCCCCGCGGCCCACCGGTCGGAGACCGGCCCAGCACCGGTGCCATCCGGCGGGATCCGGGGCATTTTGTCCTGTGACCGGCCTCGGGCCCGGTCCGCAACCGGCCCCCCCGGCGCCCCCGGTCCAGCCGGATTCCGCACCGGGCCGCCTCACCGCCGCACGGCCCACGCGGCCGCCTCCCCGCGCGGCCTGTCCTCCGCGCCGCGAGCGCTGGGCCGGCCTGCTCGCCCGCGCGCTGCTGGTCACTCGACCCGCGGCTGCTGGGCCCTCGCCCATGCCCCTTGCGCTATCCGCCGCCCACGCGCTCTGCCCCGCCCGGCTTGGGCCGTCCGGCCGGACAGGCCACGCCTGCGCCAAATCCGGCTTTGGCAGCCTGGGCCTTTTTAGAGCCGTTTCTGCCGTTTTCTTGTCTTTTTCCCCCAACAGTTTATTTGCTCCCATGCTATAAATAGCTCTTCTTCCACCTTGAGCAAGTAGTTCTTCCTATTCTCTCACCTCCATTGTTGCTATTTGAAGAACTTGCTCTCCCTTGATTCCTCCAACCATTCTTGCTCATATTTGAGGATTTGAGAGGAGATCTAGATCTACACTTCCACCAAACCGTTTCTTCTCTAAGTGAGGGAATCTCTTGGGATCTAGATCTTGGAGTCTTTGGTTGACTTTCCCCTTGTTCTTCCTCTCCAATCTCATCCTAGCATTCGTTGCTTTGGTGGGATTTGAGTGTGAAGGACTTGAACACCTCCGGTGTTCTTGCTTTGCATCATTGCATAGTGTTGAGCTCTCCACCACGATTAGTTCGAGTGAGAGACCGTGAGCTTGTTACTCTTGGAGGGAGACCTCCTAGTTGGCTTGGCGGTTGGTGCTCCGGTGATCTTTTCAAGAAGATTGTGAAGAGGCCCGGGCTTCTCCTTCGTGGAGCTTGTGAAGTGGTTGTGGAGCTTGCCATCTCCGGAGCGGAGGAAAAGCTAACCATAAGGAAAGGGCCATTATCCTTCGTGGGTGTGGTTCGGAGAATAGGGTGAGCCTTCGTGGCGCGGGGAATCCTTCGTGGGACCTCCACTCCTCCAAACGTGATGTACCTTGTTGCAAAGCAAGGGAACACGGGAATACATCCTCGTCTCGCGTGCCTCGGTTATTTCTATACCCGAGTTCTCCTTCCTTGTGATAGCCATCGTGCTTGAAGTACATATATCTTGCTATCACTTGTGCTACATATATCTTGTGCCTATCTTGCTTAGCTCTAGTTGCCATTGTTACACTTAGTTGAGCTTAGCATATTTAGGGCTTGTGCTTGTAAACTAAACGTTAGTTTAATTCCGCATTCTTACAAGACAAAATCGCAAGAGTTTGTAATTGCCTATTCACCCCCCTCTAGGCGACATCTCGATCTTTCAATTGGTATCAGAGCAAGGTCTCTCCTTGTTTAAGGCTTCACCGCCTTGAGAGTAAAGATGTCGGCTAGTAATTTAGTGCACAATGACACAATTATCTTTGTTGGCACAAATTATCTTTTGTGGCGAAATTGCTTGCTTTGCAAACTTCGGACCTTGTGTCCAAACATTGAGCAATTTCTAGATGTAGGTTTTTCTCCTCCGATGGATTCTCAAAATCTATCTTTAGAGGATGAGAAAAACTTACATCTTGAAGCTCAAGTATCTAATGAGCTTGTATTCTCTTTGAGACCAGATTTTCATAGGTTCTTGATATATATAAAGCGAAAATCGTCTCATGAGATGTGGATCAAGCTTAAGGAAATGTTTGGTGGATCCACTTCTCATTTGGTTGGTGGTGACTCCGAGGAGCTCTCTCCCCTTCACATCATGAAGAGCTCCAAGTTGCTTCCACCTCCGGCCGTGATGAGTTCTCATCTTCTTCCACTTCACCAACGTGTAACAAGACACGAGGTAATGATATGGTGAGTGGTGAGGAAAATTGCAATGTTGATATTGTGCTCAATAGTGATGGTTCTTCATCTCTATCCCATTGCAATGCTTCCTCTTTGGACTTAAACACATCTAGCATTGAAAATAATCTACATGCTTGTGTTGATAGTCCTCGCATATCATGTGTAAATTGCTCACATAAATCCCATGATGATATGCTTGCCTTGTCTTGCTCTCATAATCAAAATGCTTCTATCTCCTCTAGTTGTTTGACTAACAATGTAGAGGAAACCGAACACTCTATGGATCAAGACATGTTTTCAAATGAGGATTCAAGAATTTCTTCATCTTCATCCTCCGGTATGCACATGTGCCTTATGGCAAATGGATCAAAGGTATCTCCTACTTTGACTCCTAACACTTCCTCTAATGATGAGAGTGATGATGATGATAATGATGAAGAATATAATATCTTGGTGCATAATATGGCAATGGTATATGCTTCTCTTCATGGTAATAAAGAAGCTCGTGCTAATCTCGAACACTCTATGGATACCTTGAGTAAATATAGGGAAACCATAGTGGAGTTGGAGTCCCATGTTGAAAATGGGGAAATGAGATTCACTCTCCTCAAGCATGAGCTAAAAGATGAGAAGCATACTAATTTTATGCTCACACAAAAATTTGAATCCTATAAGCATGAAAGTGAGAAAACTATTGTTGATGCTTGTGCTACTAACTCTACTTCTTGTGAAGCATCTATCTTAAAGGAGAATGTTGAGTTAAGAGCTCAACTTGAGATGCTAACTAGCAATTATAGGGAATTGGAAGAAAGTCATAAAAAGCTCTCGGGCTCTCATGATGACCTTCTAATTTCCTATGATGGGCTAAAGTTAGCTCATGAGGCTAGTATCACTAAGGTAACATCTTGTGAGCCTCATGTGGACATTAGCACAATCTCTACTACAAATGCTATATTGTCATGTGCTAGTCCTTGTAATCCATCTAGTCAAACTAGTGATACACCTTGTGTTGGATTACTTGCCTTGCCTTGTTGCTCTAACAATGAAGCTTCTACTTCCTCTAGTACTTGTATTTCTACTAACCATGTAGAGGAAATCGAGGCCCAAGTCCTTTCTTTAAAGAAAGACTTGGAAAAGCGTCATGAAGGGAAATCCGCACTTGACAAGATGCTAAGTGTGCAACAATCCCCCAATGACAAGAGTGGACTTGGATTCAACTCCAATAACAAGAACAAGTCCAAGAGCAAGAGCAACAAGAAGAAGGGCCAAGACAAAGTCAAGGATCCGGCCAAGTTGGTTTGCTTCAAGTGCAAGATTGAAGGGCATCATGTTAGATCTTGTCCATTGAAGAAGAAGAAGCACTTGAGTGAGAAACAACAAGGGAAACGGCCACAAGGTCAAGGTCTAGCTCATGCTCGACCTCAAGTTGAAGATAGGCCACTTCTCAAGAAGAATCAAGATATTGTTCCCCAAGAGAAGAAATCAATAAAGAAGAGAAAGGGGAACACTTGCTACTTATGCCGTGTGAAGGGGCACTTTGCTTCTTCATGTTTAAATGGTACCTTATCCAACCCTATCATTGTTGATAATGATTATTCTCTTGGTAAGGATAAGGATGGCAATGTGTTTGCCAAGTTTGTTGGAACTCAAAGTGGTCTCAAGAAAAGGACCATTTGGGTTGCCAAGCCTATTGTGACTAACCTCTTAGGACCCAACTTGGTTGGGGACCAACAATCTCAAACGTGATCAATAGGTGTATGTGGAGGTCATTGGAGACTTGGCTATTTCATGAAGAATTAAGGGATCTTCATATATTATATTTTGACCAAGCCAAGTCGTATGGATCATTATCTATATCTTATAACCAATGTTCCTCCTTGCGGTAACTTATACTTTAACTCTTCATATTCATTGTAAGTTACTTGCCCCTTTGCATGTTTGGTTTTGTATCAAATATGTGTTTGTATGTGTTGAGTCTTACTTGCCTATCTTGTGTATTCAAGTATGATTGTTTGACTCACCATATACTAGTGTATTGTTTTGAGCCTAATGCATCTTGATAATATCTTATTTGTCTCTCTTTGAGTGATTAATGGAACATCCCATTTTGGGAGAGTGATATGCATTGTGCATCTCTCTTTCTTTAAAATGTGTGTACATGGGTACCACCACTTAGTATTGATATTGCAATATTATCTAGTCACTATGTGGTGTGTCATACTCATGAGAAATTCAAATTCTAAATGTCCATTAATCATCTCTAGTCGAATTTTAGTTGCCTCTTGTTTAGAAGAAATGTTTTATCACATTATGGGGGAGTAATATGTTTTGTACATATCACAAACCTAAGAAAATGTGACCATATGAGGTTATGCCACTTGGAGTTGATACACGTAATTATCTTGTTCCTAGGTGGCATGTTTGCTCAAACAAGCTCCACTTCTATTAAAAAGCTCTTATTGGCTCATCCTATGGATTCTTGTTTGATTAAGAAATTCTTGGTACGGTTTTCCTCAAATACATATCTCTATATCTTATTTGGGACACCGTTTGCTTCAAGTTATTCTAATCATTGTCGTGCGTGATTGTTTGACTAATTGAAGCTATCAAGAATCTTCATCCGTGCATAGTGCTTAATTCTATATACTTATCCTATGCCTTTTATTGTGAAGTTGATCCTTACTAAATTCACCACCGGAAATTATTTCCAATATACTCATTGTCTTTGACAATTGATAACCTTGTATGTGGTTGAATTCATGGATCATCTTCACCTTGGATTGCTTCTTATTTACTTATTTTATTTCCAAGAAATCTTTGTTGCTCCCACGTGTCTTCCTTGTCCCTTTGAAAAATCTTTTAATAAATTCTCTTGATTCATATCAAGTGTTTGTTTTGGAAGACAAACATTTTCCTTACGGTACATTGTGCCATTGTGAAAAGTGTAGAGGGTTTGGTTTATTTGTTCGAACCTTGCTCTTTTTGGGAGTTTTGCTATCTCATTCCTTCTTCTATGCTTTATTTGTTGAATGAGATAAATCTTTGAGCATGTTTGCTTTATTTCATCCTTTATGCTCAATGGTTTCTTCTTAGTTCATTTGTTGAACTTTGTTGAACAAATCTTTTGTGATTTGCGTCTTTGATATTATTTGGACAACAAATTTGTTTGGTCACACCTTTATGCCTTGTTCAATTCATTTGGTGTTTTGTCCAAAGTATATCTTTCTTGGATCTTTAAAAGTCTTTGTGCGTGCTTATATGCAATTTATTTATATTTATAGCATGCTTTCTTTCTTCGATCCATTATATAGGGTATACTCCATCAAATCCTAAACGGCTAAGATGTGCATGAAATTCAAATTTCATCTATAAATATGCACATATTGATATGGAGTGTATCCTATGTATTGTGGTTAGTCTAACCATTTTGGACCCAATGAATTTGGGGACCAAGATGTACTTGAATGATGTTTTAGGTACATTGGAGATGCAATGGAGGCTTGTCTCATCTATAAGGAAGGTGTTGTCACCATATGAGAATTGGAGTCAAGTTAGGATGATCGATGAACTCTTATCTACTACATCAAGCCATTGCTATCTCGGTAACAAGTATCTTATTCATGCATTCTCATATAGCATCCAACCTCTTGTAGGTTGTATCTTGGCATGAAATTATTTATTTCGAAAATATTGCGGTTCTTGAAAAACCCTTTTAAAATAAAACCTCTTATTGAACATTTGAGTAATTTGAGAAGATGCATATGATAGGTTATATATATATATATATCATATTTTATGATTCACCTATCACAAATATGCCCTCTAGCAATTTATTGCATATTAATTCCTCAAAGAGCTCTTGTGTGCAATATTGATGAATTTGTGAAATAAATCCGTATTTGAGATACTTGTTGCCTTTCTCAAAACATTCCAACTAGCCTTACTTCCCTTATTGTTAGTTGTGATGTTTTTGAGATTTTATTTTGTTGAAGTTCATTTATATACCATAAGTGAAAAGTGGAGCCATAGGCTATATATGCTTTCAAGCAAACATCCTTTGGTATATTTTATGACTTCATTTTGGATATCTAGTCCTATTTATTTTGTTAACCTCTTATGTGTGCATGTTTCTTTATGGATCATTTTGTCCACTTTAGAAACTTATATACATAAGAGCGCTAATCCATCACCTTGATATCTTTGTTCTTTGCCAACCATCTTTTATCCTTTGTTTCTTAGTGGTGTTGGTAAAGGAGATTTATGAGTGCTTGGTTTATTTGTTTTCCTTCTTGTACTCATATCTCGTAATTGTTGGACTAAAGTTGTTCTTGATAAGCATATTCTCTTTATCCTAGTTGCGTTCTAAATGATATATATAGGGAGTGAGGATTCCATGTTTATGCATATTGTATTCAAATGCAAACATTATAAACTATGCACGAACCTTGGGGAGCTTCCTTATTTTTTTTAGAGCACTATATCTCTCTTATCATGATATCTTTGTTCGTCCAATTGGATCTTTGATTGCTTGCTTTATTTGTTAAAGCTTCCTTCACCATGTTATCCTTGTGCAATCTTTGATCCTCAATATAGTTTGACTTCCTTCAAGTATTCATCATTGGATATGTGCATTTGATTCCACTCAAATTATGAGAAGTGCACACCTTGGGGAGGAACTCACATTATATTGGCTTTCTAAATTTTTCACCCATTTTGACAATCGATACCAATGGGGGAGAAGTTTAGAGGGTTTAAGGGAATGGTTTTATACTTAAGTTTGGTTTGTGCTTAAGTGTTTTGCCTCTCATGCATTCCATATTTATATGTCTTGCATGGTTGTATATATATAGTGGAAATTGTCCCAAAGGTTAATCTTGACAATGTATGCAATGAATTCATGTTCATCACACGTGCATACATTGTGGGGGAGTTTGCTCTATATATATTGGTTCTACTCACATCCCTTGCATTAGTTGTAGTTGTGTGAGTAGAGTTGGTTTTGATATGGGATAGTAGCTTTGTGTTACTTGACCATATCAAATACAACCTCTTGTATACAACTTACTCTCGGATAAGTTGCATACTTGTCTCTAATATTCATTATATAAACCCTCTTATTGTGGTTGTCATCAATTACCAAAATGGGGGAGATTGTAAGGGTATATTGCTCCTATGTGTGGTTTTGGTAATTAATGACAACCCCTATGGACTAATGTTTTCATTGAGTTTATATGAAGGAATATTCCATAGTTACTACTTGGACTCCATATGTTGGATTCAAGTATGGATGCCGTGAAGATAAAGATATACCTTGAGTATTGGCATCAAGATCATCGGTTAGAAGATACAAGGTTGAGTCGTGCAAGTTCAAGATGAGCATCTCAAGTGGATCACATGCTTGAAGCTTGCCATCCATTTGGTGACATTGGACATATGAAGATGTGCATCAATGGAGCTTTCCCATCATGGTGTATGGGGGAGCATTTGCGAGTCTTCACGAAGCAACGATGATCAAGTAAGGCATCCCGGCTTGTGTAGAGCTTGAAGAGTTATCGTCAAGATCAAGCGGGATGCGCAAGGCACAGGTATGACCTTGATAGGTTTTCCTTTTACCGGTCTCAAGGTGGTTGATGGGAGACCGGATTATAGGATAGATAGCCGCACTATTAAGAGGGGCTTTCGGTTGGGTAACTTGATCACATCGTCTTAGGGAGCTCAACCCTTTGCATACTTTGCATATCCTTATTGCTTCTTGGTGTTTCTGTGTGAGGTTCTTGAGCTTGTTGCTAGCTTTACAACAAGCCCAAGTTCATCGAAAACGGAATCCGCATGTATCTTCTATTGCGTTTCGAGTTTGGACGTCTTCACCGTTTCTTGACGGTGGGAGACTCCCTCTCTAGAAACATCTAAAAATATCCTGTGAGGAGTCTCCATATTTCCAGTTTTTGTTGGGGTTCTATTCGTCGTTATCTTTCCAACAAAATTGGTTTCATGTCATTCGGGGTTCGGGAGCAAAAGTTATTAAAGAAAAAGATAAAAGGAAAAAGGAGAAAAGAATAAAAAAAGGGAATGGGGCAGCCGGCCGGACGGCCCACCGCCGGCCCACCCGTCCGAGACCCAGCCCCGGTGCCATCCGGCGGGATCCAGGGGCATTTTGTCTGTGGCCGGCCTCGGGCCGGTCGCGACCGGCCCACTGCGCCTCGGTCCCGGATTCGCACTCACCGCTTCCGCCTGCCCACGCGCCGCCTCCCGCCGGCTTTGTCCTCGCGCCGCCGGCGCTCCCAGGCCGGCTTTGCTCGCCCGCGCTGCTGGTCACTCGACCGCGGCTCTTGGGCCTCGCGCGCGCCTTGCGCTATCCGCGCCCCGCGCGCTCGCCCGGTCTTGGGCCTCGGACGGGCCACCGGCCGCCTCGCGCCAAATCCGGTCGGCCGGCACAGCGGCCGCCACTTTTTTCCGTTCTGCTTTTCTTGTCTTTCCCCAACAGTTTTATTTGCTCCCATGCTATAAATAGCTCTTCTTCCACCTTGAGCAAGTAGTTCTTCCTATTCTCTCACCTCCATTGTTGCTATTTGAAGAACTTGCTCTCCCCTTGATTCCTCCAACCATTCTTGCTCATATTTGAGGATTTGAGAGAGGAGATCTAGATCTACACTTCCACCAAACCGTTTCTTCTCTAAGTGAGGGAATCTCTTGGGATCTAGATCTTGGAGTCTTTGGTTGACTTTCCCCTTGTTCTTCCTCTCCAATCTCATCCTAGCATTCGTTGCTTTGGTGGGATTTGAGTGTGAAGGACTTGAACACCTCCGGTGTTCTTGCTTTGCATCATTGCATAGTGTTGAGCTCTCCACCACGATTAGTTCGAGTGAGAGACCGTGAGCTTGTTACTCTTGGAGGGGAGACCTCCTAGTTGGCTTGGCGGTTGGTGCTCCGGTGATCTTTTCAAGAAGATTGTGAAGAGGCCGGGCTTCTCCTTCGTGGAGCTTGTGAAGTGGTTGTGGAGCTTGCCATCTGAGCGGAGGAAAAGCTAACCATAAGGAAAGGGCCATTATCCTTCGTGGGTGTGGTTCGGAGAATAGGGTGAGCCTTCGTGGCGCGGGGAATCCTTCGTGGGACCTCCACTCCTCCAAACGTGATGTACCTTGTTGCAAAGCAAGGGAACACGGGAATACATCCTCGTCTCCGCGTGCCTCGGTTATTTCTATACCCGAGTTCTCCTTCCTTGTGATAGCCATCGTGCTTGAAGTACATATATCTTGCTATCACTTGTGCTACATATATCTTGTGCCTATCTTGCTTAGCTCTAGTTGCCATTGTTACACTTAGTTGAGCTTAGCATATTTAGGGCTTGTGCTTGTAAACTAAACGTTAGTTCAATTCCGCATTCTTACAAGACAAAACCGCAAGAGTTTGTAATTGCCTATTCACCCCCCCTCTAGGCGACATCTCGATCTTTCAGACATTGACTGCGTCTTGGCGGGAAAGGCCTTAGAGGATTTGATCAGGAGGGTGGAGAAGCCTCTCAAGAAAATGTCTATCAGGAGCATAAGAAGGAAGAGGGTTGGTTGATTAGTTGTTGGACTTTTTTTGGTTGTCATGATCGGACGTTGTGCTCTTGGGTGTCGGTTCTAGTTGGTTTAGAGGTTGCATTCTTTTGTTGTTTTTCTCTTGTGGATGTGTTGTTGGTATGAGCTTGGCCATGTTGTTGTAGGTTTTCGCTCGGGTTTCTCCTAAAAACTGAGAAACTTCTTCTTAATTAATAGACGAGGCAAAGCTTTTGCCTCCGTTTCAAAAAAAAAAAAAATGCAATGTTACCAGTTTTGGCACTAGATCAGACCTCACAGGATCTGGTTAAACAATAGCTTGTTAGGAGGAAAAATGGTGGGGAAATATGGCCGACTAGGAATCGATAGGTCTCCACCTCCCATGCTTGTCGTACCGACGACGGGGGAGGGTAGGGACCTTGGACCCGCGTCTGACGTTATAGAATTTGGTCATCTAGTAGCGGCGTTGTGCTAGGTATGTGGCGATGTGCAGGGAAAAAATAAGGTATACCCGCCGACGAGCTGGGTGTCGTCCAGCTCATCGGCATCGATCTCGCCGATGGTGTTGAGCGGGTCGGGGAATTGTCTAGTCTTTGCTCCTATGAAGTGGCGGGTCTCATTCAGTCTAAGGATGCTATATGTTTGGTGTTAGAAGATTATAATCAATTCAAGAATTCAAGGGTGATGAGTCCGGCCTTGGGGCGCAGATCATACATGAAACTTCATGACTGTAGGCCAACTTCGGTAGAGGAGCAGCACGACATGAGCGTGTCACCGGCTCTGGCGGCGGGAGTAGCCGATGCTCGTTAGGTGGTCGCAGGACCCTTACATTGATGATGCCTTCTATCGGTTCCAGGATCTCGATATAGTATTATATTATGTGTGTGGGTGCCTTGCACTTCTCATGAACTTATGTACTTCATTTATCGGAAATTCTTCTTGGCTCCCGGGAGCATTTGCTCCCGAATTTTTGGGGAGCAAATTTTTTTTTTCAAAACTTTTCAAAAAATTCCGAAAAAAATCATGCACGTACCTGACCATGGCGCGCACCACCTTGTGAAGTGTCGCTGCGAATTTTTTTTATCTCTTATTATGCTGCATATAATTTGTAGTCAAATTCAATTTTACACAAGGTTTGGGTCCTTCTCGGAAAATAGATATACTCCCTTCACGAGAACTTCTTGTGAACTAATCCCTTCATCCTAAATCAGATATTGCAATGATTAATGGATGTGGATCCTTCTCTCATAAAAAGAAGGATAATGATGTATATCACGCGGAGGCAGACGCGGTCGCAGCCTCCGGGCGCTGCGCCGTTGGATGGCCTTCATCCTCCGGGCCACCTCATGACACGTACTATTGTGGGGCCCGCCCACGTTCTCAGCTCCCAAGTCAAAGACGGCAATCCGCTCTCTCCCCCACGCCTACCTTATCCTGTTGCTCATCGTCCTCTCCCCACCGCTCGTCTTCACAAATTCCTCTCTGCTCTCCTCTCGATTCTCTCTAGCGATAATCACCAGGGGCGCCACGACGGCTGGCGCTGCTCCCCGTCGCCATACTGCGCTCTATCTCCGCCGCCGGACCACGTGCCTGCTCCGTCGCCGCCCGAGCTGCAAGCTTTTTCGGCGGTGCTGCACGAGCTGCAAGCGGTATCGCCGGGAGCTGCAAAAGGCCACGCCGGGAGCTGCAAAGGGCAGCCGCACGAGCTGTAGAGGGTCGCGCCGGCAGCTGCAAAAGGCGGCCGTGAGCTGCAATGGGCGGCCGCACGAGCTGCAAAGGTCTCCGGCACGAGCTGCAAAGGGCAGCACCGGGAGCTGCAAAGGCCCCCGCATGAGCCGGGAGGGCATGAGCTGCAAGGGCAGCGTCGGGAGCTGCAAAGAGCCGCGCCGGGAGCTGCAATGGGCAGCCGCACGAGCTGCAAAGGGCAGCATCGGGAGCTGCAAAGGGCGGCCGGACGAGCTGCAAAAGGCCCCCACATGAGCTGCAAAGGCCGTTCGCGACTGCTTCAAAGCGCGGTCGTGCCTGTTGCAAGTTCATATGCTACTGGGTTTGTCTTCTCTGGCGACGACGGCTGCTGTGAGGGCATCGTGGCACAGAGATGGTTTTCATCTTCGATGCCGGCGACTGCTGCAAGGGGCGCCGCCGCGGGCGGCTTCGCGAGGCCAGGATAGGTTCTCCGGCAACGTCCGGGACAGATTCTCCTGCGACGACCATAGCTCACTGGAGGAGCGACACCGGCATGGGGTGGGGTTAGCGCGGTTTGTGCGGCAGCACCATGTGCGGGAGAACGCAGGAGCAGGCATCTTTTTTTTCCGTTGCTTTTGCGTTTTTTCTTGGATGAAAGGACACGTGTCAGACGGGGAACCCGGAGGCTGGATGGTTTGGAGCCTCCGGATTGTCAGCACCGCCCTAAAAAGAATCCGGCAAACCATTCATTTGGAATGATCTCTCTGAACGATCAATTTTTTGGCATGCCACAATTGTTTCCAGATACAGCAGGAACAAATTTGCCATCGAACCTGGGTTCCGTGAAGACAGCCTGTGTAGCACGGGCCGGGCCGACTTCCTTCTTGGCTCCTCCATGTGATTCACGTGACGACCCAACAAGAGCCCCGTTGCGTTCGCCTTCGTGCCCACGCATCGCATCGTGATCTCTTTCCATCTTCCTCCTCGCCGGTCCCGCTCCCCGTCCACTCCCCCGCCCCGCCGCTCCTAGATCCCGCCGCCCCGCCGCCGCTCCTCCTCCCCGCTCGCCCTCCGCGCGGCCATGGACGAGTGGCTCAACCAGGCCGAGGCGTGGGCGGGCCAGGCCGAGCGCTGGATCCGCCAGCAGCCCCCGGAGCAGATTTACGTCGCCGTCGCGGTCATCGCCCTCACTGTCCTGGTGCTCCTCGCAGGTGATGCGCCCAACCTAAGCTCCTCCCCGCTGCGTGCCCTTGCTCCATACTCCCTGAGGCGCTGCTGCGTTCGTTCGTTTTCATGTGGCCCACGCTGCCCTAAATTCAAGTTCGCGAGCATATTGGGTCCTCAAATAGTTGGTAGATGGGGTAATTTAGCGTCGGGAACTTGCGTGGGCGCAAATGCACCGGTCCTGCTTGATGATTTGCGCTTCGTGTGTAGCTATGAGCTGTCGTTTTTGGCGAATAGTCTACTAGTTGTGATGGATGAACAGTTTTGTAGGTAGCTGAACTGTAATGCTGATAGGTTCAGATATGATTGAAGCGTAGTTGAGTCCATGGCTTGAATAGAGCTGAGAACCGGTCCATAGTCTGTGCGATTTAGCTCAACTGGGGCAGCACGTTGTAGTTGCCTGCTTATTTATTTGGATAAATAAAAAGCCTGTCTCTGTATCCTGTGATGAACTGTCAAGTTTGGAATGGTACAAATCCCTGCTTCTTTGTAAACTGTTGACTTAGGAAGGAAGCAGGGCCATTGTAATTGCCAGTTGGTCTTGCAGATTGTAGCTGATTTAGACTTTATACTTTGCAGTGTGCCATAAATCAGGCAAGCTACTAGTGAAGTTCTTTTGATTTTACCAGTTATTTGAAATCTGGAAATGCACCTTGTAAAAATTTACTACTGTGGGATGTTAACAAATTGTTAGATCTTAAGCATCAGAACGTCTGGCAGAGACGACAGCATGATAAGATGTGCCATGTTAAAACAAGCAAAAGGGATTGGGGTTTGTTGTATCTGGAGATAAATTTTGTTCAAAGGTGTAACATTAGCACTTATTACCTTAGACTATATCACCCGGTGCGCCTCAAGATCTAAAATATGTTGTTGGATTGTGTTGCTTGCTAAGGTTTATGCTTTTGTGATTGTAACTTCATTGGTTCTATACGTGCAGTAATTGACGAGCATTGCATGTTTGATTTTTGTAAACAGCTTCTTGCTTGAAATCCTCGAAATCCAACACCATAGTGCTATCTGGGCTTAGTGGAAGTGGTAAAACTATTCTTTTCTACCAGGTAATTATCTATTCTAATCATTCCAGTTCTGTACATATTCCCTTTGTCTTGTGGCAAGTCTCTCTTACCTGTTTAGTGATGCAGCTTTTCAAATTCTGGTGGAATTTATTTAAACGTAAAATTAGACCAGAGTAATGACCATGGATATATCTATGTTTGCAAATTTGATTATCAGATTTCTGTCTCTCTAAGTGTCAACTTGTAGAAGTTAGGGAGTAGGCTTGCAATCTGCTCCTACTTATGTTTCTTCCACACATTATGGTTCAGTAGACTAGAAAAAGACTGATCTAGCCTTTTCTAAGGGTTATCTAGTTGTGCGTCTTGCCTTGTAACCTTGATTTACTGTGTGGCCTCATATATGACTTTATAGGGCATGCCTGCAGGAAATTAGAACCAAGACTATTTTCTATTTTTCTCTTGTCCTTTTGGTTATTTACATGTGCAGTTATATTATCCATGGAGCAAGCGAACAGGTTGCCTCATGTCATCTTCTGTGTTTGTGCTAATTCGTCTTTTCTCTTCCTCTTAGCTTCGCGATGGATCATCACATCAAGGAACCGTGACGTCAATGGAACATAACAATGATACGTTTGTGCTGCATTCAGAACTTGAAAGGGTTAGTCAATTTTGATGGAGATGGATCCTTGCTGCATCTTGATATAAATATAAACCGGATGCCATCATTATGTATTCAGATACATGTGTTTCCTGCCTGCAAGACTTGTTATTTGACTGTGCTCTGTTCTCCCTGCAGAATGGCAAAGTGAAACCTGTTCATGTTGTTGATGTTCCTGGTCATGC
Source organism: Lolium multiflorum (assembly GCA_030979885.1). Taxonomy (NCBI): domain Eukaryota; kingdom Viridiplantae; phylum Streptophyta; class Magnoliopsida; order Poales; family Poaceae; genus Lolium; species Lolium multiflorum. Next base: position 90,241,957 of record CM061753.1, on the reverse strand, counting down.
AAGGCTGAAACCTAAACTTGATGAGTTCCTGCCTCAGGCAGCTGGAGTTGTTTTTGTTGTTGATGCTCAGGATTTCCTTTCTAGCATGCAAGCTGCTGCAGAGTAATTTTCTGACTTCATTTCTGTTCTCAGAAATATCTACAGTTTCTGCTTTATTTAACTGTTGACTCCATTACCTGCTTGATCAAAACTAAGAGGGCGCTTAAGAGCTTAATTCACATTCAAACATATAGCAGAATGTTTCACTGTATCTTATGCAGTTGGCAACCTGGGTTTGTTTCACAGGTACTTGTATGACATTTTGACAAAGGCAACTGTAGTGAAGAAAAGGATTCCTGTTCTGATTTTCTGCAACAAGACGGACAAAGTTACAGCTCACTCAAAGGAGTTCATCAAGAAGCAGCTCGAAAAAGAAGTGTATGTTTCTTTTTCATAAAATATATTTGGACAGTTAGAAACTTTGAATGCATTATTGGGTTTGCATATTAGTAAATTATGTGAATTTTGCCTCAATTTACTGCATCTTGAAAGTATCCTATTCCCTTGGGTTAAAAATAATTACCTAAAAATGGATGTATTTAAGTATTTTTAGTGTGTAGATACATTCACTTTTGTGCAATTATTTTGAACCGGAGGGAGTATTACTTTTGCCTATGCTGCAAAAAGAAGTTTACATATGTGTCCTGTTTGTAGTTTGTTAATTCTGGAATAACCGAGGTCATTTCATAACTCATTTAATTAAAATCTGTATGAGCATTTGCACTGACTAGGTGGCTAATCTCATATTTTACATGAGCTCCAACGTGCGCTGACTTTGTTATTTCTGTAGCAACAAGCTTCGGGAATCAAGGAATGCCATATCATCTGCTGACATCACCGACGAAGTCCAGCTTGGTGTCCCTGGAGAGGCGTTCAACTTCAGCCAATGCCAGAACAATGTGACAGTTGCTGAAGGTGCCGGTCTCACTGGCAATGTTTCAGCAGTCGAGCAATTCATCCGCGAGCATGTGAAGGCTTAGATTCACCTCATCCTTGCAATGTAGTGCTTATGTCTCTGAAACATCGCTATCCGAGTTGTGCCTGGTTTTACCTGACGAAGAAGGAAAACGGTTACCATGATTGATGTGCTGACTTTGTAGAGGCATAGACAATTGGCATTTGCTAGCGCCTTACCGACGTTGAGTCTGAACATGATCAGCTATAAAACTAAGGACCTGTTCTGAAAGCGTTGGTTTGACCGTTTGACATGAATATTTGGCAATTTTCAGAGGAACTACTCTAATATCTGCATTGGTCTCTATCGACTATCTATGATAATATCCTATCCGTTGTGCCATTGTTGCCTTCCTGCTGATCGTCAATTAGTTAGCTGTGGCCTCGGTGAATGACTGAATTCCTATGTTCCGTTACATAGACGTTCAGCAAAATCTAACTCGGGTAATTTTAGGGACCAATTCTAGGAAAAATAGATACATTCAGCAAAATCTAACTCGGGTAACAAGTAACAGAGCAGAAAAATTCAAAAACAAATCGTGCTCACTGTAATCAGGTGAAATTGCAAAAAAAAAAAAAAAAACTTTTCAAAGTACAAAATCAAACATCCTGGAATTTTTAGGGGAGCCCGTTCAGCTAGTTCTGGGTTGAGTGCGGATCAAAACTGGCCCAGTTAAGTGATACAGCTTCGCCACTAAGTAAAATGGATACAGCTTCGGCCACTCGGCGGCCGGATCAACGGCCGACAGAACCCTAGGAGCTAGCGTGGCGACGGCCGACCGGTGGCTGAGCAGAGCAGAGCAGAGCAGGGGACGAGCGGACGGCAAACTTGCGGAGGAGCGGGCGGCGGTGCCTCAGCACCGATCTCCACCGCCAGTCCACTAGCAGGACAGCCGCCGCCACCTTCGGCCGCTAGCAAGCCAGTGAGTACCCTCTCGTTCTTCCTCAACAAATCGTTAGGGTCAGGGTGTCCTTGTCTTAGAAAAAAACTGAAGAAATGTGTTTTTATTGTCAATTTGGTGGTAAAATTGCTCTTTAATTTACTTAGCAGTTTGTTCAGTGATGAAGAAAGCTAGGAAGACCGGGCCGGAGGGGCAGACCATGACCACCATGTTGGGTTCTTCTGTTCAGTTCAGAATAGACTATGAGCAGACCAAGCAGCTTCCGGTCGGCAAGGCCGTGCACTCCGACGTCTTCTCCGTTGTGGGACACAACTGGAGGATTGAGTGCTACCCGCGTGGGGCACATAAGGAACACAAGGGCGAGCATCTATCCATATTCCTCAAGCACATGGGCAGAACCAGAAGAGTAAAGGCAATCTTCGAGGCCTTCTTGATGGACAAGGATGACCAACCATGTACCACGGCTACAAAAAGGTCATGCGTTCGTGAATTCCCAATCGATGGTGAAAGCGATGATAATGATGTCGACTGGGGATGGAGTCAGTTTGTTGACAGAACTAAGCTGGAGAATGACTACGTAACAGACGGGCACATTACATTTGTGTGTGGCATCATGGTCATCGATGACAGCCCTATTCCCGTGCCGCCTTCTGACATCGGGATCCATTTCGGCCGCTTGCTAGATCACACAGACGGGATGGATGTGTCATTCACCATCGACAGCCAGACCTTCCACGCTCACCGTGCAGTGCTTGCTGCCCGCTCACCGGTCTTCAGAGCCGAGCTCTTCGGCCCCATGGCGGAGGCTACGATGACATCCATCACGCTGCAAGAAATTGCGCCTGCAACATTCAAAGTTATGCTTCGGTTCATATACACTGATGCGTTTCCTGGAGAAGATGAGCTTGGGGACCCTTCCGCTGACATACTTCAGGATCTACTTGCTGCGGCCGATCGATATGCACTAGACAGGTTGAAGCTCATGTGTGCCCAAAAGTTGTGGGATAAGGTGTCAACAGATACAGTTGCTACTACCTTAGCTTGCGCAGAAACATACAACTGTCCCGAGTTGAAGAGCAAGTGCATTGACTTCTTGGCAGTGGATGAAAATTTCAAAAAGGCAGCGTTCACTGATGGTTATGCATTGCTGGTTCTGAAATTCCCATCAATTACTGCTGAGCTTAGAAAGAGGTTTATGGCATAATACAATGTGATACATCTACATTGTAGAGTCCAGGTGGTGAGTGACATCTGCTATCTTTTCAAACGTAAGACAACCCAGATGCAAAGTTAGTATTGTGTCCTGTCCTGGAGCTTCTAAGATATATACTTTTTCTATGCTGATGCATAACTATCTAGCTGTCTGTAGTCTTAGCCCCATAAGTACTATATATGTCTTATATGCAAGCATGTTGGAGGCTTGGAGATCAGAATATCTTAGTTATGTTGATATGCCAAAATTCTAGGGTACTTCGTCTGCATACTTCAGTGTGAATTCTACTTGCCTGGATGTCCCTTAAGCAACGCTTTCTTTAATCCGCGTACTACACCCATTTGTGCATTTTTTTATTAGGTGAAAGAACGGCGTGATATCCATCCTAACAATGGGATTAGATAGTTTCTCTGAATCTTAGGTTCTTGTTGATGCAAGAAAACAGACAACTTTGCAACGTACTCAAAGGATTTCATCACAAATCAGCTGAAAAGTGGATTTCAAAGAAAAGTGCTGCAAATGATCAAATATCCCATTTTCTAACATATAACAGAAAAAACAAAGCCATGGCAAGATCTCCATAAATCTGTTGTTCATGGATATGCAATTACTTGGGATGGCATATGTAGAAAATTATGTGATTATGGGTTTGCATCCATTTAACGTCATGAATGTATCCTATTATTATAGTTGTTGATATTTTTTCTCTATATATATTTGGTCAGGCTTTGTGACCTTTCACTAAATTTATACGCCGTGTATTTTGGGTAGGAGGGTGTATCTCTTATCGCAGGTACTTGTATGATATTTTGATGGAGGCAACTGTAGTGAAGCAAAGGGTTACTGTTCTTTGAACTTACAAAGTTACAGCTCACTTAAAGGGGTTCATCAAGAAGCAGCTTGAAAAAGTATTATTTTTCATATCATATACAACATATTTTGGATAGTTAAAAGCTTTGACTGTATTGTTGGATTGACATATACTCCAATTTATGTGAATTTTGCCTCAATGTACTGGATCTTGAACGCATGCTAGCTTTGTTATTTCTTTATAAACAAGCCTCGGGAATCAAGGAATGGCATATCATCTGCTGAAATTACTGATGAACTCCAGCTTGGTGTCCCAGGAGAGGCATTCAACTTCAGTCAGTACCAGAACAATGTGAGTATGTGACACAGCGGTGGCAATTCATGCATGTGTACATGAAGGCTCGTCCTTGCAAAGTAATGCATATGCCTGCAAAATCGCTTTCGGAGTTACACCTGGTTTTCAGTGGAATCACTCCAATCTTTGCATTGTTGTGTTCCCGCTGATTACCACTTAGCTAGCTGTGGCTTCGGTGAATGGTAACATGGTGAGGCTAAACGTTTGTGTTAGTAAATTCCGTTTCGTAGGACATTAGGGTATGTACAATGGTAGAGAAGTCACCAGGGGCGGAGGGTCGAAATACTTTTTTTACTAGCTATTAGCTAGTGTAGGCAACCAGTGCATCAGGGTCTACAAGTATTGGTGCATCAGGTCCCAAATTCAAGCTCTATGTCTAAGTTGTGCATCATGGTAATTTTTCTCCAGCTCCCCCCTGGAAGCCATGTCTTCCCTTAGCTCGTCACGTCATCTAGAGAAGACAATAGCTATAACGTGTACACTGCATTATCTTATTATCACCTCTTACACTTAATGATAATTAATTAATTTTGGTAGAAACACATGTTGCCAGTTTCACTAGACAGGCTGAAGCTTATGTGTGCACAAGAGTTGTTGGATAAGGTGTCGATAGATACAGTTTCTACTACTTATGTTGCGCCGAAACATACAATTGTTCTTAGTTGAAGAGCAAGTGCATTGACTTCTTGGCAGTGGAGGAAAATTTCAAGGAGGCAGTGTTCACTAATGGCTATGCATTGTTGGTTCTGAAATTCTCATCAATTACTGCTGAACTTAGAAAGATGGTTAGGACATAATACAGTGTGATCCATCTACATGTGTATAGTTCAGGTGGTGAGCAACATCTTCTTTTCAAACTTAAGACTACCCGGATGCAAAGTTAGTGATGTGCTGAATTAGCAGCCCATTTGTGTTTTTTTTTTCTTCTCTTGGACATGTCCTGCCCTGAAGCTTCTAAGATCTTCACTTTTTCTATGCTGATGTATAATTATCTAGCTATATGTAGTCTTAGCTCCATAAGTATTAAGTACTATATAAATGCAAGCATGTTGGAGCTTCAAAATTCTAGGGTACATTGTCTGCTTAGTTTGAACTCTTCTTGCCCGGATGTTCTTTAAGCAACACTTCACAGCTTCTTATGTAATTCGCGTAGAACACCCATTTGTGCATTTTTCTTATTAGGTGCAAGAGCTGTGTGATAGCCATCCTAACAATGCATTTGAAAGTTTCTCTGAATCTTGTGTTTTTGTTTATGCAAGAAAACAGACAAAGTTACAACTTACTCAAAGGATTTCAACACGAAGGAGCCGTATGAAGAGATCCGTAAATCTGCTGTCCATTTATATGCATTTACTTGGGATGTCATCTATAATAAATTATGTGATTTATGGGTTTGCTTCCATTTACTGTCATGAATGTTTTGTATTATTGTAGTTCATATTTTATTCTATGTATTTGGTCAAACTCCTGACGAAAGAAGAAAACCAGTTATCATGATTGACGTGCTGACTCTGTAGAGGCATAACAATTGGCATTGCTATCTTCTGACTGACGTTGACTCTGAATATAGCTAGAACATAAAGGTCCTGTTCTGAATGTGTTGGTTTGAGATACATATTTGGCAATTTTCTGAGGAATCACCCCTGTCTCTGCACTGGTTATTCTATCTGTGATATCCTCTTTTTTTAGGGAATCTTTGATACTCCCTGCGTTTTGCCTTTAGGCGTTCCCGCTGATCTATTAGCTAAGTGTGGCCTCCGTGAATACTACTGTAGTAACATGGTTGAGAGTTGAAGGCTGAACGTTCGTGTATATTCTGTTACGTAGGACGTTTAGTACAGGTTTCAAACTGTATTTGAGACAATTAGTTGATGGACTAAACGCTTACTCGGGTAAATACATTCAGTTGACCAGAAAATCTAACCCAGGTAATAAATAACAGAGGAGAAGAATACCAAAACAAATCGTGCACACCGTTGCCAGGTTAGATCGAAAATCCACGAAAATGCATCTCTACATACACGTGAGTGTCCTGGGCCTATCATGTGCATACAATTCTGCTTTGAGATTCGTGCAAGCTGTTTTGAAAACTGCAGGGAACACCCTGGAAAGTCCTACGTTTTAGCCTGGCATAGTGCTAGTATCTTAGCTAGTATCATGCATCCTAGACCCATAAAAATGCTGATGTGGCAACATTTAAGGAGGAGAGATAGGATTAGACTAACATAGGTAGATACTGTATCATAGCGCAGGTTAAGAGAAAAGTTAGTGCTAAATAGATCTTGTACACATATTTGTATTGGGATTCTACAAAACAATAAATTTAGAAGATTGTGATATACCACCCACTATGGAGATACTATCATAGACAAGTATCATATGCATGATACTACTATATGATACTATGCACTATGACCAGCCTTAATAGGCAAGTCCTTCCTTTTTTTGGAAACAACAGCGCTCGTGCATCCAGATTGTATACATTGGATAAAAGAAACATGTATCCAGATTATATTATTGTGTACCTTGGATAAGAGGATAATAGATCTGGAGGAAACACCAAATAAACATGTTTCCAGATTTTGTACCTTGGATAAGAGGAAAATGGATCTGGAGCAAACACGAAAAGAACATGTACCTAGATTTTGTATCTGAATCCCATGTTTCATGAAGGAGAAGCAAATCTAGATCTCATGGCAGATCCCTAAACATGAACAACAAGCAAATCAAGATTCTTTTAATATTAATATATTCCCTTTATAAAAAAAAAGCAAATCGGGATGGAAGAAAAAAAAGAAACAAATCGTGGTGGGGAAAGGAAGCAGTGAGACTTGAGGGAAAAGGAATGAAAGCAAATTATATTTGCAAAGCAGCCGGCCAAGGAGGTGGCAGCCTGGCAGGATGGCAGCTTCGTTCAGTTGGTGAGCTCGTCGCGTCAGAGCGCCATGGAGAGAGACACTAGGTGAGCAGAATCAAGATGTACCGTGTACACCTTCATTCCTAGAGGGGGCAAGAGATGTACAAGTCAAGGTTGTAGATGCAAAAGACACAACACAGATCTCAGTCACACTATGTACGGTGGAGATAAGATTGGGAAGCCCACCACTATGTAGAATCTCTGCGTCGGAAAATCCAGGCACGGACTGACGTTGAGTCTGGACTCGATCAGCTATAAAACTAAGGTCCTGTTCTGGATGCGCTGCTATCACATGAATAATTTCTATCTATGATGTCCTGTTCGTTTACTCTTGTTGCATCGTTGATCTGTTACTGTTGGCAAGGTCTGGCGTCACATTGTGAGGCTGAACGTGCATGTTCGTACATGCCGGTACATATGAACTTTGGTACAGGTTTCAGACGTACAAAAAGTTGATGGACCAAAAGTTTACTCAGGTAAATATATTCAACTCACAAGACACAAGAGGCAGGCGAATCGTGAAACCCATCTAAGGTTCCGTCCCTCTCGCCGGCGACGCTGTCGATCTGCTCCATCTCCGATGGCCTTTGGGCTTTGGAGGCGTGGGGCAGGAAGGTTTCCATTCTTCATTTAGTTTGTTTTCAGTGTCTTCTTCAGGATGGTAAGGCGGCGGCTACTTCCTGAACTCATAATAAGGTCCTCCCCACCCTATCCTCGGTCCGATGGTGCATCTAGCGCCGGCGGAGGGCGCGTGGAGCTGTGTGTCCGACGGATCTCCTGGGATCTGATCGGTCTGATCTACAATTGTCATTATTGGCGACGGTTGCAGCTCTGGTGCGCTGGTCCTTTGGGCCTTAGCACGACGATTTCCTGTATGTCTACTGCAACAAGTTCTACTATGACAAGCTTTGTCTGGCTCCGGTGATGGAGGGGCGAGGACGGCGGCGCGCCTTCGCCTCGCGCTAGTGTCTGTAGTCGTCGCTAGGTGGTCCAATATCCTATTTATAATTTTTATTACTTTTGAATCTCTTTGTAGTATTGTTGATGATTATTAATAGATCGGTGGAATTTTCGCAAAAAAAAGCAGAGGCAGAAGAATTCCAAAACAAATCGTGCTCACCGTAGCCAGGTGAGAATGAAAAAAAACATCAAATAAAGTTCTAAATAAAAGAACATTGCATTTTGGGAAAATTTGCTACAAGACACTGTTATTTTTTGGCGTTTGCCAAAACACACCGCTCGATTGTGTCTTTGCCAGGTACCATTACAATTATGTGGCACATTTGCCAAAACACACCACCTGTCCAAAAAGGGAAATTTTGGCACTTTTGGCTGGAATGACCATGCTATGACTGATTTTGAAAAAAAATGCAAAAGTTTCCGTTTTGGGACAGGTGGTGTGTTCTGGCAAATGTGCCATAAAATTATAATGGTACCTGGCAAAGATACAATCGAGCGGTGTGTTTTAGCAAACGACGTAAAATAACGGTGTCCTATAGCAAATTTTCCCAAGAATTTTTAGTGGAGCCCGTTCAGCTTGTTCTGGGCTGAGTGCGAATCAAAACTGGTGGCCCAGTTAAATGATACAGCTTCGACAGTAGAAAAAGGAATACTCCTTGTGCCACTCGGCGGCCGCATCGTTGATTGAGAGCATCTCCAGTCGCGTCCCCCAAACCGTCCCCCAAACCGCGCCGGATCGAGCGTTTGGGGGACGTGTTTTGTTCGTGCCGCGTTTGGGGGACGTCGCTCCCAGCCGCGTCCCCAAACGCCGCCCCCAATCAGAAATTCAAATAGATGCATTCAAAAGAGATCGTTCCCGCCGATTCGTCGCGATCGAGTAGCGGCGATCGATCAAAGTCTGGGCGCGCGATCATATTACAGACCGGTGGTGCATGCAAATTAGAAGAAGGGGAAGGGGTTGGGCGACGGCGTCGTATCCTGAGTCGACGCAGGCCCGTCGAGCACGACGACCTCGTCGCGATCCGCATGCATGGTGCGTCGCTCCCGTCGCCACGCCGACGCAGTGTAGCGATGAAGAACGTCGACACGCTCTTCTTTTGCCTGCCGGCGATGCCGATGCGCTGCCGGGCGCCGCGTCCGCCGCGCCATTTTGGCTTCGATGTCGTCGAGGATCGCCTTTGAAGAAGTTGTGCGCCGCTCGCGTCCGGAGACATTCCCGTCGAGCGTTCTCAGCGGGGACATGTCGTCCTGCGTTTCTTGAGCTCCAGCTTCTCCTCTTGCCTCTTGAGCAGCTCGGCCCACCTTTGGTCGGCCTTTTCGCGGAGAGAAGGTCGGCGACGTCGGCGAGGCATTTCGTGATCGACGCCGCGTCTTCTCGACGACGCAGCGCGGCCAGGCGGCCTTGGCAGCCTTGTTGCCGAGGGCGCCTGCCCGCGGCGCGTCCGGATCAATGGCGTCCTTCCCCTTGGACATCGACAAGCGCGTCCGCCATTTCTCATTCATTTTGAGCTTGCCATAGCAATGCATGAGCACGAAAGACTTGTGACCTTCCGAGTTCTTCGCGTACAAATCCATGGCCCGATCAAACTAACCAAAGGAAGAGAGTCATTTCATACGAACACGTAGGCGCTGATTATGGAAACGATCGTACCAGTTTGGCGCGTCGCGCCGCTCTTCTAGGTCTCTAAGTCGTGATGGTACCCATGGAAGGCGTTCACCGACGCCCGGATGATGTCGCGTCGACATTGCCTTTTGGCTCCTCTTCATTGTCACCTTCCTGTAGTCGCTGTTGACGAGCTTGCGCTCATCGAATTCGGCCTTGATCCTCGCTTCCCGCCTTTTTGGTTGGCGCCGATGATGGAGTCAAGGCTCACCGTCGCCCACGACTCGCACAGACAACAATCTTCCAGGCGTCCAGGGCCTCGTGTGCCCGACGCTTCTTCTTCGTCCTCACGCCGTCCGCGTCTACCTCCACGAGATCATCGTCACCGGCACCCTCGTCGTCCTCTTCCTCGCCCTCTTCGTCCTCATCGTCGTCCTCCTCGTCGTCCTCCACCCCTCCTCTTCCTCGACGTCCTCCTCCTCAACCCCGTCGTCCTCCTCAGCACGGCGCCGTCGTATTCGAGCGGACCCTGCGGGGTGAAAGTCGCCGTCCCTCTGGCTCCGCTGCTCGTACGCCGGGGAGTAGAGGTTGTTGGGGTTGAAGCCGCCGTGCGGCAGCGCATCCTGGTAGTGCGGCGACAAGTTAGGCGTCACCCGGGAGTGGCGGAGGGGCCGTCGTTGTAGAAGGCGGCTTGGCGAGAGATCACTCCCGGAACGTAGACCGGCATGGACGTACTCCATGGGCTCGCGTTGGTGGCGGCGATACACCGGCCATTACGTGCTGGTCTGGCGCGCCGCCCGAGCCTTCTTCTCTCCACCGCCTCGTCCCCCCTCTCCAACGTCGACGGCCCGGCGCAGAGCAATCTTGCGCCATTGATCGTCGGTCATTCTTCAGGCTTCTTCTTCGGAGCCGGCGCCTTCCGCGCCGCGAACGGCGCTTTCGCATTGCCGGCGGCTTCTTGGCCGCTTTCTTGCCATCTTTTGAGTCGGCGGCGCCATGGAATGGGGAGAGGGTAGCGGCGCGGGTGGACGCAGGAGGGAGAAAGAAATCGGCGGGATAGGAGAAAGAAATCGGCGGGATATGTTTTGGGAGGCCTGTGCGCGCCGGTATAGGCGCGATTTGGCGGGAGCGGCGAGATTTGGCGGGAGTGTGCGACGATTTTTCCCTGTGCCGCTGACGCGTCGGGCCCGCGTCGGTTGGCCTTGCTTCGTTGTGTCCGGCGTCCCCGGAGCGTCCCCTGTGGGACGGGACGTGCTCGGGCGCCGGACACCGATCGGGCGCCGGACAAAATGCGGGGACGCGGGTGGCAACAGTCCGCCTAAATCCTTTGGGTGACGCCCTGGAGATGCTCTGATAAAGTTGCTGGCGACGGCCGGCTGGTGGCTGCGCATAGCAGGCGAAGAGTACGAGGGCCCGGCAAACTCTCGGAGGAGAGGGCGGCCGTGTTTCAGCACTGATCGCCACCACCAGTCCACTAGAAGGCCAATCATCGCCACCGGCCACCGGCCACCTTCGGCCGCTAGCAAGCCAGTGAGTGTCCTCTTGTCTTCCTCGGTTCGTTAATCTGAAGAATTCATCACCTGAGGCCTGAGGGGATCCTTGCCTTCGAAAAATATCTGAATAAATTCGTTTTTTTATTGTCAAATTGGTGGTGAAGTTTTCTGTTGAATTTACTTAACAATTTGTTCAGTGAGCAAGAAAGATAAGAAGACTGGGCCGGAGACACAGACGAGGACCACGATGTTGGGTTCTTCTGTTCAGTTCAGAATAGATTACGAGCAAACCAAGCAGCTTCCCATCGGCAAGGCCATCCTCTCCGACGTCTTCTCCGTCGGGGACACAACTGGAGGATTGAGTGCTACCCTCGTGGGGTAAGGAACACAAGGGCGAGCATCTATCCATATTCCTCAAGCACATGGGCAGAACCACAAGAGTAAAGGCAATTATCGAGGCCTTCTTGATGGACAAGGATGGAGAACCATGTACCAAGGCTACAAGCAGGGCACGTGTTCATGAATTCCCAATCGATGGCGAAAGCAATGATGATGATGTCGATTGGGGATGGAGTCAGTTTGTCAAGGGAACTACGCTGGAGAAAGACTACGTAAGAGAGGGACACATTACATTTGTGTGTGGCATCATGGTCATACATGACAACCCTATTCTGGTGCCGCCTTCGGACCTCGGGATCCATCTCGGTAGCTTGCTAGATCACATGGATGGCACAGACGTGTCATTCACCATTGATGGCGAGACATTCCGTGCCCACCGTGCAGTGCTTGCTGCCCGCTCACCGGTCTTCAGAGCAGAGCTCTTTGGCTCCATGGCCGAGGCTAGGATGACATCCATCACACTCCACGAAATCACGCCTGCAACATTCAAAGTTATGATTCGGTTCATGTACACCGATGCATTGCCCGGAGAAGATGAGCTTGGGGACTCTTCCACCGAGATACTTCAGGATTTGCTCGTTGCGGCCGATCGATATGCCTTAGACAGGCTGAAGCTCATGTGTGCCCAAAAGTTATGGGATAAGGTATCGGCAGATACAGTTGCAACTATCTTAGCTTGTGCCGAAACGCACAATTGTCAGGAATTGAAGAGCAAGTGCATTGACTTCTTGGCAGTGGAGGAAAATTTCAAAGAGGCAGCGTTCTCTGATGGCTATGCATTGCTTGTTCTGAAATTCCCAACAATTACGGCTGAGCTTAGAAAGAGGGTTAGGACGGAAAATGCTTGAATGAACCGGGCGGCATATGCTCCCGGCGGACCTCCAAATATCATTGGTCCATGTGGCGGTGGTCCTAAGACTAGCAGAAGCCCTTTTCTAAATCTGCTTGTGAATACAAACGGAAATACAGTACACTTAGTTGCTGACTGACTGGCCAGCAGTTAATTGTTTGCTCGTGGCTCATGGGGCCATCAGTTAATGCTCTGTCCGTCCAGCGACATGTTTTCTTCACTGCTCCTGGAAGTGCAGCGGCAGGTTGATCAATGGCATGCAGCGAGGAGGACGGGCACTGAAACGAACCGGGGCGGCGTCATCTCCGTTCTCCGACGTGCTCCCATAATGCGCCTCCGTCTGGTGTGTCCCGCCGTATTCTCGTGTGCAGTTTTCTCGTTCTTCTTCTCAGGCGCGTCTTCATCTGGGACGGCACCATCGTTCCCAGCTACTATGTGGGACGGAAGCGGCAACGACGGGCGACGGCTCTGCCAGGGATGGCGACGTCGCCCGCTGACGTGCCACGCCTGTCGGCACCACGCAACACACCATCGGCGACGCCATGCGCGCTCTTCGACCGATCCCACCGGCATGTGCCCGGTCCCCTCTGCGCGTCGCTCCCGCCGCCGCCGTCATGTCACCGCGCCGGCCTGAACTGAATCTTCCTCTGCTCCTCATCCGACCTGAGCCTGGCGCGAGGGAGGCGTCTCCGCTGCATTTCAACACTGTTTCAGCTGCGTCTCAAGCCGAGCTCTTGGCCTCTTATCGCCTCCGTTCACCATTTCTTGGACTCTCGGTGTTACAGCGATCGTCAACGGCAGTTGGTATCTGGTCACCACCGTGTTGAGGGAGTCGCCGGGCCGAAGACCGCCGAGGTGTATGTCTTCTCGCCGGCGCACGACGCGCAGTGGGGCCGCGTCGAACACCCTGCGCGCTGTGTCGATGGTGCCGCGGTACACATCCGTGTTGGACGTGCCCCTGCCGACGTGGAAGGAGATGAGCATGGGGGACTGGCACCGTCGCCGCCTATTCCCCGTCGTGCGCTCCTTCTGTTTTCCCTTGCTCTCAATGGACTAGCCGGTTGCATGAATGGTCCGCCGCGGGCTTGCCGGAGGTGCTAGAACCAGAATGCCACCGCCGTTGTCCTCTCCTCTTCCCTACAGCCATTACGGCGCGTCTTCTCCTGAGCTGCTACGATGTGTCAGGTGCGTGCATGCCATCTCTGCTCCGTGTCAGGGTGTCTGAGGAGTGAGAAGAGATGGCCTCGTGCGAGGAAGGGCCACATGGGAGGGACCGCTGAAAATACCAGCCTTTTTTTAGTTATAAATGGAAAGAATACGAGTGATACTACTGACCCTACCTCATGCGTTGGACCAATGAAATCTCGACTTAGTCCAGGAGCATATACCGCCGTGTTCACTATATCCACTCTCGGTTAGGACATGATATAATGTGATACACCCTACATAGTAGAGTTCCGGTGTTCAAGCATGGCTCTACTGTGGTGTTCGTAAGTGACGCTCAATATCTTTTCCAACCTATGAAAACCCGGATGCAAAGCTAGTGATTTACCCAAGTATTTTGTTTCAAATGTCTATTGGACATGTCCTCCTGAAGCTTTTGAGATATTTCCTTTTTTGATTTTTTCTGTTCTGATGTATAACTACTTAGCTGTCTGTAATCTTAGCTCCAGAGTACTGTTTGAAACCAAGCATGTCAGGAGCTCAGATCATCTTAGTTCTTATGCTTGTATGCAAAAATTCTGGAGCATATGGTTTGCATACCTCTCTCCTTGTCCGGATGAAACCATAAGCAATGATTCTTGCATCTTTGAAAGCTATTATTGTGAATTATGCTACACAGAAGTTGTGCCGATGTATGCCCACGGTTGACCTGAAAGCGCAATTCATCCAGATGTTTCGCAGGCGCCCGGCCGATCAAACTTTGTCCAGGATGAAGTGCACGCTCGTGGCCAACGCCTATGGCTAGTCTGTCAAGGAAGCCATGTGCATTGCAAATGTGAAAGTGTGAAGTATGTTGATGGGAATTAATTAACTTCGGTAAAAAGTTCAAACTTGTTTTCTTTCAAGCATTTTTTCTTCAGTACGAAGATCACATCTAACCGTGGCATTACCACACAGGGCATCTTAAAGTCTAATGTCTTACAGAAACATAAGATAGTACAAATACGGATGAATTACATTTGCTCATGTATGCCTTCCATAAGCATGACGTTGGTTCCAAAGCACAACGTGCTACAAATAAGAATAGCTTACTCCAGATCCAGGGTTGCTCTAGAGATTATGCAGATTGAGTTCTCCAGCTGCTGTCCCTCAAGGTCTTTCTTGCACAAGGTATCGCCGGATGTCTCTGAAACAACAGAGCAAGGCCTTCTCCTAACAAACTGACTAAAAGGAACTTTATGTCTCATGAGTTCTGCTAGCTTCCCATCAGCCAGTTCGTTTATTTCAAGTTTGTATGGCAGATCAGCTTTGTTCGTTTCGTGCACAAGCAGCACGGTATCCTTGAAGTAGCTGAACCGAGTAGCCATCTCATTATAGCCTCGCTCCTGGTTGAAAGCCTTGCACCAGCGCTCGTACAAGGCCCACAGGGCTTCATCTGACTCGAGGTCCTTGTCTTCTGCCACAAAGGTCACCTTACCTGGTGCGGGACCATGGATGCTGGTTGGTGGTGCGGCGGTCGTGGATCCACTGCCGCGGCTCCGTGCGGCGATGGGGGAACGGCCGCGGCGGACGGACAGGCGGCTCCGGGAGGGACTACGCAGGGACGGATCTGAGGCGGCCGCACCGCCTGGACATGAGCGAGCGACCACCGCGGCGCAGCGAGATGCCGCCGACGCAGCTGAGCGGGCAGCGCGAGATGCCTCACGGCAGGCCCGCAAGATCCTCGACGCCCTCGACGGCATGATGAAGAAAGAAGTACTATAATAACCTCCACAACTTTCAGAAAAGGGGCAGATAACCCCCTCAGGGCAGATAACCCCATCGCCCGAGTTTAGGCTGTTTTGGAGGGTGGTTTTGGACACGTCACCTTCTCTTTTCTCGTCTCCAGATTGTAAGGCCGCCAGTCCAACTCCCTGGCGCCGCCAGTCCTTCCTCCACGGCTGTCTTCGCACTCCTCTCCGACCGCACCCCACGTACGTATCCGAGCGAGGTTCAGTACCACGAAACGGAGGACCTTCGTGGCCATGGCGGCGACGGCGCGCACGAGCTTGGCTGTCCACCGCCTCCAGGCGGGGTGGCGGGGGTGCAACACCACTGAAGTCCGTAGATCGAGCCGCCCGCTAGAGAACGCGTGAGCACATGCCGGTCACTCCGCGCGCATGCATTGCATCTAGTTGGCCACGCACATCCATCAACCTGCCTGCTTGGATGCTTGTCGTGCTATGCTTATTGAATAGAACTTAAAAATGATTGTGTCGTCACATTTTTATGCAAATAATAAACTAACAGTGTTGTTGAAGTGTAGTATCTTCATAGAATACGAAACATAGTTGTGGAGGGATATATCACCAACTCCCCTCTTTTCTAATTTTATAATGTTTGCAAAGGGTAAATTCTGTGTTACTTAAATGAAAAAGTATGAAAAGTGTGCCTTCCATCTTATAGGTTTCTGACAAAGAAAATAGCCATTAAGGAGACTGTGATCATGTAGTACCTTGCACAATGAAAAGTACAAACAAAAGTGAGATGTCAAGTTTCAGTCTAAGTCACCACTACTAATAAAAGACCCAGAGGGGCTGATCCAACACATCTGGACCGTACAATTAAAATATCCAACGCCTCACATTGCTTCCGTGTTTGATGGAGCGGACAAGGCTCACCACGCGGCAATTAATTTTTAGCGATAAAAGAGGACCTGAATTTGACAACTGCAATCGCTAATCAAACCTCCCGTTCTTCCCCCAACCGCATCGCCCGCACGTCCCCAACGCCGCCGACGCCGGCTTCAGTCACCAGGTCGGCTGTCGCGTGCCCACACGCCTACCCGCGGCCATCGCCCCGTCCCCTGATCCAGGCAGCAGGGATCGACGACCGCTTCACGACGCTGGGCGACAACCAGGCCGGCATCGCCCTGGCCAAGGAGCTCCGTTGCCTCCACCTCCACCTGCCAACCATGTTGGCGATTACAGCGCATCCCGCCTCCCCGACCGAGAAGCAGGCGGTGTTGCTGAGCAGCATCTCGAATCGTTCTTCTCGATGTGCTGCTCATGAGGTGGATACTTTACAGGTCTGTTTGCCACTTTGTTTTTCATTCTGACTCCATTGTTTCTTCTTTCTTGGAGTGACGCGGGCGAGTGGCCATACATGTGCAGATTTTATTTGCTAGAGGCACACATATGTGTTTCGGTATATAGTTTTGTCCTAGCCTTGATGGAAAATTTACACGAGCTTGCCCCGCAGCTATTAGTTGGAGTTTTTTTTTTTTTTTTTTAAAGCTATAGCTAGCGCAGACATTTGATTTCTTTCTGAATCCCTGCAGTGTTTCAATATTTGCGTGGATGGATACTTGAATGCTTGGTAAATGGTAATTCATTGAGGAATAACAGTGCAGGAGCAAGCAGCAGATAAGCATTATGATATCAACGGCTTTGACAAAGACTAAACAGGCTCCAAAACTGGAATTATAGGCGTCTATAGTACTTGTTTGATTAAGTGCAGCACACGTCTCCCCCGCAAAAAAAAAGTTGCAGCACACGTCTGTTAATGATTATCATCAAATGTACCAGCTAGGTTGATGCCAATTTCTGTCATTCAAAATTGAATCACATGATACCTTTGCACAAAGCATATGAGAAGTGAAGTATAGGAAAATATTCACCATTACAGAAGAAAAGTAGGATGACTGGTTGCAATGTTAGCCAGCCTGCCTACAAGAGACGTCTTTCATATATTTATATTTGCATGGATACTGCTTAGTGCAAAATTTGTCCCATGTATTTCACTTTCATCGAAGTCAAATTTCACATGTCTACTTGAGAACGAATCATACTTCAACAGAGGACATAATTCAGCTGAAATATCAATAACATTTAATCTTCCATAGGTACCATAGTCTCATTGTTTTTGTGTTTTTATATTGAAATCTTTTGTTGAAACTTGAATCAGATGCGTTTTTTTCCTTAAGACACTACACATTCTTTTAGGCTCTTTCGTTATTGTTGTTTGCTCCTTCTTGTATTTCTAATAATTATGATAGAACGTTCCAATATAGCACAATTCATGTCTACCAAATATTCTCATTCTCATTTTTTCAGGTTCTTGATGGATAGAGTTTTCGATCAATTTATTTTCTACTGTTGTTATTTGCACATCCACGAGCCCACAGTAGTCCTCCATGCGTTGCGCCGCCGAATCAGCCAATGCCTAGAGGTGTGCTGATGTGCTTTTCCTCTGGGAACAAGTATTGCACTGTGGTTCGTCAAAGTATCAAATATTTGGTATGCCCTGTACACAACGCCTTTTGATATATAGTGTATTTAATTGGATAAATTTGTACGTTGGATCTCAGGTGCTGCCTCGAGACGGGTTTTTTGTTCATGCTTGAGATTCTTTTTAGTGATTTTGGAAGCAAAACCAAATGACAGCCCAACAAATTTTGGTAATAGGTGCTACCATATAATCTCATTGTTTGTTATGTTTTCGTATTGAAATCTTGTGTTGAAACTTGTATGGCGTGTAATTTAATTGCATACATTTATACATTGGATCTCAGGTGCTTCCTGGTGACGAGGGTTTTGTTCATGCTTGAGATTCTTTTTGGTGATTTTGGGGGCAAAACCAAATGAGAGCCCAACAATTTTTGGTGATACTGAAAAAGGATATATTTCTAAGCCTTTTGTCTTTCTCATTCAATCTTGAGATTATTTCCCTCACTTCCCAACCTTGAGAAATACGGTTGTTGTGCAAATATGAAAAAAAAGACTATCGGATGTTCCTAACTGCAGGGAAAATACAAATGATTTATCAAGGAAAAATTACATGCTGGGTCTTGGACATACCCCGAAGAACTTTGACAAGTTACATGTTGGCAACTCTAATCATAAGAAATACATTCTTACATACTGAGTGTTAGGTTCATCGACAAATTACACATTTTTGTTTGTATTTAGTTATATTTTTAGATGATGGTCTCTACTGAATTCTAGAAGCACATGTTATTCAATCATGTAACATCATCGTTGCCAATGAGCTTACTTATGTCAGAATACATTTAGATGACACTCCCTATCTTTAATTGATGATCTGGACTTTGTTATTGATGGAACATAGCAATTTCGCATGGCCTAAAAGGTTAGTACACTGTTATTAACTTGCTAAAGGGAGCCTGTTGTTGTTAGAAATGCACAAGTGATTCAGTTTAGTAATGTCGTTTCATAAATTTCCTTCAATTTTGCTGCCAGCTTGTCCAGGATGCTATGAAAACCTCTTGAAAAGTAGTTACATGACAATCCTATCCCTCTACTCCAGTTCGGTTTGTTTGTGCAGTATGGACTATTTATTTTGAAAAAAAAAATGACGTCCTGCACCTAGGGCACGATTTGAGTAGCTGTGTGGACAATGGAGCTCGCCAACAAAACCACACTCTCAAGTCTGAAGTAGCTATGTCTGTTGGTTGTTGAGTTATAAAATTATCTTCTCAAAACGGTGTTGGGTCGATTCCTGGTTTGCCTTGCTCCGACTCGTAGCATCTAAAGGAATTTGCAATATTGTGCTCCTGATGTCTATTGCAAAATAATCACACCTTGAGATCAAATATAAGTGAGACAACTATTTTTGTAATCATGAAAAATTTACATGCAAACTTATTGAAAGGACATAGTACATACAATGTTATTATGATGTATTCTTATTGATAGAGACGTGCGTTGCACGTGCATATTTATACTAGTCCCGTGAAAAGGCAAATCACGTTTGAGCTCCTAGCAGCAGGAGAACGCTGCGAGTAATTGAGCACTAATCGATTTTTTTGGTCCTCGGACCTACGACTTGGAAAAGTATTGCCTCCGCCGTTGGGCTTTTCCTACTCCCTCTCTCACAGTTTATAAGGCACGCGCGTACCCCTAGGTTGCAAATTTGATCAAGTTAGCATTAGTTATATGTTATAAAAATTATATCATTAGAAAGTTCAGATGTTCTATTTTCTAATGATATAATTTTTGTATTATATAATTTAAATTATATAGGTTAAATTGATGACCTAGGGATACGCGCGCGCCTAATAAACTGTGAAGGAGGGAGTACCCAATTT
This sequence comes from Lolium multiflorum, assembly GCA_030979885.1. Lineage (NCBI taxonomy): Eukaryota > Viridiplantae > Streptophyta > Magnoliopsida > Poales > Poaceae > Lolium > Lolium multiflorum. Next base: position 90,222,210 of record CM061753.1, on the reverse strand, counting down.
TTGGCTTTCCATTGCCGTTGATATTATTGTTGAATCTGCTAGGTAATGCGACGCCGATTAACTCCCTAAAAAATCTCAATTGGTGTGCAAATCTGATAGCCCGGGAATGTAATACAAGACAACATGATCTAGAGTAAATCTGATGCCATGTGGATAATTTATGTCCAATGTGGTGCATGTATGGGCTAACCTGAAGGATGGAGTGGTTCGTGTCCATATAGGCAACGCCACATCAGGCACAGCTGCACAGGAACCTCACCGGACACATCATAAGTTGTACCAAATCACCTGCGATCAACCTCTGCATGATCAACACGGGGTTCATTATACTAGCTGGACAATTGCTACTATGCATGTTAATTTGGTGTTTCTCTGGATGGACGAACAGTGCGATGAAGCTGCTGCTGAATCGCGTCGTCTGGGTTAATGTTGCGCTCTTCGCGATCACGTACTCCGTACTTGCCATGAAACTCCTACACGCCAAATCTAGGTGGCTTCGGCAGGTGTAGCAGCAAAGGTGACAACTTAATTACAGCTAAACTCTATTCATTTGGTTCAAGTTTAGGCCACCCCCGTGAAGTGTGACTCGAGCGCATCAGACCGGATGACTAACGGTATCGGTGATGCACACCTCAACCAATGGGTGGTTGCCTGGTTGTTGATCGGCGATGCACACCTAAATTTCAGTCCATAGGTGTATGAACAGCTGAAAGACTCCTAACTTCATTTGTCGAGAAAGTCAGCCACAACTCAGTTTTGTATCAAAATCAAAAATCAAAAAAAAAAAAAAAAACTCAGTTTTGTATCTTATTGGGTTATTTTTCTATATGCAGATTTTTATTTCACAGAACATATTCAATCTTATTTTTGTTAACAAGAAGCTATAAATTGTTAGGAATATGTTTTGTCATGATTAACGATATTGAATTGCTTTTATTGTTAAAGAGAGGAAAACAGAAGGGGGTGACATTAACACGAGTATTCTCCATTGAACACACTATAGATGGTTGGTAATGCATTGAAGAAAGTCTCTTTTTAGCTATCGTCAACTCGATTTAACTAATATTTACAATACAAGCATGGCCATAGAACTATATTTATCTCAATAAAATGTATGAGAAATCTGAATCAATAACCTAATATATGTGTCTACATATCACAAATTGGCAGTCAATTTTAGCTATTGTCAATTCAGTATGGATGAATTTCAAATTGTTTGAAATAAAAATCCATTCTAACATTTTATTTTCAGGGCGAGCATTTTTAATCTATTCTAGAGACGTAGCTTCTAATCTATCGTAGTGATGAACATCCTTTGTTGCGCAACAATGTAAACAAATGTATGTATATCAGACACATGTATTGTCAACCAACATGACAAACCTATCTGGGGCGAAGTATGCACCAAATTAAAATTGCATAGCTGTGGAAGCCACTGCAAATTGGTGAAGTGAGAGCTTGCACATCATCGTAGCATTAGTTATGTTAACGTGACAACCTTCCTCGATTGTGCTAGAAAGAAGAAGTGTCGTCAGAGATAATTAGTATAAGCATTTGCATACTTATTTATCCCGGTGCAACGCACGGGCATTTTTACTAGTAACTGAATAAATACCCGAATCTATTCCTACCTCAGCTGTGGTCATGCCAAACACTATTTCAGGGAACACCATACCAGCTCTGCAGCTAGGTAAATGAAAAACTTCTATCAAATAATAATGAAGGTAGTGTTCACTTCCTCGTGCAATTTCATAGAACATGAAAATCTTGGTAATCCTGTGTTAATAGGTGGAAGATACATGCACATAAAGATTGCGCATAAAACCGAATCAGAAAAAAATGGAAACAATTCCCACGCAATTTCGTGCTGGAGGAGATCAGTTGCGGGACTATTGTTAAATGAAAATTTTGGTTGATTTGTAACCTACTTTGTTTGTGCTGACATTAGAAATTTTGATGGAAAATGTAAATATATATGTCAATTTGATGCCAAAATACCATGGAGAAAAAAGAGATAACCAAGAGTGGAAGCTATCCACCCGTAGAATTAGGGCCACTTCTTTTGGGCTTGAGCAGCTTCTAGGTGCCAAATCGCTCAAGCTGAAAAGAAGTGTCCGGCTTAAAGCGGGCTTATTTCCACCGAGAAGCCAGCGCGTAGTGCAATTCCAGAAACTGACCCAGACCAGTTTCCCGAGCTTCTACCCGAGGAAGCGAAACGGTATGTGAATCTACCCCTCCAAATCAGTACATTTTACGGCAAAATGCCACTCCACCTGAGCAAACCGTCTCCCACCGAAAATATGGAAAAGAAAAAAGAAAAAAATCGCTGTACACTTCTCCCCGCATCGCATCGAGCCATGCCCTGCTCTGCTCGCTAGGGTTAAACACCGCCGCCGCCGCTCAATCCCCGCCTACCACGCCGGCGCCGTCGTCCCCAAAGCCCGCAGCTGAACCGCCCCTCGCCGCTCCCGCTCCCGCCCCTTGTCGCGGCTCGCGCCTGCCTCTCCCGCCCCTCGCCGCGGCACCCCGTCCCCTGGCGTCTGGGTGAGTGTTTCCGCCGCCGACGGCCACCCCACCCCACCCCGACCACCCCCAACGCCACACGCCCCGCCGCGACCAGCCCTGCCGCCAGCCGCCGTGACCATCCCCGCCTCCAACTGCCGTGACCAGCCCCGCCGCCAGCCGCCGTGACAGGCTTCTCCTCCGCCCGAGCACTCTCCCCCAAGTCGAGATCTTCCGCCGGACGTCCTTCTCTGGCATCCTCTTTGCCCGAGCTCTTCATCAGCATCACCACCGACGGAACATCCTGCTCCGCCTCGCACTGACATGCCCCACTCTGCCTCCATCTGCTGCTGCTCGCCACGAGCTCTGCCTCCATGTTGCTGATCGAATTTTTTTGATTAAAATTTGATGATTGTCCAACACTAATTTTTGTTATCATTCCAACACTGAAATGTACAGATTTAGCCATGGTTTGGAATCTGCGGATACTTGTGTTTGGTTATTGACAATGTATAGATCAATGGAGTGATCTAATATTGAGTATCATTTAATATTGGGCACATATTAAATTCAAAGGCATTATAGATATTACACAACTGAACACAACAAATTCTATAAGCCCAAAAGAAGGGGAGAAACAGTTTCTATGAGCTTCTCTCCACCGAAGCTTTTTCCCACCAAAATCCATAAGCAGGCTTCTCTATAAGCATAAGCCCGAAAGAAGTGGCCCTTAGTCCTCTAAGAGCATCTCTAGCAGAGCCCGTAAACTAGATAAAATCAAAAAATAACCGCCAGTTTACGGGTTTGGTTCAAAAATCGGCGCAGATTAATTACTGTGGACGAAACTGGAAAAAAATTACAAGTCGAGCCCGAAAACCAAACTCCGTTCCCAATTTGTAGGTGATGGAAAGTCGAAATGAAGGCAAACAAATATTCCTAGTGTCGTTTTGGCGGGCTGAAACTTCAGCTCCAAACACTGTAGTTTGGCCGGAGGACTCCCGGAATACGACCAAAATTAGGCAAAATCTGGCCACGAGTTCGCCGAGCGCGGGCGGGGCGGCCCTGGAGGCGTCCGTGACGGGGCGGAGCGGGGCCGAGTTCGCTGGAGCATGCCGGGACGGGGCTGGCCGGGGCGGGGCTGGCCGGGGCGAGGAGGGGCAGGGGCCGGCCAGGGCGCGGCGGTCGGAGCTGGGGTGAGGCGGGGAGGAGCCGGGCCGCGGCGGGCAGGGCGGAGTAGGGGCGCGGCGCGGCGGCCTGGGGCGAGGCGGGGCCGAGCGAGGGCGCGGCGGGCGGGGCGGAGTTGGGGCGAGGCGGGGCGGAGCTGGGGCGAGGTTGCCCGGGGCGGGCGGAGTTGGGGCGAGCAGGGGCGCGACGGGTGGGGCGAAGGCGGGGCGCGGCAGGGGGCAGCGTGGAGTGGAGAGAGCTCGGGAGAGCTCCCAGGAAGAAGACGACTAAAAAAAGAAAAACGAAAAAAAAAAGAAAAAACTCACAGGTGGACCTTTAATGGCATATTTAGGGAATATATTGTTTTACAGTTTTCGTTTACGGGGTCTGTTTTGCGCCATCAAATTTTCGATCCGTAAACACGAGTTCGACGAACTGAACATTTTTTTTTAAAAGATCTGGTGAACTGAACTTGATGTTTTCAGTTCGCGTGTTTACGGGCTCTGCTAGAGATGCTCTAAACCCAGCTATTACAGAGTATGTAAGAACCTTTGAATATGTGAAATTACCCAATGGATCCTTACTTGGAGTTTACCTTGATTATCCAATCTCCTTTGAACCTGTGGACTAGGACTGCTAGACCAAGTATCTGTTTTAAAGATTTAGGTAGATCTAATATGGCAAAAAAAAAAAAATACAAATTGGGGAAAAAGTCTCGCCTATTGGATGTTTGTCCTACATCTGTTCTGGCATAATATTTTGTTTGGATCATAAAGGACAGCTTGCAAAAGTACAGCTGAGAGTCTGAGATTAATCTAGAGTTCTAGCTAAACAAAATCAATTTCACGACTATAGTACTAAATTAGATCCGTGTAAAAGTAAGTGCAATCCAGCAAATATAATAGAGTAACCTGAGCAACTTCCCATGGATGACAACATGGTCCTCCTCAATGCAATCACTTAGAACAAATTAGATATATCAATATTCAATATCCTTCGAGGAAAAATGAGATGTGTTCGTTCCTCGCACTACCCCTGTCGCTGTGATGAGCCCAAGTATGCCGATGACGGCGTCCAACCCACCTCTCATGGCGCCACATCCAAGTGGACTGATGAAGGATGCTGGTCATCCCGCTGGTATGTGGCCAGGGATGCAAGCATCACCAACTCTCCCTGGCTACGTGCCAACGCTGGTCGGGAAAGCTGCTACGACCTCACCCCCTACTCTGATGGGTTCTGTGGCAGGGAGGGATGCTACTCCAATGCCCAAGAGCCATACTCGCGAGGAGATCATTGCATTTGGCGGCATTCCAGAAGCGGCGTCCATGGGAGTGAGGTCGAGTGGACGACTTCGCTCTCAGCCAAACGCTGACGCGACTCAGCTGGCGAGGGTGATGATGATCGCTCAGAGACGCGATAATATGTCTGGACAAGGTATGTGTCCTCCCCAAACCGCGTCTTTATTATCTTTTTCCGATGATGAAATAATTGATAGGGCACATGTTCTGGGGTTTCATTCGGGATCTCTCACGCTGAATGTAAAGCTTCTGCCAAACTTATAAAACAGAATAAACTTCAACGCACACTAACTTTGTTAAAGAAAAATGAAAGCTGTAATAAAAATGGGGAGAATGTTCCTCAATGTCTTGTCATTTCCCCCAATTTGAGTGAAGATTTGGAAGATGGGGAACTTTTTTCCGATGAAGGAATAGTGGATTTAAAAACAGATACTTTAAAAGGGGGGCGCACTCACAAAAAGAAAAAGAAGTCGTATGATAAGACTAAAGTTCGAAGAAGTTCACGAATTAGATTCACAAAATCAAAGTCATAATGCAGGGTCTAAAAGGTATGACGTGGAATAGCGAAGGGTTTAAAGATCCTGGAAAGCACCTTTTTGTTAAGGAATCCATTAGAGATCATGGTCTTGATTTTATTGCTCTTTTGGAAACGGGAAGATCCAATTTTGTTGTACCTTTTTTGCGGGATTTAGCTTGCGGTATGGATTTAGCTTGGTTTTGTTTACCACCACATGCGCGGTCTGGTTTAATCCTCGTAGGTATGAACATGAATACTCTTACGGTTAATAAGGTGGTTTGCGGTGATTTTTATGTTAAAATATCCATCAAATCGAAAGCCGATGGTTTTGAATGGATTTTGGTGCCTGTGTATGTGTATGCAGCGGCACAAGACTCTCACAGACATGAGTTCCTTTCTGAGCTAGTTAGGATGTGTGAAATTGAAACATTGCTTATGCTTCAAGCTGGGGACTTTAATATTTTGCGTAAGCCAGAAGAAAAAAGCAACGATAATTATAATCCTAGATTGATATTTATTTTTAACGCGATCATTGAGAACCTTAACTTACGAGAGATTGGACTTTCAGGTCGTCAATTTACATGGGCTAGCCGTCGAGCAACTCCAACTTTTGAAAAGTTGGATCGTGTTTTGGCTAGTGTTGATTGGGAACAAAAATTTACATTAGTATCGGTGCGGGCGTTGTCACGCTCCGGGTCAGATCATACTTCTTTGTTGATTGATTCTGGTCATCAAGCACATAGTGGAAATAAGGCACGTTTTTCTTTTGAATTGTCTTGGTTTCAACAAGAGGGTTTCCACGCTATGGTAGCTGCTGAATGGTTAGCGGTACCGGCTGGGAAATCACTTATTGATACTTGGCAAAGGAAAATACGACACTTGCGTCGTTTTTTGCGAGGATGGGCTAAGAATTTAAGCGGAAAATATTAAAAGGAAAAAATAACGCCTATTAGGCATTATAGATGCGCTAGATATCAAAGCGGAGACCATCCTATTGTCTTCTGTTGAACGAGAAGAGCTAAAAAAAGCTAATGACACATTGAATAAACTTAGACGTGATGAAGAGACCAAATGGGCTCTAAGGGCTAAGGTTAAATATATTCAGGAGGGGGTAACAATACCAAGTATTTTCATCTAATTGCAAATGGAAAGCATAGGAAAAAGAAAATCTTTCAACTTGAACAAGAAGAAGGTACTATCGTCGGGGATGATAACCTGAATACATATATTACTGAATACTACAAAAAAAATTTGGAGACCCTGCACCAAGTACAGTCACTATGATGGATGATAGAATACAAGATATTCCGCAATTGTCGGCGGATGAAAATAACCTCCTCATTGCGGACTTCACTATTGACGAAGTTCATGAGGCTATTTTATAGATGGAGCATAATAAAGCACCCGGCTCAGATGGTTTCCCCGCTGAGTTTTACCAACACTTATGGGTACTATTAAATCCGATTTAATGGTGCTTTTTGTTTGCTTTCAGAAAGGTGAGTTGCCCCTGTTTAAATTAAATTTTAGGATCATTACACTCCTCCCGAAGAAAGAAATGCGGTCCAAATTCAACAATATAGGACGATTTGTTTGCTCAATGTTGTGTTTTCTTCATAAATATTACCGGGTTGAGCATTTACGGACGGTTTATGATGCACTATTGTTTTTACTATTTTGCACACGGTGTGCCCTGATCATCTAATCTGCATTGCAGGTGCATCTACAATATTCGACTCAGCCAACATCAGCAGATTAATATTATGTTCTAGCTTCTTTCAGCAATAAGCGAAGTGAAGACACTTTATCTGTTTTGTTGAACCGATACAAGATACAACTTTGTTTAATATATTTATTTTATGGCTGCAAATCCTTCAATGCTCAAGTATCGTTCAGTTCAGTATGGAGCAGAGTGATTGTTTTATGGCTATGTATCTCTGGTTCAAGGAAAATGATATACACCCTCCGATTCATATTACTTGACACTAATATATAGATGTATCTAGACATATTTTAATTGTAGATCTATCCATTTGAGTGGCAAATAATTTTGGAACGTGCTATTGCTCTAAATTGGAGCTGTTGTTTTGATTGATTTTCCTATAAGCCATAACTAGGACAATGCCCGCGCTTTGCTGCGGAAGAACAAAATACATTGAGTTTATAAAATACAAAACGAGAAAATGCTCTAGCAACATGGAAGAATAAGTTGAATATGAAAGTCTATAAGATATATGACTACAGAAAAAGAAGAAATAATGCAAAGATAGGATATAAGTCGAATCCGTGAGATGGACCAGGAACAATGTTCATTACCTTTGGGGAAGCTGGTTCATAGAGATCAAAATGTTTGCATACAGCGGTCATCATAATAAATGATTGAAGTGCTAGAAAAATTAAGTTCAGCAAAACTACCTTTGAGTTAAAGAAGAAAATATATTATTGGGTGTTTGAAGCTAGTACCTACCATCTAAACTATTAAATCTAGCTAGCATCAGAGAATTTACCCGCAAAGTGTTTATTTGGTTCAATGTCAAGAATTTAGCACCAACGTGATCTGTTGACCCTATTCGGCCCATTCAATCACAGAATACAGATGATAGCATATTCCAGAGCACAGCAAAACTTGATGAAATCCATTGATTAGAGAGAATTTGCTGAGATTCAGAATGAGAAATATGGTACAGTAACTTCGAAATTCAGAATCAAAACTAAACCTTTTTTTTAGCAAAGAGAACTGAACCATTTTCATGCACATCCACACACATACAGTACATAGAAATAAAATTCAGGCTGTGAGCTACGGAATCTAGTTCCCACTGGTAGACACTGTCATTCCCGCGAAGTGAATAGGCGCTGGCCGGGAGGGGACTCTAGGCAGAGAATTGTTTGTGGTATTAGTAGTAGATCGGGAGAGATCTGGAGAGGACGGGAAAGAGATTTGGAGGACCGGTGCGCTTGTTCGGGTACACATGACGACATGAAGCTGATGAGGCTCCTGTCGTTCGTGCCCTGTGGCTACATCGACGCGCTCTGCCTGCGAATCAGCTTCAGCGATAGCAGGCTGCGACCACCAGAGACAGCCGCTCCGCGGCAAGGAGGAGGCGGAGTTGGGCTTGGTCGATGGGCGTGGATGCGCGGCCGCAGTGCAATGGCGACTGACGAATGAATCCGAGCCAGCGTAGAAGGTTGAGATTGGGTACGGGAAGATCTACGGTGGCCGGCGTCTTCGCAGTTCAGTGATGGAAGAATCCGACCTCGTCGTTCATTGGAGATAGATTCAGCCACCTTCGTTGCCGATTGTGGATGGAGGCATCCGGCCTCAGCGTATTGCCCCACCGACCGACGCGTCCACATCCGCGTTCTCCTCGCTCTCCACGCCTGCGCACTTCAGGGCAAGTCGCGCCTCCCACCGACCACCGCCACCCCTGATCCCTTCCCAGTCAATTCCGGCTCGTCCCCTGCAAAGATGAGTCCCCGTGGGCGCGAGCATCGGAGGCACGGGAGGGGATTGGATTCGCTTGTCCGTGTCCTGTTGTCCGGCAACCGCTCTCGGTTGCGAGCATGCTGCCAGAGAAGGCACCACAAGCCCCGCCGGAGACAGCCGCTGCTCGGCTCCTCGGCCCCATCGAAGGCCCGCGTATCTCTTTGCTCCTGCTCTGCTCGAATCGAATGTGTGCGCTCGCGGTGGGGATCCGGCCATAAGTTCGCGGCGAGTTGGAAACATCATAAACTGAACCGGTATTACTGTGGCAGGTGCAGTATTATGCAAATTGGTGGGAGGGTAAAACGGTTCAATAAAAAGCGTTGACGATTTTTTTGGCAGAAACCTTAGCTTTTTTTATTATTAGGTACTCCGTAATATAGATTATCTGTAACTACAGGGTAATAATATTTTATCATCCAGACAGCCATCCAGACTGCCCTTGGTCAGGAGATCTAGAAGGCCCAGATACCGGCAAAGGACAGTAATGCCGGCAATAATCACACAGGCGTATTATGCCTGAATGTCTCACGAATTAAAGCCTATCAAATGTACGTAATGGACATCGTCATGACACAATGTCATGCAGGCGGCGCGTCAAAGCGCGCTTGCCTTCTAGTCCTGACTGAAAGCGGAGATCCGTCTTTACATCATGATGCGGCAGCGGAACTCGAAGATCTGCAACGCGTCCAGGAACAGCACGAGCGGGAGAGGGAACAGAGAGAGCTCCCTGAGCTCATCGCCATTGACCTCGAATGCCGCGCTGGCGCCCGTTCAACTCGGCTCAGGGGGCGGAGGCCGGGTCGCCGGTGTGCGGATGCCAGGGCGGCGGGCCCGGACCTCGATGGCGGCGATGGTGGTTGTCTGGCTCATTCGCTCGGCGCGGTTGGGCGTGGTGCGGCCCTGTCGCGGTATGGGGGTCTATCCGGGGTTGCCTAGATTTGAGATGGCGCGCGGCGAGCCCATCCTTGTCCAAACCCTACCGAGCGAGCGACCGGAGGCTTGCTGCGGGACGGGCAGGAGGGGCGGAGCATCTTACCGGCGGGAGAGGCGGTGCATCTTACCGGCGGGAGGAGATGGAAGCCGCCTAGCTGCTCCCACATCAGATCGCCGCTATTCTTGCAGACCGACCGACGCCGCCAACTACTTCCGTTCCGATCTCCGGTAACCTCCCTTTTCTCTCGTCCTTTCCCTTCCATGGCTCTTGATCTGAGCGCCTGTAGTCATCCGCCATGGTAGGTTTCCGCTGTGTGCCACCGTGCCTGTGGTGAAGCTGCCCAAGATGCTGTGCATCTAGCCTGAACCAGCGCCTGTGCTCATCCCGACCTGAATGAATCTATCGAGCTTTAGCCTGTAGTAGTGCAGTTCATCATTAACACTTGCTAGATTTGATTTTACCCTCTGACCCTTCTCATGGAAGACTCGTCCTGTCATCATGAATTGATGCAGCAATACAAACCAACTTTCTCTAGGTGTTGCAAATAGACAAAGTAATTAATCGTGTTTGCTTGTACTGTTGCTTTCTGATTTGTTTTGTGACTCCCTGTAGCTACCAGAATTCAGTTATAAACTGCATATGCAGATGCTTGCATTTATACCTCCATGCTCTTGTGTTCACTGCTATGTGAGTAGTATTTCCTCGCTGGTTCAGCCGGCAACTAATTATCATCATCATGGTTAATATGTATAAACTCTTGTTTTGCAAGTTCTGTATATATACTCTCATGTTTAATTAACCTGGTACTAGTTGTATAACAGATAAGAGCAGTACACTCTAATTGTTAGTTAGTAAAGCTGGTCTATTTTTTGTTTATGACATGGAATAACAGAGAAGCTTATCCATCTTCTGCAAGTGAAAATTCTGGCATTAATACCAACTAATTCATTCAGTGGAGAGCTCCCACCTTCTTGGGATCCTATAACAGCACCAAAATTCGGTATGTACCTGCTAACTAGTACTCCATTATTGGATTGAGTTTGACTGTTTTGAATGCTAGTTTCATTGCTTGGTGGTTATTCTGCATTAATGCTAGTTGGATCTTATGAATGACTTTATTCTGCTGAGATTCATATGCATAGCTGCATTGAGAACCTTGGAAGGATTTGATGCTACTGAAAAACCAAGAGCCTTTCTAATCTTCAGTTTTAGTTAACTCTACAATTTTAGAACTGCTTAATCTCGTACAACAAAAGTTCAAGGAAATAGAGTAAGATAAATGCTTAGATAATTTAGACCTTGTTACTATAACCATACTGGATGCTTAGAATGATGGGAAGTCACTATACATGGTCCTTTTTAATCACAGTACATGGTCCTTTTATTCCTAGAGTATGCAGCTCACTTTCCTGGAGTATGCTTAGACTGGCTATTCTGCAAGTGTTACACGGAAGATTGCTCTCTTGCTTCAGGTTTTCCTATTCTGCAATTCTGGCATTCTCTCCAGTAAATTCATTCAGTGACGAGACTCCACCCTCTTGGGATCGTGTAAAAACACCAGTATTCGGTATGTTTATTTACTTGTCTAAATTAAACGCCCTCTTGCTTCAGGTTTTATTCCTTTTTACTTGTTTCCTCAATTTTCATCTCCTGATATATAAGTTATCTCAGGTAGTATAATATAGATCGTTGTTCTGTATTGCTCTGGTTTACTGTCGAGCTAGCTGCTCCATATCTTGCTATGTATTTCCATTTGCTCCCTGTTTTGAATAAAGTATGTGCAAAGTAGATGCTTTTGCTCCATATTTTAAATAATGTACTATTGTTACTCCCTGCTTGTGTATTACTTGGTTGACCCGAGTGTATTCCCTGGAACCTAAGTAATTCCACGAAACTAAACCGTGTGTTAACTTGTGAAGTGTATTTTCTTTGTATTAATATAGGGTGGCATGGACTTGGTGAGTGTAGAACGTATTATGAAGAGGAAAAAGGAAGATGAAGAATTCATTGCTGCATTGCTGCATTGAGAACCTTGGAAGGGTTTGATCCTACTGAAAAACCAAGAGCCTTTCCGGTCTTCAAAAGCATCGACAACCGTGAGAGTTTCCTCAATGCCGTCGATGACAAAGATGGAAGTGCGCTTAGTTGGCTTCGCAGTGTGATGGCCAAGCTAGCATGATGTAAGCTCAGTTTTAGTTAAAGTAGAGGTCTCGATGTATCTGTGGTGAAAAGGTTGCCTTTTATTTTGTCACCGCTGAGCTATTTTCTGTAAATTTGCTGGTGAAAGCTCTGAAGGATACATCTATTAAACCGTGTTATGCATTTCTTGAATAGTGTTGTACAAGTTGGATACAGTCATCCTAGTTGGTTATTAAGCTGATCGTTATTGACAGGAACAATCTGTCATTGTGTAGAGAAATGGTTAAGAAAGTACTAGTAATATATATGGTCCCATGCATTTTTCGTCTCTCTGTGTGTGTAGGACATAATAATTCAGTATGTGTATCCACATGGAAGCATAATAGAGTATCTGTATCCACTGAAAGCATAATTCAGTATGTTTGGTGTTCCAGTACAAGTTACAACCTTCCATTATGATTATCATTTGCTAGTAGTACCATTAGTCCAGCACCACTATTTCCTGACATCTAGTACCGTTACTACAACTTACAGCTAGCACACACAATGTACTCTTGGTTTTTTTAGTTGATAGTTATGCTCGCACTTGCTTATGTGCAGGAAGAGTTTGTTTGCCAATTACAGTAGTGCACTTGATTTGTGGTTTGGTCATATGCAGTTTTCCAATACATTTCTTATTGTATTTTCCACCTGCCGTTTCTAATCTTTTGCGGCATCACTATTGTTCTTTTTTGTATGATCCCCTTCATCCCTTTTCTTTCAGTATTCAGCTAAGCCAATACCTAATCCAACTCCTGGGTGATATTGCAGGACCTAGGGACGTGGAGGCTCTCAATTTTTTGTTTTGTTTTGAATGAAGCTGAGAAAGCAGGAGAGGCAACATGCTGTAGTGCTGGTAGCATGCACATGCTGATAGACAATGATACTCTGTTCAAGCAACTTTCGAGTACTGCTCGACCTGTTTAATTTTTTGTTTGATCGAGTTGGCTTGTACCATCTCCTGGCGTTTGTTGCTAACTTGGTATATTACTACGTCAGATGCAAGAAGAAAATATTTTGTAATCTTGAGCCATTTCATCTAAGTTAGTCCATCGAGTGAACTTTAGTATTTGGAATTATAGTTCCATGTATTAAAAATTGAATCTTTGCTACTGCATGTTGGTTTGCATTGTTTTATTCAGTTTTCCCTTGCACCAATCCCTTCCGGCCAAATGGCAGTTTTTAGGAGTAGGGATTATGGATTAGTGGGACTGGGCGGATTAGTGGGGATCGGGTGATGGGTGGGGATTCACCCAATCCCCACCCAAATTATCCCTATTAATCCCCACTAATACTCCATTACCAAACAAGGTCGCAGGGATATGTGCGGCGCGCTGGAGTGAGATGGCAGGAGCGGGTGGTGGTGGGAAGTGGGAACCGGGGTTGGGGAACGGATGGTCCGGGGAGGAGTTGCTCAGGAGGAGGACACACGAGTTAATAGCGGAGTTAATGTCAAATGCCTGTTTTCAGATACGGTGAAAATACAATCATATACGTGCCAAAAATACACATGTTGTTAGCTACGTGGTGCTTTCTGATTGGTTGGTTTCCATCCTCGCGCGGAGACGAGTTCCATTCAATATTTCCGGGCTTCCATTCATTATTATCTAGTCGATCTCGTAGGTTACTGCGGCTGCGTGACATTGTCCTCCTGCGCCTAAATATATATCCTGCAATTTATAATTTATTCGGTAGCTGTGTCCTGTGTATGACAAGTCACAAGTGAGCCGAAGCATGAATCAAGAAAACCAGATCGCTACAGCGTATACCTCCGAGGCCGACGGCCGGTACTTGCGTGCGCGAGCGAGGACTTACACATGCATGATGCATCTACATCTGGAAGACCACCCGGCGGCGATCGGCGCCACGGCGGGACGGACTCACACATCTACATCTGGAAGACGACCCTTGATTAAAAGGCGATGTCAAACGACTCTCAGTTCCAATCAGGGTCAAACACGCTGGATAACGTCCGGTTTTTTCGGAGACGCGTGGTACGTGGGAGTGGGACGGGCCACGTAATGGAGTTGGAAGACTTTTAGCACGGATGAACGATTTTTCTGCACAGACCAAACATAAGTTACGGTTTTTTTCACGTACGAAGCATAGGGAGGCTGATCGACCAGGTTCTTTTTACGTACACCCCGATCCGGTTTACCTGAAAAGAGACGAACGAAACGCTCGATCCAGTTTTAGCTAACGAGAAGGACGAACCGGAGGAAGGTTTTTTTAACGTATCAAACATTAGTCCGGTTATTTTATGTACCAACACCCCCTATTGTGATTTTTTAATACTAAAGATAACAGAAGATAGCGTTACAACACCATAATATTTCAAAATATAGATGAGCCTAAAAATTTCGAATAACCAAACCAACTTTATTCATTTACTAAATAAAGTATATCATAATGAATAAACTGAAAAAAAGGCCAACAAAGGTCCATGAGAAAACATAAAGGTACAAGCGCATTAATATGATCATGCGCTGGACTTGGACATGTGTCATCATACATTTGCCACGTAGATATTCAAGTTTACTGGGTCGCTTCAGCTGCATGACTTTTAACCACGTATGGAATTGCTTTAAGTTTCAGGGCATGCTTTTTGCCCACAGCCAACCCAAATTTCTCGGACATGTCAATTGAAGCTCCATCGGGGAGCATCCAATCAAAGTGATATAGCAAGTTGGCTAGTATAACCTCCATGACTGATGAGCTGAACTGGATCCCAGGGCACTGGCGCCGTCCAGCCCCGAAGGGAGTGAAGTCAAAATGTGTTCCGTAGTAATCTTTGTTGCTGTTCTCAAACCTCTCGGGTTTAAACTCTTCAGGATTTTCCCAATACTTTGGATCTCTTGAAATTGCGAAGACATTAATGCATACGTTGGTGCCTTCAAGCAGGTCATAACCCATAATTTTGGAATCCTCCCTTGTGAGGCGGGGGAGTAGAGGGGCGGGTGGATGCATCCTCAGTGTCTCTTTGATAACCATGCGAATAAAGGGGAGTTCAGCAAGGTCAAAATTGTTAATAACTGATCGACCATCGCCTAGGACCTTACGGACCTCTAATTGTGCCCTTGACATAGCTTCGGGATGGTTGACTAGCTCCGACATAGTCCACTCCAAAACAGATGATGTGGTATGGGTGGCAGCGCCAAATATGTCCTAGAGATGATGGTAGTGGTATACACCCATAATCAAATACGAGAAAATATAACGTTTAAAGAGAACAAAAGCATAAATATATTCATGTATTTAACTATTTGTTTTGTTTTTTCTAGGAAGCCAACATTGAGGGAGTGGGAGAGGAAGTTACAACCAAAAGTCTTATAAGTCACAAAAGAATCTAAATAGGTCATTTTGATTTTATCTTTTTTCCTATTTCAGCATATAGAAACATCTAGTCGAAAGCTAGAAGCTAAAGTCAAAAGTACCTACCTAGATGCTTTTGTGGCTTATAAGCCAAAAATGAAAAATAAAACCAGTAATAAGCCTAACCAAAGAGTCCCAATTGATGAATCTGGCAACTTTGTGTTTCGTGTGGAACCTAGGATGCAAATTTTTCTGCTATTCCATGCAGAGATTAAAAAATTAAGAGTTAATACATCTATCTAACCTTGAAGTGATCATGGCATCGCGACAACAATTACCCCAAACGTCCCATAATATAAGATGTTGTTACAATTAATGTATCCTATTTACTAATGAGTATTATGCAAGCGAGGAAGTAGATCTAATTAACCACCATTGTCGTGAGGAATTCACATTCACATTAGTACTCCCTCTCTCACAGTTTATAAGGCACGCTCGTACCCCTAGGTTGCAAATTTGATCAAGTTAGCATTAGTTATATGTTATAAAAATTATATCATTAGAAAGTTCAGATGTTCTATTTTCTAATGATATAATTTTTGTATTATATAATTTAAATTATATAGGTTAAATTGATGACCTAGGGGTACGCGCGCGCCTAATAAACTGTGAAGGAGGGAGTAAGTAGAAATAAAAATACTCACCGACAAGACAGCGCCTATAATCTCTGTGGTTAGAGTGAATGCCAGTGAGTCCTCCTCCTGCAACCTGAGCAGTACATCCAGCAGGTCCTCGTCGTCGGTGCTGCGGGCACTGTAGCTGGCAGCTCGCACCGCCTTGCGCTCGTTTATAATGTCGGCCACCATGCCTTCGAGACGGCGACAGCTCCTCCTTACATGGCGCTCGCTGTTGCTGATCCAGCGAAGCAGCCACCAGGACGGGAACAGGTCGAGGAGGGCGAAGCCGCTAATAAGCTCCATGGTTTTGTCCAACTCGTGCAAGTACTCATCCTGCCGTGTGAACTTGCCGCCAAAAACCCCAACTGTGACCAGATGGTTGGTAAGTGAAGCTACCTTGTCGCTAACGTTGATGGTGGCACCATCCCTACTGGATTCAGTGATGAAGCGTAGGAGGTTTCCCAACTCCTTAGTCCGGATACCCTCCATGCGCTTCACCTGCTTGGCGCTGAGGAGCTCCACGGTGCAGACTTTGCGGACTTGGCGCCACCGCTCGCCGTAAGGGGCCAAGACGATGCCCTTTCCGCCACGGGTGGCGATTTCCATTGTCGGGCTGCTCGGCCGGCTCCCGAACAAGGGATCGTTTGTCTTGAGCACCAGCTCGGCCGCCTCGGCACTGGAGATAACGACTACGGGCACTTCCCCGAGCTTGATGGACATCACGGGCCCGTGACGGCGAGACAGCTCTCTAATCTTGTGGTGTGGGAGGGTGCTGATGAGGTGGTGGAGACTGCCGATGATCGGGAGAGTCCATGGCCCAGGAGGCTTCAGAGACTTTTTGGGTTTGGTGTTTCCGCCGGAGACGAAGAGCTTCAACAACCAAATGGCTAGTAGCGTTGACAGGACAACGAAACAAAAGG
Source organism: Lolium multiflorum (assembly GCA_030979885.1). Lineage (NCBI taxonomy): Eukaryota > Viridiplantae > Streptophyta > Magnoliopsida > Poales > Poaceae > Lolium > Lolium multiflorum. The sequence continues at coordinate 90,205,224 of CM061753.1, read as the reverse complement.
ATAATGAAACCTCCATTGCGGGCAGTTTATTCGATTTGCCTTGTGTCGACCACTACCACACTACTAGCTCCTCTTATAGACTTGCTGTGAAGTATCTGCGGCATGGAACGATGGCCTAAGAGCCATAAGCATGACACAGCACACCGAAAGACTATAAAATTGTCAAGTAGTGGCCTGCACCATGAGCTGGCTAAGTTATGGTAGAGACACGTATAGTCCTGATGGCGATGCATTGAGAGATTAAAATATACAAATAAAATCAGAACTAAAAGATTTTTTAGGTACCAGATTTTTCAAACGCTGCAGATTCCCGCAAGACCAAATGGCGCAGCAGCGATTCGCAGCCAGGAGAGACCAGCTTCCATCGCGGTGAAGTTTGTACTCGCTGAAAATTTACGCGAGGTGATCGTACTTGGAGTACTTCAGGTTGGCAATAACATATACTTGATCAGTAGTTTTCAAGACTCAAGACAGAACTGCCAAGGTATAGAATAGTGGCATCCATCTTTATTGAAGATATAAACTAGATATATAGATCTGGGATTGCCAGAATGAGCGATTCGCATTGCGTTGAGACATGCAAAAGTGGCGCATATTAAAGGAGAACATTTGACTTGAACCATGTCTTTTATGTCAAACAGTCGACCGTAATTATTTGAAGACATCTCTTTCTATTCATATTAATTATCTATAAGTATGAAACATTCCAAAATTTATAAAAGTCTCAGTAATTTACTTATTAATCATCGCACATATAATTTTTCCGACCAATTAACATATAAACAGTCTTTCGGAGTCTAAGGGGTATTACAGATATTTTTCAATCAAACCTGCAGTTCACAATTGGTACAACCAAACAACTTCCGAAAAATTCACAATTCCCAACTCACATCAGCTTTTCCACAGTTCACGCTTACACCAGCTTTATCAGAATCTACAGTTCAGCCAAACACATCCTAAGTTAGAACATCTGCACCGACCTGACGCAAAATAGACACTTCTGGCCACAAACACCAAAATCAGCTGAATGGGTCCATCTGTCCGTTTACGTCTAGGGCAACTCAGTGGCCCAAAGTATTTTCTTTTGGCACATTAGCATATGGTAAAGGGGATTACCATCCTCTCGAGCCCTGCTGCTCGCGAAAACTGGTTCCCACGCAAGGTCTGCCATCTCCCACGCGCAGCCACTCATTTGGCGGGCTTGGTCGCCGATTTCCCATGCGCGATATGTGTTCCCGCCCTACGGACCTATAAATGGGTGGTGACCCAACGACGAGGGCAAAGCCCTAGCTCAAAAACTCTAGAAGCAACCTAGAAGCCATGGCTGAGCACCACCACACCTAGAGCCGCCTGTTCGAGATGGCGTGCGCCCGATATCCGAATGACCTAGACTCCACTGACAATGCCACGTGAGACACACGGGTCAGAAGAGACAGTTGCATACACCCGATAAGACGAGCTACATGAGTTATATGTGGAGGGTATGGGGGAGGAAGGGGAGGCTGGAACGCAGGCGGCCGTCGCCAAGGAGGAGGAACGGGTCATCGCTGAGTTGGTACTCCGTGACCCGGCAGGGTCTGCCCCATCATGGCCAACACGGACGTGCACAGGAGGGAGGTCAGGCTCTCCGATGCGGGGCTGCAGCTGGGACAATCGCATCAGCCCTTCGCCACGTGGCAAGTGGCGTGACGCTGCCAACGCCCATCGACGCAGAGCATGTCGAGCTCGATGCCGACGACTATGACGCATTCGACGACTTCGGCGAAGGTGATGCCATGGGCGTGGCGGCCGAGGCGGTGCTCGCATCGTTCGAGAGTGTCCAGCGGGACGCCGACCACCTGAAGGCCAGGGCGTAGGCGACGCAAGTCTACATGGACCATAGAGCAGTCAGGCGGGTGGCCGAGTTGTCGTCCCTGGTGGCGCATCACCACGCGCGCATGAGGAGGTGGTGGTGGCGAGGCGGCAAGGGCAGCCGTGGGTGGACCGGGAGAGCTGTGAGATGGAGGATGTTACCGCGGCGATGGCCGAGGCGATGGAGGTTGTGTGATGGGACCAATCCCGCTATGATGTCTACATGGAGGCACCCTGTAGGCATAGAGGGCACGTTGAGATGCCACTCTAGCGCATGGCTATGTGCATCACAGGGTCAAGGCGGATTCGAGACAGCGCGATCGTGATATCGTCCTCACCGCCGCAGAGCGGTCCTTCCTCCATCGGGAGGACGAGGTGGCCCACCGCCGGGTGCAGGATGAGAGTGAGGTTTGCGCCTTGTGGCTAAGCTCCGACAGTGCCGGGTCATCAGGCAATGCCGGCAGTTAGTAGGACGCGCGACTGCGAGTAGCCTGGCCATGTTAGGCCGCATAATGGCGAGTAGATACGGTCATCCTAATTTACTTTAGCAACCTTTAACCATCTGTGTTAAGATGGTCATTGTGGCAAAAATATATTAATCATATTTAATTATTTTTTGTGCCAATGACCGGCTGACACGGAAAGGCGTAGGGTGGACAACAAATCGGCCCATCGCGCGTCCGCACTGAAACCTTCCCACTCTAAATTTGGGCCATGAATACGTCATGGCGGACACGATGTTCAGCTTACGTCGAGCTGCTGGCTAGGGTTTTACCCATTTATGACCGGCAGAACACAAATTAACACTTTCTACTTGTTTGGGCCGCTGGAGATGCCCGTACGGTGGAGACGTATATATTGTCCTGATAGCGATGCATTGAGAGATTACAAAATATACAAGATAAAAGTAACCACTCAAGCCTGTCAACATTTGAAGCAACAAAACGGGCAAGTGGCTGGTCAAACAAGGTTTTTTTTTTGGATAAAAGGAACATATGGAGTGGGCCATGGAGCTATCCTTGGGCTCAACCTCCACTTCGTCCACACCCAAGTCATCAAGAGCAACGTCTTGGCGGACTTCATCGCCGAGTGGACCCCCACTTCGGGGGATGATGAAGAAGAAGCGATGTCTTCTTTCCCAGGGAAGCCGACCTACGTGACTGGATCATTGGATCATGTACTTCGATGGCTCCTACTTGATCAATGGCTCGGGGCATGCATGGTCTTCGTGTCGCCTACTGGAGAGCAAATAAAGTATGTGGTCCAGATGCTCTAACACCACCAAGTACGAGGGTCTACTTGCTAGTCTTAGGATCGCGAATGATCTGGGTATCAAACGCCTGGTCGGTCGCGGGGATTCCTAGTTGGTGGTGAACCAAATCAACAAGGACTACGATTCACCACAGATGGCCCCATACGTGGAGGAGGTTATGAAGCTGGAACATGTTCCACGCGGATGCAACATCGTAGATGATGATCTATCCAAGTTCGCATCATCCAGGGGAGGCGTTCCTCCAGAAGTGCTGATAGAGCGGCTACTTCGGCCCTCTGTCCGGGTGCCCTGAGCACCCACCCCGACAAGTGAAGACCTCAGGGGTGAGCCCATGGAACCGACCATCGTGTGCGAAGCGATGGCTGCGGAACCGTGTGTCCCTAGAGAGGAAGATATCGATCGTTGCATTGTCCCTCGTCTGTGGCTTCATGATGGAAACTCCGCGCGGCCATCCTCCTCCGTGACTCCCAGTACCGACACCCGCAAAAGTTTACCAATGCACTGGCGCCCCACATCTCCGCCTCGAAAGCCTCCCATCCGTGAAGTGGGCGGGAGAACTCTGGTCCGGTGGTTCTCCACGGATCGAGGCAAGGGAACTTGGCGTGGGGGTCCTCCTCCGTCGGCCCAAGCCTAGAGGACGCAACACTGCTGCCCCCATGTCCGCCTCGAAAGTCACTCCACTAGCAAGCGGCCGGGAGAACTCCGATGTGGTGGTCCTCCATGGATGCCATGGTGCAGCTTGCCACACCGATACAGCACCGAACTTGTAGAAGACCATGCTTCCCAACTAGATTTTGTCGGTCTTTGTTCGATTTGGCTCCGCCTATCCTCCGGCGAGTCAGAACGGTGGTCGGCAAGCTCAATTCGTCCACGCATGGGTTGACTTATAATTATTTTACATGTACCAAGTACCATACAAAGTGATTTTTACAGACGGACTATTATTGAGCTACTTTTTCCACACTGGCTGGTATGTTTATTACGTTTATTATCACACCAATGTAGTGGTACACCGGTACTAGGTACCCCCTAGATCACCTTTCCAGTTTTGAAAGAAATAAAAGAAAATGATAGAAACATCAAAATTTAAATTCTTTTGACATGTCCATATGTTATATAATCTAATTTTAAAGAAAAATAAGAAACATGAATTTTAACATAGTTTGCAAAACGGCATCATTTTCCGATAAAGTTGGATTTTGCATACGGTCTCCGATGTATCTACACAAAAAGTTACATCTGAATTCATATGATTACGTAACTGGGAAAAAATCTTTGATGATTAATTAGGTCAACAAAATATAATATTTATGCCATAGAAATTATATCATTGACTTCATATTTAAAATAAATTTCTAATGATATAATTTCATGGCTAATATCTCATTTTTTTAACCAAAGTTTATCTTGAAGTACGTCATAACATGATAAACCCGTATGGAGGAAGTAATAATTATTTGTACATGCAACGATTCATGTCATAAACAGGTTAGTAAGAGGATTATAGAAACATAGACATTGAAAAACTTTGTCTGTATGGAATCAAATGAATTGATTATGTCATGGGTCGAGTTTAATTATTTTAAATGTACCAAGTACCGTGCAAAGTGATTTTTACAGAGGGACTATAACTTTACTACTTTTTCACATTGGTCGGTATGTTTATCATTAGTAGGTTCATTGGTTAGGTGAACCTGCCTTGAATTCATGTATACTCTCAATGATATTTTTAAGCTATTAGACAACTGAAATAAATAAACATTTTATTCGATATGCTTAGTTGTTCATTGATTAAAATGTCGTGGATAATAAATTATTTGGTCGTGCATTCAGTCATCATGAATAGATTAGTAAGAACATATCAAAATCCTTGATTTTAGGAAGCATAGAGTTTGTTCGTGATCCGATGAATTGATACTGCAAAGGGTTGACATTTGATCTTCTTTAGTGTGTACCGTTCAACCATATATATCGTGCAACGTGTATTTTACATAGTAACTATACTTCTACTACTTTTTATCATTGGATGGTACGTGCATTATGCGGTGTGAACCTGCATTGAGTCAATATGTATACTCTGGCGTATCGTTAAGCCATCAGAGCGGTGATACAAATAAATATTATTCGATTTTTTAGTAGTTCCTTTATTTTAGAAATGATGCATCATACATTATTAGGGCGTGCAATAGTTGATCATAAATAGAGGAGCACAATCAAAGGGTCGACATTAGATAATATATATTGAGTATGAGATCCCATGGATTGATACTGCCAAGGGTTGACTTATAATTATTTGTCATCAGGTGGCCTGTCAAGGTGATGTTTGACGCGCAAGGTAAGATGTACCTCGACGCTGGCTTCGAAAAGTTTGATCGCACTCACAGTCTGGAGGTCAGATGTCTGCTGCTCTGCCGCTACAAATGCGATGACGACATACGCGCCAGTGTGTTCGACGACTCATCCCGTCGCAGACACTACCACATCGACAACTCTGACGAAGACATCGGCAGCTATGGCGAAGATAGCTAGGACCAGTTGTAGGTTTCAGAGTGTTCTTTCTTTGCAGCGAAGATATCAAGTGCCAGTTGAGGCTACTAGTATAGGTTTCTGAATGTTGTTCTTCCATCGCATCGAAGAGGTGCGCACGCCCAGAACTCTAGTTTGGGTGACTGGGTGTTCTTTCTTCGTAGCGAAGAAGGCGAGAACCATCACAACCCACTAGTTAGGTTCTCTCATTTTGCATTGTTTCAAGTTTATGTATGTCTCGAAACACATAACAAAAAAATATGTGTTTGTTTACATCAATGAAAAAAATCCAAAATTTAAAATGTATCGGGCCGGTGGGGCTACCCGCCGCAAACCAACAGTGGTAGCCCGGCAACCAATTTGGTGTCTGCGGTCCGACGTAAACGGTTTACGTCGGACACTATTAGCGTCTATTTTTCGTCTGCCCTTGGAGATGCTCTAATGGCTTTATTCAAGCTTTGTTTTGAGAGTGAGTACTTTGTCGATCTTCTGGTGTTGTCTCGGTGGTGTCAGTTCTCCTGCTCCAAGGAATATATCATGATTTTTCTTTTCTGTAATTTTTCTTTCTTTTAGATGTGTGCATCATAATGCTGTTAGGGTAATGTGTTATTGTGAAGGCCGAGTGTAATTGATATCTCTACAATATTAATAATACAAACTTTTTGTCAAAAAAACAGTATGTACGATTCATGAGGCATAATTATTTGACCAGAAACGTGAGATCTGAACCTTTGACCTGTCATGCCATTGGGAGTTGGGACACATGTAACCTCGCTGCAAAGTGTGAGTGCTAGGTCGCAGGTCCACCCGAAGACTACAAAGGTGATAGATGGAGCGTTTCCATGCCCATCGGCCGAAGGATGCTTTTGGCGCCTTGTGCTTTCGACGTCTCATGTCATCGAAATTCTGACAGAAGAGACAACCAGCCTCAGTGAAATGGCAAAAAGGACCACCTCTGAGTGCAATTGACAAACCTGTCGTGGTGGCATGCTCGCCAGCCGACACATGTAGGCTGCCACCGCCGGCTGTGGTGGCACGCCCTGCCGCCGTGGCGTGTGGCGGCACGTTGGGCTGCCGAACCGGCCGTTAACTGCGCCGTCAACAGTTGGGCCCTGCCGCCCTAGCAGGTGGTGGCACGCTGACGTGAAGGGTTGCCTCCACCATCAGTGGTGGCAGGTCTGCAGCTGGCCCCCACACTACGCGGCAGGCATGCCCGTGTTGATTCACATGCTTTATTTCAGATGGCCGACATCAAGCACTCATTCCCACGCTTCTTTTTTCAGATGATTGCTTCGCCTTTTTGCTGATTGCAGTAATTTCCCGCCTAACTCTCCCGCGCGATCTGTCCAGTTCTCTATAAAAACAGGTGTCGATGTTATTCGGTACACAAGTCACAAGTCCTCATACCTTAGCCAGCATGAGTGTGCCTTGCTCGGACCAGGATTTTAGGCCGATGAAGGGGAAGAATGGAAGCTTGCCACCGAGGGTTAGAGCAGAGAGGTGTTGGTGCGGCCGCCTTGCGAAGGTGAAGGAGATGGTGGATTTTTCTGATAAGTTCGGCATGAAATATTTCATGTGCGCTTATTATGATCATGATCCACCCGCACAAACAAGTTCATCGTCCTCGAGGCCTGCGGTATGTTCTAAAAGCATGATTAAAAATGCTCAAGGCATGCGGTATGTTTCATTAATTTTCGTTTATTAATCGTCTTATTTTTGTTGCAATCTCCCCCGCCACTTTGCAACTGGTTTCACTAGATATACCAGGAGTAGCTGGATTGGGCGCGCCGTGAGGTGGAGGAAAAACATCGGCGTGCATGGGTAAGGTTCCATGAGGACGAGCGTAGGAAAAAGGCTATTGCTAATGATAAAGCAGTGAGAGAGAGAGAGAGACAGATACAAAAATAAGAACGGAGCAAGCTCAAAATCGTGAGGTAAATCAGAAGCGGATGGATGATGAGGCTGCACGTAGGTATGCAGCGGAAGATGTGCGCAGGGAGGCCCGTGAAGTTTAAAGGAAGATATTAAGAGAAAGGGTTGCTGAGGCGCAGGTAGCAGAAGAACGCGGTGACAATACTTGAAAATGGTTAGTTTTACTTTCAGTTTTAGACGCAGGGCAAATAGAGTGATCTGTTGTAGTAGCTACTATGTTAATTTCAGTTTTACTTTCTCGTTGTATCTTAAATTCCGTTGTAGTGATTAGCCGTATTTTAATTTAAGTAATATTTGCATCTTTATTTCGTTAGATGTATTAATAATAAATATTGATTTCCCGGAAAAAGTTCGCGTATAATTTTTCCCACCAAAAGTTCCCGCCTTATTTTTTACCGCTAAAATTTCCCGCCAAGATTTCCCACCTTTTCTTTGAGCCGCTTGCTATAAAACCCCTCCCCGTGCATTCATTTGTTGAAGACAATCGTAGTCGCTCCAAGATGGCTCCTCCTGGCGATCGTAGATTGACTAGATTTATGGGTGCTCCTCTTCTCTCCTCTGCTTCTTCAGTTATGAGTGTCAATAACATAGACAATGTCGAAGATCTGGTCACGAATGTGACCCTCCTCGTCGAGGTAGGCAGAATTTTTTCTAGGCACGCAGGTATGCCTGGTCGAACTCCGGTGGAAATACGACAAGAGCTTCTTAGGTTGCATGCTAGGTTTGAGAAGAAGAAACCGAAGGATGAGAAGTGACAAGAAGAATTTGCAAGGTATCCCTTTACGTGGGCTTCCTTGACCGAGGAGGTCCGAGAAGTCTTCACGCCGAGGAACCTGGCAAGGAGCAATGAATTTTTCAAGGGGAAGAGCGCTGCATCCGCTAGCGTTGACTCAGTTGACGATTTTATGCCACCGAGCAAGAAGGGCAAGGCTACTTCAACATCGAAGAGCAAGAAGAAGGGAAAAAGTGAAGCTTATAATGTTACTCGTAGCATTTATTTTAAGTTGTGGTGTTGGCAGTGCCGATGTATCTTCATTTCAATAGTAACTTAATTTTATGTTGTATTTTTTGCATGTTGATGTATCTTATTTTGAAGTACTTGTTGTATAATTATGTGAATTTATAGAAATATGTGTCTCTCATAAACATACATACACATATGTCTCATATATAGGTCATACATAGATAGAAATAATAGTAATATGCCAAAGTTCTCAACATATCACGCTTGTCGACTACGGCGTGGTGGTCTCTGCTTAGCACCAAAAGGTGACAAACGACGTGGTGGACGATGTTGGCGTAAACCTCGGCCGTACTCTTCGTCCTCATCATCTGTGCTAGAAGTGCTGAGATTGTGTCGCTGGAGGAATTAAACTTTCTTGTCCGCTCATAATATCAGCTGCAAAGAATTAATTAAATATCCCTTGATTGTCAGGTTGACTAGAAGATCCGGCATAATATTCTTGCTGCATATGCTCACGACCCTGTGGTGGGCCCATATTGTGGCCGAAACCAGCTATCATGTTGGGCCAAGCAGGATCAAAATATTGTTGCGTAAAAATATGAGTTGTAAGTAATAGGCATGAATATTTTTTATGGGAGAAATTATATATTAAAATTGAAGGAACCTGCGGAGGAGGCATATTGTAGCCGAGTCCAGCTTCCATCTCTGACCAGTTAGGTTCAAAAGATTGCTGCCTATGGAAAAGGTTCGTAAATAATAGGCATAATTTTATATTGTGTGAGTGATTATTTGTAAAATATGAACATACGCGAGTGGTCTTGTCGATGTTTGAAGTATCCCCTTCGGTGTATGAATATCGTTCCCCGAACGGATTAGTAGAGAAAATATTCTCCTCCTATTTTTAGTGCACAGAAAGATGATATTTTTGTAAATACCATTCCTAATTTAGATGTATCTGATAATACCTGATAATACCTGTGTGGCAGCATGGGGTGGAGATATGCTAGCTGATTGTAAGCGGTCAAGTAGAGATGAGTAGACGCGTGCATATGATGGATTCTACGTAGGAGTTTGGCTCGTACGCGCCATGCTGCTCGTACGCGCCATGCTGCTCGTACGCGCCATACTGGTTATACGCGCCATACTGGGTCTGGACGACGGTGCCTCCGGCATGTCATACGCTCGCGTAACAACATCATCATCTGGAGCGCAACCAAATCTTTTAACCCCGTTCATGGCCGTATTAAAAATACGCCTAATCAGAAACTTTCCTTTAGGGCTATTCACGTTTCGCAGCTACAAAGCATCCGATGCAGACCGGGCGATCTCCCTATATTCGCGTATCTAAAAATGGAAAACTCAAAGTACGAGAAAATGTTGTGAATATTTATTTTAATTGCAATGAACTAATATTTTTAAAGAAATGCAAGTATCGAGGTTTCGTGATGGTATGCTGCTGTCCGTTCAGTCCCTCGAAGCAGCTGCTCGTCCTGTGTGTAATGTGTCGTCCTCTCTGATGACCGGTGAGCAAAATCCTTGTGCTACTACGATAACATTGATTGTAGTGGTCATATATGCCGTCATTATATGGTCTACCAATATAAGAAATAATTATCGTTAGCACATGTATGAAAATAATCGAACCAATTTAATACACAACATACCTATGTTCCTGCACTATATCGGATGCCGCATTATTAATTCATAGCTCTATCTACTGTCTATTACGATTGCTCATGTCGGCACAATTCAAATCTTTATTATCTTGCTTGAAATGAAATAAAATATTTAATTACAAAGACGTAAGTCATAAATAAAATGCAATACATTTTATATTGAAATGAGCGCACTTACTTGTGAATTAGATCTTCAAGTCGCCTCGGTAATGGTGGTGGAACTACCCGATAGAGACCAAACTGCCGCATAACACGCTCTGGGTTATATGTCTCAACCATCCAAAGAAAGAAGAGGTTGCAGCGTGTCAACAACAAGCCGGAGCCTGTATACATATCAGGTGTTGCTGGCTGAGCACCCCACATGGCGATATCATCCGTCCATGGGTTCCATCTGATCATGTGATCCTCTAGCCCCTCAAACTCCTGGTGGTATTCCGGGTAACAACGGTGTGACCACTTTTTTTAGCATGTACTCAACGAGATCCAAATGTCAGAGGAGCATGTATAGCGTGGCCAAAATCGTATGGGTGGATTATGTTGGATAGGTGGGACACCCGTTGGATATGTGGGGACGTCCAACAGGAAGGTACTCCCATGACCATAGCTGAAGAAACTCATAGCTGACTGCAAGTATATATGTGGCCCTTAGATTTTTTCTGTGTGGCGTGACATAACCCCCTTTATGTATGAGCAAGCATGGCTAAACCAAAGTTGTATATGGGTCTGGGAGTTAAGGGGCCTTCTACTATCTCTTTGGAAATTTTAATTAAACTGGGGAGAACAATGTCACCATGTGACGAAAGGAACATTATACCTAAGAGATACAACACATATCCAAATAGATGTCGTGCCAGCGTGATATTATCTGCATTGGCAGGTAAGTTAGCACAATAGGTGACTAGCCAGCTCAGAGGCACACCCCTAGGACGGTGCCCACTGCGGGTGTTAATAGGAATTGGAACACCAAGCCGTTCTTCAAGCTAGGTCCGAGGGTGACAGCATGCTTTCTTGAGCCTCTGTGGTGGCCTCTCACAAACTTGGCGCGTACATGTATTTCCCACTTATTCCTAAGTGCGTTAGTTTGACGGAAACCATGGCTTTGTGATTTTTTTGCTTTCTCATCGAGATGTCGCGGCATCTTTGCAGACCATGGCGTGTTCATTGCGTCCCGAGCGTTGGCAACCTGGACTCTGTCTGCAAAGTACGACAAAGTCCGGTTCCAAGTTTCAATAATCAGCGTCGTGTAGGGAGGGTGCGCACACCTTTCAACACGCCATTGTACACCTCTGACATGTTGGTGGTCATTATGCCGTACCGAGCCCCAGAGTAGTAAGCAAGCACCCACTTGCTAAAATCGAGGCAACTCTCGGCAATCCACGTAGACAAATTAACTGTCGTGGTACGACCCCTCCGGTCTTCTCTCTGCATTGATTCCACTCCAAATTGCATTCATCTTTGCTGTTTTCTTCTGCATGCACATTCTCTTGAACAGCTTGAACCAATCCTTGTTCTTGAACTTTGAGTAAAAAATGGCTGCCAAATGCCGCATGCACCACCTTGTCTCTAGATCGGGCCACACCCAGTCAGGATCTTGTGCCACCTTCGTAAATTTGAGCACGCTCAATAGCCCCGTGTTGCGACCAGAGATGATGCAAACATCGGGGCGATTTCCGACAACTGAAATCTTCAAGGAGCACAGGAACCAGAACCAACTATCTTTGTTCTCGCTCTCCACCAATGCATATGCAATAGGAAGGAGCTGATTGTTTGCATCTGTTGCGATCGCCAACAGGAGTGTGTCCTTGTACTTTCCAGTGAGGAAGGTACCATCTATTGACAACACCGGACAACAGTGTTGGAATTCCTGTATAGCCTAGGGGAATGCCCAGAATAAATGGTCAAGTATTTCTTCATTTTGCTCCCCGGGGTTTTGACGTTGTCTCCTGAATACTTGACTCCCCATGTTACATGACGATATCTGATGGAGCAGTCTGGGGGCTAGGTCATATGCTTGCTCATATGTGCCATACATCCTCTGGAAAATGTCCTCCTTGGCACGTGTCGTCGTGGTGAACAGACAGATGCCATGGGATGGCTTAAGTTGGGGCCGAATGTGCGCTAGAGGATTCGGGGGAGGGTTTTGGTAACACAAGGAAGGATTTCGGGTGGAAACCGGTATCTTTATTGATGAACTTGGCCTTGGCCAGATGACGTGGGCATTACCCTTCGGGTAACTGTTATTGCCCTATCCTGTGCTGCCCAACTGGAGGCCCATGAAGACACCCGATGGCAAGGTAGGCCGCTACGTCGGTGCCGAAGAAGATTCCTTGAAGAACAAGATGAAGAGGAGAATCAAACGAGGAAGTTTAGAACTAGAGTCCTTTATAACCTAGACGTACCCGGACAGATCTCTTGAGACCTGGCCCCCTATATAAGGGCCAGGAGAGGGGCTGCCGAGAGACACAATCAATGTTAGCAACTTTAGCCACCATAAATCCAGAGCTAGGTCCCCGTAGAACTTAGCCTCTCGACGAGATCACAGCCGAAACCTTCGGCACTCCATTGTAACCCGATATTTTCATAATCAAGATCAGACACGCTGGACGTAAGGGTTTTACCTCATCGAGGGCCCCGAACCTGGGTAAATCCCTTTCCCCGCTTGTCTGTTAACCGATGTCTCGTCTCAGCCTACAGGATTCCATCAACCCTAAGCCAAATATGGAGGGCATTGCCGAGGAGTACCCTCGAAAATTGGCGCCGTCTGTGGGAAACTTGTCGGCACAAGGCAGGTCATCGGCAGCTCCAGCTACATCAGCAACGTTCGTGTTAGAGTCGCCAATCCCACCAAGTCCAAGAAACTCGGTCCGCTGCGGATCCTTTGAGTTCGTACCACGATCCGGAGCCTCGCATCCGATCTCCATGGAGTCACACGGTAGCATGGATACTATTTTTAATGGTGTTCACTTCATCGTCGATTCCAGAGGGTTTCTTCGCCTTCCTAGTTCAAACGCATCAAGCCCAAGAACTTCGGTTCCAGACGACACCGCACCAGCAGCAGCTTCGGCAGTCCCGCTTAGGTGCACGGGAGAGGGCAGCCGAAGCAGTTTCGGCAGCAGAGCGGAGCAAAGGAAGAGATGAAGGGATTCACGCCGTGAAGAAGAGGAGCGAGTTGCGAGTCGCCCTCGATAGTACGAGCGAGGATACCACAGCACGCAGTCGGTCAAAAACCGTCTTCGCACACCTTATCTATCAGCTACAGAGCAACTCGAAGCACCATGTTACCTGCATTCTTACATCCACCCAAAGGATAGTCTCGAAAAATCCAGTCATCTGCTTAAAAATTATCAATAGTTCCGTGAGATTCGGCAGTTCTGCGACGAACTCAGAGCCGAAACAGCAGCGAGAGTCCATCTGAAGGAAAAAAGGACAGCCTCCCATAATTATTCACCTATGGAACCATACACACCAGAGGACGTGTACATACCAACCGAAGTATTCCCGGCGTCCCGTGGAGAGGTTAGCATGATCCATAAAACCAGCTTTTCGAAGAGGGAAGCCAAAAAATCTCGAGAGAAGTGAAGTACGCAGAGGTCGCCATGGTTGAAGCACCTGAATATATCGATTGGTCAGACCAGAGCATATCTTTCAGCAAAGCGGATCACCCAAAGGCCGTCCCAAGGCCTGGTCACGCGGCTCTAGTCCTTGAAGCGCAGATTGGAGGTTACAACATGAGCAAGGTGTTCATGGACGGAGGAAGTGGCCTGAATCTGTTATTCGCCAGCACAATGAAGGCAATGGGCCTAACGACTGACATGCTAAAAGAATCCGATACAGGATTCCATGGCATCATCCCCACCCGACCCGCTTACCCCCTTGGCAAAATATCACTGGACGTGGTGTTTGGCACACCAAGCAACTTCAGGAAGGAGAAACTCGAGTTTGAAGTAGTCGATTGGGAATCGCAGTATCATGCTATCCTCGGCAGACCAGCATTCGCCAAATTTATGGCGATACCTCATTATGCATACCTAAAATTAAAGATGCCAGGAAACAACGGGACAGCAATAACCGTCCACGGAAGCTTTTCTCGTTTTAACAGCTGCGACAGGGATTTCCAGAAGATCGCCTCGAAGTTTGGCGTCAAGGAAGAGCTCAATGCACTCGACGCTATCACAGATCATACAACGCCGCCAGCCGATAACCGGAATGTAAGATCCGACGAATTTGATGTCGCAAAGGAGGCAAAGAAGCAGCAAGTACATCCCTCTGATCCGAAGAAAACAGTCAACACTTCGGCAGATCTTACTGTCGCATAGGAAAGCACGCTCATCGAGTTCCTCCGTGAGCGCTGGGAAATATTTGCATGGGAACCATCCGATATGCCAGGCATTCCCAGGGAACTCGCTGAGAACGCCCTTAATGTTGACCCCAAAGCCAAACCCGTACAGCAGACGATGCGTCGGTTTTCAGAACCAAAGAGAAAAGCCATTGGTGAAGAAATTAATCGGCTCCGCAAGGCTGGATTCATTCGAGAGCTCAAAGACTCTGAGTGGGTAGCCAACCCAGTCATGGTACCGAAGAAAGACACAACGGACCTTCGCATGTGTATCGATTACACCAGTCTGAACAAGCACTGCCATAAGGACCACTTCCCGCTGCCCCGTATCGACCAAATAGTCGATTCCACAGCAGGGTGCGATCGTCTCTCTTTCCTCGATGCGTACTCCGGGTATAATCAGATCAAGCTCAGGAAGGAAGACCAAGAGTTGACCGCGTTCATCACCCCGCATGGCGTCTTCTGTTACAACGTCATGACCTTCGGGTTGAAAAACGCAGGGGCAACTTATCAGCGGTGTATGCAAGCCTGTCTTGGAGAGCAAATGGGAAGTAACATTGAAGTCTACATTGACGACATTGTGGTCAAAACCAAGCATGCAGCTACCCTCATTGACGATTTACGGGAAACTTTCGACAACCTCGACAGGTATAAAATCAAGCTGAACCCGAAGAAATGCTTCTTCGGGGTACCAGGAGGACAAGTGCTCGGATACTTCATCTCAGCCAGAGGAATAGAGGCTAACCCTCTGAAGATCAAAGCCATCATTGACATGGAACCGCCAAAGAATTTGCACCAAGTGCAACAGTTGGCAGGGCGGCTGGCAGCACTTAGCAGATTCATGGCCAAGCTGGGAGAGAAAGCTTTCCCTTTTATCAGCTGATGAAAAAATCAGAAAAGTTCGAGTGGACAGAGGAAGCACAGGAATCCTTCGATAATCTAAAGAAGATTTTGTCGACATCCCCAATACTTGTAACTCCACACAAAAAAGAGCCGATGCTCATGTATATAGCAGCAATGGTGCATGTTTTCAACACCGTCCTAGTGGTCGAGCGAGAGGAGTCAGGAAGAGTTCATGGTGTGCAACGACCCATATATTACCTTAGCGAAGTACTCACGCCAGCAAAGCAGAGATATCCTCATCATCAGAAGTTAGCATATGCAGTATGGAGAACAGCACGAAAACTGCGGCATTATTTCACGGAGCATCCGATTATTGTGGTAAGCGAAGCACCATTGAAGAACATACTTACTAACCAGAGGCTACGGGTAGAGTATCTCAATGGGCTATCGAGATAGCACCACACGACATATCCTACGTCAATCGGACGGCAATCAAGTCTCACGTTCTCCTAGATTTTTTGGCAGACTGGATTCAATCCCAGACTCCAGCAGCACCCGAGATGTCTGGATCTTGGACAATGTATTTCGATGGGTCGAAGCGAAGTACAGGAGAAGGTGCAGGAGTAGTGTTGATATCACCGCAGGGAGACAAGATGAGGTATATCCTATGCATGAATTTCTCGCTGCCGACAAACAATGAAGCAGAATACGAAGCACTGTTGCATGGAATGAAAATGGCCAAAGCATGTGGGGCAACCCGCTTGGAAATTTATGGAGATTCGAATCTCGTGGTGCAGCAGTCGATGAATTTGTGCGATACAATCAGTGATAATATGATTGCTTATCATCGACTATATCAGAACATGGAAGCAAAATTCGAAGGGTGCGAGCTAAAACACATCGGCAGAGCCAGCAATGAGGAATCAGACACTCTGGCAAATATCGGGTCCATGTGCTCCCCTATTCCAGACAGGGTTTTCTATGAAGTTATCGGGCAACGATCGATTAAGGAGAAGGTGTCGGTACCTCCAGCAACATCGAATAATGATTCAGAAGGAAAACCAAAGCAAGATGTCGAAGAATCGACACCACCACTCGCAGAGCAAGTCCTCCTACTCGAGCCCATGTGGACCAAACCTTTCTTAACATATCTAACAGAACAACGGTTACCGGACGACCCAGTGGAAGCCAGGCGTGTTGTGAGACACTCCAATGCCTTTACAATAGTAAACGGAGAACTTTACAAGCGCAGTATCTCCGGCATTTTCCAAAGATGCATCACCATCAATGACGGCAAAGCCCTTTTACGCAGTACAAGCACTCCCTCTAGGTGCAATCTGCTAACTGGTGAATCGTCTAATGATCAGTCCCCCCGCGCAGGGGTGTGCCCCCTCTCCTTATATACGGGAGAGGGTGGCTTACAAGGGAAGAAACCCTAATGACATCTTGTGTGATGTAATCTGCTTTATAAAGCTTCTTTGGTCCGGATGACTCCAGTATTGACTTTAATCAGGAGGTGATGACCTCCTCCGGAACCTTTAACGTCATCTTGGTCCTTTGGCGTCAGGGCTTCGATTAAAGTTACATTGCTTAGCTCATCCTTGTCCTCTATTCCCGGAGAGAATCTTTGACCAGAGTGCCGACAGGCTACAGTGAAACTCATGCCGGTACTTCGGTATCTTTCACGTTTACCGAACTCCGGTATACCCCTCCTGGGATACCGGTAAGTTTTCAGCCTGGCTCTTGCCAACTTAACAAAACCATCCGAATTACCTTTAATCCGGTATCTTAAGAGAAACTTGGCAACTTTGTCATGCCTTTGGCCTACCGGGTGCCATCTCCCCGACATTAGTCCCCGAAGCTGGTATAGTCCGGCAGATTCTATCTGACGGACCATGCCAGGTTCCTACTCCAAACATACCGGTTTAATTCTTCCGGTTTCCGTTTAAACTCTTCCGGCTCCTTTGCCGGACCTAGTACATCGTATCGTTCTCAACCAAACTATTTGGTATCTTTATCTTTGCGCTCCGGTATCTTTTGCCTCTGTACCTCAATCTCTTATGTTTCTCGTACTCCAGTATACCCCTCCTGGTATA
This sequence comes from Lolium multiflorum, assembly GCA_030979885.1. Classification (NCBI taxonomy): domain Eukaryota; kingdom Viridiplantae; phylum Streptophyta; class Magnoliopsida; order Poales; family Poaceae; genus Lolium; species Lolium multiflorum. Next base: position 90,187,727 of record CM061753.1, on the reverse strand, counting down.
CCGATTTGCTTCAACTTAGCACAAATCTCACTCAACTTTGAGCATCCGGTTTAATATTTAAACCGGTATACAAACTCTTTATCTCGGCATGTTTGCCATAGTCTTGGCCTACCGGGGGCCATCCCCCCGACATTAGTTCCCGAAGCTGGTGCGGCCCGGCTGATTCTTCCAACAGGCCACGCCAGGTTCCTATTCCGAATGTACTGGATTAATCATTCTGGTTTCAAGTTAAACTCAGCCGGTGTTTTACCGAACTCAATCTGAATAACTGAACTCATCCGAGCTTTTCCGGCTTATTTTTACCGGTTTCTTTTATCAACAAGCCTCCGACCGCTGAAAAATTTGCACTCTCATAGAAGGATATTAACCAATACCTGTTTACACATGAAACCCGATGTATATATACTCATTCCCCGAGATTCAGGTTAAGTGAGAAACACTTAGCGTGAATCTTCCAAAAAGCACTTCCTCTTTTTTTGGCATCTTTTTCATACCGGTATACATAGTCCCCGAGTTTCGGGTTAAGCACTGTACTTAGCGCTTGCCAAAAACCGGCATAGCTAGTCCTCGAGTTTCGGGTTAAGCACGAAGTACTTAGCGGGCAAAAACCGGCATAGCTAGTCCCCGAGTTTCGGTTAACGAAGTACTTAGCTCGAAACTGCAAAAAACCGGCGTAGCTAGTTCCGAGTTTCGGGTTAAGCCCGATTACTTAGCGCGAAACGCAAAAACGGCATAGCTAGTCCACGAGTTTCGGGTTAAGCAGTACTTGGCCGCAAAAACCAGCTAGTCCGAGTTTCGGGTTAAGCATGCACATAAAGCACTTCCTCTTTTTTTGCATCTTTTTCATACGGTACATAGCCTTCTTGGGCGTTTACATAGCCTTCTTGGGCGTTACCGGAATAGATTTTGCCGCTTGGGCATGTTTGGCACTTTTCCTGCTTGGGCTTTGTCATATACCGGTGTGAAGTGAAGAACTCGTTGAAGAGACTGCGAAGATACCGCCACTGCCGACAACGAACCAACCACCACTGGCCAAGCTCCGGAGAGTTCCTTTCCGGAATATGTCTGATGAACCTTATCCCTGTGTCTCAAAAAACAACTCGTGAAATCCCCGGTACGCCGGGTGGGATGATGTAATATAAATTTATTTCATTTTGGTGCCTTGAACTAAGTAGCTTTTAGGTCTGGTATGTTTAGACTTATAAGCTTATATGCTAATCGGTACTTTATGTGATTTAGACCTTGTCGGTTTGATTTGGTCCGCTTTGATCTTGCCCGGTGAAGATTTCAGATTCTTTTCCGAATTCAATCTGATGCACGCTTGGTTCTTTTGCTTTGGCTCTGCCTACCTCTTTTTGGGTATTTGGCGTATGAGACTCAAAATTCTTTTGCCAAGCAAGCATTTTCTTGAACTTAGAAAAAATTCAAAAAATTTCACAAAAAACCGGTATAACCGGGGTTAGTTAAACTTTCTTCGGGTTGTTTGTTTTCGATTTCTTTTTCGTTTTTCACGTGCTTAAATCCTTCTGGTTTATCTTGCTTGCCATGAAGCCGGGTTGCGGACAGCAGCAAAGTCGAAGATTCCTTTAGGTTTAGCACGTTACTAAACTGGAAAAGAAAGTTTGCAATAAACAAACCGGCATACAGAAAAAATAGACACATTGCATTGATAGAGGCCCAAAGTGGTAAAGACTCCGGATTCATTCCCGAGTTCAATCTAATGCATGCTTGGTTCTTTTACTTTGGCTCTATCTACCTCTTTTGGGTGTTTTGACGTATGAGGCCCAAAGTTCTTTTGCCAAGCAAACAATTTCTTGAACTTAGAGAAAAAACTCGAATTCTTTTACAAAAAACGGTATAACCGGTGTTAGTTAACTTTCTTCCGGATTGTTTTCTTTCGGTTTCTTTTTCGTTTTTCACATGCTTAGCGCCTTCCGGTTTATCTTGCTTGCCATGAAGCCGGGTTGCGGACAACAGCAAAGTCGAATCTCGTGGTGCAGCAGTCGATGAATTTGTGCGATACAATCAGTGATAATATGATTGCTTATCATCGACTATATCAGAACATGGAAGCAAAATTCGAAGGGTGCGAGCTAAAACACATCGGCAGAGCCAGCAATGAGGAAGCAAACACTCTGGTAAATATCGGGTCCATGTGTTGCCCTATTCCAGACGGAGTATTCTATGAAGTTATCGGGCAACGATCGATTAAGGAGAAGGTGTCGGTACCTCCAACAACATAGACTAATGATTCAGAAGGAAAACCAAAGCAAGATGTAGAAGAATCGACACCACCACTCGCAGAGCAAGTCCTCCTACTCGAGCCCCTGTGGACCAAATTTTTCTTAACATATCTAACAGAACAATAGCTACCGGACGACAAATTTGAAGCCAGGCATGTTGTGAGACGCTCCAAAGCCTTTGCAATAGTAAACGGAGAGCTTTACAAGCGCCGTATCTCCGCCATTTTCCAAAGATGCATCGCCATCAACGACGGCAAAGCTCTTCTACGCAGTACAAGCACTCCCTCTAGGTGCAATCTGCTAACTGGTGAATCGTCTAATGATCAGTCCCCGCGGGGTGTGCCCCCTCTCCTTATATAGGGGAGAGGGTGGCTTACAAGGGAAGAAACCCTAATGACATCTTCTGTGATGTAATCTACTTTATAAAGCTTCTTTGGTCCGGATGACTCTAGTCTTGACTTTAATCAGGAGGTGATGACCTCCTCTGGAACCTTTAACATCATCTTGGTCCTTTGGCGTCAGGGCTTCGATTAGAGTTACTTTGCTTAGCTCATCCTTGTCCTCTAGTCCCGGAGAGAATCTTTGACCAGAGTGCCGACAGGCTACAGTGAAACTCATGCCGGTACTCGGTATCTTTCACGTTTACCGAACCGGTATACCCCTCCTGGGATACCGGTAAGTTTTCAGCCTGGCTCTTGCCAACTTAACAAAACCATCCGAATTACCTTTAATCCGGTATCTTAAGAGAAACTTGGCAACTTTGCCATCCCTTTGGCCTACTGGGGGCCATCTCCCAGACAGCACGCCTTGCCTTTCTGGAGCTGACATAGAAGCCAATCTGGTCTTCTGCAGTCTCTTGCAGCGTCTTCACACTTACATTGATGTATTTTTCCACCGCCACTTGCATGATATGTGACACAAATTTTGCGGTGACGTTGCGGTGCTTATCCAGAGCCCCAACCTGCTCGTAACTATGTGGTTCTATTTTTGAGATATGCCAGGGCTGACATACCCCAAAGCTCTTTCGATCGATCACTCTCCCTTGCACCCCTCATTCAATTTGACACATATCACTTTTAGCTTACTTTGACCAGACTGCTTCACTATGTGCTCCCGAGATATGCCCAATGCATACCTCTTTATTGCCTGGTCAGCGGAGTCCTTGTCAGGGAAACTTTGCCCAACTAGCAGACTTGCCTTTCCTAGGCCTGGAATAGAGCGAAATTAATTGCTTATGGTCATGGTTTGTAAGAAGTCAAGGTCCATTGGACCTGGAACCACCCTTTGGGAAGGACTAGCACCTTCTTCATCTGATGAGGATTCAGACGAAGATGAACGAGCGTCATCATCCAACGCCTCAGTCAATCCCTCCACGTGTTCGCTGATGCTGATGACCGCGGACCAATATCCTGGGTCAGCATTATGGTGGCTAGGCATCTGCTCCGATGGGCCGATGCTAGGAGCAGCGATGATGGCAAGCTGCTCCGACGGGCCGGTGCCAGGGCCTACGGTGATGGATAGCTGCTCCTCTACATCGCTCCTACTGCTTCCGGCATCATCACTAGCTGAAATAAACTTCACATACACCATCGGCTGTCCGTACATAGTAGCACCAGGTGTGCTTGCAAACCTCATGTACGTACGCCAATTTGTATAATTTTTTACCTCCTGCAAACCCCAACGGGGAGGTCTTGTTCTATCATTCCCTTCTACGCAGATAAGAGCATCAACCGTCATCCTCTTGCCACGCATCCCCTGACCAAATGGGGCTCGGATGCATTTTCTAACATCCACAAATGCTCTACTGACCATGTCTATCACTGCAACTTCAATCGAGTAACAGTCGGAGAAATCTACCCCACCAAATTCGTCACGTATGACGTCCCCCTAAAACACTACCAGATTTTCCATCGTATCTACCGCACAACCAGATTTTGAAAATAATATTAGTAACATCCTACCTTAAATCCTATTCATGTTTTAGTAATTTCATTACTTCAGATATTTTAACATGCCATTATGAATTTTCAAAATAATTACTCATTTCTTTTTAACAATAACTTCAAAAATATTTTAAGACCACATATGAAAAGACATAATATATATACCTCAATTTGCAGATAGATGTTCTTTGAAAACAATTTACGCGCCAGAATATTCCAAATAATAATACCAATCAGCAACAAAAGAAACGCTGCACTTCTATACCAACAGTCTGAGAGGAGGTGTGTGCTCGAATCCACCTAAAATATACATTCAAAGATCTAGTTATAACATGTGGATTTTTCCAAAAAAATTAATAAAATCCACCAAACATGTAATGTCATCACTTAATAAAATCCAGCTAAGGTGCGCACTCATTTCCTCAACAAATTAGACCATTTGCTCATATGTTAAAAGTTCACTCGTACATGCAATAATACTACACTACACTAATTCTCACTTCACTCTACGTGCGAACATAATGTTTAGTTGCCTAATTAGAGAGTAAGATACACTATACTACACCAAAAATAGCAAGCGAAAACATGCATGTACGAATAGAGTCATCTGAAATAGCTCACCTTGATATACTAATAAAAAAGCATGCATGCACTTAACCATCAGCAAGCATGCAGCTGATCACTCATGCACTTAGCCATCAACAAGCATGCAGCTCTATCGATGATCTCGTATGCTTCTAGTCAGCTCACGAGAGAAGATAGAGTATATGCGCTCGTCTGAGAACAATGACCTTTGAGGAGTGAGCGGCTGCCACTAGTAGAAAAAAAGGCTTCCATCCACCCCCATTAGTCCCCAAAATATTTAAACCGTGACTAAAGGGGTCTTTAGTCGCGGTTCGGGAGGCGACCCGCGACCAAAGGTCTGGGCCCAGCGGGCTTGATGGACAGCTGGGGGACGGGAAGGGCTTTAGTCACGGTTGGCCAGGCCAACCGCGACTAAAGGTCCTCAGGTCTGGCCCGAAGGCCTTTAATCGCTGTTGGCCAGGCGAAGAATATATTTATGCGGAAGTTAGACATGAGAATCACTTCAAACAGTACTATGTACAAGTTCATATGAGTGAATTGTTCCAACTGTTCAATCTTCACGAGCTCGACAAATCTATCCTGAGTTGTTACGTTCTGTAAGTAATTTATTTCTACCTCATCTCGTTCATTGTCTGCACTATATATATTGTCCTAACTATATTGTTGTGTACGCTATTATGCAGAATGAAGATTGAGGAATGCAAAAAAAGGAACATCCATGATGTTGGGTTCATTGACCCACATATCGTTAATGGATATGTGTTAGAAAGATTCCCCCGCGACGTGGAGAATGACCTGTGGGATTTTCTTACAAAGCAGCAACTCAAAAGTCAAATTCTATTTCCTTACCATTTTGGGTGAGTGTTTATGTCTTGAGCACATTCTTTTTTTTTACTCCACGCATGGTATGTCTAATCAATGAGTTATGCATGACTGTGCATGTATCGTTGATGACCCACAAGTATAGGGGATCGAAACAGTCTTCGAGGGAAGTAAAACCCAAATTTATTGGTTCGATACAAGGGGAGGTAAAGAATACTTATAAGCCTTAACAACTGAGTTGTCAATTCAGCTGCACCTGGAAAAGCACTAGTAACAGGGGTGATGTGAAAGCAGCAGTAATATGAGAGCAATAGTAACAGTACACAGTAACAGTAACATGAGAGCAATGGCACCAGAAAATAGTTAATACTACTTCCAATGACATAAAGAACGAGTATATGATGATGAAAGATGGACCGGGGTTCCCAGCTATCTACACTAGTGGTAACTCTCCAATAACAAGTCTTGAGTGAACAAATTATAGTTGGGCAATTGATAGGATTGAAATAGCATTAAGACAGAACATCAAGATTATTAATCATGTAGGCATATTTTCCATATATAGTCATACGTGCTCGCAATGAGAAACTTGTATAACATCTTTTGTCCTACCAGCCGGTGGCAGCCGGGCCTCAAGGGAAACTACTGGTAATTAAGGTACTCCTTTTAATAGAGCACCGGAGCAAAGCATTAACACTTGGTGAAAACATGTGATCCTCATATCTAAGCCTTCCCCTCCAGTTATCCCATTGCTGTCACTCTGGGGCCTCGGGTTCCGGACATAGACATGTGCAAACAACTTGTAGATACAATCTAAGCAATAAGTATAGAGCTTAAATCTAAGATCATGCCACTCGGGCCCTAGTGAAAAGCATTAAACACAACAAGATTGCAGCAACAATAACTTCACAAACTTATATAGATAGACTAATCATAATGTAACAATCCATCGGATCCCAACAAACACAACACCGATTACATCAGATGGATCTCAATCATGTAAGGCAGCTCATGAGATCATTGTATTGAAGTACATGGGGGAGAGAATACCAACTAGCTACAGCTAGAACCCGTAGTCCATGGGGGAACTACTCACGGAGCATGATGGAGGCGGTGGCGTCGATGGAGATGGCTTCCGGGGCACTTCCCCGTCCGGCGGCGTGCCGGAACAGAGATTCTGTCCCCCGAAATGGAGTTTCGCGATGGCGGCGGCGCCCCTGGAGTCTTTCTGGAGTTTCGTCAATCGGTATCGGGTTTTTAGGTCACGAGGGATCTTATAGGCGAAGAGGCGGCGCAAGGGGGTGCCTGGGGGGCCCACCCCATAGGCGGCGCGCCCCCCTCTCGGCCGCGCGGCCGGGTGGTGTGGGGCCCCTGGCCCTCTCCGTCTCTCCTTCGGTGTTCTGGATCCGTCTCGGTGAATTATGATGTTTGGTCTTCGTTTCGTCGAATTCCGAGAATATTGCCCGAACAGCCTTTCTGGAACCAAAAACAACAGAAAACAGCAACTGGCCCTTCGGCATCTCTTTAATAGGTTAGTTCCGGAAAACGCATAAAAACATTATAAAGTGTGAGCAAAACATGTAGGTATTGTCATAAAACAAGCATGGAACATCAGAAATTATGGATACGTTGGAGACGTATCAAGCATCCCCAAGCTTAGTTCCTACTCGCCCTCGAGTAGGTAAACGATAAAAAGAATAATTTCTGAAGTGACATGCTACCAACATAATCTTAATCATACTATTGCAAAGCACATGAGATGAATGAAGTGACTCAAGGCAACGATCTATATTTGCTAACAAATAGATAACATATAGCAAAACTTTTCATGAATAGTACTTTCAAGACAAGCATCAAAAGTCTTGCATAAGAGTTAACTCATAAAGCAATAAATTCAAAGTAAAGGCATCGAAGCAACACAAAGGAAGATATAAGTTTCAGCAGTTGCTTTCAACTTTCAACATGCATATCTCATGGATAATTGTCAACACAAAATAATATGATGAATGCAAATAAGCAAGTATGTAAGAATCAATGCACAGTTGACACAAATGTTTGCTTCTAAGATGGAAGGAAGTAGGTAAACTGACTCAACATAAAAGTAAAAGAAAGGCCCTTCGCAGAGGGAAGCAGGGATTAAATCATGTGCTAGAGCTTTTTAAGTTTTGAAATCATATAGAGAGCATAAAAGTAAAGTTTTGAGAGGTGTTTGTTGTTGTCAACGAATGGTAGCGGGTACTCTAACTACCTTATCAACCAGACTTTCAAGAGCGGCTCCCATGAAGGACGTTATTTCTACCAGCAAGGTAGATCATCCCTCTTCTCTTTTGTTTACACATGTATTTTAGTTTTATTTATTAGATGACACTCCTCCCAACCTTTTGCTTTCACAAGCCATGGCTAACCGAATCCTCGGGTGCCTTCCAACATTCACATACCATGAAGGAGAGTGTCTATTTGCAAAATTAAGTTGCTTACTGATAGATCAGGGAAAAACATGTGAAGAGAATTATTAATGCAAGTTGTAATTAATTGGGGCTGGGAACCCCATTGCTAGCTCTTTTTGCAAAATTATTGGATAAGCGGATGAAGCCACTAGTCCATTGTTGTGAGTCTGTCAAGTAAATGACAAGATCGAAAGATAAAACACCACATACTTCCCGATGAGCTATAAAACATTGACACAAATAAGAGATAATAGCTTTTGAATTGTTTAAAGGTAGCACATGAAGTATTTGCTTGGAATGGCAGGAAATACCACATAGTAGGTAGATATGGTGGACACACATGGCATAGGTTTTTGGCTCAAGGTTTTGGATGCACGAGAAGCATTCCCTCTCAGTACAAGGCTTTGGCTAGCAAGGTTGTTTGAAGCAAACACAAGTATGAACCGGTACAACAAAACTTACATAAGAACAAATTGCAAGCATTATAAAACTCTACACTGTCTTCCTTGTTGCTCAAACACTTTTACCAGAAAATATCTAGACCTTAGAGAGACCAATCATGCAAACCAATTTCAACAAGCTCTACGGTAGTTCTCCACTAATAGGTTTAAACTACATGATGCAAGAGAAACATGATCTACTTGAGAGCTCAAAACAATTGCCAAGTATCAAATTATCCAAGACAATATGAAGCATTTTCTGTTTCCAACCAAATAACAATAAGTGCAACGGTTTTCAACTCCGCCATGAACATTAAAATAAAGCGAAGAACACCAGTGTTCATATGAAAAAGCGGAGCGTGTCTCTCTCCCAAACAAGGATTGCTAGGATCCGAATTTATTCAAACACAAACATAAATAAAAGCACACAGACGCTCCAAGTAAAGCACATATGATGTGACCGAATAAAAATATAGTTTCAATAGAAGAAACCTGATAAGTTGATGAAGAAGGGGACTCCTTGGGAATCCCCAAGCTTAGACGCTTGAGTCTTCTTGAAATATGGGGATGAACCACGGGGCATCCCCAAGCTTAGACTTTTCACTCTTCTTGATCATATATCATCCTCCTCTCTTGACCCTTGAAAACTTCCTTCACACCAAACTTCTCATAAACTTCATTAGAGGGGTTAGTACTCAAAAACTTTAATCCACTTTAGTCCTGTAGTGACACATTGCAAGAATTCAATAAAACATTAGCCACAGCTCTCCACGTCTAGAAAGCCTCAATTAAAGTCCACAAGAGACAATGCAAAAAACAGAGACAGAATCTGCCAAAACAGAACAGTAAACACGAATTTTAGGTACTTCTGTTGCTCAAATCAGAAAACTTAAAACTAATGAAAGTTGCGTACATATCTGAGGATCACGCACGTAAATTGGCAGATTTTTCTGAGTTTCCTACAGAGAGATATACTAAAATTCGTGACAGATAGAAATCTGTTTCTGCGCAGAAATCCAAATCTAGCATCAACCTTACCATAGAGACTTTACTTGGCACAAAAACATGATAAGAAGAGGTTGCTACAGTAGTAACAACTTCCAAGACACAACAAAATAGTAGCAAAATAAACACATGGGTTATCTCCCAAGAAGTGCTTTCTTTATAGCCATTAAGATGGGCTCAGCAATTTTAATGATGGTCATATAAGGATGAGAGTTGAAGCAAAGAGAGCATCAAAAAGCAAGTATGAAACAAATTTAAGTCTAACCCACTTCCTATGCATAGGAATCTTGTACACAAATGAATTCATGAAGAACAAAGTGACAAGCATAAGAAGATAAAACAAGAGTAACTTCAAAATTTTCAGCATATAGAGAGGTGTTTTAGTACCATGCAAATTTCTACAACCATATTTTCCTCTCTCATAATAATTTTCAGTAGCTTCATGGATAAACTCAACAATATAACTATCACATAAAGCATGCTTTTCATGATTCACAAACACATAATTTTTATCAAGCTCAGAAATAATAGGATTAAAACTTTCAAACCCACTTTTATCAATAATATAACAAGATGATTGTTCAATCTCAAAAGATATGGGACTCATAGATAAAGTCAAGAACTCTCCAATCCCATTTTCATTAGTAGTACAATTAATATTATCAAGTAACATAGGACCATCATCTAGAGATTTATCATAAACATTTGCTAAGCAAAACTCTTTAGTACCATGCATTTCGATATCAGGCACAAACAAAGCATTATCATAACATTTTTCAAAATAGCATGGATTATCATAGATAACAGTAGCATAATTATTCTCACAAGTTTTACTCATAGGTAATATTTCAAGAGAATCCACAGGCATATAACATTCATCCTCTTTCGGTAAGCATGGAGGACAATCAAATAGTGTAAGAGATAAAGAGTTACTCTCATTAGAAGGTTGGCATGGGTAGCTAATCCATTCTTCCTCCTTTTGTTCATCACTCTCCTCTTCTTTTTCATCCAATGAGCTTTCAGGTTCATCAATTTCTTCTTCCACAGGTTCCTGCAAATTGTGAGTGCATTCTTGTGCATTAATGAGTCTCTCTTTATAATCAATGATATAAGGATTATCACTGTAGCTTTCTATGCAAAAATTAAGGATAGAAGAGACATAATCTTTAAGGTCCTTACAAACAGCACAAGTTTCATAATTTTTAGACATGAATGATTCTATCTCAGAGGCTCCCATAAATAAGACAAATTGTTCTACCTCTTCGAACCCAAAATGAATATAGCTATTCCAATTATAGTTCTTAATTAAAACTTCCTCACTAAAGCCACATTGAAATTTAAGATGTTTAGTATCCTGTTTAGAGCAACAGTTTATATCATGGCGTTTAAGCAAGATTTTAGCAATTGTATTTAATTTTTCTATCACAACACTCATAACTTTTCCCTTTCTCGATTCTCTATAATTATTATATAATTCTATAAGCTCCAAATAGGTTGTAGGTTCTCCCATAATAGCAGTTTTTAATTTTTAGGTTTTTCAAATTTTTATGGATTTTCGGGTATATAGAGAAAATAAAACAAGACAAAAAGAAACTAAGCAAAAGTAAACTAAGCAAAATAATTCTAGACAGAAATAAACTAAGCACAAATAAACTAGACAAAAATAAACTAAGCAAAACAAAATAAAATAAAACAAAAACAGAGAGAGAGGTAGAGTGTACTCCCCAGGTGAACTTATGAGTAGAGCTATGCCTCCCCGGCAACGGCGCCAGAAAATAGTCTTGATCACCCACAAGTATAGGGGATCGCAACAGTCTTCGAGGGAAGTAAAACCCAAATTTATTGATTCGACACAAGGGGAGGTAAAGAATACTTATAAGCCTTAACAACTGAGTTGTCAATTCAGCTGCACCTGGAAAAGCACTAGTAACAGGGGTGATGTGAAAGCAGATAATATGAGAGCAATAGTAACAGTAACACAGCAAGTGCAGTAACATGAGAGCAATGGCACCAGAAAATAGTTAATACTACTTCCAATGACATAAAGAACGAGTATATGATGATGAAAGATGGACCGGGGTTCCCAGCTATCTACACTAGTGGTAACTCTCCAATAACAAGTGTTGGGTGAACAAATTACAGTTGGGCAATTGATAGGATTGAAATAGCATTAAGACAGAACATCAAGATTATTAATCATGTAGGCATGTTTTCCATATATAGTCATACGTGCTCGCAATGAGAAACTTGTATAACATCTTTTGTCCTACCAGCCGGTGGCAGCCGGGCCTCAAGGGAAACTACTGGTAATTAAGGTACTCCTTTTAATAGAGCACCGGAGCAAAGCATTAACACTTGGTGAAAACATGTGATCCTCATATCTAAGCCTTCCCCTCCAGTTATCCCAGTTGCTGTCACTCTGGGGCCTCGGGTTCCGGACATAGACATGTGCAAACAACTTGTAGATACAATCTAAGCAATAAGTATAGAGCTTAAATCTAAGATCATGCCACTCGGGCCCTAGTGACAAGCATTAAACACAACAAGATTGCAGCAACAATAACTTCACAAACTTATATAGATAGACTAATCATAATGTAACAATCCATCGGATCCCAACAAACACAACACCGATTACATCAGATGGATCTCAATCATGTAAGGCAGCTCATGAGATCATTGTATTGAAGTACATGGGGGAGAGAATACCAACTAGCTACATCTAGAACCCGTAGTCCATGGGGGAACTACTCACGGAGCATGATGGAGGCGGTGGCGTCGATGGAGATGGCTTCCGGGGGCACTTCCCCGTCCCGGCGGCGTGCCGGAACAGAGATTCCCCCGAAATGGAGTTTCGCGATGGCGGCGCCCCTGGAGTCTTTCGGAGTTTCGTCAATCGGTATCGGGTTTTTAGGTCACGAGGGATCTTATAGGCGAAGAGGCGGCGCAAGGGGGTGCCTGGGGGGCCCACACCATAGGGCGGCGCGCCCCCCTCTCTGGCCGCGCGGCCAGGTGGTGTGGGGCCTGATGTCTACGGGTGCTTCTATTCTTGTAGACAGTGTTGGGCCCCAAGAGGAGAGGTTTGTAGAACAGCAGCAAGTTTCCCTTAAGTGGATCACCCAAGGTTTATCGAACTCAGGGAGGAAGAGGTCAAAGATATCCCTCTCAAGCAACCCTGCAATCACAAAGCAAGAAGTCTCTTGTGTCCCCAACACACCAAATACACTTGTCAGGTGTATAGGTGCACTAGTTCGGCGAAGAGATAGTGAAATACAAGTAATATGGATGTATATGAGTGGTAATAGCAATCTGAATAAAATATGGCAGCGAGTAAACATGCAACAAAACAGTAAACAAACGGAGATTCGATGTTTGGAAGCAAGGCCTAGGGATCCTGCTTTCACTAGTGGACACTCTCAACAATGATCACATAATAGGACTACTCTACACTCTTTTGTTGGATGATGAACGCATTGCGTAGGATTACACGAACCCTCAATGCCGGAGTTAACAAGCTCCACAATGCAATGTTCATATTTAAATAACCTTAGAGTGCAAGATAGATCAACATAATTACACCAAGAACTAACATAGCATGCACACTATCACCATCATGCATATGTAGGAGGAATAATACACATCAATACCATCATAGCAATAATTAACTTCATAATCTACAAGAGATCATAATCATAGCCTACGCCAAGTACTCACACGGTGCACACACTATCACCATTACACACGTGGAGGAGGAATAGAGTACTTTAATAACATCACTAGAGTAGCACATAGACGATATTCAACTAGATCACATAAAGAGAGAGATGAACCACATAGCTACAGCGGAGCCCTCAGCCCCGGGGGTGAATTACTCCCTCCTCATCATGGAGGCAGCGATGGCGGTGAAGATGGCGGTGGAGACGGCGGTGGAGACGACTCCGGGGGCAATTCCCCGTCGGCAGGGTGCCGGAACAGAGACTTCTGTCCCCCGAATCTTGATTTCGCGATGGCGGCGGCTCTGGAAGGTTTTCTCTGTATCGTGGATCTTCGTCGGGGTTTTTAGGTCAGAGAGGCCTAAATAGGCGAAGAGAGGGAGTCGGAGGGGCCACGGGGTGCCCACACCATAGGGGGGCGTGCCCGCGCCGGGGTGTGGTGTGGGGCCCCCCTGGCTCCCCTCTCATCCCCCTCCGGTGCTCTGGAAGCTTCCGGGAAAAATAGGAATTTGGGCGGTGATTTCGTCCGATTCCGAGAATATTTCGTTACTAGGATTTCTGAAACCAAAAACAGCAGAAAACAGCAACTGGCCTTCGGCATCTCGTCAATAGGTTAGTTCCGGAAAACGCATAATAATGACATATAATGTGTATAAAACATGTAGATATCATCAATAAAGTGGCATGGAACATAAGAAATTATCGATACGTTGGAGACGTATCAGCATCCCCAAGCTTAGTTCTGCTCGTCCCGAGCAGGTAAAACGATAACAAAGATAATTTCTGAAGTGACATGCCATCATAACCTTGATCATACTATTGTAAAGCACATGAGATGAATGCAGAGATTCGAAGCAATGATGAGGATAATGAGTAAACAAATGAATCATATAACAAAGACTTTTCATGAATAATACTTTCAAGACAAGCATCAATAAGTCTTGCATAAGAGTTAACTCATAAGCAATAAATTCTTAGTAGAAAGCTTTGAAACAACACAAAGGAAGATATAAGTTTCAGCGGTTGCTTTCAACTTTAACATGTATATCTCATAGATAATTGTCAACACAAAGTAATATAACAAGTGCAATAGGTAAACATGTAAGAATCAATGCACACAATTTACACAAGTGTTTGCTTCTAAGATAGAAAGAATAGGTAAACTGACTCAACAATAAAGTAAAAGAATGGTCCTTCAAAGAGGAAAGCATCGATTGCTATATTTGTGCTAGAGCTTTGATTTTGAAAACATATAGAGAGCATAAAAGTAAAGTTTTGAGAGGTGTTTGTTGTTGTCAACGAATGGTAGCGGGTACTCTAACCCCCTTGCCAGACAAACCTTCAAAGAGCGGCTCCCATTTTATTTTGTTTTTGGGTGGCACTCCTTCCAACCTTTCTTTCACAAACCATGGCTAACCGAATCCTCGGGTGCCTGCCAACAATCTCATACCATGAAGGAGTGCCTTTTTATTTTAGTTTTATTATGATGACACTCCTCCCCACCTTTGCTTTCTCAAGCCATGGCTAACCGAATCCTTCGGGTGCCGTCCAACAATCACATACCATGGAGGAGTGTCTATTTTTGTTAATTAATTTGGGACTGGGAATCCCATTGCCAGCTCTTTTTGCAAAATTATTGGATAAGCGGATGAAGCCACTAGTCCATTGGTGAAAGTTGCCCAACAAGATTGAAAGATAAACACCACATACTTCCTCATGAGCTATAAAACATTGACACAAATCAGAGGTGATAAATTTTGAATGGTTTAAAGGTAGCACTCAAGCAATTTACTTTGGAATGGCGGAGAAATACCATGTAGTAGGTAGGTATGGTGGACACAAATGGCATGAATATTGGCTCAAGTATTTGGATGCATGAGAAGTATTCCCTCTCGATACAAGGTTTAGGCTAGCAAGGTTATTTGAAGCAAACTCAAGTATAAAATGGTGCAGCAAGACTCACATATAAACATATTGTAAGCATTATAAGACTTTACATCGTCTCCTTGTTGTTCAAACACCTCAACCAGAAAATATCTAGACTTAGAGAGACCAATCATGCAAACCAAATTTTAACAAGCTCTATGTAATTATTCATTAATGAGTACAAGGTACATGATGCAAGAGCTTAAACAAGATCTATATGAGCACAACAATTGCCAAGTATCACATTATTCAAGACATTACACCAATTACTACATGTAGCATTTCCCGTTTCCAACCATATAACAATTAACGAAGCAGTTTCAACCTTCGCCATGAAAATTAAAAGCTAAGAACACATGTGTTCATACGAACCAGCGGAGCGTGTCTCTCTCCCAAACAATCATTTATTCAAACAAAAACAAAAACAAAAACATACAGACGCTCCAAGTAAAGTACATAAGATGTGACCGAATAAAAATATAGTTTCAAGAGAAGGAACCTGATACTTTGTCGATGAAGAAGGGGATGCCTTGGGCATCCCCAAGCTTAGATGCTTGAGTCTTCTTGAAATATGCAGGGATGAACCACCGGGGCATCCCCAAGCTTAGACTTTTCATTCTTCTTGATCGTAGTATATCATCCTCCTCTCTTGACCCTTGAAAACTTCCTTCACACCAAACTTCAAGCAAACTCATTAGAGGGTTAGTGCATAATCAAAAATTCACATGTTCAGAGGTGACACAAACATTCTTTTCACTTCTGGACATTGCATAAAGCTACTGGACATTAATGGATCAAAGAAATGAATCCAACATAGCAAAAGAGGCAATGCGAAATAAAAGGCAGAATCTGTCAAAAACAGAACAGTCCGTAAAGACGAATTTAAAGCTGGCACCAGAATTGCTCAAATGGAAAAACTCAAAACTAATGAAAGTTGCGTACATATCTGAGGATCACGCTCGTAAATTGGCAGATTTTTTCGAATTTTCTACAGAGAACTGTGCCCAGATTCGTGACAGACAGCAATGCTGTTTCTGCGCAGCGATCCCAAATATAACATCAACTTTAACATAGAAACTTTACTTGGCACAAAAACATGATAAGGAGAGGTTGCTACAGTAGTAAACAACTTCCAAGACTCAACAAAACAAAAATTGCTGTAGCAAAATAACACATGGGTTATCTCCCAAGAAGTTCTTTCTTTATAGCCATTAAGATGGGCTCAGCAGTTTTAATGATGCACTCGCAAGAAATAGTATTTGAAGCAAAAGAGAGCTTCAAGAGGCAATTCAAAACACATTTGAGCCTAACATGCTTCCTATGCAAAAGAATCTTATACACAAATGAATTCATGAAGAGCAAAGTGGCAAGCATAAGAGGATAAAACACGAGTAACTTAAAGATTCTCAACATAAAGAGGGGAAACTTAATATTATTAAGATGCATATAACCATATTTCCCTCTCTCATAATAACTTTCAGTAGCATCATTGATGAAATCCACAATATACCCGTCACTTAAAACATTCTTATCATGGTTCATATGCATAGAAGTATCATTAATTTTGGCATAAGAAGAGTTATTCTCATT
Organism: Lolium multiflorum; assembly: GCA_030979885.1. Taxonomy (NCBI): domain Eukaryota; kingdom Viridiplantae; phylum Streptophyta; class Magnoliopsida; order Poales; family Poaceae; genus Lolium; species Lolium multiflorum. The sequence goes on along the minus strand of CM061753.1, from coordinate 90,171,013 downwards.
AATAGTAATTGGAGCAAGATTATTATCAAGAATTTGAACATGGTAAACAAGTTGCATATTAAAAGAATTGTTTTTGGCAAGCCCATCATAACTATGACAAGTTTCATAAGGATAATTGTAACATGTGTCATATACATCTCTATAGCAATTATCTAAACCTGAATATGTAATATCATCATTTTCACTAAAAGTAGATGTCTCAAATACAGGATCTTCAAGCACAACATCCCCAAGCTTAGAGCTTTCAATATCATCGTTTAAGGGGACATGAATAATGCTATCATCATTAATTTCATAATCAGTACCAAAGAGATTTTCAATATCAAAGGCAGCGTGCTCATCCAAATCATGATCACTAATATGGGTAAAGGGTATAGGAAGATCATCGTACTCAGATTCATTATCATAATAATCATTAGGAGCAACATACTTACGGTTACCTAGCGTTATCTCATTCACGCGGGGATACGCCGTTACCTCTTTCTTTTTATTCTCCTTCTTCTTCTTCTTCTTCTTCCTTCTTCTTCTTCTTCTCCTTCTCCTCGTTCCCTTCTTTAGGAGGAAGAGGCTTGAATGGTGGCTTGTCCGCATAACCTGATTTTCTTTTAGAAACAATAGAAGAAACTTGGGAGGATCCCTCCTTTTCATTAATTAGTTGAAAACACACAGCGGTCCTATCATATTTTGGCAAGGTGTCATCTTCTAAAATATTTTGTATGTAAGTATTTGTATGGCTATTATCAATGCAATAAGAAAGACAACCATGCAGGACATCATCAATATCAAGATCGTTAATATTTAACAAAGAAATTTTTCTTGACAACTCTTCACACTTCAAAAATAAGGTAAGTTCATCATGCTGATTAGGAATAATTTCATCATCACAATACAAATTTGCAGCACTCATGGGGTTTGAATTATCATTGGAGGAACATTGAAAATTAAAATGACCAACTCTATGGCAAAGTTCACAAATAAAAGGATAGAGGGCACACACTTTTTCTCCAAGATCATCTAGAGCTCTAGACCACTTTCTAGTTTTTTCATTTCTGTGATGGATACAATATTCATCTTCTATTTGATTAATTCCACAAGGTCTATGTATTCCACAAAAATTAACATGCTTATAGGAAATAGCATTCTTAGGAGTTTGAGCATGCTTATTGCAATCATTAACAACAATGTCATTCTTCATGCAAGCCTCTTTAAAAGGTTCATGATACTTATCAAAATTCTTTTTAGGCAATTCTAAATGAGAAGCAAAGGCTTTATAAAGATTTGCAGCAACTTGAGAGTCAAGACCATAAGTAGCACTCATATTTCGAAATTTATCAGTATTCATAAAAGTTTCAATGCATTCATAATCATAGTTTATACCTGACTCTTTACCTTTGTCGTTCTCCCAATCTTCAGCGTTCTCCTTAATCCGATCAAGAAGGTCCCTTTTAAACTCTTCTTTATTGCTCGTGAATGATCCAGAACAAGTAGTATCCAGCAAGGTCTTATCTTGAAAAGAAAGTCTTGCATAGAAATTATCAATGATGATATTACCTGGAAGCTCATGATTGGGGCATTTGAGCATTAAAGTCTTCAATCTCTCCCATGCTTGGGCAATACTCTCTCCATCATGAGGCCAAAAATTATATATATGGTTTCGATCTTTGTGAATTTCACTTGGAGGATAGAACTTGGAATAAAATAGAGGCACAATATCCTTCCAATCAAGAGAGCGCCCGTCCTTCAATAGTTTATACCAATGCGCCGCTTTACCAGACAGCGACATAGAGAATAGTTTCTTCTTCACTTCATCCATAGAGATACCTGCACACTTGAATAACCCGCATAATTCATGCAAAAACAGTAAATGATTTCCAGGATGGACAGTTCCATCCCCTTCATAGCGGTTATCCATAACACGTTCAATAATTTTCATAGGTATTTTATACGGAATACTTTCAGCAGGTGGATTTAAAATATCAGAAGCATCATTAGAGTTATCGCATATGGGAGATAAAGCATTATCAGAACAAAATATTTCTTCCAAAGCGGAGGAGCTAAAAAGATTATTTTTAGGTAAACCAGCTTCCCCAAGCTTAGACTTCTTCATAGCATTAGCAGTAATTGCATTCATACTAATAACATTGCTACTATCATGTAAATAAGGTTCCATAGGTTTTTTAATTTTCGCATCAAACCATCCATGTCTTAAATCAGGAAATAGAATAAGAAGCTCTTTGTTGTCCATTATGCCTAACTAGTGTAAACAAGAAACAAAAAGATGTAATTGCAGAGTCTAAAGGAAATAGCTTCGAGTACACACACAATGGCGCCAGAAAAGTACTGTTACCTGGAACCGGAGTGTGAGTACCTTTTACCTTTCCTCCCCGGCAACGGCGCCAGAAAAGTGCTTGATGTCTACGGGTGCTTCTATTCTTGTAGACAGTGTTGGGCCTCCAAGAGCAGAGGTTTGTAGAACAGCAGCAAGTTTCCCTTAAGTGGATCACCCAAGGTTTATCGAACTCAGGGAGGAAGAGGTCAAAGATATCCCTCTCAAGCAACCCTGTAATCACAAAGCAAGAAGTCTCTTGTGTCCCCAACACACCAAATACACTTGTCAGGTGTATAGGTGCACTAGTTCGGCGAAGAGATAGTGAAATACAAGTAATATGGATGTATATGAGTGGTAATAGCAATCTGAATAAAATATGGCAGCGAGTAAACATGCAACAAAACAGTAAACAAACGGAGATTCGATGTTTGGAAGCAAGGCCTAGGGATCCTGCTTTCACTAGTGGACACTCTCAACAATGATCACATAATAGGACTACTCTACACTCTTTTGTTGGATGATGAACGCATTGCGTAGGATTACACGAACCCTCAATGCCGGAGTTAACAAGCTCCACAATGCAATGTTCATATTTAAATAACCTTAGAGTGCAAGATAGATCAACATAATTACACCAAGAACTAACATAGCATGCACACTATCACCATCATGCATATGTAGGAGGAATAATACACATCAATACCATCATAGCAATAATTAACTTCATAATCTACAAGAGATCATAATCATAGCCTACGCCAAGTACTCACACGGTGCACACACTATCACCATTACACACGTGGAGGAGGAATAGAGTACTTTAATAACATCACTAGAGTAGCACATAGACGATATTCAACTAGATCACATAAAGAGAGAGATGAACCACATAGCTACAGCGGAGCCCTCAGCCCCGGGGGTGAATTACTCCCTCCTCATCATGGAGGCAGCGATGGCGGTGAAGATGGCGGTGGAGACGGCGGTGGAGACGACTCCGGGGGCAATTCCCCGTCCGGCGTGCCGGAACAGAGACTTCTGTCCCCCGAATCTTGATTTCGCGATGGCGGCGGCTCTGGAAGGTTTTCTCCGTATCGTGGTCTCCGTCGGGGTTTTTAGGTCAGAGAGGCCTAAATAGGCGAAGAGAGGGAGTCGGAGGGGCCACGGGGTGCCCAGACCATAGGGGGGTGCGCCCCCCTGGCTCCCCTCTCGTCCCCCTCCGGTGCTCTGGAAGCTTCCGGGAAAAATAGGAATTTGGCGGTGATTTCGTCCGATTCCGAGAATATTTCGTTACTAGGATTTCTGAAACCAAAAACAGCAGAAAACAAACTGGCCTTTCGGCATCTCGTCAATAGGTTAGTTCCGGAAAACGCATAATAATGACATATAATGTGTATAAAACATGTAGATATCATCAATAAAGTGGCATGGAACATAAGAAATTATCGATACGTTGGAGACGTATCAGCATCCCCAAGCTTAGTTCTGCTCGTCCCGAGCAGGTAAAACGATAACAAAGATAATTTCTGAAGTGACATGCCATCATAACCTTGATCATACTATTGTAAAGCACATGAGATGAATGCAGAGATTCGAAGCAATGATGAGGATAATGAGTAAACAAATGAATCATATAACAAAGACTTTTCATGAATAATACTTTCAAGACAAGCATCAATAAGTCTTGCATAAGAGTTAACTCATAAGCAATAAATTCTTAGTAGAAAGCTTTGAAACAACACAAAGGAAGATATAAGTTTCAGCGGTTGCTTTCAACTTTAACATGTATATCTCATAGATAATTGTCAACACAAAGTAATATAACAAGTGCAATAGGTAAACATGTAAGAATCAATGCACACAATTTACACAAGTGTTTGCTTCTAAGATAGAAAGAATAGGTAAACTGACTCAACAATAAAGTAAAAGAATGGTCCTTCAAAGAGGAAAGCATCGATTGCTATATTTGTGCTAGAGCTTTGATTTTGAAAACATATAGAGAGCATAAAAGTAAAGTTTTGAGAGGTGTTTGTTGTTGTCAACGAATGGTAGCGGGTACTCTAACCCCCTTGCCAGACAAACCTTCAAAGAGCGGCTCCCATTTTATTTTGTTTTTGGGTGGCACTCCTTCCAACCTTTCTTTCACAAACCATGGCTAACCGAATCCTCGGGTGCCTGCCAACAATCTCATACCATGAAGGAGTGCCTTTTTATTTTAGTTTTATTATGATGACACTCCTCCCCACCTTTGCTTTCTCAAGCCATGGCTAACCGAATCCTTCGGGTGCCGTCCAACAATCACATACCATGGAGGAGTGTCTATTTTTGTTAATTAATTTGGGACTGGGAATCCCATTGCCAGCTCTTTTTGCAAAATTATTGGATAAGCGGATGAAGCCACTAGTCCATTGGTGAAAGTTGCCCAACAAGATTGAAAGATAAACACCACATACTTCCTCATGAGCTATAAAACATTGACACAAATCAGAGGTGATAAATTTTGAATGGTTTAAAGGTAGCACTCAAGCAATTTACTTTGGAATGGCGGAGAAATACCATGTAGTAGGTAGGTATGGTGGACACAAATGGCATGAATATTGGCTCAAGTATTTGGATGCATGAGAAGTATTCCCTCTCGATACAAGGTTTAGGCTAGCAAGGTTATTTGAAGCAAACTCAAGTATAAAATGGTGCAGCAAGACTCACATATAAACATATTGTAAGCATTATAAGACTTTACATCGTCTCCTTGTTGTTCAAACACCTCAACCAGAAAATATCTAGACTTAGAGAGACCAATCATGCAAACCAAATTTTAACAAGCTCTATGTAATTATTCATTAATGAGTACAAGGTACATGATGCAAGAGCTTAAACAAGATCTATATGAGCACAACAATTGCCAAGTATCACATTATTCAAGACATTACACCAATTACTACATGTAGCATTTCCCGTTTCCAACCATATAACAATTAACGAAGCAGTTTCAACCTTCGCCATGAAAATTAAAAGCTAAGAACACATGTGTTCATACGAACCAGCGGAGCGTGTCTCTCTCCCAAACAATCATTTATTCAAACAAAAACAAAAACAAAAACATACAGACGCTCCAAGTAAAGTACATAAAATGTGACCGAATAAAAATATAGTTTCAAGAGAAGGAACCTGATACTTTGTCGATGAAGAAGGGGATGCCTTGGGCATCCCCAAGCTTAGATGCTTGAGTCTTCTTGAAATATGCAGGGATGAACCACCGGGGCATCCCCAAGCTTAGACTTTTCATTCTTCTTGATCGTAGTATATCATCCTCCTCTCTTGACCCTTGAAAACTTCCTTCACACCAAACTTCAAGCAAACTCATTAGAGGGTTAGTGCATAATCAAAAATTCACATGTTCAGAGGTGACACAAACATTCTTTTCACTTCTGGACATTGCATAAAGCTACTGGACATTAATGGATCAAAGAAATGAATCCAACATAGCAAAAGAGGCAATGCGAAATAAAAGGCAGAATCTGTCAAAAACAGAACAGTCCGTAAAGACGAATTTAAAGCTGGCACCAGACTTGCTCAAATGGAAAAACTCAAAACTAATGAAAGTTGCGTACATATCTGAGGATCACGCTCGTAAATTGGCAGATTTTTTCGAATTTTCTACAGAGAACTGTGCCCAGATTCGTGACAGACAGCAATGCTGTTTCTGCGCAGCGATCCCAAATATAACATCAACTTTAACATAGAAACTTTACTTGGCACAAAAACATGATAAGGAGAGGTTGCTACAGTAGTAAACAACTTCCAAGACTCAACAAAACAAAAATTGCTGTAGCAAAATAACACATGGGTTATCTCCCAAGAAGTTCTTTCTTTATAGCCATTAAGATGGGCTTAGCAGTTTTAATGATGCACTCGCAAGAAATAGTATTTGAAGCAAAAGAGAGCTTCAAGAGGCAATTCAAAACACATTTGAGCCTAACATGCTTCCTATGCAAAAGAATCTTATACACAAATGAATTCATGAAGAGCAAAGTGGCAAGCATAAGAGGATAAAACACGAGTAACTTAAAGATTCTCAACATAAAGAGGGGAAACTTAATATTATTAAGATGCATATAACCATATTTCCCTCTCTCATAATAACTTTCAGTAGCATCATTGATGAAATCCACAATATACCCGTCACTTAAAACATTCTTATCATGGTTCATATGCATAGAAGTATCATTAATTTTGGCATAAGAAGAGTTATTCTCATTAATAGTAATTGGAGCAAGATTATTATCAAGAATTTGAACATGGTAAACAAGTTGCATATTAAAAGAATTGTTTTTGGCAAGCCCATCATAACTATGACAAGTTTCATAAGGATAATTGTAACATGTGTCATATACATCTCTATAGCAATTATCTAAACCTGAATATGTAATATCATCATTTTCACTAAAAGTAGATGTCTCAAATACAGGATCTTCAAGCACAACATCCCCAAGCTTAGAGCTTTCAATATCATCGTTTAAGGGGACATGAATAATGCTATCATCATTAATTTCATAATCAGTACCAAAGAGATTTTCAATATCAAAGGCAGCGTGCTCATCCAAATCATGATCACTAATATGGGTAAAGGGTATAGGAAGATCATCGTACTCAGATTCATTATCATAATAATCATTAGGAGCAACATACTTACGGTTACCTAGCGTTATCTCATTCACGCGGGGATACGCCGTTACCTCTTTCTTTTTATTCTCCTTCTTCTTCTTCTTCTTCTTTCCCTTCTTCTTCTTCTTCTCCTTCTCCTCGTTCCCTTCTTTAGGAGGAAGAGGCTTGAATGGTGGCTTGTCCGCATAACCTGATTTTCTTTTAGAAACAATAGAAGAAACTTGGGAGGATCCCTCCTTTTCATTAATTAGTTGAAAACACACAGCGGTCCTATCATATTTTGGCAAGGTGTCATCTTCTAAAATATTTTGTATGTAAGTATTTGTATGGCTATTATCAATGCAATAAGAAAGACAACCATGCAGGACATCATCAATATCAAGATCGTTAATATTTAACAAAGAAATTTTTCTTGACAACTCTTCACACTTCAAAAATAAGGTAAGTTCATCATGCTGATTAGGAATAATTTCATCATCACAATACAAATTTGCAGCACTCATGGGGTTTGAATTATCATTGGAGGAACATTGAAAATTAAAATGACCAACTCTATGGCAAAGTTCACAAATAAAAGGATAGAGGGCACACACTTTTTCTCCAAGATCATCTAGAGCTCTAGACCATTTTCTAGTTTTTTCATTTCTGTGATGGATACAATATTCATCTTCTATTTGATTAATTCCACAAGGTCTATGTATTCCACAAAAATTAACATGCTTATAGGAAATAGCATTCTTAGGAGTTTGAGCATGCTTATTGCAATCATTAACAACAATGTCATTCTTCATGCAAGCCTCTTTAAAAGGTTCATGATACTTATCAAAATTCTTTTTAGGCAATTCTAAATGAGAAGCAAAGGCTTTATAAAGATTTGCAGCAACTTGAGAGTCAAGACCATAAGTAGCACTCATATTTCGAAATTTATCAGTATTCATAAAAGTTTCAATGCATTCATAATCATAGTTTATACCTGACTCTTTACCTTTGTCGTTCTCCCAATCTTCAGCGTTCTCCTTAATCCGATCAAGAAGGTCCCTTTTAAACTCTTCTTTATTGCTCGTGAATGATCCAGAACAAGTAGTATCCAGCAAGGTCTTATCTTGAAAAGAAAGTCTTGCATAGAAATTATCAATGATGATATTACCTGGAAGCTCATGATTGGGGCATTTGAGCATTAAAGTCTTCAATCTCTCCCATGCTTGGGCAATACTCTCTCCATCATGAGGCCAAAAATTATATATATGGTTTCGATCTTTGTGAATTTCACTTGGAGGATAGAACTTGGAATAAAATAGAGGCACAATATCCTTCCAATCAAGAGAGCGCCCGTCCTTCAATAGTTTATACCAATGCGCCGCTTTACCAGACAGCGACATAGAGAATAGTTTCTTCTTCACTTCATCCATAGAGATACCTGCACACTTGAATAACCCGCATAATTCATGCAAAAACAGTAAATGATTTCCAGGATGGACAGTTCCATCCCCTTCATAGCGGTTATCCATAACACGTTCAATAATTTTCATAGGTATTTTATACGGAATACTTTCAGCAGGTGGATTTAAAATATCAGAAGCATCATTAGAGTTATCGCATATGGGAGATAAAGCATTATCAGAACAAAATATTTCTTCCAAAGCGGAGGAGCTAAAAAGATTATTTTTAGGTAAACCAGCTTCCCCAAGCTTAGACTTCTTCATAGCATTAGCAGTAATTGCATTCATACTAATAACATTGCTACTATCATGTAAATAAGGTTCCATAGGTTTTTTAATTTTCGCATCAAACCATCCATGTCTTAAATCAGGAAATAGAATAAGAAGCTCTTTGTTGTCCATTATGCCTAACTAGTGTAAACAAGAAACAAAAAGATGTAATTGCAGAGTCTAAAGGAAATAGCTTCGAGTACACACACAATGGCGCCAGAAAAGTACTGTTACCTGGAACCGGAGTTTTACCTTTCCTCCCCGGCAACGGCGCCAGAAAAGTGCTTGATGTCTACGGGTGCTTCTATTCTTGTAGACAGTGTTGGGCCTCCAAGAGGAGAGGTTTGTAGAACAGCAGCAAGTTTCCCTTAAGTGGATCACCCAAGGTTTATCGAACTCGGGGAGGAAGAGGTCAAAGATATCCCTCTCAAGCAACCCTGTAATCACAAAGCAAGAAGTCTCTTGTGTCCCCAACACACCAAATACACTTGTCAGGTGTATAGGTGCACTAGTTCGGCGAAGAGATAGTGAAATACAAGTAATATGGATGTATATGAGTGGTAATAGCAATCTGAATAAAATATGGCAGCGAGTAAACATGCAACAAAACAGTAAACAAACGGAGATTCGATGTTTGGAAGCAAGGCCTAGGGATCCTGCTTTCACTAGTGGACACTCTCAACAATGATCACATAATAGGACTACTCTACACTCTTTTGTTGGATGATGAACGCATTGCGTAGGATTACACGAACCCTCAATGCCGGAGTTAACAAGCTCCACAATGCAATGTTCATATTTAAATAACCTTAGAGTGCAAGATAGATCAACATAATTACACCAAGAACTAACATAGCATGCACACTATCACCATCATGCATATGTAGGAGGAATAATACACATCAATACCATCATAGCAATAATTAACTTCATAATCTACAAGAGATCATAATCATAGCCTACGCCAAGTACTCACACGGTGCACACACTATCACCATTACACACGTGGAGGAGGAATAGAGTACTTTAATAACATCACTAGAGTAGCACATAGACGATATTCAACTAGATCACATAAAGAGAGAGATGAACCACATAGCTACGGCGGAGCCCTCAGCCCCGGGGGTGAATTACTCCCTCCTCATCATGGAGGCAGCGATGGCGGTGAAGATGGCGGTGGAGACGGCGGTGGAGACGACTCCGGGGGCAATTCCCCGTCCGGCAGGGTGCCGGAACAGAGACTTCTGTCCCCCGAATCTTGATTTCGCGATGGCGGCGGCTCTGGAAGGTTTTCTCCGTATCGTGGATCTTCGTCGGGGTTTTTAGGTCAGAGAGGCCTAAATAGGCGAAGAGGAGTCGGAGGGGCCACGGGGTGCCCACACCATAGGGGGGCGCGCCCCCCCTGGCCCGCGCCGGGGTGTGGTGTGGGGCCCCCTGGCTCCCCTCTCGTCCCCCTCCGGTGCTCTGGAAGCTTCCGGGAAAAATAGGAATTTGGCGGTGATTTCGTCCGATTCCGAGAATATTTCGTTACTAGGATTTCTGAAACCAAAAACAGCAGAAAACAGCAACTGGCCTTTCGGCATCTCGTCAATAGGTTAGTTCCGGAAAACGCATAATAATGACATATAATGTGTATAAAACATGTAGATATCATCAATAAAGTGGCATGGAACATAAGAAATTATCGATACGTTGGAGACGTATCAGCATCCCCAAGCTTAGTTCTGCTCGTCCCGAGCAGGTAAAACGATAACAAAGATAATTTCTGAAGTGACATGCCATCATAACCTTGATCATACTATTGTAAAGCACATGAGATGAATGCAGAGATTCGAAGCAATGATGAGGATAATGAGTAAACAAATGAATCATATAACAAAGACTTTTCATGAATAATACTTTCAAGACAAGCATCAATAAGTCTTGCATAAGAGTTAACTCATAAGCAATAAATTCTTAGTAGAAAGCTTTGAAACAACACAAAGGAAGATATAAGTTTCAGCGGTTGCTTTCAACTTTAACATGTATATCTCATAGATAATTGTCAACACAAAGTAATATAACAAGTGCAATAGGTAAACATGTAAGAATCAATGCACACAATTTACACAAGTGTTTGCTTCTAAGATAGAAAGAATAGGTAAACTGACTCAACAATAAAGTAAAAGAATGGTCCTTCAAAGAGGAAAGCATCGATTGCTATATTTGTGCTAGAGCTTTGATTTTGAAAACATATAGAGAGCATAAAAGTAAAGTTTTGAGAGGTGTTTGTTGTTGTCAACGAATGGTAGCGGGTACTCTAACCCCCTTGCCAGGCAAACCTTCAAAGAGCGGCTCCCATTTTATTTTGTTTTTGGGTGGCACTCCTTCCAACCTTTCTTTCACAAACCATGGCTAACCGAATCCTCGGGTGCCTGCCAACAATCTCATACCATGAAGGAGTGCCTTTTTATTTTAGTTTTATTATGATGACACTCCTCCCCACCTTTGCTTTCTCAAGCCATGGCTAACCGAATCCTTCGGGTGCCATCCAACAATCACATACCATGGAGGAGTGTCTATTTTTGTTAATTAATTTGGGACTGGGAATCCCATTGCCAGCTCTTTTTGCAAAATTATTGGATAAGCGGATGAAGCCACTAGTCCATTGGTGAAAGTTGCCCAACAAGATTGAAAGATAAACACCACATACTTCCTCATGAGCTATAAAACATTGACACAAATCAGAGGTGATAAATTTTGAATGGTTTAAAGGTAGCACTCAAGCAATTTACTTTGGAATGGCGGAGAAATACCATGTAGTAGGTAGGTATGGTGGACACAAATGGCATGAATATTGGCTCAAGTATTTGGATGCATGAGAAGTATTCCCTCTCGATACAAGGTTTAGGCTAGCAAGGTTATTTGAAGCAAACTCAAGTATAAAATGGTGCAGCAAGACTCACATATAAACATATTGTAAGCATTATAAGACTTTACATCGTCTCCTTGTTGTTCAAACACCTCAACCAGAAAATATCTAGACTTAGAGAGACCAATCATGCAAACCAAATTTTAACAAGCTCTATGTAATTATTCATTAATGAGTACAAGGTACATGATGCAAGAGCTTAAACAAGATCTATATGAGCACAACAATTGCCAAGTATCACATTATTCAAGACATTACACCAATTACTACATGTAGCATTTCCCGTTTCCAACCATATAACAATTAACGAAGCAGTTTCAACCTTCGCCATGAAAATTAAAAGCTAAGAACACATGTGTTCATACGAACCAGCGGAGCGTGTCTCTCTCCCAAACAATCATTTATTCAAACAAAAACAAAAACAAAAACATACAGACGCTCCAAGTAAAGTACATAAGATGTGACCGAATAAAAATATAGTTTCAAGAGAAGGAACCTGATACTTTGTCGATGAAGAAGGGGATGCCTTGGGCATCCCCAAGCTTAGATGCTTGAGTCTTCTTGAAATATGCAGGGATGAACCACCGGGGCATCCCCAAGCTTAGACTTTTCATTCTTCTTGATCGTAGTATATCATCCTCCTCTCTTGACCCTTGAAAACTTCCTTCACACCAAACTTCAAGCAAACTCATTAGAGGGTTAGTGCATAATCAAAAATTCACATGTTCAGAGGTGACACAAACATTCTTTTCACTTCTGGACATTGCATAAAGCTACTGGACATTAATGGATCAAAGAAATGAATCCAACATAGCAAAAGAGGCAATGCGAAATAAAAGGCAGAATCTGTCAAAAACAGAACAGTCCGTAAAGACGAATTTAAAGCTGGCACCAGACTTGCTCAAATGGAAAAACTCAAAACTAATGAAAGTTGCGTACATATCTGAGGATCACGCTCGTAAATTGGCAGATTTTTTCGAATTTTCTACAGAGAACTGTGCCCAGATTCGTGACAGACAGCAATGCTGTTTCTGCGCAGCGATCCCAAATATAACATCAACTTTAACATAGAAACTTTACTTGGCACAAAAACATGATAAGGAGAGGTTGCTACAGTAGTAAACAACTTCCAAGACTCAACAAAACAAAAATTGCTGTAGCAAAATAACACATGGGTTATCTCCCAAGAAGTTCTTTCTTTATAGCCATTAAGATGGGCTTAGCAGTTTTAATGATGCACTCGCAAGAAATAGTATTTGAAGCAAAAGAGAGCTTCAAGAGGCAATTCAAAACACATTTGAGCCTAACATGCTTCCTATGCAAAAGAATCTTATACACAAATGAATTCATGAAGAGCAAAGTGGCAAGCATAAGAGGATAAAACACGAGTAACTTAAAGATTCTCAACATAAAGAGGGGAAACTTAATATTATTAAGATGCATATAACCATATTTCCCTCTCTCATAATAACTTTCAGTAGCATCATTGATGAAATCCACAATATACCCGTCACTTAAAACATTCTTATCATGGTTCATATGCATAGAAGTATCATTAATTTTGGCATAAGAAGAGTTATTCTCATTAATAGTAATTGGAGCAAGATTATTATCAAGAATTTGAACATGGTAAACAAGTTGCATATTAAAAGAATTGTTTTTGGCAAGCCCATCATAACTATGACAAGTTTCATAAGGATAATTGTAACATGTGTCATATACATCTCTATAGCAATTATCTAAACCTGAATATGTAATATCATCATTTTCACTAAAAGTAGATGTCTCAAATACAGGATCTTCAAGCACAACATCCCCAAGCTTAGAGCTTTCAATATCATCGTTTAAGGGGACATGAATAATGCTATCATCATTAATTTCATAATCAGTACCAAAGAGATTTTCAATATCAAAGGCAGCGTGCTCATCCAAATCATGATCACTAATATGGGTAAAGGGTATAGGAAGATCATCGTACTCAGATTCATTATCATAATAATCATTAGGAGCAACATACTTACGGTTACCTAGCGTTATCTCATTCACGCGGGGATACGCCGTTACCTCTTTCTTTTTATTCTCCTTCTTCTTCTTCTTCTTCTTCTTCCCTTCTTCTTCTTCTTCTCCTTCTCCTCGTTCCCTTCTTTAGGAGGAAGAGGCTTGAATGGTGGCTTGTCCGCATAACCTGATTTTCTTTTAGAAACAATAGAAGAAACTTGGGAGGATCCCTCCTTTTCATTAATTAGTTGAAAACACACAGCGGTCCTATCATATTTTGGCAAGGTGTCATCTTCTAAAATATTTTGTATGTAAGTATTTGTATGGCTATTATCAATGCAATAAGAAAGACAACCATGCAGGACATCATCAATATCAAGATCGTTAATATTTAACAAAGAAATTTTTCTTGACAACTCTTCACACTTCAAAAATAAGGTAAGTTCATCATGCTGATTAGGAATAATTTCATCATCACAATACAAATTTGCAGCACTCATGGGGTTTGAATTATCATTGGAGGAACATTGAAAATTAAAATGACCAACTCTATGGCAAAGTTCACAAATAAAAGGATAGAGGGCACACACTTTTTCTCCAAGATCATCTAGAGCTCTAGACCATTTTCTAGTTTTTTCATTTCTGTGATGGATACAATATTCATCTTCTATTTGATTAATTCCACAAGGTCTATGTATTCCACAAAAATTAACATGCTTATAGGAAATAGCATTCTTAGGAGTTTGAGCATGCTTATTGCAATCATTAACAACAATGTCATTCTTCATGCAAGCCTCTTTAAAAGGTTCATGATACTTATCAAAATTCTTTTTAGGCAATTCTAAATGAGAAGCAAAGGCTTTATAAAGATTTGCAGCAACTTGAGAGTCAAGACCATAAGTAGCACTCATATTTCGAAATTTATCAGTATTCATAAAAGTTTCAATGCATTCATAATCATAGTTTATACCTGACTCTTTACCTTTGTCGTTCTCCCAATCTTCAGCGTTCTCCTTAATCCGATCAAGAAGGTCCCTTTTAAACTCTTCTTTATTGCTCGTGAATGATCCAGAACAAGTAGTATCCAGCAAGGTCTTATCTTGAAAAGAAAGTCTTGCATAGAAATTATCAATGATGATATTACCTGGAAGCTCATGATTGGGGCATTTGAGCATTAAAGTCTTCAATCTCTCCCATGCTTGGGCAATACTCTCTCCATCATGAGGCCAAAAATTATATATATGGTTTCGATCTTTGTGAATTTCACTTGGAGGATAGAACTTGGAATAAAATAGAGGCACAATATCCTTCCAATCAAGAGAGCGCCCGTCCTTCAATAGTTTATACCAATGCGCCGCTTTACCAGACAGCGACATAGAGAATAGTTTCTTCTTCACTTCATCCATAGAGATACCTGCACACTTGAATAACCCGCATAATTCATGCAAAAACAGTAAATGATTTCCAGGATGGACAGTTCCATCCCCTTCATAGCGGTTATCCATAACACGTTCAATAATTTTCATAGGTATTTTATACGGAATACTTTCAGCAGGTGGATTTAAAATATCAGAAGCATCATTAGAGTTATCGCATATGGGAGATAAAGCATTATCAGAACAAAATATTTCTTCCAAAGCGGAGGAGCTAAAAAGATTATTTTTAGGTAAACCAGCTTCCCCAAGCTTAGACTTCTTCATAGCATTAGCAGTAATTGCATTCATACTAATAACATTGCTACTATCATGTAAATAAGGTTCCATAGGTTTTTTAATTTTCGCATCAAACCATCCATGTCTTAAATCAGGAAATAGAATAAGAAGCTCTTTGTTGTCCATTATGCCTAACTAGTGTAAACAAGAAACAAAAAGATGTAATTGCAGAGTCTAAAGGAAATAGCTTCGAGTACACACACAATGGCGCCAGAAAAGTACTGTTACCTGGAACCGGAGTGTGAGTACCTTTTACCTTTCCTCCCCGGCAACGGCGAGAGAAAAGTGCTTGATGTCTACGGGTGCTTCTATTCTTGTAGACAGTGTTGGGCCCCCAGAGGAGAGGTTTGTAGAACAGCAGCAAGTTTCCCTTAAGTGGATCACCCAAGGTTTATCGAACTCAGGGAGGAAGAGGTCAAAGATATCCCTCTCAAGCAACCCTGTAATCACAAAGCAAGAAGTCTCTTGTGTCCCCAACACACCAAATACACTTGTCAGGTGTATAGGTGCACTAGTTCGGCGAAGAGATAGTGAAATACAAGTAATATGGATGTATATGAGTGGTAATAGCAATCTGAATAAAATATGGCAGCGAGTAAACATGCAACAAAACAGTAAACAAACGGAGATTCGATGTTTGGAAGCAAGGCCTAGGGATCCTGCTTTCACTAGTGGACACTCTCAACAATGATCACATAATAGGACTACTCTACACTCTTTTGTTGGATGATGAACGCATTGCGTAGGATTACACGAACCCTCAATGCCGGAGTTAACAAGCTCCACAATGCAATGTTCATATTTAAATAACCTTAGAGTGCAAGATAGATCAACATAATTACACCAAGAACTAACATAGCATGCACACTATCACCATCATGCATATGTAGGAGGAATAATACACATCAATACCATCATAGCAATAATTAACTTCATAATCTACAAGAGATCATAATCATAGCCTACGCCAAGTACTCACACGGTGCACACACTATCACCATTACACACGTGGAGGAGGAATAGAGTACTTTAATAACATCACTAGAGTAGCACATAGACGATATTCAACTAGATCACATAAAGAGAGAGATGAACCACATAGCTACAGCGGAGCCCTCAGCCCCGGGGGTGAATTACTCCCTCCTCATCATGGAGGCAGCGATGGCGGTGAAGATGGCGGTGGAGACGGCGGTGGAGACGACTCCGGGGGCAATTCCCCGTCCGGCAGGGTGCCGGAACAGAGACTTCTGTCCCCCGAATCTTGATTTCGCGATGGCGGCAGCTCTGGAAGGTTTTCTCTGTATCGTGGATCTTCGTCGGGTTTTTAGGTCAGAGAGGCCTAAATAGGCGAAGAGAGGGAGTCGGAGGGGCCACGGGGTGCCCACACCATAGGGGGGCGCGCCCCCCCTGGCCCGCGCCGGGGTGTGGTGTGGGGCCCCCTGGCTCCCCTCTCGTCCCCCTCCGGTGCTCTGGAAGCTTCCGGGAAAAATAGGAACTTGGGCGGTGATTTCGTCCGATTCCGAGAATATTTCGTTACTAGGATTTCTGAAACCAAAAACAGCAGAAAACAGCAACTTCGGCATCTCGTCAATAGGTTAGTTCCGGAAAACGCATAATAATGACATATAATGTGTATAAAACATGTAAATATCATCAATAAAGTGGCATGGAACATAAGAAATTATCGATACGTTGGAGGCGTATCAGGGCCCCCTGGCCCCTCTCCGTCTCTCCTTCGGTGTTCTGGTCCGTCTCGGTGAATTATGATGTTTGGTCTTTGTTTCGTCGAATTCCGAGAATATTGCCCGAACAGCCTTTCTGGAACCAAAAACAACAGAAAACAGCAACTGGCCCTTCGGCATCTCGTTAATAGGTTAGTTCCGGAAAACGCATAAAAACATTATAAATTGTGAGCAAAACATGTAGGTATTGTCATAAAACAAGCATGGAACATCAGAAATTATGGATATGTCGGAGACGTATCAATCGTGTCCGCAGGTTCCACTGGATTCTGCTAATAATTGAATTTCACACCTCAAGAGTTCTCATCATGGACTCTCTGAATATGGATCCAAAGCTTTGGGTCAACATGAGAAACATGATGTAAAAGTAATTATTTTCAATCATTTGCGCTCTATATCGATCGGCCTCTTTCGTTCATTTCCTAATATCAAGTAACTAATAACTCTCTTGTTCATTTAATTTTCTTTGCCTCGTAGGGTTTGGAGACGGTTCGTAGATCAAATGGTCGGTGAATTCAAAAATGAGCTACATTTTAAAAGGCAGTGCGGACGACTGGGGATATTCAGCCACCGGGGACCAATCTATGTGGATACTATGTTTGTGAGTTCATCCGGAGATACACCACTGAGCGGAAGCCGTCTGATAACAACGTCAGGAGGAATAACCTCCGGAAGACGCTTAGTCCAGAAGCTCGCTTCCGACCAATTCAAGAGGAATTAGCAGGATTTTTGATGAGGGAAGTCATCGATCCTAGAGGAGAACACTATTACGAGGACGAAGAACTTTATATGCCGTAAATGTGTATGGAAACTTGTTCGAAGTTGTATATGGTCATCCGAGATTGAATATATATTGTATATTCCTCTTGAATTCTTCTTGGTTCTAATTTCAAACTTGTTTGAAATTGTACATTCATATGCATGTATATAGTAGCGTAGAATATGTGTACTGAAACTTCTTCAAAATTAAAACACCAAAAGAAATAAAACAATACAAATTAAAAAGAAACCAGATTTAGGGTAGGCTAAACCCTAAACCTGCGGAGGCCTTTAGTCACGGTTGGCCAGAAGAACCGCGACTAAAGGTCCTCCGCCCTGGCGCTCGCCTGCCGCCCACGTGGACGGGCCTTTAGTCGCGGTTCGTAAGCAACCGCGACTAAAGGGGGGGCCATTAGTCGCGCATAATTGGTCCCGGTTGCTCAACCGGGATTAATGGCCTTCGCGAACCGCGACTAATGGCCGTTTTTCTACCAGTGTGCTAGCGGAGTCAGAAGATCTTTCGGTGCTGGAGCTCTTTCGGTGGTCTAGTTCCTGTATCAGCGGCGAACGTCGTTTCATGTCTCAGATACTGATAGGAGTTCGCGCAAATACCTGCTGACGAGGCGGTTCTCGGCAATGCCCACCATGAGGGGCTTAGGGTTGACGGAATCCTGCAAGCTGACACGAGACATCGGCACGACGTACCCAGGTTCACGTCCCCGCGGTGGAGGATCGCTACGTCCTGCTAGCAATCCACTATATGAATATATGTGTACAGGGGGCCGCCATAGGCGGAGTTGTTGGATCTAGTCTAGTTCTAATTTGCGGGTTGCAATATCTAGGTGTATCGCGTGTATGTTTTTGTGTTTCGAATCGATCTAGGGATGCTCTGCTGGCTTTATATATGCAACCAGGCTAGGGTTTACAAGAGTCCTAGTAGAATACAAATTGGAGTCTTCTTTCTTGTAGTCCAAGTCGATATTGCGTGAGGGTCCATCTTGTCGAGTCCTTGTTTGGTCCATCTTGATAATCTGCACCTGGTATAGCAATGTCGGGTACCCGAAGGGTAATGCCCACATCAGTAGCCCCCGAGTGTGTGGGAAGTGAAGCTTCGAATAGGAACCGAAGTCATCATCCGAATGTCTTGATCATCCGAAGCATGTTGAATCTTGTGCTTGATATAGAGTCGATGTTTTTTTTATGGGTGCACGACAGTGAGAGAGTAGCCCCGAGTCTATGGACGGGTGCATGCAACCGTGCGTAGACTCAAGTTGTACTACTCGAAAATCTTGATGTTGATGTCGATGTCATTGAATTATTCCACCATCCGATACTTTTAAATCTATCGGGTCTTCCAAAAGGTGCAAGCTTCGAGAGAAGACGAAGAGCTAGATTATTAGAACCTTCGGGTCCGTTCTTTTGCATCGACGAGGCTTCCATCTTTTTATCGGGTGCGCGGCCAGCGCCAGAAGGAGTAGCCCTTGAGCTTTGTAGATGACTATGAAGTAGTCATGTATAGGGTTTAAAATGTTGAGTCAAATATCATAGATTTCTTTGAGTTCGAGAACATTTGGATGCTTCGATGATGTCAATGATTTTGATAATGTCATAGAGGAGTTGATGATTTTGATGATGTTACGAGAGAGTTTTGATGATGTCCGGAGGAGTCGATGATTTTGATGATGTCCCGAAGGAGTCGATGATTTCGATGATATTATGGAGGAGTTGATGATTGGTCCGTGGCAACACTCGAACCTAGGGTGCGTTGCCCGACGAACTCAAGGAGCGTGTATTTTTGTAAATCGTCGGTGGCAACACCCGAACATAGAGTGCACCCAGGCCCGACGGACTCATTGCATTTTATTGATCCGTGTAATTTTGTAAATCATCGGCGCACCACCGGACATAGAGTACCGCAGGCCCGACGAACTCATTGCATCTTTAATGAGCCGTGTTTCGTTTGTATCGCCGGCAGCAACTTCGAGTGATCAAGTCATGTTGCAAGCTTAGCGGACTCATTGCATCTTACTAAGCCGTATTTATTTTTGAATTACGTTGGCA
Organism: Lolium multiflorum; assembly: GCA_030979885.1. Lineage (NCBI taxonomy): Eukaryota > Viridiplantae > Streptophyta > Magnoliopsida > Poales > Poaceae > Lolium > Lolium multiflorum. Next base: position 90,151,130 of record CM061753.1, on the reverse strand, counting down.
GCAGAGTTAACGAGGGAACCATGTGCACGACGGACTCATTGCAGCTTCTGAGCCATATTTATTTTTAAATTACGTCGGCATCAACCCCCGAGTGAATGGGGAACCATGTGCAATATCGACTCCGTAGCTCTTGGTACCCTATGTTTGATGTACTAGCGTGGGCCTTTATTGGTTTGTATCATTTTCATCATTGCAGCTCGTATGTTCCCTAAGGCTTTGACGAAAATAATTTGTACTTTGTCGTATTTTTCAAGGGTCCTTTGATTATCATCGATTGCAGGCATGTACCCTAAGGCTTTGATGAAATCATTGATAGTATATCACTACAAGAAAGTTCGATAGACAACGTCTCAAAATCGTCCGCTAAGGGGTATTTTTCGTCGCCTATGGGCCTAACCCGACGATATGGGTTCGTTGTGGAAACTGCGTCAGGCAAAGTCAAACGACTTTTTTCGGTCCGTCGCGCTTGGGCGCCCTTCCGCCACGGAAAATCGGACCGTTGCGGAAGTGTTTCGGGAGCCCGTTGACTGCTGACGTCATGCAAACTGACACGTGGCAGACGCCGTTAACTGCCAGTTAACGGCGTTAACCGGCTGAAACCCCGTGGTAGATGGTAGGCCCACACGAGGCCTGCCACGTCTTAAGCGGGCCGGGCCAGCTGACATAGTTTGACCGGTCAACTATATAGCTGGGCTGGTCCATTAGTTACGTGGGCCGGGCCTAAGGTTGACTGGTCAAAACTTAAATGGGCCGGCCCATTTAACATGTGGGGTCCACCTTACAGAAACGGGCGGCCCAAGCAAGTGGGCGGGCCAAAACACAGGTGGGTCCCACTTTCATGTTAAAGGGCCGGCCCATTTAGTGTGTGGGGTCCACCATATAGCAAGTGGGCCGGGCAAAAACACGGTGGGTCCCACTTTCCAGTTAAAGGGTCGGCCCATTAGTATGTGGGGTCCACCATATAGCAAGTGGGTGGCCCAACAAGATAGTGGTCGGGCCAAAACACAGTGGGTCCCACTTTCTGTTAAAGGGCCGACCCATTTGGTGTGTGGGGTCCACCATATAGCAAGTGGGCGGCCCAACAAGATGTGGGCGGGCCAAAAGCACAGTGGGTCCCACCTTCTGAAAAGGCCGGCCCATTTAGTATGTGGGTCCACCATATAGCAAATGGGGCCCAACAAGATAGCGGCCGGGCCAAAACACAGTGGGTCCCACTTTCCAGTTAAAAAGGGCCCATTTAGTATGTGGGGTCCACCATATAGCAAGTGTGCCGGCCCAACGAGATAGTGGGCCGGGCCAAAAACAGGTGGGTCCCACCTTCCTGTTAAAGGGCCGGCCCATTTACCATGTGGGACCACCATATAGCAAATGGGCTGGCCCAACAAGATAGTGGGCCGGCCCAATAAGCATGTGGATCCCACTATCGTGTAACCGGGCCGGCCTACTAAAGAAGTGGGCCGGCCCAAAATGAAAGTGGGTCCCACACTACTGTAAGTGGGCCGGCCCAATCTGTTGTAGTGCCCTACTTGTTTGACTAGTCAACTTGCATTAAATTTCATGAGCCTAAAATCTGATATCAATGATACACACAATTACATACACAAATAAAACAAGTAGGAAAATTACAAGGCAATTAATGTGCCCAAATAAAAAAATTACATAGAATCATTGAGGACTTCTATTAGCATCATCAATAACACGTTGACATTTGGCAATCGCCTTGATTGAATCTTGTGTACTCTTTGTCAACATATCAGCTACAGATCTTAAAGCAGCAATACCATGTCTTTTATAAAGTACAGCCTTGAGATATTTACTGTTTGATGAAAGCAATGGTCTAGGTTGACGGCTATGAGAAGATGCATCAGAAGAAATATCAGAACTTTTTGTGGGCCTCACTTCTAATGAAGATTGCTTCATCACAACTGCATTCTGATAATAATGCAAAAAGAGTTAAACGATGAACTATGCAAACATTTATTATGCAATGTAGATATAAGATAATAACAAGTTGCATAAATAAGACATGTATGGAACTTGTACTAAGCACAAACTTACATCATAATGTTGCACAGGGTCGCTACAGATCCTTTTTTGGCGACTATCTTCTAATGATGACTGCTTCATTAATAACTACATTTTTATGCACATTGTATGTCATATTTACATTTTCTGGAACTAACTATTAACAAGATGCCGAAGAGCCAGTTGCTGTTTTCTGCTGTTTTTGGTTTCAGAAATCCTAGTAAGGAAATATTCTCGGAATTGGACGAAACTTTCGCCCAGGGTCCTATTTTTGCACGAAGCTTCCAGAAGACCGAAGACCTAACGAAGTGGGGCCACGAGGAGGCCAGGGGGGTGGCCGGCGCGGCCCAGTGCCCTGGCCGCGCCGACCTATCCCCTGGGCCCCTCGTGTGGCCCCTCGCGTTGACCCTCCGCCTACTTAAAGCTCCGTCGCGAAACCCCCAGTACCGAGAGCCACGATACGGAAAACCTTCCAGAGACGCCGATCGGGGGATTCAGGAGATCGCCTCCGGCACCCTGCCGGAGAGGGGATTCATCTCCCGGAGGACTCTACACCGCCATGGTCGCCTCCGGAGTGATGAGTGAGTAGTTCACCCCTGGACCATGGGTCCATAGCAGTAGCTAGATGGTCGTCTTCTCCTTGTTGTGCTTCATTGTTGGATCTTGTGAGCTGCCTAACATGATCAAGATCATCTATATGTAATTCTATATGTTGTGTTTGTCGGGATCCGATGGATAGAGAGTACTATGATTATGGTGATTATCAATCTATTGTTCATGTGTTGTTTATGATCTTGCATGCTCTCCGTTACTAGTAGAGGCTCTGGCCAAGTTTTTACTCTTAACTCCAAGAGGGAGTATTTATGCTCGATAGTGGGTTCATGCCTCCATTGAATCTGGGACAGTGACAGAAAGTTCTAAGGTTGTGGATGTGCTGTTGCCACTAGGGATAAAACATTGATGCTATGTCTAAGGATGTAGTTGTTGATTACATTACGCACCATACTTAATGCAATTGTCTGTTGCTTTGCAACTTAATACCGGAGGGGGTTCGGATGATAACCTGAAGGTGGACTTTTTAGGCATAGATGCAGTTGGATGGCGGTCTATGTACTTTGTCGTAATGCCCAATTAAATCTCACTATATTTATCATGTCATGTATATGCATTGTTATGCCTTTCTCTATTTGTCAATTGCCCGACTGTAATTTGTTCACCCAACATGCTTTATCTTATGGGAGAGACACCTCTAGTGAACTGTGGACCCCGGTCCTATTCTTTACATAGCATACAATCTACTTGTTTTACTGTTTTCTTTGCAAACATCTTCCACTCGATACGTTTAATCCTTTGTTACAGCAAGCCGGTGAGATTGACAACCTCACTGTTTCGTTGGGACAAAGTACTTGGGTTGTGTTGTGCAGGTTGGCGTCGGAATCCCTGGTGTTGCGCCGCATCACATTTCGCGACCATCAACCTTCAACGTGCTTCTTGGCTCCTACTGGTTCGATTAAACCTTGGTTTCATACTGAGGGAAACTTGCTTCTATACGCATCATACCTTCCACTTGGGGTTCCCAACGGACGGGTGCATCTACGCGTATCAAGCTAAATTTCTGGCGCCGTTGCCGGGGAGATCAAGACACGCTGCAAGGGGAGTCTCCACTTCTCAATCTCTTTACTTTGTTTTTTGTCTTGCTTTATTTTATTTACTACTTTGTTTGCTGCACTAAAACAAAACACAAAAAAATTAGTTGCTAGTTTTACTTTATTTACTGTCTTGCTCTCTATATCAAAAACACAAAAAAATTAGTTACTTGTCTTTACTTTATTTGCCTAGTTTACTTTATTCCTGTTATCATGAGTAATCCTGAAGTTGAAGTTCGTTCTTTTAAGCAACAAGGAGGAGAAAGTTTTAAAGATGCTTGGTATAGAATTAGTAATGCTCATCAAAGGTGCATTAAGAAACACTCCACCACTATCCTTCTTAGGAACTTTTATGTTGGTTTATCTAGTTGGAATAGATATGTTCTTGATACTCTTTCGGGAGGTAATTTCCTAGGTACTCCCGCTTTAGAAGCTAGTTGCATCATTGAGAGTCTAGTTGGAATACCACCTGTTAATGAAGTTAAAATTGAAATCTCTCTTGAAGATGTTATGAAAAAATTGGAAACCATAGAGAAAAATTTTCCAAGTATTGAAACTAAATTAGAAATGTTATTGGATAAAACTGATGAACTTGATAAATCCCTAGGAGGAATTGATGAAAGAATTAGTGTCCTAGGAACTTGTGTTATCCATGATAATCAAACCAATAGGATTGATGAACTTGAAAAAGCTATGGGAACCTTGGGTTCAACCTTTTCTTCTCTCAAGTATAATGAGAAAGCCTATGTGGGTAAAGAGCAAAAATTCATGTATGCCTCTAAAGTGCCTAAACAAAAGAATTACTATAGGCCTAAAATTGCTAAAACCCCTAGCACCACCATAGAAAATTTAGATAATGGAGCACCTAAAGCACCCTCTGCAACAAGTTGTGTTTGCATGAAAAATAATAATGTTGATGCTTCTACTCTCGATGTTACTTGATTTGCACTTTCTGCGCCTAGCTGAAAGGCGTTAAAGAAAAGCGCTTATGGGAGACAACCCATGTTTTTACCTACAGCAATTTTTTGTTTTGTTGAGTCTTGGAAGTTGTTTACTACTGTAGCAACCTCTCCTTATCAAGTTTTTGTGCCAAGTAAAGTTTCTATGTCAAAGTTGATGTTATATTTGGGATCGCTGCGCAGAAACAGCATTGCTGTCTGTCACGAATCTGGGCACAGTTCTCTGTAGAAAATTCGAAAAAATCTGCCAATTTACGAGCGTGATCCTCAGATATGTACGCAACTTTCATTAGTTTTGAGTTTTTCCATTTGAGCAAGTCTGGTGCCATTTCTAAATTCGTCTTTACGGACTGTTCTGTTTTTGACAGATTCTGCCTTTTATTTCGCATTGCCTCTTTTGCTATGTTGGATTTATTTCTTTGATCCACTAATGTCCAGTAGCATTATGCAATGTCCAGAAGTGAAAATAATGATTGTGTCACCTCTGAATGAGTGAATTATTAATTGTGCACTAACCCTCTAATGAGTTTGCTTGAAGTTTGGTGTGAAGGAAGTTTTCAAGGGTCAAGAGAGGAGAATGATATACTATGATCAAGAGGAGTGAAAGCTCTAAGCTTGGGGATGCCCCGTGGTTCATCCCTGCATATTTTAAGAAGACTCAAGCGTCTAAGCTTGGGGATGCCCAAGGCATCCCCTTCTTCATCGACAACATCATCAGGTTCCTCCCCTGAAACTATATTTTTATTCAGTCACATCTGGTGTTCTTTACTTGGAGCGTCGGTTTGTTTTTGTTTTTGTTTTTGTTTGAATAAGATGGATCCTAGCATTCACTTTGTGGGAGAGAGACACGCTCCGCTGTTGCATATGGACACATGTGTCCTTAGGCTTTACTCATAATGTTCAAGGCGAAGTTTCTTCTTCGTTAAATTGTTACATGGTTGGAATTGGAAAATGCTACATGTAGTAATTCTAAAATGTCTTGGATAATGTGATACTTTGCAATTGTTGTGCTCATGTTTAAGCTCTTGCATCATATGCTTTGCACCCACTAATGAAGAAATACATAGAGCTTGCTAAAATTTGATTTGCATATTTGGTCTCTCTAAGGTCTAGATAATATCTAGTATTGAGTTTTGAACAACAAGGAAGACGGTGTAGAGTCTTATAATGTTTACAATATGTCTTTTATGTGAGTTTTGCTGCACTTGTTCATCCTTGAGTTTGCTTCAAATAACCTTGCTAGCCTAAACCTTGCATCGGAGGGAATACTTCTCATGCATCCAAAATACTTGAGCCAACTACTATGCCATTTGTGTCCACCATACCTACCTACTACATGGTATTTCTCCGCCATTCCAAAGTAAATTGCTTGAGTGCTACCTTTAAAATTCCATCATTCACCTTTGCAATATATAGCTCATGGGACAAAATAGCCTTAAAAACTATCGTAGTATTGAATATGTACTTATGCACTTTATATTTTATTAAGTTGCTTGTTGTGCGATAACCATGCTTCTGGGGAACGCCATCAACTATTGTTGAATATCATGTGAGTTGCTATGCATGTCCGTCTTGTCTGAAGGTCTATCATTTTGGTGGTTGGAGCATGCAAAATTGTTAGAGAAGAACATTGGGCCGCTAACTAAAGCCATGAATCATGGTGGAAGTTTCAGTTTTGGACATATATCCTCAATCTCATATGAGAATAATAACTTTGCTACATGCTTATGCATTTAAGAGGAGTCCATTATCTGTTGTCCATGTTGTCCCGGTATGGATGTCTAAGTTGAGAATAATCAAAAGCGAGAAATCCGAAATGCGAGCATTCTCCTTGGACCTTTGTACAGGCGGCATGGAGGTACCCCTTTGTGACACTTGGTTGAAACATGGCATGCGAAGATCCGGTAGTCCAAGTTAAGTAGGACGAGGTGCGGGCACTATTAGTATACTATGCGTGAGGCTTGCAACTTGTAAAATATAATTTTCATAACTCATATGCTTATTACTACCGTTGACAAAATTGTTTCATGTTTTCAAAATAAAAGCTCTAGCACAAATACAGCAATCGATGCTTTCCTTTTGAAGGACCATTCTTTTACTTTTATTGTTGAGTCAGTTTACCTATCTCCTTCCACCTTAAGAAGCAAACACTTGTGTGAACTGTGCATTGATTCCTACATACTTGCATATTGCACTTGTTATATTACTTTATGTTGACAATATCCATGAGATATACATGTTATAAGTTGAAAGCAACCGCTGAAACTTAATCTTCCTATGTGTTGCTTCAACACCTTTACTTTGATTTATTGCTTTATGAGTTAACTCTTATGCAAGACTTATTGATGCTTGTCTTGAAGTACTATTCATGAAAAGTCTTTGCTTTATGATTCAGTTGTTTACTCATGTCATTACCTTTGCTTTGATCGCTGCATTCATTACATATGTTTACAAATAGTATGATCAAGATTATGATGGCATGTCACTTCAGAAATTATCTTTGTTATCGTTTTACCTGCTCGGGACGAGCAGAACTAATGGGGATGCTGATACGTCTCCAACGTATCGATAATTTCTTATGTTCCATGCTACTTTATTGATGATACCTACATGTTTTATGCACATTATATGTCATATTTATGCATTTTCTGGAACTAACCTATTAACAAGATGTCGAAGAGCCAGTTTTGTTTCTGCTGTTTTTGGTTTCAGAAATCTAGTAAAAATATTCTCGGAATTGGACGAAACTTTCGCCAGGGTCCTATTTTTGCACGAAGCTTCCCGAAGACCGAAGACCTAACGAAGTGGGGCCACGAGGAGGCCGGGTGGCGGCGCGGCCCAGGCCCCGCCGCGCCGACCTATCCCCCGGGCCCCTCGTGTGGCCCTCGCGTTGACCCTCCGCCTACTTAAAGCTTCCGTCGCGAAACCCCCAGTACCGAGAGCCACGATCACGGAAAACCTTCCAGATGCCGCCGCCATCCCATCTGGGGATTACCGGAGATCGCCTCGGCACCCTGCCGAGAGGGGATTCATCTCTGAGGACTCTACACCGCCATGGTCGCCTCCGGAGTGATGAGTGAGTAGTTCACCCCTGGACCATGGGTCCATAGCAGTAGCTAGGTCGTCTTCTCCTTGTTGTGCTTCATTGTTGGATCTTGTGAGCTGCCTAACATGATCAAGATCATCTATATGTAATTCTATATGTTGTGTTTGTCGGGATCCGATGGATAGAGAGTACTATGATTATGGTGATTATCAATCTATTGTTCATGTGTTGTTTATGATCTTGCATGCTCTCCGTTACTAGTAGAGGCTCTGGCCAAGTTTTTACTCTTAACTCCAAGAGGGAGTATTTATGCTCGATAGTGGGTTCATGCCTCCATTGAATCTGGGACAGTGACAGAAAGTTCTAAGGTTGTGGATGTGCTGTTGCCACTAGGGATAAAACATTGATGCTATGTCTAAGGATGTAGTTGTTGATTACATTACGCACCATACTTAATGCAATTGTCTGTTGCTTTGCAACTTAATACTGGAGGGTTCGGATGATAACCTGAAGGTGGACTTTTTAGGCATAGATGCAGTTGGATGGCGGTCTATGTACTTTGTCGTAATGCCCAATTAAATCTCACTATATTTATCATGTCATGCATTGTTATGCCTTTCTCTATTTGTCAATTGCCCGACTGTAATTTGTTCACCCAACATGCTTTATCTTATGGGAGAGACACCTCTAGTGAACTGTGGACCCCGGTCCTATTCTTTAGCATACAATCTACTTGTTTTACCGTTTTCTTTGCAAACATCTTTCCACTCGATACGTTTAATCCTTTGTTACAGCAAAGCCGGTGAGATTGACAACCTCAGTGCTGTTTCGTTGGGACAAAGTACTTGGGTTGTGTTGTGCAGGTAGGTTCCGCGTTGGCGCCGGAATCCCTGGTGTTGCGCCGCATCACATTTTGCGACCATCAACCTTCAACGTGCTTCTTGGCTCCTACTGGTTCGATTAAACCTTGGTTTCATACTGAGAAACTTGCTTCTATACGCATCATACCTTCCACTTGGGGTTCCCAACGGACGTGTGCATCTACGCGTATCAAGCTACAGATCCTTTTTTGGCGACTATCTTCTAATGATGACTGCTTCATTAAAACTGCATTCTGGTAACATTGCAAACATAGTTACAACAATTAACTATTCAAACATGTATTACGCAATGTAGAGATCAGATAACAGCATGTAGCAGAAATAAGCACAAGATAAGATAAGATGCATGTACTAAGCACATACTGGCTCACTGCAGGTCCTTCTCTTGCGTGCACTAGTCGTGGTCAACATGCCTGTCATTTTAGGTTCAGCCATCAAGTGAAATGCTAATCCTCCTGCTCCATTGTCCTTAATCTGTGTTTAGATATCACATTTAAGACCAAGTCAGCTGGTTTCAAATAACAAAAAACTTGAGCTGCCAAATGAATAAGCCAATATTTACCAGATATCAGATTAAAACCAACTAGATGTTGCTTTGCATGAGATACGAATTTCAGACATTCAGATTTAGAGTAGGGTAATGCCAAGGTTTTCCACATAAAGTAAACTGGCATTAAGAATGACCAAATGTCAGGTTCAAATCACCTTCGCAGTTTCTCCAAGACAAGCATATCAAATAGGCAGAAACATAGTAAAGCATGAATGGCATTGCTATGGCAGGGTTCCAAGTGTTAATCTCTTGCATAAGGAACAATGCATATAGGTTATAGATAATAACGGAAGTAAACTGCCAAAATTACCAACCAAGAACTCAGATTCCAACCTTCCCTAGCGTCCCCGCTGTTAATGTTGGATGTTCTAATAAGTGGTTCGCATGATCAATCCCTAGGAAAAATAACATTGACAAGTCAGTCTACGATAATACAAAGACCAGACATGCACGCAACAATAACTATATAAGCTAAAGACGAGGTATAAGAGCAAGCAGATTGGAAATGCACATAGCATGATTATAAAAGCAGTGTGAGAATAGCAGACACGAGAAAACAGCTAGCTAGCGGTGAGCTAATGACGTGGTATAAGAACAAGCAGATTGGAAATGCCCATAGCATGACTATAAAAGCAGTGCGACAATAGCATGCAGTACAAAAACAGTTGGCAGCAAATGAATGGGTATAAGGCTATAAATATGTGGATGCACACAGGTGTCAGTAGAATGAACAGGATGGTAGCGACCGGATAATGCTTTTGTACTGTACAATATTTAAACAAACTTCATGCGAAGCAACACATCAAGAAAGTTAACGGCATATGAGATCTGCAAATAACTACACAAAACATGGCTAAAGAAACACCGCGATCTAACGGGCCAGCGTACTAACCAAGCTGCGGCGGGGTGGACGGGGGCGGCAACTTGCATTCCAGCGGCGGCGAACGCGGGAGACGATGAATCGACCCTGTTTCAGTAGAAGCGGGCGTTAGTGAAGCAGATCTGGTTGGCTGGCAAGGTATTCGGTGAAGTTGATACAGCCGCTGCGCCGAGGTAGTCGGTGGCGAGGTCGGCGGTGAAGCAGATCCGTCGGTGGCGAGGTCGGCGGTGAAGCAGATCCGTCGGTGGCGAGGTCGGCGGTGAAGCAGATCCGTCGGTGACGAGGGCGGCGGGGGAGCGGATCAGGTGGGTGGACAGCCAACACGATCAAGGCTACGCTGTGGAGGAGTATGCCGGCGGCGAAGCAGATCTAGTACTGTAGAGAGTCAGAGCTTTGGCGTGTGAGAGTATTTTTGAGCTAATGGGGCGAATGGTTGGTGGGTGGGTGTGGGCCTGTGGGGAGGGTTCGGGATCTAGGCAAGATATTTCATTGTTACCGAATGAGCCCTCCATGGTCGGTGGGTTGTAGCTTCCGGACCAGGGTTAAAAGGGTAAAACTGGTCACGGGATTTTCGAATGGATGCGGCGGGATGATTTGGCGCGCGGCCGAAATTTTCAGTTTCAAGCTACGAGCAGAACGACAAAAATAATGTTCTTCCCCAGGGAGCTCTCATTTCTTCCTCTTCTCTTTCTCTCTCGAGTCTCTCCCACTCCCCCGGCTCCTCTCCCCCTTCTCTCCGGCGGCCTCGCCGGCCGGAGACGAGGCCGACTTCTCTCTGTATATTGTACACCCTCCGAACTAAATTAATTGATTCAACTTTCCTTAGACGTGTATGTATCTAGAGTAAAAACATGTGTGGATACATCCATATTTAGATAAGCAAAGTTGAGTCAGCTAATTTGGATCCGAGGGAGTTAGTGTTGTTGTAAGCTTAGATCCAGTGTTTCCCATGAGCAGAATGGCGCAATGGAGTCGGGGATCTCGTCATCGGCTTCAGATCTGGCCTATGGTGAATCTGGCGGATCTTGCCGGCCAAACCCCGATCTGGTGCCATCAATGTGATGGCGCTAACGGTGAGGCTTGCTTTGGTCAGTGCTTCAGATCTGGCCAATGGGGAAGTCAAGCTGCTAAAGTTCACAAGCTCGGGGCATACGACGGCGTCATCCGTCTTGCCCGTGCACATCTTGGCCTTTCAGCGGCCCTTCTCAGAGCCAATATGCCGTTGCTGAGGCCCTTCTTCTCCTTCGTCCTGGCGACTACCGGCGACACCGTCCCAAGTGGTGCGTCCCCGGCGACGGAGTTGCTGGAAAGGATGCGGAGCAGAGATCTGATGTGCGGTCGAGAAGGACTCGATTGATTTTCTTCTATATGTTTTGGGGTCCTTTTTGTAAAGTTGCAGGTTCTATTAGTTATTGTCTAGTACTTTTGGTCCTCTATGTAATTTTTTGGACTAGTTTCCATTGGCACTGATAAACTTGAATTTTGACAAGTTCACGAGGAAAAAAATTCCTTTGCACATATGGCCTATCATGTATAAACATTCTTGAGATTTAAACTATATGTAATGTGCCATGCATTAACCCTAAACCATATATATGTAACTAACCCTAGCTGATCAAACCCTACTTAATTAAAACAAATAACCCTAAACTATACGCATGCACTTTATGCGCAAAGGCGCGGGTGCCTCTAATAATGTGTGTGCGCACTCGATCGATGATCCCTAAACCTTATACAACCCTGAAACCCTAATCCCTAATCCCTAAACCCTAAACACCCTAAACACTAAACCCTATACCCTAACCCCTAACCCTAACCCTAAACCCTAATTAAACCCTATATATAGGCCAACGACACTTAATTGTGCATCAAGCAGGCCAGGGGTGCCTCGCGGTCCTCTAATTAAATTAAATGTGCCATGCATTAACCCTAAACCATATATATGTAACTAACCATAGCTAATCAACCCTACTTAATGAAAACACATAACCCTAAAGTATACTAGCTATAACCCGATCTAATAAAAACATGCTCTATATATAGCAGCTAGCTAGCAAACCGTAGATTAACACCAATTAATATATACATGGCCTATATCGATCATGTTGTATAACATATCCCTGAGATTCATTAATTAATTATATAATTATCGTGATAAATTAATTAACTCTAATTTTGACAAGTTCTCTCGAATGAAAACACATTTGATTAAGTTGCCTCATAATATATATATAATTAGTGTGCATGCATGGCCTACCATGCATTCGTGCATATATTTTAATGTATATTTGAACATATTCTTGGGGATTTCAATCTCTCTCTCGATCATCTATATATCGTTGGTGGCCAAAAAACACACATATATATACGCATGCAATTTATGCGTAAAGGCGCGGGTGCCTCTAATAATGTGTGTGCGCACTCGATCGATGATCCCTAAACCTTAAACAACCCTAAAACCTTAAATCTCTAATCCCTAATCCCTAAACCTAAACACCCTAAACACTAAACCCTAAACCCTAGACCCTACCCTAACCCTAACCCTAACCCTAACCCTAACCCTAAACCCTAGCTAACCCTAAACCCTAATTAAACCCTATGTATAGGCCAACGACACTTAATTGTGCATCGAGCAGGCCAGGGGTGCCTCGCGGTCCTCTAATTAAATTAAATGTGCCATGCATTAACCCTAAACCATATATATGTAACTAACCCTAGCTAATCAACCCTACTTAATTAAAACACATAACCCTAAACTATACTAGCTAGCTATAACCCGATCTAATAAAAACATGCTCTATATATAGCAGCTAGCTAGCAAACCGTAGATTAACACCAATTAAAATATACATGGCCTATATCGATCATGTTGTATAACATATCCCTGAGATTCATTAATTAATTATATAATTATCGTGATAAATTAATTAACTTGAATTTTGACAAGTTCTCTCGAATGAAAACACATTTGATTAAGTTGCCTCATAATATATATATATAATTAGTGTGCATGCATGGCCTACAATGCATTCGTGCATATATTTTAATGTATATTTGAACATATTCTTGGGGATTTCAATCTCTCTCTCGATCATCTATATATCGTTGGTGGCCCAAAAAACACACATATATACGCATGCACTTTATGCGTAAAGGCGCGGGTGCCTCGATCTAATAATGTGTGTGCGCACTCGATCGATGATCCCTAAACCTTAAACAACCCTAAAACCCTAAATCCCTAATCCCTAATCCCTAAACCCTAAACACCCTAAACACTAAACCCTAAACCCTAGACCCTAAACCCTAACCCTAACCCTAACCCTAAACCCTAGCTAACCCTAAACCCTAATTAAACCCTATGTATAGGCCAACGACACTTAATTGTGCATCGAGCAGCCCAGGGGTGCCTCGCGGTCCTCTAATTAAATTAATTAAATGCGCCATGCATTAACCCTAAACCATATATATGTAACTAACCCTAGCTAATCAACCCTACTTAATTAAAACACATAACCCTAAACTATACTAGATATAACCCGATCTAATAAAAACATGCTCTATATATAGCAGCTAGCTAGCAAACCGTAGATTAACACCAATTAAAATATACATGGCCTATATCGATCATGTTGTATAACATATCCCTGAGATTCATTAATTAATTATATAATTATCGTGATAAATTAATTAACTTGAATTTTGACAAGTTCTCTCGAATGAAAACACATTTGATTAAGTTGCCTCATAATATATATATAATTAGTGTGCATGCATGGCCTACAATGCATTCGTGCATATATTTTAATGTATATTTGAACATATTCTTGGGGATTTCAATCTCTCTCTCGATCATCTATATATCGTTGGTGGCCCAAAAAACACACATATATACGCATGCACTTTATGCGTAAAGGCGCGGGTGCCTCGATCTAATAATGTGTGTGCGCACTCGATCGATGATCCCTAAACCTTAAACAACCCTAAAACCCTTCCCTAATCCCTAATCCCTAAACCCTAAACACCCTAAACACTAAACCCTAAACCCTAGACCCTAAACCCTAACCCTAACCCTAACCCTAAACCCTAGCTAACCCTAAACCCTAATTAAACCCTATGTATAGGCCAACGACACTTAATTGTGCATCGAGCAGCCCAGGGGTGCCTCGCGGTCCTCTAATTAAATTAATTAAATGCGCCATGCATTAACCCTAAACCATATATATGTAACTAACCCTAGCTAATCAACCCTACTTAATTAAAACACATAACCCTAAACTATACTAGATATAACCCGATCTAATAAAAACATGCTCTATATATAGCAGCTAGCTAGCAAACCGTAGATTAACACCAATTAAAATATACATGGCCTATATCGATCATGTTGTATAACATATCCCTGAGATTCATTAATTAATTATATAATTATCGTGATAAATTAATTAACTTGAATTTTGACAAGTTCTCTCGAATGAAAACACATTTGATTAAGTTGCCTCATAATATATATATATAATTAGTGTGCATGCATGGCCTACAATGCATTCGTGCATATATTTTAATGTATATTTGAACATATATATTCTTGGGGATTTCAATCTCGATCTCTCTCTCTCGATCATCTATATATCGTTGGTGGCCCAAAAAACACACATATATACGCATGCACTTTATGCGTAAAGGCGCGGGTGCCTCTAATAATGTGTGTGCGCACTCGATCGATGATCCCTAAACCTTAAACAACCCCTAAAAAAACCCTAATCCCTAATCCCTAAACCTAAACACCCTAAACACTAAACCCTAAACACCCTAACCCTAACTCCTAACCCTAACCCTAAACCCTAAACCCTAAACCCTAAACCCTAAACCCTAAACCCTAAACCCTAAACCCTAAACCCTAAACCCTAAACCCTAACCCTAACCCTAACCCTAAACCCTAGCTAACCCTAAACCCTAATTAAACCCTATGTATAGGCCAACGACACTTAATTGTGCATCGAGCAGGCCAGGGGTGCCTCGCGGTCCTCTAATTAAATTAAATGTGCCATGCATTAACCCTAAACCATATATATGTAACTAACCCTAGCGAATCAACCCTACTTAATTAAAACACATAACCCTAAACTATACTAGCTAGCTATAACCCGATCTAATAAAAACATGCTCTATATATAGCAGCTAGCTAGCTAGCAAACCGTAGATTAACACCAATTAAAATATACATGGCCTATATCGATCATGTTGTATAACATATCCCTGAGATTCATTAATTAATTATATAATTATCGTGATAAATTAATTAACTTGAATTTTGACAAGTTCTCTCGAATGAAAACACATTTGATTAAGTTGCCTCATAATATATATATAATTAGTGTGCATGCATGGCCTACAATGCATTCGTGCATATATTTTAATGTATATTTGAACATATATATTCTTGGGGATTTCAATCTCGATCTCTCTCTCTCGATCATCTATATATCGTTGGTGGCCCAAAAAACACACATATATACGCATGCACTTTATGCGTAAAGGCGCGGGTGCCTCTAATAATGTGTGTGCGCACTCGATCGATGATCCCTAAACCTTAAACAACCCCTAAAACCTTAAATCCCTAATCCCTAATCCCCTAAACCCTAAACCCTAAACACCCTAAACACTAATTAAACCCTAAACCCTAGACCCTAAACACCCTAAACTAAACCCTAGACCCTAGCTAAACACCCTAAACACTAAACCCTAAACCCTAAACCCTAGCTAACCCTAAACCCTAATTAAACCCTATATATAGGCCAACGACACTTAATTGTGCATCAAGCAGGCCAGGGGTGCCTCGCGGTCCTCTAGTTAAATTAAATGTGCCATGCATTAACCCTAAACCATATATATAACTAACCCCTAGCTAATCAAACCCTAGTTCATTAAAACACATAACCCTAAACTATACTAGCTAGCTATAACCCGATCTAATAAAAACATGCTCGATCTATATATAGCAGCTAGCTAGCAAATTAAACGGTAGATTAACACCAATTAATATATACGACATGGCCTATATCGATCATATGTTGTATAACATCTCCCTGAGATTCATTAATTAATTATATAATTATCGATGATAAATTAATTAACTTGAATTTTGACAAGTTCTCTCGAATGAAAACACATTTGATTAAGTTTCCTCATAATATATATATATAATTAGTGTGCATGCATGGCCTACCATGCATGCATTCGTGCATATATTTTAATATATATTTGAACATATTCTTGGGGATTTCAATCTCTCTCTCTCGATCATCTATATATCGTTGTTGGTGGCCAAAAAACACACACACATATACACATGCACTTTATGCGCAAAGGCGCGTGTGCCTCTAATAATGTGTGTGTGCGCACTCGATCGATGATCCCTAAACCTTAAACCCTAAATAAACCCTAATCCCTAATCCCTAAACCCTAAACACCATAAACATTAAACCCTAGACCCTAGACCCTAAACCCTAACCTCCTAACCCTAAACCCTAAACCCTAATTAAACCCTATATATAGGCCAATGACACTTAATTGTGCATCAAGCAGGCCAGGGGTGCCTTAGCTCGCGGTCCTCTAATTAAATTAAATGTGCCATGCATATATATATGTGTTTAATTTGGGGATTTCAATCGCTCTCTCGTATGTAGCTCTCTCTACCTCTCTCTCCCTCTCTCTCTCTCTCTCTCTCGTTGGTGGCCAACAACACACACATGCACTTTGTGCGCAAAGGCATGCGCCTCTAATAATGTGTGCGCAGTCGATCAATCTAGTTTTGATTAATCATAGCACACAAATAAAGAAGTTGTATTTGAATCCACACAACCTAATCTAAAACACATAACCCCTAACATGGCCTAATTAATTAACCCCTTCTCTCTACCTAATTAGTGGAAATTGCACAAAATCAAAAGGGGTCCCTCACTAATTGTGCATATCTGCTAGATTGTGATAAACTTTTGCCCCATATATATTTGGTGGATGGGTGCATCTTGGCATGTAAAACAATTAGTGTTTGCAAATGGCGTTGTCAAAATTTATGTACAAATGATTTCTTTCCATCCAAAGTGCATAAAATGGGAGTTTTAATGAAGAAAGTACAAATAAAACAGCTCAACATGCTTCCACACCCCGATTTCCACACGAAGTAGAGCATATTTAAAGGATAATTCCAGAGTTTTACTATTTTTCAAGCAACTTTGCTAATTTTCCCCCACTCACATGACTTTATGTCGATTTAACGAAAATATGGCGAATTTAAACTACATGGGCGGGATAGTTTGAATTGTGCGCGCGGCAAAGGGAACCGCCTATTCCTCAACCTTGTGCACGGCAAATTACACACGCAACTCCATTAAACGCCACCTACCGACCTTAATTATCACCCCGGCGGCCCGGCCGCATGACCCCCCACCCACCCCTACACAACTTATCCCCGTCCGTGCGAAGAGCTTCCCCTCCCCGTCCCGTCCGTGCGAAGAAGAAGCTTCCCCTCCCCGTCGTTCTTCTCGAGACGCACCGGCGGTCAAGTTGATCCACGGTAGGGCTGCTATCTCTAGCTCAATCATGTATCGGGCAAGACGGCCTAACGATTTATATTTTCTTGATGCTGCTAAAAAAATCGTCAGTATGCTCGAACTAATTGGCACTTTATAGTTTTCCGCTCGATTTGTCATCGATCAATTTGTTCATTTGCGTGGGCATATAGAGTCAGTTCTGCACTCGATCCGTTAATTTGCTGAAATGCCATGGCAGAGTTTTGTACACGATCTGTTTGCTAAAATGTCGATGGGCATTTTTTGTTTTGTACTCGACATGATTGCTGAAATGCATAATCATGTAGTATAGTTTTGTACTCGATGGATATACATTTCCTACTTCGCCTTAAATTAATCACCAACCACTGTATCTCATAATTAAACAGATGGACAGAACTTGGATACTGCATGGACACTTATGTTCCCCTTCATATATAAATGGTGTTCAACCCTTTATGGGGTTTATTAGAGCTCATGAAGGTCACAACCTGGACGTGTATTGCCCGCGCTGCACATGTATGAATGGTGAGAAGAGGCCTCACCCTGTAGTGGCAGATCATTTACACATTTTTGGGATGGACCGCACATATGTTAGGCGGGTTTAGCATGGTGAACCATATAATGATCCTTTAGCAGGAGAAGCAGATCTTGCTCACACTGTATGTGTGCTGGCATATGTAGTTAATTATTTATATTGATGTTGCCGCTGTTTCAATCAATAGTTTGCATTGCTGTGCAAGGTTCTGTACTCAAATTTAACTTGTTGCAGATGGATGGACGGGAAGGAGAGAAAAAGCGCTTGCTTCAGGAAACGGGTTTCAGCTCTGGGACATGTGCTGTGCCAGATGAGAAGGTAAATATGTAAAACGGCATTTGTTCAGGTTGCATCCCTTAGATGTTTGTCTAATCGGTTGATGTACTAATTGCAGAAGCATAGAGTTGAAGAGGTCTCTCAGTTTGATGGGAGATTTGAAGATGAATCTCAGTTTGATGCACCTGTGGATGGTACTGATGACGAGCCTTTCATAGACGAAGGTCCTGCACCTGAGATTATCCAGCCTACAGAAGGAGGCCGTGGACCGAGTACACAGCTTTGCGTTGAAGTGGATGCACGCCCGGAGATCATCACGGGCGTCCGGGTAGTCTCAAGACCACCCAGCCCTGATGCACCTGTGGATGGTACTGATGACGAGCCTCTCATAGACGAAGGTCCTGCACCTGAGATTATCCAGCCTACAGAAGGAGGCCGTGGACCGAGTACACAGCTTTGCGTTGAAGAGGATGCACACCCGGAGATCATCAGGGGCGTCCCGGTAGTCTCAGGACCACCCAGCCCTGATGCAAAATGTTGAGCTACTTTATGATTCGTACTCTTATGTTCTGGTGCTGTAGTATGTTATGATTTGTACGCCTTTGGCGCTAGATTAAGCATTCAGTGGATGATCGCGTTGCAAAATTCGACACCCACACAATCAGTTCATCGTATGAGTAGTAGCACAATTACTTCTACAGCGATTCCTGCCAGCGCATTAGTTGGTAGCATGAAACACTTTCAGGTACTCCCCTCTGATTCATATTAATTGACTCAATTCTGTCTAGATATGGATGTATCTAGATGCATTTGTTAACTAGACTAACAAACTTGAGTCAGTTAATATGAATCCGTGTAAACCGCCCAGTCCTCGAGCAGCTAGTTTATTGACTCTGGACTCCAAGCCTCTCGCGGCAAGCCATCGACGAAGCTTTGACCAGATCTTGGCCCGCAATTTTTTGTGTGTGGCGAATAGCAAAGCTTTGACCAGTTCCTCTCGGGATGCAGCACGCCGGTGAGCTTGCACGGTTGCCATGAGCACTTTCCGGCGGAACTTCCTCTTCAGCGCCCTCAAGCCGCTGCTGCGAGACAGCACGCAGTGCCTCGAGGTGGACGGAATTCTGGATCTCAGGGCGGGTGGTCCGCATCGTCCGGGAACGATCTCCAGCGGGTTAACGAGGACATGCATGGCGGCCAGGGGATTTGTTTTTTGTTTTTTTTTTGGTTTGAGCTTGGGATTTGGGGTTTTTTCGGATAGGGGAGGAGGAACCGAGGAAGAGGAAGGAACAGCCGCGTGCTTGGCGCGTGGCGGTGTGCTTGAATTTCGAATTTTTGTGAAATGTTTCATTTCCCCGCTACAATTCGGGGGTTTCTTGACGCGCCAATGCGTCCCGCCGGGCAGCTTCAAGTGAATTTGGGGTGCCACGCTATGGGCCCTAGTTTCAGTGAGACATGTAATGACTAGTCACATCAGTAAGTTCACTGTGTAATAAAATATGTTACCCCTCCCCTTTATGTAGCACCCCTTCTCTCCCGATCGAGTGCCGATTGCCGACGGATGCAAGCCGCTAGCTCGATCCCCTCCTTTCGCCTCCACCGTCCAGGCATCCAGCTTGGAGGGGCAAGCTGCATCTAGACCAAGCGGATTAGGTAGGACTAGTAATGTTCTTTCCTTTCTCGAGATCGGTTCTTTTTTCCTCTCCTCGATATCTTGCGCATCTCTTTCCTATTCTGGGCGAAGGGGTGTCTTTCTGGTCACCCTCGAGCTGGGAGTGATTGATGGGGGTGGGGGGCGGGGGCTACCTTTGCTTGGATTGGGGTGTTCTTCCTTTATTTGTCGACATTTGCAACCTTTGTAGTTTCTGCTGATCCTCACTGTATCTTTTGTCAGCTTGTACAGGAAAGGTAAGACCTCGGCGGTGGGGGCAATGGAGCGTAAGGCCACCACGCATGTGGGCAGTTGGCTGAGCCTGAGCTGCGTCCCCAGCCCCGCGAAGCAGGTACTCCGTTTGCTTATCCACTCTTTACCTTTTAAGTGTCTCTCTGCATCCTCAATCTGTTCCTGTTCTGGAATATGCTTAAAGTAGCACATGTCTTCAGCTGTTTGTGCGTAAAGCCTCTGTGACACCATGCTCTATATTCTCTGTATCAGGTTGGTACCTCCAGGTTCCGTGCTGAGGCTATGGGGAACGAGAATAGCGCCCCACCTGCTGCAGGAGCATGGCCCGATCTGCAGCACAAGAAGCGAAATGCCACTGCCGAGCTGGGCAGGGACCGCCCAGGGGTAATTTTTTTAACCAACTTACCATGATGTAGTCTGAATCTGATACTCCCTCAGATCCAAATTAATTGACTCAACTATCTGTAGATACGGATGTATCTAGATGTGTTTTAGCTCTAGATACTACTGCCTCCATCCCAAAGCTTTGGGCTTATATTATTTTTAGAAAGTCAAACTATACCATGTTTGACTAAGCTTTTACCAAAAATCAGTAACATGCAAAATACAAAATTAATATCATTAAATAGATAATAAAATATATTTTCCTACGGTATCTACACAGTATTATATTTGTTGATAGAATGTTCTAAAATTTTGGTCAAACTTTGCTTGTTTTGATTTCTCAAAAATAAATAAGGCTTAAGCTTTTGGATGGTGGTAGTACATTCATATCTAGACAAAGCTGAGTTAACTAGTTTTTTGTCTGTCCATAGCTAGTGTTCACGCTGCAAAAGGCTAAGAGCATCCACTATATGCATCAGTCTATCTCATACAGTAATTCAATATCACTGCTGAGGTCTGCCTTTTGTTTTGCTATTCATATGCAGACTGAAACTTTAGGGCCTTTACTCAAAAGGAAGATCAAAACTGCGGCTGATCAGGCTGCCAGTATGTTGATGCCGCCCCCATCTTCTAAATGCCTCTACAAGCACAAGGCCACGCGCCAGCTGGGTGGTGATCTTTTAATGAATATGGTATATTTTCTTAATCCACAAAACATGCCTTGATTTTTCTCTGTTTATTGTCGGTTTTTTCTATGCTTGCCAAAAGTTTACAACAACAACAACAACAACAACTTTCAGTCCCAAACAAGTTGGGGTAGGCTAGAGTTGAAACCCATAAGATCTCGAAGCCAAAAGTTTAGAAACACCAAATTCGTTTGCTTACAATCATCATACAGTAATGTTCATCTACTCCAGTTCCCCTAACCCAACATAAAATGATGTTAATTACGATTTTTAGATTAAAAGAGCACCATTAGGCGCTGTTAATTACGACTTTGAGATTAAAATGTCATTTGCAATTGTTAATTACAATTTTGAGACAAATGGTTAGTTTAACCTCGATCTCTTCTGCTCTCCATTTATCCCAACCGAACAAAAATTTAACCATTCCATTCCTCTGAAATGGAACCATTCCATTCCATTCCACGCTGTTTCAGAACCGAACACACCCTTGCATTGTTGTGAACTGTTGTCCATACACGGCCATACCCTTCCACTTACATCCAGCACTATATGCATCAGTCTGTCTCAGAGTCATTCAATATCACTGCTGAGATCTGTTCCCATTCTTATGCAGGCTGAAACTGCTGCGCCTTTACTCAAGTGGATGCAAAATGAGGCTAATGAGGCTGCTGTGAGGACGATGGTGCCGGCACCATCTTCCGAAAACCTCTACAAGCACGAGGCCATGGGCCAGCTGGGTGGTGACCTTTTAATGAATCTGGTATATTTTCTTAATCCACATACATGATTTCATTATTATCTGTTTAATTACTGTTGGCTTTGTCTAATGCTTACCAAAAGTTCAGAAACACTGCGTTTGCTTACAATCATCATACACTAATTTTTCACTTTTCAGTCTGTCTCATCCAGTATATAAACTGTTGATTTCCATTGGCTTCTTTTGTAATCATTTGCATTGTTGTCAACTGTTCTCTATGCACAACCCTATTCTTCCACTTACACCCCGCACTATTTGCATCAGTCTATCTCATAGATTTATTAAATATCAATGATGAGTTCTGTTGCTATTCATATGCAGGATGAAACTTCTGTGCCTCTACTCAAATGGATAAAAAATGATCCTGATGAGGCTGCTGTGAAGACGATGGTGCCGCCACCATCTTCTGAAAACCTCCTCAAGCACAAGGCCACGGGCCAGCTGGGTGGTACCCTTTTCAGTAAGCAGGTATATTTTCTTAATCCTCATACATGATTTGATTTTTGTCTGTTTATTGCCGGCTTTGTCTAATGCTTACCAATAGTTCAGAAACACACACACCTATTCTTACACTTACATCCAGCACTATATGCATCAGTGTCTCATAGATTCATTTTATATATCACTGCTGATGTCTGTTGCTCTTCAATTTTCATATGCAGACTGAAACTGCTAACCCTTCATTGGTCAAAAGGATTGCAACTGCTGCTGATGAGGCATCTGCAGAGGCTGCCACCAAGTTACTGTCAGCCCCACCTTCTGGATGCTTATATAAGCTCAAGTCCAAGGACCAGCCGGGCCGTAACCATCCAAGGGTTCGGGTATATTTTCTTAAGCCACATATACATGCCATGATTTATGTCTGATATTATCACCGGCTCTGTCTAATGCTTTTTGGAATTCGGAAACACCAAATTAGCATGCTTATATTCATCATACACTAATTTTTCACTGTTCAGTTTGTAACATAGTGTTATGCACTCGCTTGTCAACATTTGCATTGCTCTGAACTATGCACTTTACACAACCTAATTCTTCCACTTACATTCAGCGCTACGCACCAGTAGTACCTCCCATGTTTCCTTCACCATCCCGATGCCGAGCTTGCGGGAATATGGCGGGCCCATGTACATACCCCGCATATAACACCTCCTATGGCTCTATCTACCTTTCTAGTAGCTCCTTCACAGAGTTACAGGTATGTATTCTCAGTGGTTTAGCATGAATTGGCATATAGTAAAGTCTTGTTTTTAGTCTTCCTGCTTCTTACATTTGTATCAATTTTCACATGCAGACTGTACCTTGTGAACTTCGTCCAATGATTAACCAGATGTGTCCGCATGAAGGGTCTTTCACTATGCATGGCAATGGCAAATTGATGAACACCTACACGGTCTATGAGGTGTATGTCTACAAGACGCAGGCCATCACATATTTGTATGGACATGATTGGAGAAAGTTTGCTTTTGACTACGGTCTGAAGAAGGGCGACGAGCTGAGGATCAGAAACTCAAACGGGCAGATATACGTAACTGCTTACAGAGTTGGAGACACTTCCAAATATATAATATGTAACTTTTTTCTACTCATATCTTTTGATAACTGCATTCTGAGCAGTTGTTCTAAACCATTCCCTCTGTTCTAGCTTGCTGGGTTTAACATGATCAAAGCTGCAGATCCCCTGATGGAACATGAGCGGATGTCACAAAGGGCAACCACACCAGCACCGGCACCGGCTTCCCACTCTCCTGCATCAGCACCGGTTCCTGTACCAGCTCCGTTTACTGCATCTACCCAGCAGTCCCCTACATCAGCATTGGTTCCTGTAGAGGCCCCATATACTACACCTGCCCAGCAGGCTCCTGCATCAGCACTGGTTCCTCTAGCTGCACCGTTTACTGCACCTGCCCAACAGTCTCCTGCATCAGCACCGGTTCCTCTAGAGGCACCGTTTACTGCACCTGCCCAGCAGTCTCCTGCATCAGCACCAGCTCGTGTACCAGCCCAGGCTCCTGCACCTGCCCCAGCCAGATCACCGAGGTCTCAGCTCATTGCTGTGGCCACCCGTGTGGTGACCAGGACGCATCTGAAGGCTATGTTCGTGAGTATATGACAGCATAACTGCTCTTATCTTGATGTCTTCTCTGCTCAAAGTCTCACATGGTTCAGTGCATTGGTGCCATTGACTAATTTTTGGTGGTATCTCTTGCTTTGAATCAGAAATTGCCTAAAAGTATCTCCAAGGATCTCAATGCTGGCCGAAGGGGCAAGATATCCCTCGTCATGGAGAGTGAAGGTCTCACCGTGGAGGGACGGTACTCTGTCAGTCCCACAGATGGCCGCTTGGCTGTTACTTCCAGGTGGAAAAAGTTCATTGACGGTGCCAAACTTCGCATTGGATCAAAGTTGAAGGTCAAGATCTTTCGATGCCGCTGTGACATGCTGGTCATAAAGTTCGCGGTTGTCTAGTTCTGTTGTCCCATGAGCCCTTAGCAAATGCATTTGTAGTTATACTTATATAAGGTTATCTTATCTGAACTGCTAATTAATTGTATGGGTGGTAAAACTCTGGCAAGCTTTTGCTCTTAGCAAGTATGTATGTATGATCAGCTATTATGATAACTAATGTTTGTGTTCATCTTAATTTGCATTTCCGTTTTAGAAAAAAACTTAATTTCTATTTTGGCTGACCTGTTAGAGAACTATCAGATTGAACCCACAACATGATTCAAATAGATTCATTACACCGAGCCACATGTCTTGACCTTGCTATACACTACTTCCATTAATCAGTGCAAGAAGGCTTACCTGAGCTGCCTGAACCATGGCAGATTCGAATCCACCTTATCTATCTAGAAATACAACCTTTGCAGAAAGAGGATTTGCAGTATGGGGAGGCTGACATTGGGGACCCATGAGCCAGCAGCGTCGTCAACGTTTTAAAGGTGGCAGGAGATCGAAAGAAAAAATAAGCCAAAAATCAGTTGGTAAACAAATTCAAGAAAAGAAACATTTACCTTTCTGAGAGGATGACATGCGGGACCCATGAGGCAGCAGCATCCTCAACTATTTCAAGGCGGCAGGGGATCAAAAGAAAAAAGGAAATAGCCAGAAATTAATTAGGGTCAAAAATAAATCCATCAAAGGAAACTTTTATTGTTCATAGAGGATGACATGTGGGACCAACTTGTCATCGTTTCAAAGGGTGGGATCAAAAGAAAAAGGCAAATAAAATTAGGGTGAAAAAAAAACCAACAAAGGAAACTTTTATTGTTCAGAGGATGACATGCACCCATGAGCCAGCAGATCCTCACATTCACTACAAGAAAAGTTGCCATGGCCGACGAAGTTGAAGTCGCGCCGTGGTTGCTGGTGTACCATGGCCGACGATTTTGGTCCCTCCGTGGTGCATGTCAAAACTTTTTTTTCTCGTTTTTGAGGCCACCTAGCCCGACGAAAGCGGCCAAAACGTGGCGTATGGTGGCCCGGGACGTGGTGCATCTCGAAATCTCGGGTTCGCCGGCCGAGTCAACGCAAATCCGCACCGCCGAGGGATGTAGGGCCCAGATGGCAGCCTCTCTGGCATTGTTTTTTTTCTACATCGCGCCATCTCGTTCAACGCTCTCCGATCGAGCCGTTTACGATGCAGGATCATGGGTCCCGCATGTCATCCTCTATGAACCAAAATTCTTTCTATTCTTGGATTTTTTTGACCCCCTGATTTCTGGCTACTTCCTTTTTCTTTTGATCCCTTGCCGCCTTGGAAACGTTGAGACCGCTGCTGCTAAATGGGACCCGCATGTCATCCTCTATGTGCAATCAACTTTCTTTTCTTGGAGTTTTTTTGGCACCTCAAATTTGGTCACTTGCCTTTTTCTTTCGATCCCCTGCCGCCTCTCAAACGGTGATACCGCTGCTGCTAACTGGGACCCGCATGTCATCCTCTATGTACTATAAAACTTTCTTTTCATGGATTATTTTTGGCACCTCAAATTTGGTCACTTGCCTTTTTCTTTCGATCCCCTGCCGCCTCTCAAACGGTGATACCGCTGCTGCTAAATGGGACCCGCATGTCATCCTCTATGTACTATAAAACTTTCTTTTCCTGGATTATTTTTGGCACCTCAAATTTGGTCACTTGCCTTTTTCTTTCGATCCCCTGCCGCCTCTCAAACGGTGATACCGCTGCTGCTAACTGGGACCCGCATGTCATCCTCTATGTACTATAAAACTTTCTTTTCCTGGATTATTTTTGGCACCTCAAATTTGGTCACTTGCCTTTTTCTTTCGATCCCCTGCCGCCTCTCAAACGGTGATACCGCTGCTGCTAAATGGGACCCGCATGTCATCCTCTATGTACTATAAAACTTTCTTTTCTTGAATTATTTTTGGCACCTCATATTTGGTCACTTACCTTTTTCTTTCGATCCCCTGCCGCCTCTCAAACGGTGATACCGCTGCTGCTAAATGGGACCCGCATGTCATCCTCTATGTACTATAAAACTTTCTTTTCTTGGATTTTTTTGGCACCTCATATTTCGTCACTTGACTTTTTCTTTCGATCCCCTGCCGCCTCTCAAACGGTGATACCGCTGCTGCTAAATGGGACCCGCATGTCATCCTCTATGTACTATAAAACTTTCTTTTCTTGGATTTTTTTGGCACCTCATATTTGGTCACTTGCCTTTTTCTTTCGATCCCCTGCCGCCTCTCAAACGTGATACCGCTGCTGCTAAATGGGACCCGCATGTCATCCTCTATGTACTATAAAACTTTCTTTTCTTGAATTATTTTTGGCTCCTCATATTTGGGCACTTGCCTTTTTCTTTCGATCTCATGCCACGTTTGAAACGTTGAGGAACCTGCTGGCTCATGGGACCCGCATGTCATCCTCTATGTGCTATAAAAGTTTCCTTTGTTGGATTTTTTTTCACCCTCTGATTTTTGGCTTGCCTTTTTCTTTTGATCCCCTGCCCCCTTTGAAACGTTGAGTAAGCTGTTGGCTCAAGGGACCCGCATGTCATCCTCTATGTCCATCAACTTTCTTTTCTTAGATTTTTTTTCACCCCCTAATTACTAGCTACTTTCTTTTTCTTTTGATCTCAAGCCGCATTACAAACATTGAGACCGCTGCTGCAAAATGGGACCCACATGTCATCCTCTATGTACAATAAATCTTGGATTATTTTTGGCTCCTGATATTTGGTCACTTGCCTTTTTCTTTCGATCTCATGCCGCCTTTGAAACGTTGAGTAAGCTGCTGGCTCATGGGTCCCGCATGTCATCCTCTACGAACAATAAAAGTTTCCTTTCTTGGAGTTATTTTTTACCCCTAATTTCTGGCTATTTGCCTTTTTCTTTTGATCCCCTGCCCCCGTTGAAACGATGAGGACGCTGTTGGCAGGTCGGTCCCACATGTCATCCTCTATGAACAATAAAAGTTTCCTTTGGTGGATTTATTTTTGACCCCTAATTAATTTCTGGCTATTTCCTTTATTTTTCTTTTGATCCCCTGCCGCCTTGGAATTGTTGAGAATGCTGCTGCCTCATTTTTCTTTTGGTCCTGTGCCGCCTTGGAAACGTTGAGACCGCTGCTACAAAATGGGACCCGCATGTCATCCTCTATGTACAATAAAGTTTCTTTTCTTGGATTATTTTTGGCTCCTGATATTATGTCACTTGCCTTTTTCTTTCGATCTCATGCCGACTTTGAAACGTTGAGGATGCTGCTGCCTCATGGGTCCCGCATGTCATCCTCTCAGAACGATAAATGTTTTCTTTTCTTGTATTTTTTTACCAACTGATTTTTGGCTTTTTTTATTTTCGATCCCCTGCCGCCTTTGAAACGTTGACTCCGCTGCTGGCTCATGGGTCCCCGATGTCAGCCTCCCCGTACAAGAAACATGTGATATTTTATTTTGCAGACAATAAACGTTGTATTTCGCTCTGAGCTATTGCAAACGGATAAATTAAATCTTTATATCTACATAAACAAACTTATATGTTGAATCTCCTTGTTTTTTGTTTTTGCGAAGCATAGGACTTTCCTGTTTTTTTTTTGAGAAAAATCCGACCTTTCCTGTTTTGGAGTGGGCTGAAATTGTACGAGTCAAAAGGCCCAGCAGTATAGTTCGAAGGCCCAGATGTCCAGATACAGCCCAATTGAAATCTTTCTTTTCTTGGATTTTTTTCACACCCTGATTTCTGGCTACTTCATTTTTCTTTCGGTCCTGTGCCGCCTTGGAAGCGTTGAGACCGCTGCTACAAAATGGGACCCGCATGTCATCCTCTATGTACAATAAAGTTTCTTTTCTTGGATTATTTTTGGCTCCTGATATTATGTCACTTGACTTTTTCTTTCAATCTCATGCCGACTTTGAAACGTTGAGGAAGCTGCTGGCTCATGGGTCCCGCATGTCATCCTCTATGAACAATAAAAGTTTTCTTTGTTGGATTTATTTTTTTCCCCTAATTTCTGGCTATTTGTCTTTTTCTTTTGATCCCCTGCCCCCTTTGAAACGATGACGACGCAGCTGGCAAGTCGGTCCCACATGTCATCCTCTATGAACAATAAAAGTTTCCTTTGATGGATTTATTTTTGACCCTAATTAATTTCTGGCTATTTCCTTTTTTATTTTGATCCCCTGCCGCCTTGAAATAGTTGAGGATGCTGCTGCCTCATGGGTCCCGCATGTCATACTCTCAGAAAGGTAAATGTTTCTTTTCTTGAATTTGTTTACCAACTGATTTTTGGCTTATTTTTTCTTTCGATCTCCTGCCACCTTTAAAACGTTGACGACGCTGCTGGCTCATGGGTCCCCAATGTCAGCCTCCCCATACTGCAAATCCTCTTTCTGCAAAGGTTGTATTTCTAGATAGATAAGGTGGATTCGAATCTGCCATGGTTCAGGCAGCTCAGGTAAGCCTTCTTGCACTAATTAATGGAAGTAGTGTATCGCAAGGTCAAGACATGTGGCTCGGTGTAATGAATCTATATGAATCATGTTGTGGGTTCAATCTGATAGTTCTCTAACAGGTCAGCCAAAATAGAAATTAAGTTTTTTTCTAAAAGGGAAATGCAAATTAAGATGAACACAAACATTAGTTATCATAATAGCTGATCATACATACATACTTGCTAAGAGCAAAAGCTTGCCAGAGTTTTACCACCCATACAATTAATTAGCAGTTCAGATAAGATAACCTTATATAAGTATAACTACAAATGCATTTGCTAAGGGCTCATGGGACAACAGAACTAGACAACCGCGAACTTTATGACCAGCATGTCACAGCGGCATCGAAAGATCTTGACCTTCAACTTTGATCCAATGCGAAGTTTGGCACCGTCAATGAACTTTTTCCACCTGGAAGTAACAGCCAAGCGGCCATCTGTGGGACTGACAGAGTACCGTCCCTCCACGGTGAGACCTTCACTCTCCATGACGAGGGATATCTTGCCCCTTCGGCCAGCATTGAGATCCTTGGAGATACTTTTAGGCAATTTCTGATTCAAAGCAAGAGATACCACCAAAAATTAGTCAATGGCACCAATGCACTGAACCATGTGAGACTTTGAGCAGAGAAGACATCAAGATAAGAGCAGTTATGCTGTCATATACTCACGAACATAGCCTTCAGATGCGTCCTGGTCACCACACGGGTGGCCACAGCAATGAGCTGAGACCTCGGTGATCTGGCTGGGGCAGGTGCATGAGCCTGGGCTGGTACACGAGCTGGTGCTGATGCAGGAGACTGCTGGGCAGGTGCAGTAAACGGTGCCTCTAGAGGAACCGGTGCTGATGCAGGAGACTGTTGGGCAGGTGCAGTAAACGGTGCAGCTAGAGGAACCAGTGCTGATGCAGGAGCCTGCTGGGCATGTGTAGTATATGGGGCCTCTACAGGAACCAATGCTGATGTAGGGGACTGCTGGGTAGATGCAGTAAACGGAGCTGGTACAGGAACCGGTGCTGATGCAGGAGAGTGGGAAGCCGGTGCCGGTGCTGGTGTGGTTGCCCTTTGTGACATCCGCTCCTGTTCCGTCAGGGGATCTGCAGCTTTGATCATGTTAAACCCAGCAAGCTAGAACAGAGGGAATGGTTTAGAACAACTGCTCAGAATGCAGTTATCAAAAGATATGAGTAGAAAAAAGTTACATATTATATATTTGGAAGTGTCTCCAACTCTGTAAGCAGTTACGTATATCTGCCCGTTTGAGTTTCTGATCCTCAGCTCGTCGCCCTTCTTCAGACCGTAGTCAAAAGCAAACTTTCTCCAATCATGTCCATACAAATATGTGATGGCCTGCGTCTTGTAGACATACACCTCATAGACCGTGTAGGTGTTCATCAATTTGCCATTGCCATGCATAGTGAAAGATCCTTCATGCGGACACATCTGGTTAATCATTGGACGAAGTTCACAAGGTACAGTCTGCATGTGAAAATTGATACAAATGTAAGAAGCAGGAAGACTAAAAACAAGACTTTACTATATGCCAATTCATGCTAAACCACTGAGAATACATACCTGTAACTCTGTGAAGGAGCTACTAGAAAGGTAGATAGAGCCATAGGAGGTGTTATATGCGGGGTATGTACATGGGCCCGCCATATTCCCGCAAGCTCGGCATCGGGATGGTGAAGGAAACATGGGAGGTACTACTGGTGCGTAGCGCTGAACGTAAGTGGAAGAATTAGGTTGTGTAAAGTGCATAGTTCAGAGCAATGCAAATGTTGACAAGCAAGTGCATAACACTATGTTACAAACTGAACAGTGAAAAATTAGTGTATGATGAATATAAGCATGCTAATTTGGTGTTTCCGAATTCCAAAAAGCATTAGACAGAGCCAGTGATAATATCAGACATAAATCATGGCATGTATATGTGGCTTAAGAAAATATACCCGAACCCTTGGATGGTTACGGCCCGGCTGATCCTTGGACTTGAGCTTATATAAGCATCCAGAAGGTGGGGCTGACAGTAACTTGGTGGCAGCCTCTGCAGATGCCTCATCAGCAGCAGTTGCAATCCTTTTGACCAATGAAGGCTTAGCAGTTTCAGTCTGCATATAAAAATTGAAGAGCAACAGACATCAGCAGTGATATATAAAATGAATCTATGAGACACTGATGCATATAGTGCTGGATGTAAGTGGAAGAATAGGTGTGTGTGTTTCTGAACTATTGGTAAGCATTAGACAAAGCCGGCAATAAACAGACAAAAATCAAATCATGTATGAGGATTAAGAAAATATACCTGCTTACTGAAAAGGGTACCACCCAGCTGGCCCGTGGCCTTGTGCTTGAGGAGGTTTTCAGAAGATGGTGGCAGCACCATCGTCTTCACAGCAGCCTCATCAGGATCATTTTTTATCCATTTGAGTAGAGGAACAGAAGTTTCATCCTGCATATGAATAGCAACAGAACTCATCATTGATATTTAATAAATCTATGAGATAGACTGATGCAAATAGTGCGGGGTGTAAGTGGAAGAATAGGGTTGTGCATAGAGAACAGTTGACAACAATGCAAATGATTACAAAAGAAGCCAATGGAAATCAACAGTTTATATACTGGATGAGACAGACTGAAAAGTGAAAAATTAGTGTATGATGATTGTAAGCAAACGCAGTGTTTCTGAACTTTTGGTAAGCATTAGACAAAGCCAACAGTAATTAAACAGATAATAATGAAATCATGTATGTGGATTAAGAAAATATACCAGATTCATTAAAAGGTCACCACCCAGCTGGCCCATGGCCTCGTGCTTGTAGAGGTTTTCGGAAGATGGTGCCGGCACCATCGTCCTCACAGCAGCCTCATTAGCCCCATTTTGCATCCACTTGAGTAAAGGCGCAGCAGTTTCAGCCTGCATAAGAATGGGAACAGATCTCAGCAGTGATATTGAATGACTCTGAGACAGACTGATGCATATAGTGCTAGATGTAAGTGGAAGGGTATGGCCGTGTATGGACAACAGTTCACAACAATGCAAGGGTGTGTTCGGTTCTGAAACAGCGTGGAATGGAATGGAATGGTTCCATTTCAGAGGAATGGAATGGTTACATTTTTGTTCGGTTGGGAAAAATGGAGAGCAGAAGAGATCGAGGTTAAACTAACCAATTGTCTCAAAATTGTAATTAACAATTGCAAATGACATTTTAATCTCAAAGTCGTAATTAACAGCGCCTAATGGTGCTCTTTTAATCTAAAAATCGAAATTAACATCATTTTATGTTGGGTTAGGGGAACTGGAGTAGATGAACATTACTGTATGATGATTGTAAGCAAACGAATTTGGTGTTTCTAAACTTTTGGCTTCGAGATCTTATGGGTTTCAACTCTAGCCTACCCCAACTTGTTTGGGACTGAAAGGCTTGGTTGTTGTTGTTGTTGTTGTAAACTTTTGGCAAGCATAGAAAAAACCGACAATAAACAGAGAAAAATCAAGGCATGTTTTGTGGATTAAGAAAATATACCATATTCATTAAAAGATCACCACCCAGCTGGTGCGTGGCCTTGTGCTTGTAGAGGCATTTAGAAGATGGGGGCGGCATCAACATACTGGCAGCCTGATCAGCCGCAGTTTTGATCTTCCTTTTGAGTAAAGGCCCTAAAGTTTCAGTCTGCATATGAATAGCAAAACAAAAGGCAGACCTCAGCAGTGATATTGAATTACTGTATGAGATAGACTGATGCATATAGTGGATGCTCTTAGCCTTTTGCAGCGTGAACACTAGCTATGGACAGACAAAAAAACTAGTTAACTCAGCTTTGTCTAGATATGAATGTACTACCACCATCCAAAAGCTTAAGCCTTATTTATTTTTGAGAAATCAAAACAAGCAAAGTTTGACCAAAATTTTAGAACATTCTATCAACAAATATAATACTGTGTAGATACCGTAGGAAAATATATTTTATTATCTATTTAATGATATTAATTTTGTATTTTGCATGTTACTGATTTTTGGTAAAAGCTTAGTCAAACATGGTATAGTTTGACTTTCTAAAAATAATATAAGCCCAAAGCTTTGGGATGGAGGCAGTAGTATCTAGAGCTAAAACACATCTAGATACATCCGTATCTACAGATAGTTGAGTCAATTAATTTGGATCTGAGGGAGTATCAGATTCAGACTACATCATGGTAAGTTGGTTAAAAAAATTACCCCTGGGCGGTCCCTGCCCAGCTCG
Organism: Lolium multiflorum; assembly: GCA_030979885.1. Taxonomy (NCBI): domain Eukaryota; kingdom Viridiplantae; phylum Streptophyta; class Magnoliopsida; order Poales; family Poaceae; genus Lolium; species Lolium multiflorum. The sequence continues at coordinate 90,117,832 of CM061753.1, read as the reverse complement.
GCAGTGGCATTTCGCTTCTTGTGCTGCAGATCGGGCCATGCTCCTGCAGCAGGTGGGGCGCTATTCTCGTTCCCCATAGCCTCAGCACGGAACCTGGAGGTACCAACCTGATACAGAGAATATAGAGCATGGTGTCACAGAGGCTTTACGCACAAACAGCTGAAGACATGTGCTACTTTAAGCATATTCCAGAACAGGAACAGATTGAGGATGCAGAGACCAGAGAGACACTTAAAAGGTAAAGAGTGGATAAGCAAACGGAGTACCTGCTTCGCGGGGCTGGGGACGCAGCTCAGGCTCAGCCAACTGCCCACATGCGTGGTGGCCTTACGCTCCATTGCCCCCACCGCCGAGGTCTTGCCTTTCCTGTACAAGCTGACAAAAGATACAGTGAGGATCAGCAGAAACTACAAAGGTTGCAAATGTCGACAAATAAAGGAAGAACACCCCAATCCAAGCAAAGGTAGCCCCCGCCCCCCACCCCCATCAATCACTCCCAGCTCGAGGGTGACCAGAAAGACACCCCTTTGCCCAGAATAGGAAAGAGATGCGCAAGATATCGAGGAGAGGAAAAAAGAACCGATCTCGAGAAAGGAGAGAACATTACTAGTCCTACCTAATCCGCTTGGGCTAGATGCAGCTTGCCCCTCCAAGCTGGATGCCTGGACGGTGGAGGCGAAAGGAGGGGATCGAGCTAGCGGCTTGCATCCGTCGGCAATCGGCACTCGATCGGGAGAGAAGGGGTGCTACATAAAGGGGAGGGGTAACATATTTTATTACACAGTGAACTTACTGATGTGACTAGTCATTACATGTCTCACTGAAACTAGGGCCCATAGTGTGGCACCCCAAATTTACTTGAAGCTGCCCGGCGGGACGCATTGGCGCGTCAAGAAACCCCCGAATTGTAGCGGGGAAATGAAACATTTCACAAAAATTCGAAATTCAAGCACACCGCCACGCGCCAAGCACGCGGCTGTTCCTTCCTCTTCCTCGGTTCCTCCTCCCCTATCCGAAAAAACCCCAAATCCCAAGCTCAAACCAAAAAAAAAACAAAAAACAAATCCCCTGGCCGCCATGCATGTCCTCGTTAACCCGCTGGAGATCGTTCCCGGACGATGCGGACCACCCGCCCTGAGATCCAGAATTCCGTCCACCTCGAGGCACTGCGTGCTGTCTCGCAGCAGCGGCTTGAGGGCGCTGAAGAGGAAGTTCCGCCGGAAAGTGCTCATGGCAACCGTGCAAGCTCACCGGCGTGCTGTATCCCGAGAGGAACTGGTCAAAGCTTTGCTATTCGCCACACACAAAAAATTGCGGGCCAAGATCTGGTCAAAGCTTCGTCGATGGCTTGCCGCGAGAGGCTTGGAGTCCAGAGTCAATAAACTAGCTGCTCGAGGACTTGGGCGGTTTACACGGATTCATATTAACTGACTCAAGTTTGTTAGTCTAGTTAACAAATGCATCTAGATACATCCATATCTAGACAGAATTGAGTCCATTAATATGAATCAGAGGGGAGTACCTGAAAGTGTTTCATGCTACCAACTAATGCGCTGGCAGGAATCGCTGTAGAAGTAATTGTGCTACTACTTGTACGATGAACTGATTGTGTGGGTGTCGAATTTTGCAACGCGATCATCCACTGAATGCTTAATCTAGCGCCAAAGGCGTACAAATCATAACATACTACAGCACCAGAACATAAGAGTACGAATCATAAAGTAGCTCAACATTTTGCATCAGGGCTGGGTGGTCCTGAGACTACCGGGACGCCCCTGATGATCTCCGGGTGTGCATCCTCTTCAACGCAAAGCTGTGTACTCGGTCCACGGCCTCCTTCTGTAGGCTGGATAATCTCAGGTGCAGGACCTTCGTCTATGAGAGGCTCGTCATCAGTACCATCCACAGGTGCATCAGGGCTGGGTGGTCTTGAGACTACCCGGACGCCCGTGATGATCTCCGGGCGTGCATCCACTTCAACGCAAAGCTGTGTACTCGGTCCACGGCCTCCTTCTGTAGACTGGATAATCTCAGGTGCAGGACCTTCGTCTATGAAAGGCTCGTCATCAGTACCATCCACAGGTGCATCAAACTGAGATTCATCTTCAAATCTCCCATCAAACTGAGAGACCTCTTTAACTCTATGCTTCTGCAATTAGTACATCAACCGATTAGACAAACATCTAAGGGATGCAACCTGAACAAATGCCGTTTTACATATTTACCTTCTCATCTGGCACAGCACATGTCCCAGAGCTGAAACCCGTTTCCTGAAGCAAGCGCTTTTTCTCTCCTTCCCGTCCATCCATCTGCAACAAGTTAAATTTGAGTACAGAACCTTGCACAGCAATGCAAACTATTGATTGAAACAGCGGCAGCATCAATATAAATAATTAACTACATATGCCAGCACACATACAGTGTGAGCAAGATCTGCTTCTCCTGCTAAAGGATCATTATATGGTTCACCATGCTAAACCCGCCTAACATATGTGCGGTCCATCCCAAAAATGTGTAAATGATCTGCCACTACAGGGTGAGGCCTCTTCTCACCATTCATACATGTGCAGCGCGGGCAATACACGTCCAGGTTGTGACCATCATGAGCTCTAATAAACCCCATAAAGGGTTGAACACCATTTATATATGAAGGGGAACATAAGTGTCCATGCAGTTTCCAAGTTCTGTCCATCTGTTTAATTATGAGATACAGTGGTTGGTGATTAATTTAAGGCGAAGTAGGAAATGTATATCCATCGAGTACAAAACTATACTACATGATTATGCATTTCAGCAATCATGTCGAGTACAAAACAAAAAATGCCCATCGACATTTTAGCAAACAGATCGTGTACAAAACTCTGCCATGGCATTTCAGCAAATTAACGGATCGAGTGCAGAACTGACTCTATATGCCCACGCAAATGAACAAATTGATCGATGACAAATCGAGCGGAAAACTATAAAGTGCCAATTAGTTCGAGCATACTGACGAATTTTTTTAGCAGCATCAAGAAAATATAAATCGTTAGGCTGTCTTGCCCGATACATGATTGAGCTAGAGATAGCAGCCCTACCGTGGATCAACTTGACCGCCGGTGCGTCTCGAGAAGAACGACGGGGAGGGGAAGCTTCTTCTTCGCACGGACGGGACGGGGAGGGGAAGCTCTTCGCACGGACGGGGATAAGTTGTGTACGGGTGGGTGGGGGGTCATGCGGCCGGGCCGCCGGGGTGATAATTAAGGTTGGTAGGTGGCGTTTAATGGAGTTGCGTGTGTAATTTGCCGTGCACAAGGTTGAGGAATAGGCGGTTCCCTTTGCCGCGCGCACAATTCAAACTATCCCGCCCATGTAGTTTAAATTCGCCATATTTTCGTTAAATCGACATAAAGTCATGTGAGTGGGGGAAAATTAGCAAAGTTGCTTGAAAAATAGTAAAACTCTGGAATTATCCTTTAAATATGCTCTACTTCGTGTGAAAATCGGGGTGTGGAAGCATGTTGAGCTGTTTTATTTGTACTTTCTTCATTAAAACTCCCATTTTATGCACTTTGGATGGAAAGAAATCATTTGTACATAAATTTTGACAACGCCATTTGCAAACACTAATTGTTTACATGCCAAGATGCACCCATCCACCAAATATATATGTGGCAAAAGTTTATCACAATCTAGCAGATATGCATAATTAGTGAGGGACCCCTTTTGATTTTGTGCAATTTCCACTAATTAGGTAGAGATCGAGAAGGGTTAATTAATTAGGCCATGTTAGGGGTTATGTGTTTTAATAGGTTGTGTGGATTCAAATACAACTTCTTTATTTGTGTGCTATGATTAATCAAAACTAGATCGATCGACTGCGCACACATTATTAGAGGCGCATGCCTTTGCGCACAAAGTGCATGTGTGTGTTGTTGGCCACCAACGAGAGAGAGAGAGAGAGAGAGAGAGAGAGAGAGAGATAGAGGTAGAGAGAGCTACATACGAGAGAGCGATTGAAATCCCCAAATTAAACACATATATATGCATGGCACATTTAATTTAATTAGAGGACCGCGAGGCACCCCTGGCCTGCTTGATGCATAATTAAGTGTCATTGGCCTATATATATAGGGTTTAATTAGGGTTTAGGGTTTAGGGTTAGGAGGTTAGGGTTTAGGGTTTAATGTTTATGGTGTTTAGGGTTTAGGGATTAGGGATTAGGGTTTATTTAGGGTTTAAGGTTTAGGGATCATCGATCGAGTGCGCACACACACATTATTAGAGGCACACGCGCCTTTGCGCATAAAGTGCATGCGTATATGTGTGTGTTTTTTGGCCACCAACGACATATAGATGATCGAGAGAGAGAGATTGAAATCCCCCAAGAATATGTTCAAATATATATTAAAATATATGCACGAATTAATGCATGCATGGTAGGCCATGCATGCACACTAATTATATATATATTATGAGGAAACTTAATCAAATGTGTTTTCATTCGAGAGAACTTGTCAAAATTCAAGTTAATTAATTTATCATCGATAATTATATAATTAATTAATGAATCTCAGGGAGATGTTATACAACATATGATCGATATATAGGCCATGTATATATTAATTGGTTTTAATCTACCGTTTTTGCTAGCTAGCTGCATGCTATATATAGAGCATGTTTTTATTAGATCGGGTTATAGCTAGTATAGTTTAGGGTTATGTGTTTTAATTAACTAGGGTTTGATTAGCTAGGGGTTAGTTATATATATATGGTTTAGGGTTAATGCATGTCACATTTAATTTAACTAGAGGACCGCGAGGCACCCCTGGCCTGCTTGATGCACAATTAAGTGTCGTTGGCCTATATATATAGGGTTTAATTAGGGTTTAGGGTTAGCTAGCTGGGTTTAGGGTTTAGTGTTTTGGGTGTTTAGCTAGGGTCTAGGGTTTAGGGTTTAGTGTTTACTGTGTTTAGAGGGTCTAGGGTTTAGTGTTTAGGGTGTTTAGGGTCTAGGGTTTAGGGTCTAGTGTTTAGGGTCTATGGTTTAGGGTTTAATTAGTGTTTAGGGTGTTTAGGGTTTAGGGTTTAGTGTTTACGGTGTTTAGGGTCTAGGGTTTAGGGTTTAGTGTTTAGGGTCTAGGGTTTAGGGTTTAATTAGTGTTTAGGGTGTTTATAGGGTTTAGGGTTTAGGGTTTAGGGTTTTAGGGTTTAGGGTTTAGGGTTTAGGGTTTATGGTTTAGGGTTTACGGTGTTTAGGGTCTAGGGTTTAGGGTTTAGTACATGTTTAGGGTGTTTAGGGTCTAGGGTTTAGTGTGTTTAGGGTGTTTAGGGTTTAGGGGATTAGGGATTAGGGTTTTAGGGTTGTTTAAGGTTTAGGGATCATCGATCGAGTGCGCACACACACATTATTAGAGGCACACGCGCCTTTGCGCATAAAGTGCATGCGTATATGTGTGTGTTTTTTGGCCACCAACGACATATAGATGATCGAGAGAGAGAGATTGAAATCCCCCAAGAATATGTTCAAATATATATTAAAATATATGCACGAATTAATGCATGCATGGTAGGCCATGCATGCACACTAATTATATATATATTATGAGGAAACTTAATCAAATGTGTTTTCATTCGAGAGAACTTGTCAAAATTCAAGTTAATTAATTTATCATCGATAATTATATAATTAATTAATGAATCTCAGGGAGATGTTATACAACATATGATCGATATATAGGCCATGTATATATTAATTGGTTTTAATCTACCGTTTTTGCTAGCTAGCTGCATGCTATATATAGAGCATGTTTTTATTAGATCGGGTTATAGCTAGTATAGTTTAGGGTTATGTGTTTTAATTAACTAGGGTTTGATTAGCTAGGGGTTAGTTATATATATATGGTTTAGGGTTAATGCATGTCACATTTAATTTAACTAGAGGACCGCGAGGCACCCCTGGCCTGCTTGATGCACAATTAAGTGTCGTTGGCCTATATATATAGGGTTTAATTAGGGTTTAGGGTTAGCTAGCTGGGTTTAGGGTTTAGTGTTTTGGGTGTTTAGCTAGGGTCTAGGGTTTAGGGTTTAGTGTTTACTGTGTTTAGAGGGTCTAGGGTTTAGTGTTTAGGGTGTTTAGGGTCTAGGGTTTAGGGTCTAGTGTTTAGGGTCTATGGTTTAGGGTTTAATTAGTGTTTAGGGTGTTTAGGGTTTAGGGTTTAGTGTTTACGGTGTTTAGGGTCTAGGGTTTAGGGTTTAGTGTTTAGGGTCTAGGGTTTAGTGTTTAATTAGTGTTTATAGGGTTTAGGGTTTAGTGTTTAGGGTTTAGGGTTTTAGGGTTTAGGGTTTAGGGTTTAGGGTTTAGGGTTTATGGTTTAGGGTTTACGGTGTTTAGGGTCTAGGGTTTAGGGTTTAGTGTTTAGGGTGTTTAGGGTCTAGGGTTTAGTGTGTTTAGGGTGTTTAGGGTTTAGGGGATTAGGGATTAGGGTTTTAGGGTTGTTTAAGGTTTAGGGATCATCGATCGAGTGCGCACACACATTATTAGAGGCACCCGCGCCTTTACGCATCAAGTGCATGCGTATATATGTGTGTTTTTTGGGCCACCAACGATATATAGATGATCGAGAGAGAGAGAGAGATCGATTGAAATCCCCAAGAATATGTTCAAATATACATTAAAATATATGCACGAATGCATTGTAGGCCATGCATGCACACTAATTATATATATATTATGAGGCAACTTAATCAAATGTGTTTTCATTCGAGAGAACTTGTCAAAGTTCAAGTTAATTAATTTATCACGATAATTATATAATTAATTAATGATTCTCAGGGATATGTTATACAACATGATCGATATAGGCCATGTATATTTTAATTGGTGTTAATCTACGGTTTGCTAGCTAGCTGCTATATATAGAGCATGTTTTTATTAGATCGGGTTATAGCTAGCTAGTATAGTTTAGGGTTATGTGTGTTAATTAAGTAGGGTTGATTAGCTAGGGTTAGTTACATATATATGGTTTAGGGTTAATGCATGGCACATTTAATTTTATTAGAGGATCACGAGGCACCCATGACCCACTCGATCGATGCACAATTAAGTGTCGTTGGCCTATACATAGGGTTTAATTGGGGTTTAGGATTAGCTAGGGTTTAGGGTTAGGGTTAGGGTACGTTTAGGGTCTAGGGTTTAGGGTTTAGTGTTTAGGGTTTAGGGATTAGGGATTTAAGGTTTTAGGGTTGTTTAAGGTTTAGGGATCATCGATCGAGTGCGCACACACATTATTAGAGGCACCCGCGCCGTTACGCATAAATTGCATGCATATATATGTGTGTTTTTTGGGCCACCAACGATATATAGATGATCGAGAGAGAGAGAGATTGAAATCCCCAAGAATATGTTCAAATATACATTAAAATATATGCACGAATGCATTGTAGGCCATGCATGCACACTAATTATATATATATTATGAGGCAACTTAATCAAATGTGTTTTCATTCGAGAGAACTTGTCAAAGTTCAAGTTAATTAATTTATCACGATAATTATATAATTAATTAATGAATCTCAGGGATATGTTATGCAACATGATCGATATAGGCCATGTATATTTTAATTGGTGTTAATCTACGGTTTGCTAGCTAGCTGCTATATATAGAGCATGTTTTTATTAGATCGGGTTATAGCAGCTAGCTAGTATAGTTTAGGGTTATGTGTTTTAATTAAGTAGGGTTGATTAGCTAGGGTTAGTTACATATATATGGTTTAGGGTTAATGCACGACACATTTAATTTTATTAGAGGATCACGAGGCACCCATGACCCGCTCGATCGATGCACAATTAAGTGTCGTTGGCCTATACAGAGGGTTTAATTGGGGTTTAGGATTAGCTAGGGTTTAGGGTTAGGGTTAGGGTTAGGGTTAGGGTATGTTTAGGGTCTAGGGTTTAGGGTTTAGTGTTTAGGGTGTTTAGGGTTTAGGGATTAGGGATTTTAAGGTTTTAGGGTTGTTTAAGGTTTAGGGATCATCGATCGAGTGCGCACACACATTATATTATTAGAGGCACCCGCGCCTTTACGCATAAATTGCATGCATATATATGTGTGTTTTTTGGGCCACCAACGATATATAGATGATCGAGAGAGAGAGAGAGATTGAAATCCCCAAGAATATGTTCAAATATACATTAAAATATATGCACGAATGCATTGTAGGCCATGCATGCACACTAATTATATATATATATTATGAGGCAACTTAATCAAATGTGTTTTCATTCGAGAGAACTTGTCAAAGTTCAAGTTAATTAATTTATCACGATAATTATATAATTAATTAATGAATCTCAGGGATATGTTATACAACATGATCGATATAGGCCATGTATATTTTAATTGGTGTTAATCTACGGTTTGCTAGCTAGCTGCTATATATAGAGCATGTTTTTATTAGATCGGGTTATATCTAGTATAGTTTAGGGTTATGTGTTTTAATTAAGTAGGGTTGATTAGCTAGGGTTAGTTACATATATATGGTTTATGGTTAATGCATGGCACATTTAATTTTATTAGAGGATCGCGAGGCACCCATGACCCGCTCGATCGATGCACAATTAAGTGTCGTTGGCATATACATAGGGTTTAATTGGGGTTTAGGATTAGCTAGGGTTAGGGTTAGGGTTAGGGTTAGGGTACGTTTAGGGTCTAGGGTTTAGGGTTTAGTGTTTAGGGTGTTTAGGGTTTAGGGATTAGGGATTTAGGGTTTTAGGGTTGTTTAAGGTTTAGGGATCATCGATCGAGTGCGCACACACATTATTAGAGGCACCCGCGCCTTTACGCATAAATTGCATGCATATATATATATGTGTGTTTTTTGGCCACCAACGATATATAGATGATCGAGAGAGAGAGATTGAAATCCCCAAGAATATGTTCAAATATACATTAAAATATATGCACGAATGCATGGTAGGCCATGCATGCACACTAATTATATATATATATATTATGAGGCAACTTAATCAAATGTGTTTTCATTCGAGAGAACTTGTCAAAATTAAAGTTAATTAATTTATCACGATAATTATATAATTAATTAATGAATCTCAGGGATATGTTATACAACATGATCGATATAGGCCATGTATATATTAATTGGTGTTAATCTACGGTTTGCTAGCTAGCTGCTATATATAGAGCATGTTTTTATTAGATCGGGTTATATAGCTAGTATAGTTTAGGGTTATGTGTTTTCATTAAGTAGGGTTGATTAGCTATGGTTAGTTACATATATATGGTTTAGGGTTAATGCATGGCACATTTAATTTAATTAGAGGACCGCGAGGCACCCCTGGCCTGCTTGATGCACAATTAAGTGTCGTTGGCCTATATATAGGGTTTAATTAGGGTTTAGGGTTAGGGTTAGGGTTTAGGGTCTAGGGTTTAGTGTTTAGGGTTTAGGGATTAGGGATTAGGGTTTCAGGGTTGTATAAGGTTTAGGGATCATCGATCGAGTGCGCACACACATTATTAGAGGCACCCGCGCCTTTGCGCATAAAGTGCATGCGTATAGTTTAGGGTTATTTGTTTTAATTAAGTAGGGTTTGATCAGCTAGGGTTAGTTACATATATATGGTTTAGGGTTAATGCATGGCACATTACATATAGTTTAAATCTCAAGAATGTTTATACATGATAGGCCATATGTGCAAAGGAATTTTTTTCCTCGTGAACTTGTCAAAATTCAAGTTTATCAGTGCCAATGGAAACTAGTCCAAAAAATTACATAGAGGACCAAAAGTACTAGACAATAACTAATAGAACCTGCAACTTTACAAAAAGGACCCCAAAACATATAGAAGAAAATCAATCGAGTCCTTCTCGACCGCACATCAGATCTCTGCTCCGCATCCTTTCCAGCAACTCCGTCGCCGGGGACGCACCACTTGGGACGGTGTCGCCGGTAGTCGCCAGGACGAAGGAGAAGAAGGGCCTCAGCAACGGCATATTGGCTCTGAGAAGGGTCGCTGAAAGTCCAAGATGTGCACGGGCAAGACGGATGACGCCGTCGTATGCCCCGAGCTTGTGAACTTTAGCAGCTTGACTTCCCCATTGGCCAGATCTGAAGCACTGACCAAAGCAAGCCTCACCGTTAGCGCCATCACATTGATGGCACCAGATCGGGGTTTGGCCGGCAAGATCCGCCAGATTCACCATAGGCCAGATCTGAAGCCGATGACGAGATCCCCGACTCCATTGCGCCATTCTGCTCATGGGAAACACTGGATCTAAGCTTACAACAACACTAACTCCCTCGGATCCAAATTAGCTGACTCAACTTTGCTTATCTAAATATGGATGTATCCACACATGTTTTTACTCTAGATACATACACGTCTAAGGAAAGTTGAATCAATTAATTTAGTTCGGAGGGTGTACAATATACAGAGAGAAGTCGGCCTCGTCTCCGGCCGGCGAGGCCGCCGGAGAGAAGGGGGAGAGGAGCCGGGGGAGTGGGAGAGACTCGAGAGAGAAAGAGAAGAGGAAGAAATGAGAGCTCCCTGGGGAAGAACATTATTTTTGTCGTTCTGCTCGTACTGTAGCTTGAAACTGAAAATTTCGGCCACGCGCCAAATCATCCCGCCGCATCCATTCGAAAATCCCGTGACCAGTTTTACCCTTTTAACCCTGGTCCGGAAGCTACAACCCACCGACCATGGAGGGCTCATTCGGTAACAATGAAATATCTTGCCTAGATCCCGAACCCTCCCCACAGGCCCACACCCACCCACCAACCATTCGCCCCATTAGCTCAAAAATACTCTCACACGCCAAAGCTCTGACTCTCTACAGTACTAGATCTGCTTCGCCGCCGGCATACTCCTCCACAGCGTAGCCTTGATCGTGTTGGCTGTCCACCCACCTGATCCGCTCCCCCGCCGCCCTCGTCACCGACGGATCTGCTTCACCGCCGACCTCGCCACCGACGGATCTGCTTCACCGCCGACCTCGCCACCGACGGATCTGCTTCACCGCCGACCTCGCCACCGACTACCTCGCCGCAGCGGCTGTATCAACTTCACCGAATACCTTGCCAGCCAACCAGATCTGCTTCACTAACGCCCGCTTCTACTGAAACATGGTCGATTCATCGTCTCCCGCGTTCGCCGCCGCTGGAATGCAAGTTGCCGCCCCCGTCCACCCCGCCGCAGCTTGGTTAGTACGCTGGCCCGTTAGATCGCGGTGTTTCTTTAGCCATGTTTTGTGTAGTTATTTGCAGATCTCATATGCCGTTAACTTTCTTGATGTGTTGCTTCGCATGAAGTTTGTTTAAATGTTGTACAGTACAAAAGCATTATCCGGTCGCTACCATCCTGTTCATTCTACTGACACCTGTGTGCATCCACATATTTATAGCCTTGTACCCATTCATTTGCTGCCAACTGTTTTTGTACTGCATGCTATTGTCGCACTGCTTTTATAGTCGTGCTATGGGCATTTCCAATCTGCTTGTTCTTATACCACGTCATTAGCTCACCGCTAGCTGTTTTCTCGTGTCTGCTATTCTCACACTGCTTTTATAATCATGCTATGTGCATTTCCAATCTGCTTGCTCTTATACCTCGTCTTTAGCTTATATAGTTATTGCTGCGTGCATGTCTGGTCTTTGTATTATCGTAGACTGACTTGTCAATGTTATTTTTCCTTGGGATTGATCATGCGAACCACTTATTAGAACATCCAACATTAACAGCGGGGACGCTAGGTAAGGTTGGAATCTGAGTTCGTGGTTGGTAATTTTGGCAGTTTACTTCCGTTATTATCTATAACCTATATGCATTGTTCCTTATGCAAGAGATTAACACTTGGAACCCTGCCATAGCAATGCCATTCATGCTTTACTATGTTTCTGCCTATTTGATATGCTTGTCTTGGAGAAACTTCGAGGGTGATTTGAACCTGACATTTGGTCATTCTTAATGCCAGTTTACTTTATGTGTAAAACCTTGGCATTACCCTACTCTAAATCTGAATGTCTGAAATTCGTATCTCATGCAAAGCAACATCTAGTTGGTTTTAATTTGATATCTGGTAACTATTGGCTTATTCATTTGGCAGCTCAAGTTTTTTGTTATTTGAAACCAGCTGACTTGGTCTTAAATGTGATATCTAAACACAGATTAAGGACAATGGAGCAGGAGGATTAGCATTTCACTTGATGGCTGAACCTAAAATGATAGGCATGTTGACCACGACTAGTGCACGCAAGAGAAGGACCTGCAGTGAGCCAGTATGTGCTTAGTACATGCATCTTATCTTATCTTGTGCTTATTTCTGCTACATGCTGTTATCTGATCTCTACATTGCGTAATACATGTTTGAATAGTTAATTGTTGTAACTATGTTTACAATGTTACCAGAATGCTGTTTTAATGAAGCAGTCATCATTAGAAGATAGTCGCCAAAAAAGGATCTGTAGCGACCCTGTGCAACATTATGATGTAAGTTTGTGCTTAGTACAAGTTCCATACATGTCTTATTTATGCAACTTGTTATTATCTTATATCTACATTGCATAATAAATGTTTGCATAGTTCATCGTTTAACTCTTTTTGCATTATTATCAGAATGCAGTTGTGATGAAGCAATCTTCATTACCAGTGAGGCCCACAAAAAGTTCTGATCTTTCTTCTGATGCATCTTCTCATAGCCGTCAACCTAGACCATTTCTTTCATCAGACAGTAAATATCTCAAGGCTGTACTTTATAAAAGACATGGTATTGCTGCTTTAAGATCTGTAGCTGATATGTTGACAAAGAGTACACAAGATTCAATCAAGGCGATTGCCAAATGTCAACCTGTTATTGATGATGCTAATAGAAGTCCTCAATGATTCTATGTAATTTTTTTATTTGGGCACATTAATTGCCTTGTAATTTTCCTATTTGTTTTATTTGTGTATGTAATTGTGTGTATCATTGAAATCAGATTTTAGGCTCATGAAATTTAATGCAAGTTGACTAGTCAAACAAGTAGGGCCCTACAACAGATTGGGCCGGCCCACTTACAGTAGTGTGGGACCCACTTTCATTTTGGGCCGGCCCACTTCTTTAGTAGGCCGGCCCGGTTACACGATAATGGGCTCCACATGCTTATTGGGCCGGCCCACTTGCTCTATGGTGGTCCCACATGGTAAATGGGCCGGCCCTTTAATAGGAAGGTGGGACCCACCTGTGTTTTGACCCGGCCCACTATCTTGTTGGGCCGGCCCACTTTCTAGATGGTGGACCCCACATACCAAATGGGCCGGCCCACTTTCTATATGGTGGACCCCACACACCAAATGGGCCGGCCCTTTAATAGGATGGTGGGACCCACCTGTGTTTTGGCCCGGCCCACTATCTCGTTGGGCCGGCCCACTTTCTACATGGTGGACCCCACATACCAAATGGGCCGGCCCATTAACAGGAATGTGGGACCCACATGTGTTTTTGGCCCGGCCCACTATCTTGGTGGGCCAGCCCACTTGCTATATTGTGGACCCCACATACTAAATGGGCCGGCCCTTTAACAGGAAGATGGGTCCCACCTGTGTTTTTGGCCCGGCCCACTATCTTGTTGGGCCGGCCCACTTGATATATGGTGGACCCCACACACTAAATGGGCCGGCCCTTTAACAGGAAAGTGGGACCCACCTGTGTTTTTGGCCCGGCCCACTAGCTTGTTGGGCCGGCCCACTTGCTATACGGTGGACCCCACACACTAAATGGGCCGGCCTTTTAACAGGAAAGTGGGACCCACCTGTGTTTTTGGCCCGGCCCACTTGCTTCTTGGGCCGGCCCAGTTGCTGTAAGGTGGACCCCACATGTTAAATGGGCCGGCCCATTTAACTTTTGACCAGTCAACATTAGAGGTTAGGCCCGGCCCACGTAACTAATGGACCAGCCCAGCTATATAGTTGACCGGTCAAACTATGTCATCTGGCCCGGCCCGCTTAAGACGTGGCAGGCCTCGTGTGGGCCTACCATCTACCACGGGGTTTCAGCCGGTTAACGCCGTTAACTGGCAGTTAACGGCGTCTGCCACGTGTCAGTTTGCATGACGTCAGCAGTCAACGGGCTCCCGAAAACACTTCCGCAACGGTCCGATTTTCCGTGGCGGAAGGGCGCCCAAGCGCGACGGACCGAAAAAATCGTCGTTGGACTTTGCCTGACGCAGTTTCCACAACGGAACCCATATCGTCGGGTTAGGCCCATAGGCGACGAAAAATACCCCTTAGCGGACGATTTTGAGACGATGGCCGCTCTGTCGAACTTTTCTGTGGTGGATCTACGGGGGCAACCAACATTTCAGGGAGAAAAAGATTGGCATGAACAATATGAGCGATAGCAGTTATGAGGGCTACATCTACAGGCGGGAATGCAAACCAAAATGTTCAATCGCTTAAAGTTGCAAGAACTAGAAAATGGCAAGGTGTTACGGTCATCTAGGAATGAACTAAAAGAGCTTTTGACAAACAAGCATCCCACCCAGAACATGGCGCTAAAACAAGGGATAATTAGGAGAAGCACTTTGAGAATCACAGCAGATCTTTATGGGGTTGATAGATCCGTTTGAATACACTACATGTACTCCTTGGGGTTGGCAGATGCCATCACACTTCTGGTACTCATCTAATCGGGCAAAGACGAACAGCGCGTCGTTAGCACACATTTGGCAAGTTAAACAAGAACTTGTTGGCAAGAAATAGAAAAGCGACATAGAATGAGTTTAGATCATGCAGGCGCCGTGGCGATTCGGTTCATGCACATCGGTGTCGGTGAGCAAGATCCGTGCGGTGGACGATGCCGCAGCTAAGCCGACTGCGGTAGGCTGCTGGACGCATATGGTTTCGAGGTTCTGCGGGGATGATCCGGTCCGGTTGATGACGGCGTCATGAACGGCTCCGGCGGCAGCCGGATGATGAGGATCGCGAGGGCTCATTACCCACTGAAGTCCGGCGGGGATGTTCCGGAACTGTGGTCGACAGGTGCCGAGAGAGGGACTTTGTTTTCCGGTGGGTGGTCAGAGGGAAAGAATTTTTTTTGGGAGGCTTTCCGGGCTCCCGAGGTGGTGATCCAAAAAATGACGGGCAGACCCCCCCACCAACCGACGTTTCTGTCATCTCCCAAGGGTAGAATGGGAATTTGAAAGGTGAAATTTTGTATTTGTGGGCGGGAAGTTTTGCCGCTATGAGATTTGGAATTTGGCTCGGTCCAAGTATAATGATAAAAAAGTGAGACCTACTACACCGCTGTTCGTGGCCGAGTGCAAAATTAATCATCTACCTTGAATATCGGTTACTATCATCGTGTTCTCCTTCTTATCCCATTCAAAAACACGCCTGAAATATTTCTAATTGGCGGGTATTTTGCCGCCCGACTGAGATTTGATTTTGAATATGGCTATGGTCAAGTGTTATAATATAATGCTAATAAAAACGTAGACCTGGTTAAGTCTAATTGCTCTGCTTCGGCAGTTAACCAGCATGCCACATAGCCATCACATGACAAACAAAATAGTCAAATCTGAAGCTACTATAGGATAAATTCATAGAGCATAATAAATCCAGTTGTTAATATAATACTACATACTGCATACAATACCAAAGCAGCAATAACAATGGAATGTTCACGACAAACTAATCTGAACATAATACAAGACACATTGTATGGCCAATATGAAGTTAGGATACCCCAATGAACGAATATGTTCTTCATTCAGCATATATTTCTTCGTTACTCCATTGAAGGAAATTTTCATTGAACTCCTTCCGTCTGCATGGCAGCCAATACACCTCCAAACGGATGGCCTTTGTTCATTTCTCATACCTATTTCCTAATCTATTCACATGTATTCCACTCATCCCAGTCCTTTATATCAACAAAGTACTCTCTGATATAACCAAAATCTGTGTAGTAGTGCAGCCAGGTCCAAGTGTCGGGTGCACTCCCGTGTCGCGGAGATACACCGGATATAATGGACGAAGAAGGCACGACTGCCAATGTTATTGACGGCATGGAGAGAGCGGCTCTCAGTGTCCACACGGTACACCAATGGTTGACCTTCCTCCAAATGCTTGTTGTCCAACAACACAAGCAGCAGAGCACCATCCGACTTCACAAGGTAGAACTTGTTATTTCCAAGTTCTGGAAATGAAAATAGTGTATCCATTTTGACAGTGCTCGCACGCTGCTCCAACTGGACATTGTTGGTGCACACTAATTTTCCGAACTCAAAATTGTTCACAGCTATTGCATACAATTCACCATTGAACGGGGTAATGCAACGCAGACAATGGTGCTCGATCGAAAATCTTCCTTCTCCCCAATCTTCATCTATACCCTTAGTTGGAGTGCTCTCATCGACCCAAGCAATTTCCGCCGGGTAATCTTTGGAAACGAAGACCATAGTCGGGGACTTCATCACAGCGACTGACTTCAGAATAACGTTTGGCATATGCGCCTCAAACATAGTATTCAATGTCTTTGTGAGTGGGTTCAGAAGCCGTATCTTGTGCGGCTGGTTCTTCTGGGCAAGCACGATGACGCCACGGCAAAAGCCGACAAAGTAGTATCTAAAATATATTGATGAAGATAACATTCAGCACTAAGATGTTTACGATTGAAAATAAAAATAGATTAACTCTATAGATATGGAGGAATTTGAACCTTGCATGAACTTCCGTTAGATCGATGGTGACGTAGCGGGATGTGCGGAGGTGGAGGAAGGTGAAATCAGCAGCGCGTGGAAGGCCGTGGTCTAGCATGATCCATTCGTGCAGGTGCACGTCGGGCTCAGGTAAACCTGAGCGCCAATTTCTACAGACTTGCCTCATAGCAGAGTAGGTGTCAGCGTACTGCTCGTTCGCCAGTAAGCATTCGCCGATCTTGTGAAGTGGTCCATCAGCCGAGAGAGAGGCCCAGTTCACGGAGGCGACGGCCGCCGGCGCATTCTTCTTGTCCATCGCCGGCAGGGAGCGCGCGTGGGCGGTTGGTGTTTTTTCCTTCGATTTGGAGAAGTTGATGGGACGTGAGAGGCGTGGTTGCGTGCGTGAGTGAGAATGAGACTGTGTGCAGAGGGAGGGAGAGAGGGGGCTCTGGCAACGTGACGGTTGGTCTCGGCAGTTTCTCAAAAAAGCTAGACGTTTGGTCTCAACACGCGCACCGCCTAACCGCTGTGCACCGCGACACGCGTCCGTGGTACTGCACGTCTGCACCGTTACGTGTACTCAGTTAGCCTTACACTGGAAAAATATCTGCACTCAGTTTTCCCTTGGGGACAAGCGAGGTCTAAGCTTGGGGGGAGTTGATACGTCCAATTTGCATCACTATTTTGTATCATAATTTGCTGTTATTCATTGATATATTTCATATTGGGACACAATACTTATGTTATTCCATCTATTTTGCATGTTTCATCATCATTGGAGGATCAAGCACCGGAGCCAGGATTCTGCTGGAAAAAGCACCGTCAGAACGCAATATTTCGGAAGATCAACTGTGGAAGGGAATTTCACGAAAATTCCTATTTTTCCAGATGACGGAGGGAGCCAGAAGGGGAAGAAGAGAGGGGCCACTGTGGGCCCAGACCATAGGGCGGCGCGGCCCAGGGCCTGGCCGCGCCACCCTATGCTCTGGGGGGCCCACGACCCTTTTCGCCTCCTTTTCTTCGCGTACTCCTTCGTCCCGAAAACCTAAGCCACAGAGGGATCCTCACGAAGGGTTACAGCCGCCTCTGCGGGGCGGAGAGCACCAGAGAGAAAAGAGCTCTCCGGCGGGCAGGAATCCGCCGGGGAAATTCCCTCCCGGAGGGGGAAATCGACGCCATCGCCATCGTCATCGAGCGGGACATCATCTCCATCATCATCATCATCATCTCCACCATCTACACCGCCATCACCACCGCTGCACCTCGTCATCGCTGTAGCAATTCGGGTTAAATCTTGATTGTTTGATAGGGGAAACTCTCCCGGTGTTATTCTATACTTGTTGTAGATGCTATTGAGTGAAACCATTGAACCAAGGTTTATGTTCAGATTGTTATTCATCATCATATCACCTCTGATTGTATTCCATATGATGTCTCGTGAGTAGTTCGTTTAGTTCTTGAGGACATGGGTGAAGTCTAAATGCTAGTAGTGAATTATGGTTGAGTAATATTCAATGTTATGATATTTAAGTTGTGGTGTCATTCTTCTAGTGGTGTCGTGTGAACGTCGACTACACGACACTTCACCATTTATGGGCCTAGGGGAGTGCATCTTGTATTCGGTTGCTAATTGCGGGGTTGCCGGAGTGACAGAAACCTAAGCCCCCGTTAGTATATCGATGCAGGAGGGATCGCAGGATCTCAGAGTTTAAGGCTGTGGTTAGATTTATCTTAATTACTTTCTTGTAGTTGCGGATGCTTGCAAGGGGTATAATCACAAGTATGTATTAGTCCTAGGAAGGGCGGTGCATTAGCATAGGTTCACCCACACAACACTTATCAAAACAATGAAGATTAATCAACTGTATGTAGCGAAAGCACTAGACTAAAATCCCGTGTGTCCTCGAGAACGTTTGGTCATTATAAGTAAACAAACCGGCTTGTCCTTTGTGCTAAAAAGGATTGGGCCACTTGCTGCAATTATTTCTCTCGCATTTTATTTACTTGTACTTTATTTATCTGCAATATCAAAACCCCCTGAATACTTGTCTGTGAGCATTTACAGTGAAACCTTCATCGAAACTGCTTGTCAACACCTTCTGCTCCTCGTTGGGTTCGACACTCTTATTTATCGAAAGTACTACGATACACCCCCTATACTTGTGGGTCATCAAGACTATTTTCTGGCGCCGTTGCCGGGGAGTGAAGCGCTATTGGTAAGTGGAATTGGTAAGGAAATTTACTGTTTGTGCTGATTTTATTTCTGCCTGCTGCTATAATCATTATGGAGAGATCTTCTCTTCAATTTCTATTTGGGAAATCTACTACTACTGCAACGGTAGTGGATGAAGCGCCAGGTGAGGAAGTAGTACCATATAAAATACCTACGAAAATTATTGAACGTGTTATGGATAACCGCTATGAAGGGGATGGAACTGTCCATCCTGGTGATCATTTACTATTTTTGCATGAATTATGCGGGTTATTCAAATGTGCAGGTATTTCCATGAATGAAGTTAGGAAGAAACTATTCACTATATCGCTGTCTGGTAAAGCGGCGCACTGGTATAAATTGCTGAAGAATGGTGATTCTATTGATTGGGAGGACATTGTGCCTTTATTTTATTCCAAATTTTATCCTCCAAGTGAAATTCACAAAGATCGGAACCGCATATATAATTTCTGGCCTCATGATGGAGAAAGTATTGCCCAAGCTTGGGGGAGATTGAAGTCTTTAATGCTCAAATGCCCCATTCATGAGCTTCCTGGTAATATTATTATTGATAATTTCTATGCAAGACTTTCTTTTCAAGACAAGACCTTGTTGGATACTTCTTGTTCACACGCAAGAATGAAGAGTTTAAAAGGGACCTTCTTGATCGGATCCAAGAAAATACTGAAGGATGGGAGAACGACAAAGATAGAGAATCAGGTATAATTTATGATTATAAATGCATTGAAGCTTTTATGGATACTGATAAATTTCGTAATATGAGTGCTACATATGGTCTTGATTCCCAAGTTGTTGCAAATCTTTATAAAGCTTTTGCCTCTCATTATGAACTGCCTAAGAAGAATTTTGATAAGTATCATGAACCGTATAAAGATAAAATTGATTCATCTGTAAACAAATGTGTAGTGATTGAAACTGTTGATAATGTTATTCCTGAAGCTTATATTGAAAAAACTCCTTTCCCTGCTAAAATGAAGGAGTACTCTGTCATATCTAGTGCAGTTAATAAAAGTGAAAAGAAACCTAAAGAACCTGAAGAACAAATTAAAATTGAACCTGCTGTTGCAATAGTTAAAGATCTTGTGACTGAGAATGTGGAGGATGGTCATATTATTTTCTGTGAAGATGCTTCTAATATTGTTTCACATCCTAATAAACCCAAACAAGTTAGTGTTCCTCTGTTAGAATTGGTGATCATTGTTATTATGGTTTATGTGATATTGGTGCAAGTGTTAGTGCTATACCTTATGAACTTTACACGGAGATTATGCACGAAATTGGTTCTTGTGAACTTGAAGATATTGATGTGGTTATTCATCTAGCTAATAGAGAAACTATTTCTCCAATTGGTATTGTTCGAGATGTGGAAGTTCTATGTGGTAAGATTAAATATCCTGCTGACTTTTTGGTACTTGGTTCTGCTGCTAGTGATTATTGTCCTATCATTTTTGGTAGACCTTTTCTAAATACTTGTGGAGCTATTATAGATTGTAAGAAAGAGAAAATTTTGACTAGATTTGCTGGTGAACCTTATGAATTTAACTTTTCTAAATTTACCAAAACTCCTTATAAAGTTGACTTGCCTAGTAATGATTTTAAAATGGAGCAGTGTGCATCTATTGTTCTTGTTCCTAATAACCCTTTGCAGCAACATTTGGAGAATAGTGAGAGTGAAGTTTTTAGGGAAGAAAGAGATGAGCTTGATGAAATTTTCCTTCGTCAACCTATTCTTAAGCATGATTTACCGGTGGAAGATCTGGGTACAACACCACCACCAAAGGAAGATCCTGTCTTTGATTTAAAACCATTGCCTGATAATCTTAAATATGCTCATATTGATGATAAGAAAATATATCCTGTTATTATTAGTTCTAAGCTTTCAGAGATTGAGGAAGAAAGGTTATTGGAAATATTGAAGAAACACCGAGGAGCTATTGGCTATACTCTTGATGATTTGAAAGGGATTTCTCCTTCTATTTGCCAACATGCTATTAATATGGAAGAAGATGCAAAGCCTGTTGTTGAACATCAACGTCGTCTAATTCCGAAGATGAAGGAAGTGGTAAGGAACGAGGTATTAAAACTCCTTGAAGCTGGTATTATATATCCTATTGCTGATAGTAGATGGGTTAGTCCTGTGCATTGTGTTCCTAAGAAAGGAGGAATGACTGTTGTGCCTAATGATAATGATGAGCTTATTCCTCAAAGAATAGTTGTAGGTTATAGAATGTGCATTGATTTTCGAAAAGTTAATAAAGTTACTAAGAAAGATCATTACCCTTTACCCTTTATTGATCAAATGTTAGAGAGGTTGTCTAAAAATACTCATTTTTGCTTTCTTGATGGTTATTCTGGGTTTTCACAAATTGCTGTTAAAGCTAAAGATCAAGAGAAAACCACTTTTACTTGTCCTTATGGAACTTATGCTTATAGGCGTATGCCTTTTGGTTTATGTAATGCTCCTGCTACTTTTCAAAGATGCATGTCTGCTATTTTTCATGGTTTTTGCGAAAGTATTGTAGAGGTGTTCATGGATGATTTTTCTGTCTATGGGAATTCTTTTGATAATTGCTTGCGAAACCTCGATAAAGTTTTGCAGAGATGTGAAGAAACTAACCTTGTTCTTAATTGGGAGAAATGCCATTTTATGGTTAATGAAGGAATTGTATTGGGACATAAAATTTCTGAAAGAGGTATTGAAGTTGATAGAGCTAAAGTTGAAGCAATTGAGAAGATGCCCTATCCTAGGGATGTTAAAGGTATTCGTAGTGTTCTTGGTCATGCTGGGTTTTATAGGAGATTTATTAAAGATTTCTCTAAAATTTCAAAGCCTCTTACTAATCTTCTTCAAAAAGATGTACCTTTTGTTTTTGATGATGATTGTAAGGAAGCTTTTGAAACTTTAAAGAAAGCCTTAACAACTGCTCCTGTAGTTGAACCTCCTGATTGGAATTTGCCTTTTGAAATTATGTGTGATGCTAGTGATTTTGCTGTAGGTGCTGTCCTTGGACAGCGAGTAGATAAAAAATTAAATGTTATTCATTATGCTAGTAAGACTCTTGATGCTGCTCAAAGAAATTATGCTACAACTGAAAAAGAATTGTTAGCTGTAGTCTTTGCTTGTGATAAGTTTAGACCTTATATTGTTGATTCAAAAGTTACAATTCATACTGATCATGCTGCAATTAGATACCTTATGACAAAGAAAGATGCTAAGCCAAGGCTTATTAGATGGGTACTTCTGTTGCAAGAATTTGATTTACATATTATAGATAGGAAAGGTGCTGATAATCCTGTTGCTGATAATTTGTCTAGATTGGAAAATATTGCTTATGATCCTGTTCCTGTTAATGATAGTTTTCCAAATGAACAATTGGCTGTAATAAAGGTGAACTCGCGAGATAGCCCTTGGTATGCTGATTATGCTAACTTTATTGTTTCGAAGTATTTGCCTCCAACCTTTTCAGCTCAGCAGAGGAGGAAATTCTTTTATGACTTGAGGCATTATTTTTGGGATGACCCACACTTATATAAAGAAGGAGTGGATGGTATTATGCGAAGATGTGTTCCTGAATATGAACAACAGGAGATATTGAATAAATGTCATGGAAGTGTTTATGGAGGACATCACGCTGGAGATAGAACCGCGCAAAAGGTTCTACAATCAGGTTTTTATTGGCCAACACTCTTCAAAGATGCAAGGAAATTTATTTTATCTTGTGATGAATGTCAAAGAGTTGGTAATATCTCTAGACGCAATGAAATGCCTATGAATTATACTCTTGTTATTGAACCATTTGATTGTTGGGGATTTGACTTCATGGGTCCTTTTCCCTCTTCAGAAGGTAACACTCATATACTTGTCGCTGTTGATTATGTTACTAAATGGGTAGAAGCTATACCTACAAAAAGTGCTGATGGTGAGACCTCTATAAAAATGCTGGTAGATATTATATTTCCTAGATTTGGAGTACCTAGATATATTATGACTGATGGAGGTTCTCATTTCATTCATGGAGGTTTTAGAAAAACTCTTGCTAAGTATGGTATTAATCATAGAATTGCTTCCGCTTATCACCCTCAAACTAGTGGTCAAGTAGAATTATCAAATAGAGAGATTAAAGCTATCTTGGGTAAGACTGTTAATAAATCTAGAAAGAATTGGCCTAGCAAATTGAAAGAAGCGTTATGGGCTTATAGAACTGCTTATAAAAATCCTATGGGAATGTCACCTTATAAAATGGTTTATGGAAAAGCTTGTCATTTACCTTTAGAACTAGAGCACAAAGCTTATTGGGCTGTTAGAGAATTAAATAAAGATCCTAAACTTGCCGGTAATAAGAGGTTGTTGCAATTGAGTTCTCTAGATGAATGGAGAAGTGAAGCTTATGAAAATGCTAAACTCTTTAAAGAAAAAGTTAAGAAATGGCATGATAGAAG